>OX422209.1:564542086-565773442 GCA_949130495.1 Sambucus nigra
GGGTCCTCCCCTCGCAGCATGTTTTAAAGCCTAAGTGTTCCTATTTTCAAATTAGGGTCCTATTCTTAAACCAGCAGTCCCACGACTGAACGACCGATTGCTATGTGTTACTATGGATCCGAACGAGGTGTTCGTCCCACTCGTGGTGAAATTTGGGGGGTTGATGGTGTCCTTCCTATCATGACACGTTTTTAAGCCTAAGTGTGCATGTTTTCAAAATCGTGTCCTATTACCAAACCTTGAGTCTCTAGAGTATGCGATTGGTTGTTAAGTGTTACTTTGGACACGCACTACGTAGTTCCATTTGGGGGGAAGGGTTGGTGTCTCCCTCCCCCTTGTGACACATTTTCAAGCTTAAGTGCTACATGTACCTAAGTGTTACAACCACCAATAATTATCTGACATATTATCCAACAACCAAACCAATAATAATCCCATACTCCTTTTAATGATTCCGTACTCCTTCCAACATAGTATCCAATAATAAACCAACAACTAATAATTATCCAAAAACAAAAGGAAACAAAAACAATAATTATCCTGTACTCATTCTAACATACTAACCAACAATAAACTAACAACCAATATTATCCAACAGCCAAGCCAAATAAAACAAATAATTATTTTCTACTCCTTCTAAAATCTAAAAGATTCAAAAGATAATGCATATCAATTATTTAAAAATGTTAGTTAAGGTAAAGAATACCTAGTTCCTGTGATCTACAAAGGCCATTAAATAGAGACTTCTAAATGTGCGATTAGACCAAATTGATCCTCGAGCCCTAGTGCATTCTTGTACATGTACATTTGCTCATTAGTTTCTTTGATACAATCTTCATAAAGTAAATCTAAAATTAATGTCCCATACGGTACAAAAATCTACATTAATGTAATTCTCAAAATTTGGAAACTCTAAGTTGGTGACGAGGTTCCGTTCAAAAAATTACCCTAGATCAAACTCAAGTAGATTAGTGGATAGGCAATTTTAATTTTTGAAAATTGAAATTGCGTTTCCGCTGATCTTCTTGAGGTTTTCAAGGATACTTTTCAGAACAGAACAACCTCGTCAACAAATCAGAATTTCTAAATTTTGAGAAAATCCGTAATATTGATTTTTGTCCCATGTGAGACATTAATTTACCTTAATTTTATGAAGACTGTATTAATGAAACTTATCAACAAATATATATGTATAGGAACACGTGGAAATTGAGATGGATCAATTTAGTCCAACCATAAACTCAAAAGGATCTATTCTGAAACATAGTGTCTCAAGAAAGGTGTTCGGAAGCTATTTCTCCAAATGAATAGGGTAAAATTGGTATATGTCAATGTAGTCTTATTACAAAACACACATGCATTACATAAGCAATTTTTTAAAATGTCACAACCAAACATGCATAAATTATATTAAACATTCATAAATTAAACTAAACATCCATACATCAAAATAAAGATTCATACATCAAAGTAAAGATATAATATAATGTCGCTATCATAATAAAATACAAATAAGATTGACAATGATTAAATAATATTTTGATAATCAATTTTCCTCTAAATCAACTAAAAGATCCTTCAAATTAGGGTTGTCATCCATAGGTAAATGAAAATCTTTTGGAGACTTTAAGTGTCTACTTCAGAAGTCTTACCCCTTGGTGCATGAATAACAATAGATTAATTTCCATCATTTATGCACTTAGAGTAGAATACCTTCTTCACATTATGAAAGGCACAAACAAAAGGCTTATCGATTATGTGATCTATACTCTTAAGCTTTGATAAATCTACCATAATACGTTTTAAGTCAGGATCAACTTTGTAAGCATTTGTAGTATCCTCCACCTTCAGCCAATCACAAATAGAATAAGATTTTTGTGAAATATAAGTTATCGAGTTCTAGGATTTGTTTGATTATCCCATGATAGGTTAGCGCCATATATTTTGGATTTTTATCGCTTTTGCTAGCGATATAGGTGGTAAAGGAAGAAATTAAAATTCCACTGTTTTGTGTCAAAATCGTTTCCTCATATGGATATGAAATGAAATCAAAACCCTTGGTCTAAAATTTCTAAAACTCTTTCGCACGAAAACTTTGAGCTTTGCTAGGTGTGCAAGCCTTGAAAAAACATCAACTCTTTTTAAAAGTTTCATTTATTAATGAATTTGTATTAGGGCATGTTTTTGCCACACATGAATAAATAACTGTACACATAAAAGGTAAAAATTACCTCTTTTGATACCCATGCCCTAAAATTAGTTGTCTTGCAATTCCTCCTTTGAATTTGGGCAATTTCATTCTCGTACTTCTTTTGGGTAAATTATAGATTTTAGATCATAAAATATAAAATACATATAGCCAAAGAAGAAGAATTCAGTAGATACTCACTCTCTCTAGCCTTCGACTTCTTCTTACGATTCGAAGACATAACGTGTTTCTTGCTCATATTATAGATTTGTGAGATTAACATCTTTAGGTTTACCATAAAGAAATTCATCCTCAACTTCATCTATTTCCTCAATCACTCATTCTCCATGAGGATTGAATCTCCTCACCTCTTGTTCTGACATAGGTTCCCTAGCATATAACGATGATTCCATAGTTACGTATTCTTCAGCAATTGACCCTCTAATATACCGTGTATTCTTTACATAATCTTTAAAGGTTTTCATTAAAGATCTCAAAAGGATACATCCAGTGATACCTAAAGAGACCACATAGTAAATATTCATGGCATAAATGTACAAGCAGGTAGATGTTGATATCAACGAATGATGGAGGGCAGTATTTCTCTAATACACAAACTGCCTCGGCTAAAGTTAATTTCGCAACTTTAATGTGCCTTATGTTTACCACTTTTACACAAAGTAGGGTAAAACACAAACTAATTTGCATAATTGCTCGACCAAGATCTTTGTGTTTAGAGGAACAATGCCGAAATAATAAAGGGATTATTTGGATGATTACATGCTAGTCGTGAGACTTGCATTGTTTCAAGTCATTTTCTTGGTAGCTTACTATCCTATGTAAATTACAAGAATAACCAGTTAGAGTCTTCAAATTTAACAATGTGTCTAAGAGGATCTCCTTCTCACTAGTAGTCAAAGTGAAAGCAACCGGGGGGATATCCTATAGATCGTGATGGGCATCCTCTCCATTTTTTTAATGAGATCCACCAAGACATGTGTGACATCCCACCTAATAAAATACCAGGTGGCCAATTCGTGATCAAAATAAAATGTTGGTCTTACATATGGCTCATTCTTAGCATCACTGTCGAAAAACTTTTTAAATTTACTAAGTGCCTAGTAATTTAATTAGACTGATGAGAAATTTTATTTTTCATTAAGTAGCAACATGCGGAAAATAAATAATAGTAAAACCATCCACAAAAACTAGTAACTGAATCCAAAACAAATGAATAATATAAATAAATATGACCAGGTCAACTATTGGTTGAACAATAAAATATAACAGTAAACTGAAAAATTAACCTGGACGCACAAAGTCCAATAAATAACTGAATACTAAATCTGAGGGCGACATGACTAAATAAGTATTGAAGTAAAGTCCCAACACAAGGAATAAATGAATGAGTCATATATAGCAAAGTCCGACAACTTCCACATGAGTTGCAGCTGTGCATCCCTAGATAAAATCCTCAAACTGGGCGCATACCTGTGGCTAGACACCTAAAATATTTTGAAAAACATTTTGGCACGGGCCAGAGCCCAATTAAAATATTTTAAAAATATTTAGCAAGCAGTTAAATTGCAATAACTAAATATGCATGCACACTCTTCATATATAAGCTAATGTCACATTGTCTTGAGGTATAGCTCACCCCTTATCTAATGTGCACAACTAACGCTTGCTTGCTAACCTTCCTAGTTAGGCTACCCACCTAAGTAGTCGTGTTACACCTCTTTCCACCACACTACTCTAACCCGAGTATTCTTACTTTGATTATTGAGTTATCTACTCATTAACTTATTAATCAATTCAACTATATTAAACCATATAACGTCCACACTAGTTATATAAGAAACCCTTTTTTCTATTCATAAAACTTTCATATTATTTATATAGAAAAGCCACTTTTTAAATCATATAACTTTCACACTTGTTATATAAGAAATCACCTTTTTAAATCATATACCTTTCACCTTAGTTATATAAGAAATCTTATTTTTAAATCATATAACTTTTACACTAGTTATATAGAAAACCAATTTTTATATCATATTACTTTCACATTATTTATATTAGAAATATATTCACACTTATGTATTTATCCCGTATATAATTATCTACTCATATTATATACGTAGTAATATACTACAACATTCACACATATATCAAGTATAATAACCATCTATTCCTGAGAAAGAATTTACCGGATGTTTTCTCTAAAATGCTATCACCCCATGTATACATAATTCACCCGGATACCCCGAGACGGTTAACTCATCGAATCAGAAAAATAAAAATAAGCGTAGAGGAGGCGGCTATAGTTCCCCGATTGTGACACCGAATCATTCCCCAAGCGTCTCGTCCCGAAAAGAACCATAATATAAAATAATGGACGTTTTGACATGGGGATTATAATCACCCCGCGTTCTCTAGCCAAGGGATTCACCCATATCGCGCAACTTCCTGTGATAGCATTAGAGGGGTATGTATTCCTATAAATATTGTTCACACTAATATTTATAGAGAACACAAATATATACGTACTATCACACATAACCGTATACATATATTAATAAAGTCTGGCTAACCCGTGCGTAACACCCTTGGCACTAGCCCAAAAATACCCAAGTATATATCCAGACTTGTAATTTAATTAATCACACACTAATTACTTTTCATTCAAGTTGTGTCACCCAACTATAATACCCAGACTCACTAAGTCGGTCCATATCTTTATCTCTTAGAATTTATAACACAAAATCCCGTTATTAAGTTAAACACCCCTCGTTAAATTTGATATTCAACAATTTATTGTACTTGTCTATAATAAATTAACCCGGCTACTCTGTGCCTAACTCCCATTGCACTAGCCTAAAAATATTCGAGTCACACCCCTGATTCTAAATTTAATTAATTGCACATTATTTAATTTATTAAATTAGGGTCACTCCCTACAATGCCCGGACACATTCACTCGGTCCCTAATTAAATATCTTCGAATATTTTTCCCCAAAATTCATTAATCACGTGTCACACACTTACCACCCTCCTAATACAAATTATATCCACTTATAATTGTTAGGAACTATGCCCCATATTTATTTTTTTACCAAATAAGTAAGTTCTAAATTAAATTCGAACAACTAGGATTATCAGGTACCACCGAACCGGTCACCCTGCCACCGGAACCGATTCTCCCGTAAATCTGAACCAGTTCACTGCATCTGAACAGCGAACCCTCGTCTTCTCCAACACGTTTTTCCTCCATTAAAAAACTTCTAAGATTTCTGGTTCTACCCTAATCGTAATACGATCATTCTCAACATAAATACACCTCACAATCACATTCTAAACATCATCCAAACCTTTAAAGACTATTGATTTCAATCACAATCCATCAATTTTTAAATTGGGTTTTTATCAGGGTTCCATTCAATCGGTTATAAATTTCATTCTATATCCAAAATTAAACATCAATCTCTACTGGGTTTATCGTAGGATTCAGATTCCTACAACCTAGAATCCTATAGCATCATCAATTTCTATTTAATCTACATAACATGATTAAATCATCCAAATACCCTTTTTCATATGAGAACCTACCCAAAACGAATTTTGATATAATAACCCATGCCAAAATAAAAATGGTTTACAACCACCATGATATGAATCGCAATACCACAATTTAAATGAAAGGAAGTTCAACTACTTGCCTGAATAAATTCGTAGGGACTGATTTCCTTTGTTGTAGAAGAATATTTGACGAAGAACACACCACTATTTTCTCCTCTTCAAAACTAGGATTTTCTTATTGAGTTGTGTCTGCCACAAACTCCCTAATGTAGGTTTTATTTCACTAACCCCGAAATTAAGCCTATGGGCTAAGCCCAAATAACGCGAACACCCCTGTGTGAGCCCGATTACGCTGAAAAACGCCCCGAGACCCAATTACTAACCCCGAGTACTCTTTTACGACTATCTCAACCTATTCGGAATTAGTCCTTCACTCATAATCGTTATCCGAGTTACTTAATTAAAATCTCCAACCTCTTCCTCAAATTACGACACGTGTAAATAAATAAAAATATCCGGAATTAATTACATCTAAATCCTCCCGATTAATTAAATCCTATGTCACCAAATTAATTAAATTCTATATCCTCAAAAAATACGGGATGTTACATACTTTCCCCCTTACAAAGGAATTTCGTCCTCGAAGTTACAATAAGTCTAGTAATCCAAGACTTGAATACTTTCTTGCTCACATGCCTTTAAGATCGCTACACATATCTCTTCCCCTTCTAATCGTGAATTATATTAAAATTAAATTAATTAACCAGGGCACCCATACACCCTGTAACCATGCTTATCTGCATGAATGTTACCCGGCTCTACTAACCTTAAATCGTAATATAACTTTTAAATCACAGTTATAACCACGTATGTGTATATTAACCAAGGTACCAAAACCATTTCCTAATGCCAAACATCTCTCTAATTCCAACATTGCGCTAAGTTTTATGCATGGGACATCTCACAAAGCAAAATACAAATAAGGAACCTCCCCGTTACACTACTACCTAACATTGCTGGACGTTGAGATCTAATAGGCCCTCAATCCATCACACTTACTTCCAAATTTTCATCTCCTAACATAAAATTATACTCGTCCATTCTCATGTTACCAACGACATCATACCATACGTTGCCCTTACTATCACTAGTTTCTTAGTGCGAATTCATCATGAGCTATATCTCCCCGCTCGATAGTAAGCCATATCCACCCTGAATCCCATCAGTAAACGTCCCTACTCCCCGGGATCAAATTTAACAATACAAACACTTTCTTATAAGCCTATTATGCAACACATGATAACATACATACATGTATGTATAGATTAAACCTTCTTTCAGGAGATAACTAGACCAAGTAAATCATACCTTGGAATAACGAACATAAAGTCTCACCATACTATATACTATTGCCTAAACATCCCGGCATAAATATCACTATGTCTCGTACATAACACACTTATCTCAAACTCAACCTCACACTCTTGGTGTGGCTATATCATACAAGTATTTTCGATTACCCCAAAATTTATCATTTGATTCTTCTCGATATTTCTCCACCCTTTAACTTATGGTACACAGGTTTTCTCAGTGCTTCCTTCGTAGCACTACCCGTCTCCATTAGTCATATCATAATAGTTGTCAACTTAAAGTGTTTCTTCTACACGTTCAAAAATTTAACATTTCAAAATTGATGCACAAGCATCCAACCACGTCTCACCACTCCCAACATTTATTAAGGTCCATGCATGTAACATCTTGCAATGAAGCTCAAAAGAACTTTCCCCAATGCACTATCCCCTAGCATTATCAATTTGTGGGTCTAAAGAACATATCTAAGATATCACCAATTATGTCTCTTGTCACATAAATCAAATCATATATGCCCATGTCTTTCAAGGTGTCACATGATATGCTGCTCTCACTATCACTAAGTTCTCAGCACATAAACAATAATGAGCTGAAAATTCTCCCGTTAATGGTTAACTCGATATACGCTGCATCACATCAGTAAAAGTACCTACGCACCGGGATCTGATATAACTAGACAATTGTATTCTCTGAAGTCTACTTCATAAAAATATCAGCATGATCTCGACTCTCTTTAAAGTGAGACAATAAAAAAATACATCCTATCCCAGAACAACAAACATGATAGTCTTGCTGTAATCGCCCACCATCGCTTAATAGTCCGTACCAAAGATAAAATCATACCTCGAATATCACCTCTCAAAATTATTGATCCTCGTAAAATATATATCCTCTTTGTGTCTTCACCCACTCCCTTACAGATGGAACTAGAGAGAGATTCGCTAACTCAATGGTGAATAAACACACGCTATAGTGGTATTAATGATACCTCTACTAAACCCGTTTCACATGCCAATCTTATACTAATAACCTACTGTGAGTCACTCGTGTCACACAAAAGATACCTCAACCATCCCGGGATAAAACTCATGCTTTCAATTGTCTATAGCACTAGCAGTTCAAATGGTTCCTGGACATAACGCCCTCGTCCCAACCAAATCCAAAAGCTTCTTATAGTTGTTGTCCCTAGTGGGCATCCTATTCCTGTCCCCCAATTCACTACGGACAATATTCACACATGTGTTCCTACTCTTTACACATAAGAGACCTCTATGTATCCTTCCTTTCTTTGTACCTAGAGTCCATATCGGGGTTATCCTCCTTACAAACCTACTAGACGTGGCCCTAATTGCTACCCTTGTTGTTCTTTTGGCTCCGTTGGGCCTATGGGACTTGTTGTTGGCCTTGATGGTCCTGACTGAATCAACCATCATCTGGTAGGAATTCTATTGATCTCAATCATTAAAATGGGTTCTATACTGGGTATCCGCTGCTATGGTGCCTCAATAGCACCATTAAATCTAGTTTGGGCCTTTGGTTTAGATTCTCCAACTCTCTTAGATCCCTTCTCATAGAAGTGTTGATATCAAAATATAAGCGTACGACATTGACAGTAATGGTACCAGACGTTCTAGACAGATTTCCCCATCCCTACTTTTATATCTTACCCTTAAGTACATCATTAGCTTGTGGATCTTCTTGATCCCCTGTATTCACCTCATCGGGTATGAAATTTGCTAAACCCGTCAACTCTCTTTCATGATCGACCACTGTATGACCCTTTTTGAAACAAGTCTTTAAATCTCCTTTTTCTCTCTATTTAAACATCTAATGAGAGGATTTAGGGTCAAACTACACCCCAAATTCCTCATTATTCATGGTATCTCTCTATAGTTATGGTGACTGACTCTTACCACTATAATGCCGCTCCTTTGAGCTAAATTTTGCCCAAAATTTAATCCTGGGTCCCACTGCACTCCACCCTACACAAATGCCTTTGGGTTATCTCCTACCATTGACCCATAACACTCCCCCCTTCTCCCAATCCTTACAAATGTCTTTTTAGAAGAGTTACTTTAACTCCCCCCACTTTATCGCCTAGTGATGGTAAAGAAAAAGAATAATAAGTGGCATATGTGTGTAGATTTCACTGACCTTGACAAAGCATGATTAAAAGATCATTTTCCTTTGCCAAGGAATGATCAATTAGTGAATGCTACAGCAGTTCATGAGTTACTAATCTTCATAGATGCCTTGTCTAGTTACAATCAGATCAAAATAAAGTCCGAGGATAAGGAAAGTACATCATTTATCACTAGATAAGTTACTTACTACTACAATGTTATGAATTTTGGGCTTCAAAACGTCATAGAAACATACCAAAGACTCATAAACAAGGTTTTTAAGGAGAAAATTGGAGAGAATATGGATGTGTATGTGGATGACATGATCACAAAGAACAAGAAAGATATCGACCACATTAAAAACCTAAGCCAAAAATTTGATCAACTTGAAAAGCATCAAATGAAACTCAACCCGACCAAATGTGTGTTCGGCACATAGGATGGGATGTTACTGGTCTTCATCATGAATCAGAGAGGAATTTAAGCAAGTCCAGAAAAAATTAAGGCCTCGGTTAATAAGAAATCTCCCATGTGCGAGAAAGATGTACTAAAACTAACTGGAAAGGTGGTTGCTCTTAACCGATTTGTCTCCCGAGCTATAGATAAGTGCTTATTGTTCTTTAAGGTGCTTAAAAAACATTTGAGTGGAATAAAGAGTGCAAATAATCTTTTTAAGTCATAAAGAAATACTTGGGATCTCCACCAATGCTTTCCTGACCACTTATGGGAGAAAAATTATATCTATATTTGGCTTTATCCGAATCTTCTATCACCTCGGTGTTAGTTTGGCTGGAAAATGGAGTGAAAAAACCAATATATTACACCAGCAAAGCTTTCAAGGGAGCAAAAATAAGGTATCCACTCTTGGATAAATTAACCTTTTCTCTTATTGAAGCTTTAAGGAGAATGAAGCCCTATTTCTAGGCACATATAGTGGTTTATACAAACATACTTATGCGTCAAGCGATTCACAAAATTGAGAAATTAGGGAGATTGATGGCATGGGGAGCAGAGCTAGGAGAGTATTAAATCCTTTATGATCCTAGATTCCATTAAAAGGGCCAAGTTATAATAGCTTTCATTATCAAATTCACATAATAACAGACAATTGCTAACCAAACTTTACCTATCGATAAGAAATCTTTAGAAGAGAGCTCAGCTCCAAAGCAAACTGAATTAGGTGCCGACCAACCTGAGACATTAGCTACGCAAGAGATAGCCCGGCGATATGATGATCAAAGTAAGAAGTTGTTTAAATAAGGAGTATTATGTGAAGAGAATTTTGACGATGGCATCCCAATTTAAAAATCATATGTAGATGGGTCTTCGTGGACTACTGGTAGTGGAGCATGGTTTATTATCAATAACCTAAATGATATATATGTGGAATATGCGCTTCGTTTCCAATTATAAGCCTACAATAATGTGGAAGAATACGAAGCACTAATCACAGGCTTAGAAGCCTTATCCTTCAGAGCCAAGCAGGTCATAGCATATAGAAATTCCTAGTTAATTATCAACTAGGTGCTTCAAATATATGGGGTCAAGGGAGATCTCATGATCAAGTATTTTTCCAAAGCTTTCAAACTCATCTCCAAGCTCTCAGCAGTAAAGATGATCAGGATAGCAAGGGTGTAGAATACCCAAGTATATGCACTTGCTCGGCTAGCCTCAATGATTAGGACAGAGCTCAGAATAACCATCCTGATAGAAATCCTTGCACATATGAGAATAGATACAGAAGTTGTCAATTTTATCTCTTTGGAATTAGGAACTTCATGGATGGATCTTATAAAAAATTTCACTAACAAAGGTTTACTGCCTACCGACCTAAAGGAAGTAAGAAAGTTAAGATACAAGGCAACCAGTTTTGTGATAGAATGAGGAGTATTATACAAAAGAAGATACACTGTTTCTTTACTTCGGTGTGTACACCCAATCGGGGTGCCGGATTTAATGAAGGAAGTTCATGAAATTTCATATAGAGCTCATTCAGTAAGCCGATCATTAGTGAGAAGGATAGCTATGCAAGGCCGACCGTGAAAGACAATTGTATCTCCTTTGCTAAGAAATGTGATAAATATCGAAAGTTCGTCGTAATCCACAAAAGACTGCAGCTACCTTAACTCCAATAACTTCTCCATTTCCATTTTCTATATGCAAATTGATTTGGTTTGACCATTGCCAAAGATCAAAGGAAGGTACAAATACTTGGTGGTTATAGTGGACAACTTTACAAAATGGGTAGAGGCTGAACCATTGACCGATATGCCTTATGAAAGAGCCTTCTAATTCATTTAGAAACACATCATAGGCAGATATGGGATTCCATAGGCTTTCACCACCAATCATGGCACTCAATTTAATAATCAAGAGTTTGAGGATTACTGCATTCAGTCCACGATTCAAAAACTTCACTCTATCCCAGGACATCCCCAGTGTAATATCCAATGGAGGTAACTAACAAAACATTAATTGCTGGAGTTGAAAAGAGACTTAATGATTCATAGGGTAACTAGATTAATTAATTACACATTATTCCTTGGGCCTATACAACCACGCTGAGAATAGCTACTCGAGAAACCCTTTACGTGCTTGATTTTGGGTCAGAGGAAATGGTGACACCTAAAGTAGGTCTACCCACTCACAGAGTGTTAAAATTTGATTCTCCAAAAGGTGATCTCGTGAGGAGATTGGATTTAGACTTAATTGAAGAGGCGAGGAAGGATGTTGCACTCCAGTTAACTACTTATTAGTAGCGAATGAATTGATTCTACAATAGGAGGTTGAAGTCGACCAACTTGAAAGTAGGAAATTATGTTCTTAAAAATGTAATCCAGAAAGGGAATAAGTTGGGAGAAAATTGGTATGGTCCTTATCGTATCTAGGAAGTCGTATGATAAGAAAACTATCATTAAGAAACACTTTAAGGGGAAGAATTTAAGAATCTATAGAATGCCGATTATCTTCGAAAATATTATCAGCAATCCTGTTGGGAATTTGATGTAATTATTCCAATCATTTTAATAAAGTTTTGATTTCCTATTAATTACATTCATCTCCAAAAACTGCAAAAATTAGACTTCATATACGACTTCATCTTTGACAACTCACGAACACGAAGTTCCTAAAACTTTAGGTATGGCATGACCTAATGTCAAGAATAAGAAGTTTTACCAGACAAAATTAAATTCAAGAAAATCGTAGATTCCAAAAACATTTGGTTGCCAATGGTAACTAATGCAAATACTTAGCTTCAATAAAAATCAAGATCCGTTTTGATAAAACTAAGTGCATTAGTAGAACCTAAGGCCCAATAACTCAAGTTCACACTTGATAACACACAAAACAGTCAAGAAGGTTAGTCGGTTACATAGTTGATCAACTAATCAAACGCTTAATTCTTGATGAAGTGAAATGCAAAGACAAAACATGTATGCAAAAGTAAATCTTTCTTATTCCAGTACTAATAGTTTTTAGCAGTAAAATACAAGGATAGTATTATAACCGAAACATTTATTACAAGAGAAAACAAAGCTCTTAGAAGTCATTGCATAGGGCATTTTCCCTTGGCCTTATTTATCCCAGCAGAAGGAACATCAAAGGAAGAAGGAATATTAGTAGTCTTAAAATCCCTTAACCTATTACGACCACTTGTGCTAGACCTATCCAACAAATGAGGAGGATGAATATATGTATCTTCACTATGCAGACTATAGTCGCCTAAGTATTTCCTTACTAAGCTCTGAAGAATGACATCAGTCAAAATTCAATCAGCATTAATACTTAAAAGGAGGGTCGGGATAATATAGCAAGCATGGATCATGCTAATACATTAGTTGATCTTTTTGAGAAACCTTTAGAATTGTCAGTATATTCATCCATCCCCATTTATATCCTTCTCGATGAGCCTATTCAAGTTCATCCCCCATTTGAGTTATAGACATCCATCCAGATAGCTTTGGCTTGCTTGTGAAAATGGAAGTTCAGTCGATCAACTTGGTATGTTACCTTCTTGATGGACTTATCTTTATATTTGAGCAAGGCTTCCTAGTCGTCTAGTGCCTTCTTGGTCCTTCTTTCATCTTCAGTAGGCCGAGCAACCATTATTTATTTAGATGACGGAATAGACGTACTCTTTTTTAAACTCTCTAATTCTTCCGTTAGTCGAGCATTTTACTTTTCCAAAAATGATACTTCTTTATTTGAAACAAATTTATAGGCTTATTCAAACTCTCTAATTCATTCTTAAGAGCATTATTTTCTTGCTTCAGTAGGTTGACCACTACTTGAGCGCTTTCTACATATTGATTCAGCATAAGCTCCTTCTTCAAGAAGGCTGAAGATATATTCTGGAGTTTTTTTTTATCAAAACCATGACCAACACTCAAAGGATTGTATATAACTACATAGTAGAAGTGAAGCAAGGATAAATAAAGGTTATGATCATCTTTTTGCTGCTCAATCATGTCATAATAGGTTTCATTATTGGCCACTTCCCTATCAAAAAGACCATGCAAATAAAGGTAGGCCTTCTTAACTTGGTTTGAAGTATCAGTATTGAGCAATGCTTATAAATTGACTTAGTCAAACTTTCATGCCCTATTCCAAAAATTCTTATCCTTTGTTTGAGCAATTCGCTCTCAACAGACACTATCGCACTCTTCCTAGAATTGAACTAAAAAAAAGTATAAGAACAACGGCCAAGAAGAATTGTAAACAAGTATAATTAAGAGCAAAACCAATAATTCAACCAAATAAAAATTCATTTATCATCAGGAAAGGGTATTACAAGGGACCGTGTCCTTACAAAAAATATTTAAATATTATCCAATAAAAAACACATAAAAGAGATCTATCCACCAACCTAAGAGAATTATACCTTCTCTTTATCCTTAGCTGCCTCTTTTGGAGGCGGGACCTCATCTTCAATAACAGGTACTGGTGAAGATTTATTATTCCCTTTTCATCATCCACATCTTCTTCTATGTTGGGTGGGGTGTCAGGGTCATGCATCTTGATTAAGTTAGAGTCAACTCCTGGAGATGGGGAAGATATGTTCCTATATTTGGCTATCTCACAACATGGGACCAGTGTTGTAATTGTATGATTTTAAGACAGAGAGAAAAGGTCGATCTATTAGGTTAGTCATACTTTTCTTAAGGCAAAGAATAGATATGTGACTACCGATAAGATTTTTTTGGCATTAGTAATATCTTCCAGAAATCTAAGGCACTACTTTATCACTCACATTAGTTTTACCCATAACTAATACAATGAAGGAGGCTCTCAAGAAACAGATCTATCAAATAGGATGACAAAGTGGTCCTTAGAAGTGGCACAATTAGACTCGGATATGATCCATGAACTGCAATCAAAGGGCATGTCTTGGACGACTTCCTAGTTAAGTTTTCATTGTCACTAAAAAGTTAAAGTTGAAGATCCAAATCTAATTCTCGTAGCCATTGGAAAAAGTGAACGGGAGTGGAAACTTTACATTGACGGGGGATTCAACGAATAAAGAAAAAGATCGTGGATCTTCTTTATCACACCATAAGGAAGTCTTATTGATCAAGCACTCAGACTAGTGTTCAAAGGCTCCAACAATGAAGTAGAATAAGAAGCCATAATATACGATCTTCGACGGGCGATTAACCTAGAAGACTAGATGTATATTGTGACTCCAGATTCATAGTTAATCAATTAAGAAATGAATACGAGGCTAGAGACTCTAGAATGCTATCTTATAGAGACAAGGCCGAAGGTCTCCTTCACCAGTTCAAATATTCTTCGATAGAACAAGTTCCAATGAAAAATAATAGCCATGCAGATGCCATGGCCACTTTGTCTTCATCCATTGACACTGACTTGAAGAGGACGATTAATATGGAGTACACAGATCATTCAAGCATCGAAGAGTCTGAACTAGGTATTTGTGTCTTACAAGTAGAGGCAACTCCGTCATAGATGGATCCAATCATTTCCAACCTAAAGAATGACGAGATGCCCCCAGACGAAAAAGAAGCATATATGTTAAGGATTAGTGTAACACCCCGTATTTCTGAGTATTTAAAACGAAATTAATTCAGTTTATCTTAAATTACACACGTGACGTAATTTAATGGAGTTAAATATTATGTGTTGATTAAAATATTAATCAGAGAGAAAATGATTAATGTTTATTGAATATAAGTACTAAGTGAATAATAAATAATTATTTTTACGTCATAGCGAGTGATAGTGATGTGATAATGGTATATCTCAATAGGGTGTCGAGTGTAGACTATATGAGGTCGGGATAGGAAATTATTTTAGAGTGACTCAAATGGTGATTTTGAGGTCACGGTTGATTTCAAAAGGGTTGAAATAGTCAAAATAGTTTAACTGGGGTGGTATTTGGGTCCCGAGGCCTTTTTAGTCATAACCAAGCTTGCACAGGGGTGTTCAGGTCAATTGGGCTTTGTCCGTTAGCCTAATTTTGGGAATTGGGATTATAATCCTAAGCCTAACTAGTTGGGGGATAAAAAAAACACTTTCTAACCGTAAGAAATCAAAAGAGGAGGGAGGAGAGGCCATTAGAGAGGGAGAAGGGAGGTTTCTTGGAAGATACAACACCTTTCTTGCATAATCTTTACCACCGAAGTGCAATCAGGAGGGAAGGAAGGAATCTTCATCGCTCATAACAAGAAATCAGACCTATAATTGATAAGGCAAGTGTTTATCTTTCATGTTTTTAATGAGTCATAATACCCATGTGTATTAGGGTTTTCAATTTGATGATAATTGATTATTATCTCAGGATTAAATGAATAGTAATCATAATTTGGGGTAGGATTGCATGTAGAGTGAATCCATGTATGTTGGTTGTACGAAATCAGAACATATATGATGATAAAAATAAGAGAAATATGGAAATATTAATGATTAAGCATGAAGAACACATAAACTAGGGTTATACGAATATTGAGGTTTAATCGGTTCTTAGATAGATTTAATTTATATTTGGTGTGTTATTTACGTTAGAAATTTTACCTATAGACATACGTGATGTTTAGTTATGTTTCTTAGGAGTTTGGGAAAGATCCATGAAGGTTTGAGGTGTTAAACATGGAGAAAAACTTAGTTACGATGAAACTGCCAAAACCCAGGGTCTATCAATTAATGGATTGATGGATCAATCAAGTTTATCGATGGATCAACAAAGGATGAAATGATGTCATTTATTTATTTGCGTTGTTTTCTTTGCCAACATTTGTGGGGAACCTTGGTGATGTTATATTGACCCAATAGAGACTTAGATAAGGTCAGTAGGCATATGATTAAGGATCCGTTAATATCATTGAGGGTAAAGTTGGGATTAAGACCGATGATAGTTAACCTCTTGTGACAAGTATCATGAAATTATAAATTGGGTTACGGGAAGAGTAAACGATAACCTAAGGCTAATACTAGTAGCATAGTGATGTGTTAACTACTGAAATAACTTAAAAGGCACTTGGGACCCTTCGGGCAGTGAGTGATACTCGAAAAAGGTGAATGAACATTATATGAAGATTATTTGTACGTTTAGTAATCAAGAGAGATAAATAGTACGTACGGATTCATATGTAATGGGTTGTGTGTATACCTAGTGAATAATATGCGTATATAGGTTGTGTGAATACTTATTGTTATGATTTAATTATGTGTGTGAACATACCTACGCTACCTGCTATCATGTGCGATCCCACCTTGACGATTCTAGTGAGGTCTGAATGTGTGCCCCAGAACATAGAACTTAGGGTGTCTATGTTCAATGTATTAGTGGGACTAAAAGATCATTTGGGTATGTTAGGTATGTGCATATACCAAAGACTTAGAACTATGTTCGCCTCCATTGTGTGTCAATTGATTTTGGGTTTGAGGAGACCTGTCGAACCAATAGTCTGTGATTTGGTACGAGAGGTACATGGACTTAATAGCAGAATATGCCAGCATCACGAGGGGCCATTCCGGGGATGCTATAGTTGTCTATATTACATGTGTGATAAATATGTACAAGTATGATTTATTAACTTATATGTGATAGTAGGAATGATAGATCTTGTATATCTAAAAGTAATTTAAGTATGGAGACTTAAATAATTGACTCAGTAATAATACATGGGTAATTTAAAATATTGATACTATGGTAGTGTGTCATATGTGTAATACGAGGGAGTTAGACCTTTTGTAGATAGTTAAATGTGTTATTTAGTTGGGCTGGGTAGCATAACTAGGTAGGAGAGGTTAGTTGTGAGCATTAGTTGAGAGGTAAGGCTCTTAATAGAGTGTATGTCGATCTAACATATGCCTCTAATAACTGATTTAAACTTCGATTTAAATACTTGAAAAATATTTTCAAACGTTTTCTTGGGCTCTGACCCGTGTCATATCTATTTTCCAAAAAACTTTTAGTGTCCAGCCATAGGGACGCCAAACTTGATGACTCATTTCAGGGATGCATAGCAGCAACATTGTGGAGGCAGGACTTTGTGAAGACGCGCCAGTTATTCATTCCTAGACTAGGTTGTTGATTCAGTTGCTCATTTGAGTATGTTTCTTTTTCAGACTATTTAATATTTTAGTTTATGTATTAGACTCTATGTGGATTCAGTTTATCATTTCAGACTTGTAGATGGATTTTATTTTTGGGAACAGATGGTTATTCGATATTATTTATTTATCTATCTGTCGTGTGATTGATTCAAATTATTATATCTTGGATGGTTTGGTGATTTTATTTTTATTTCGTATGTCGTTAAGTTATTAAAAAGATAAAATTTGGCGTCGGCGATTAGTAATTTAAAAATGTTTTTCGATAGTGCTTCTAAGAATGAACCAAATGAGATTCCTAATTATTTTAATAAAGGATTGATCACCTGTGATTAAAATAGTCGAGGTGTCATAGATGGTATCATTGCATGAGATTTTAGAGTCCTTAGGATCTGTATGAACTTTCTACGTTTTCAGGATTTTTTTTTATATAGAGCCCTATGCTTAGTGTTTAGGCACATATTCTTCACATTTATCCCCTTAATTTCGGTATTTTGATGATCCCGTGTAGTGTAAATAAGCTTGAATTTGTCTCAAATGTATTCTACTAACCTTTTTTGGCAAGTGTTTCTTATTTTGTGTATTTCTCATGTGTTTTACAGGTATTTCACGCAAGTTAGTTCGAAGGTGAACGCAAAACAGTGAAAGAAACCAAGAAATGAAGAGTTGAAGGGCATTTTCGTAATTTTACAGCCTTAGTCCGGAGGTAGGGCCAACTAGAAAGTTGAATATCTCTAAATTACAAGAATACTGGAAAAAATGGCACCTCAATCCGAGCTACGGTGAAGAAGTTACGATGTTTTGAAGTTGCGGGATAATGAAGAGTCTGGATGTGCGGATTTCTGTCATTAATTATGCATTTAATGCAGTGCAACTCTTGGAAAACTTGTTCCACAAGCACTATTGGTTGTCAATTTCGAGATTTTGTGCTATAAAAGCCCATGACCTACATCATTTGAAGGGGAGTTGCTAGAGAGAGGCTAGGTTAGGAGTAGGTTAGAAGTGCTAGATTGAATTTTAGGGTTAGATTTTGAGAGCAAATTTTCTATTCCTTCAAGAGTTGTATGAACCCTAGTTTGTATTCTGAATCTCAATTCCTTGTTGCTGAATTCAAGTAAACTCTTTCCATTCTCTTATTTTATTACTTGCAAATTATTTACCATGTTTTGTAGATCCATAATTTTGTGTATGAATTTGTTTTTTTTATCCAATCATGAGTAGCTAATTTCTCAAGGGTTGGGGTACATGAACTCAATCCTAATACAAATTATTTGTATGGAAAATTAGGAAATAAATGAAAATATTGGTTTAATCATGAATGAAAATCATATATGCATTGTCATATCTTTTAATCTCTCTTGCCCTAGGTACTTGGGATGTTTAAGAATGCTTTGTATGTATAATTTGTCGTTCACCTCCTTATATTGATCTTTGATTTCATATGATGCGGGCTTGACCCTCATATATGTAATGCTTAGTGATGATAAGGACTGGATTTAATCAAGAATTTTGATTTATAATTCTAGTATTCTAAAGGATAATTTGTTAAGGATTGAGGGATTGTACCCTACCCTATTTTCTCCCATTTGTCAGATCTAATTTCTTTTGCACTTTTCAGTTTGTTTTTCTTAAGTAATTTTTTAATAGAAATTTTCCCAATCATCATCTTTTTCATTTTTATTTTAGAAGTAATAAATCAATTAAATTCTATAAAACATTCCCTGTGGATTCGATACCCAGACTTACTACTATACTCCATAAAAGTGTAGTTAAAAGTTTAGGTTTTTTTTTGTATTGAGGTTGGAAGCCGATAACAACGACTAGCGTATTACACGGACGCTCGGTTTTTCCACTCGATCACTTAGGACTGTTGATTCATAACGCGACTTACGTTCCCCTGCTATTGAATATAGAACATGAAAATCATATACAAGTTCGCTTGGGCTTCATAAATCGAGTAATATAGGATGACCAATGAGGGTCGTTTAGAGGATCATTTAGAGTAATGTGGGATCAAAGGCTCAGCAGAAGCCATAGAGTATTCTAGGAACGATGACCGCTGTTGAAGTCACCACTATTATTGTTTGGGAAATGGATGTCGTGATAACCCCAAGGGTGCAAATTCAGACTCACCCAGTTCTGTCGGTAAGGGAGAGTCGAAGAGTTTTTTTTGAAATGCCATCTACAAGAGTTTGGGAAAGTGGAAAAGTGTAATTCATCAATGGAAGGAAAGTATCCAAAAGAAATTGTGTACGGTGGAGTGCAGTGACATTTATGATTAAAATTTTGGACATATTTTTTTACTCATAGGATAAGTATTGTAGTGATAGGAGCCAATCACCACATTCAAGGAAAGATACAAAGTATGGAGAGGAATTTGGCACCACATTCGAGGAAAGATACAAAGTATGGAGAGGAATTTGGTATTATGGCTTGACCACAAAACAACTCATTAGCTGTTTAAACAGAGAGGCGAAGGAAACACTAGTAATTATTGCAAGAAGGCCAGACAGTGGTCGAACATGAGGGAAAATTTACTTGTTTAGCGAACTTAGTACATGATGATGGGGATTTTGAGTTGATGATGGACTCATAAGTATAACACGCCATCATTGAAGGAAAATCCGATCGGGACGACAGATGGTGATGTTGTCCATATCATACTTTTACAAGGGCAATATAAACGCTTCCATGAGAAAGGAGCCAAGAAAGTTGGAGAATCTCGTCGAAAGACAAGACTAGATTTAACGGTTCTAGTTAGTCACCATAGGGGGGATACTCAATGGAGAACCCATTTAAATGATTCAGACGGTAGATTTAATCAGGGCTATCAGGATTAGCAGTGTGTTCCATAGGGCCAGCAGAGCTATATGAATAATGGGGGTAGCAATAAAAGTCAAGACTACCAGGTTCGAGAGAAGGACAACCCCGACATATCCAATGGGGACAGAGATAGGGAGGATGAGACAAAGAGGTGTCCTATGTGTGTAGAGTAGGGCCACTAGTATTGAACTCGTCCACAACGAGTTAGAGGAGAGGAGCGAGATTCTAGTAGGGGCTATAGTTGTAGATATTTTGATTCGATTGGGACGAGTGTTATGTCGAGGAACCATTTGAACCACCATTATTATTGGTAATTGAAAGCATGATTTTTATCTTAGGATGAATGGGCATTTTTATGTTAAACGAGCGAGTCAGAATAGTTAGTTGGCACTAGATTCACACATGAAATGGGTTTAGTAGAACTATCGTTACTTGCACTATATTCTATACATAATTATCGTCGAATAGCGGGGCTCTCTTTGGTTTCATCTGCAGGGTAGCGGGTGTGTGTATATATATATATATATTAGTGTATTATCTCGTTTCGAGAGATGATATTCGAGTATGATGTTATGTTGTGTATGGACTGGTTATTGATGGTTTGAGCGATTGTGGGCGGTTATAATAAGGCTATCATATTTGTTGTTCCATGGTAGGATGTTTTTTTTGTAAGGTATCACCAGAAAGTGGGTTGAACTTGTATATATCTCATATTATAAATGAGACTTCGGAGAGTACAGTTGTCCCATTACATTTGATCCTGGTGTGTAGGGACTTTTACTGTTGTAATTCAGGGTATATCAAATTTACCATTGAGCAGAGATATTAACTCATTATTGATTAAGCTCTGAGAACTTAGTGATAGTGATCGCACCGTATCGTATGAAACCTTGAGAGACGTGGGCGTGGACGAATTGACTTATGTGCCAAGGGACAAGATTTGAGTTATCTTAGTTATGTGCTTTAGACCCACGAATCTTGATGATTGACAATGCTAGGAAGTAGTGTAGCGGGGGGAGGGGGGGTCCTTATTTGGATTTTGCTTGCGAGACATCCCATGTATGAACCTTAGCAAGCGTCGAAAGTTGAGATCTATGTTGGTCGTCAGGGCACTGTAACACCCGGTGTTTTTAATAGTTAATTAAGTTAATTAATTGGAAAATTCGAGAAAAAAATAAAATTTTGGATTTAATTATTCTTAGTAATTAAATATGTTGGTTTTTATGTATAAAAATAAGGTTTTAAGTGGAATTTAAATCCGGATTAAAATTTGAAAATAATAACTTTTTGTATAAAAATAGGGGGAGGATCCGAGCTAAGGAGGATAAAAAAATATTTTTCTAAATTCAACCGTCCGATTGAGCTGAATTTTTTACAGAAGCTCCGTCTCACCGTTCGATACAACTAAATTTCAAGCGGTTCTAACGGTCTGATCGTCCGTAATATTTTTTAGAATGTTTATATTTGATTAAGACTCAAATTATTTTTGGTATACAAACAAAGTGAGGGGTTTAGGACTTTTAAAAACACATTTTTCTAAACCCTAAGAGCATCAATCTCCTCTTTTACATTTTCTTCATCCCTAAAAAACTTAACTCCATTGGAGAGCTATTTTCAATCCAACTTTTGAAGCTTTAAACCGGGTTTTCTCAAGATTGTTCAAAAACGCCTCTTTGCTAATTTTTCGAGAGGAATCAACTGCCAACTCATAACTTCTTCATCTAAAGGCATGAATACTCTATTCCTTTCCTTTAGTATTATGTGTTTTAAGTGTAACCTAAACCCTTAATTATGTATTGTTGATTAAAATCAATTAGTAACTTAATTAGAGAAAATGGACACTTAAATTTTAGGACTACTTTTATGAAAATTTTAAATATGATCTTTGAAACCCTTGGGTGCGTAGGTTAGATCTTTGGGTTTTTATGGCATTGGGTATAGGTTCTCATATAGAATTTTATGGGGGTTATTTTTAAGGTTATTGCAATGCGCTCACACTTATAAAAATTAGACGACTTAAAAAAGAGGACGACTATGACGTATTGAATATTGTCGCATGTTAATTAATTTAACATTTTTTAACGAAAATAGTTATGTTGAAAACGACGACTATATTATTAATGGAATTAAATTGAATTGTGACATTTGTGATTAAAGTTTCATGTTGTGATTATGACTTGTGATATTGTGTGAATTATTTTATTCACTTTTTCCATCGCGGGGACGCGGGGCTTTTGGGTAATATTTTTTTCTCACCTCTATTATAGGATGCTTACTAGGTATGGGACTAGTGGGTAGGCCTTGATTATAATTTATGCTTGCTAGGTATGGGACTAGTGAGTGTAAATTTGTGAGGATTTTATATTCCGGGGGTGGGCTGATTTTTATATTTTATTATCGTTGCATTAGCCTAGGCATGAGACTAGGATGTGTTTTATATTGGTAATTCATCATATTTGTAGGATATGACACATGTGTACTTGGAGATCCTTAGGTATGGGACTAAGGGGTATTTTGAGGATATCGCATCGCTTAAAAGGGTGGAGGTAATTTGTTAATTGGAAAATTGAGGAAATGAGAATTAATGCCTAAGATAAAAACGGGTATTAAAATTTATGACAACATAATGTGCCAGGGCTGACAGTTTAAACGGAACGACTGGCGATTTATGTCGTGTCGTGTTTGAAAACTTGTCAAATTGCGGGGGATCGGCAGTTTAAACCGATTCAGCTGGCATTTTGGTAAGGGAAAGTGTTAAACTTTGGTGAAAATTACCACTTGGGACGGGAGGACCGCCATAATAAAAAGTGAGAATAATGATATTTGGTTTAAGTTAATTAAATTAGCACGTTGGGGCTGTGGGATAATTAAAATGATATTGGTGTATTTTTATAAGAATATTTGGGGGTGGTTAGTAATTTATCTTTCTTAAGCTTAATTATATTCGTTTAATTAAAATACTCTATTGTGTATAATGCTATTGTCTGGGTTCACAGACCCGATTTGAGAGATGTATTGTGTATTCATGCTCGGGGCTCTGACCTCATGCGTTGACTAACCTTTTCAGTAATAAGTTTGGAGAAGCTACATAGGATTGCTTGGAGACTTTCTTGGAGGTGCAGCTGGAGTTATTCACTTTATGCCTATTAGTTTTGTTTATTTTCCTTTCCGTCGTATTTACATTGAGACTCAGTTTATGGGTTTGCTGGGCCATTCGGTACCAAACTTGTATGGGTTTTATCCAGATATCTCATTATGGATTCAGCTGGAGTTTATTGAATTTTATAGTATTGGGGATTAGATTATCATTTGGAGTTAAGCATAATGATAGATCTTTTATCGCATAGTTGGTTATTATCATTTGGAATTGATTTAATTATTTATCTTGTGGATTAATTTAATTATGTCTCATATATGTCTCATGTTAAGAACTATATTTTATTTTATTCACACCCGACATAGTTTTGGTTGCGGCCAATGCCATAATTACGCGGGGTGTGACAGATGGTATCAGAGCATGGTCCTAGGTCTCGTAGGTTATGAGTTCGTCTTATTTTTTGTGTTGCTTATCTTTGATTCCTTTTGATGATTTGTACTCTTAGTGATTCCTAGTCCGATGTTGTTTTCTTCCTATCTTTTCAGATGGCGAACACAAGGAGAGCTGGGAGTAGGAGAGAGGAGTCCGTTTCTGGTCCTCTGACTCAGGAGAGGCAACAACAGATTATTTTGGAGGCCAAGGAGTTAGCGGCTATCATTCATGAGGCCACGTCAACCGGTATGGAGATGGGGAGACATAAATGGGTGACTTTAGAGCCACAACAACAGGGTACACCCATTTCGACTTGGGATAGGGTGAGAACCATCTTTCTTAAGGGTAATCTTCCTACCTTCGCAGGGGGATCTGACCCAACGGTTGCTCACCAATGGAGGAGGGACATGGAGAGAAATTTGACGATGGTGGGATGCACGGATTTGCAGAAGCAGATGTTAACAGCGTTTAAGATGACTGGGGATGCACTACAGTGGTGGGAAAGTGCCACCACATCGGAGGATAGAGATCAGTTGGGTTATGCTGATTTTCAGATAAAGTTTAACAATAAGTACTTTCCATATGTAATTAGAAATGTAAAGAAGATATAATTTATGGACTTAGAACAAGGTTCAAAGTCGATTGTCGAGTATGAATAGGAGTTCACCAATTTATCTATATTTGTACCAGAGGAGGTTAGCACTGAGGTGAAGAAAATGGAGTGTTTCATTAAGGGATTATCTTGGTCGATTACGCAGATGGTATTGGGAAATCCAGTGTACACTACTTATGCTCAGGTGATGGATGTCGCAATGTTAATTTGGCAAGAAAAGGCCAATTATCAAAAGAAGTTGGGAAAGAGACAAGAGTCAAATGGACAAGGTGGAGAGAATAAGGGTCGCAATGACCAACCATGGAAGAAATAAAGAACAAATCAGGAACAATAAGGAGAAGAGCGAGAAAATACTAGACATTACGAACCTTTTAAAGGTGAATGCTTTATCTGTGGGAAAGTAGGACATCAAGCGACTAAGTGTTACAAGAGACCAGGACAATAAGGCCAAGTGGCGCATGCCCAACAGGGTCGAGTCACACAAGGGCTTCAAGGTCAAGGAGTACGGGGACAACAAGGACTGAGGCATCTAGTTCTCGTAGTAGCAGGTATTCTAGGAGCACCAACAGCACCGGTAGTGGCAGGTGGTCAGGGGGTGGTCACAGCACCAACCAATACCAGTTATGGGAGGTGCTATTTGCCTCAGCCTCGGGTAGAGCAGGATAGATTAAGTGGCTAGTAGAGTATCGTAGTACGTAATATTTTCTTAAAAACTTATATACGAAGGCTTTATATATATATATATATATATATATTATATTTTGTTAAGGATTTTGTTCAGGTATGTTAGGTGTATGGACACCTAATTGTGGTACTTTACGCCACATGTAAGCCTTTTTTTATTTTGCATGATTACAATTTGCTAAATTTCGAGGATGAAATTCCTTTGCTAGAGGGGAAGTATGTCACACCCGTGTTTTTAATAGTTAATTAAATGAATTAATTAGGAAATTCGAGAAAAAATAAAAATTTGGATTTAATTATTCTTAGTAATTAAATATGCTGGTTTTTATGCATAAAAATAAGATTTTAAGTGGAACTTAAATCGGGATTAAATTTTGGAAATTATAACTTTTTGTATAAAAGTTGGGGGAGGATCCGAGATAAGGAGGATAAAAATAATATTTGTAGAAATCCGACCGTCCGATCGAGATAAATTTTTCACAGCAGCTCCGTCTCGATGTTCTACACAACATATTAAAATTTCAAGAGATTTTGACGATCTCATCGACCGTAATAATTTTTCAGGTCTTTGTATTTGATTAGAACTCAAATTCTTTTTGGTATATAAACAAAGTGATGGGTTTGGGAATTTTAAAAACACTTTCTTCTAAACTATAAGAGCAACAATCTCCTCTTTTACGTCTTCTTCCTCCCTCAAAAACATAACTTCATTGTACAACTATTTTCAATCCAAGTTTTGAAGCTTTAAACCGGGTTTTCTTAAGATTGTTCAAGAACGTCTCTTTGCCAATTTTTTTTTGAGGAATCCAACTACCAACTCAAATACTCCTAATCTAAAGACATTAATATTCTGTTCCTTTCCTTTAGTATTATGTGTTTTAAGTGTCGCCTAAACCCTTAATCATGTATTTTTGATTAAAATCAATTAGTAATTTAATTAGAGAAAGTGAACACTTCAATTTTGGGACTGTTTTTATGAAAATTTTAAATATGATTTAATCGTGGGAACCCTTGGGTGCATAGGTTAGATCTTTGGATTTTTATGATTTTGGGTGTAGGTTCTCATGTAGAATTTTATGGGAGTTATTTTTATGGTTATTGGGACGCACTCACACTTATAAAAATTAGATGACTTATAAAAGAGGATGACTATGACGTATTGAATATTGTCGCATGTTAATTAATTTAACATTTTTGAACAAAAATAGTTATGTTGAAAATGATGACTATATTATTAATGAAATTAAATTGAATTGTGACATTTGTGATTAAAGTGTCATGTTGTGATTATGATTTCTGATATTGTGTGAATTATTTTATTCACTTTTGTCGTCGCGGGGACAAGGGGCTTGTGGGTAATATTTTTTGCTCACCTCTATTATAGGATGCTTACTAGATATGGGACTAGTGGTTAGGCCTTGATTATAATTTATTCTTGCTAGGTATGGGACTAGTTAGTGTAAATTTGTGAGGATTTTATATTTCGGTGGTGGGATGATTTTTATGTTTTATTATCGTTGCATTAGCCTAGGCATGAGGCTAGGACATGTTTTACATTGGTAATTCATTCCACATGTAGGATATGATGCATGTCGACTTTGGGACCCTTAGGTATAGGACTAAGGGGTATTTTGAGGGTCTCACATTGCTTAAAAGGATGGGGTAATTTGTTAATTGGGAAATTGAGGAAATGAGAATTAATGCCTAAGATAAAAACGAGTATTAAAATTTGTGGCGACATATTGTGTGGGTCCTGACAGTTTAAACGGACCGACTGGCAATTTATGTCGTGTCATGTGTGGAACCTTGTCAAATTGCGGGGGGATCGACAGTTTAAACGGATTCAGCTGGCGTTTTGGCAAGGGAAAGTGTTAAACTTTGGTGAAAATTACCACCCAGGGTGGGAGGACCGCCATAATAAAAAGTGAGAATAATGATGTTTGGTTTAAGTTAATTAAATTAACATTTTGGGGCTGTGGAATAATTAAAATGATATTGGTGTGCTTTTATTAGAATCTTTGAGGGTGGTTAGTAATTTATCTTTCTTTCTCTTAATTATATTCGTTTAATTAAAATACTTTATTGTGATATTTATTGCGTATAATGCCACTATCTGGATTCATGGACCCTATTTGAGGGGAGTAGTGTGTATTCATGCTCGGGACTCTGAACTCGTGCGTTAAGTATGCTTTTCAGGAATAAGTTTGGAGAAGCTACATAGGATTGTTTGGAGACTTTCTTGGAGGTACAACTGGAGTTATTTACTTTATGCCTATTAGTTTAGTTAATTTTCCTTTCTGTCATATTTACATTGAGACTCAGTTTATGGTTTTGTTAGGTCATTTGGTTCCAAAGTTGTATGGGTTTTATCCAGATATTTCATTATGGATTCAGTTGGAGTTTATTCAGTTTTATATTATTGGGGATTATTTTATCATTTGGAGTTTTGCATGATAATGGATCTTTTATCTCGTAGTTGGTTATTATCATTTGGGATTGATTTAATTATTTATCGTGTGGATTGATTTAATTATGTCTCATATCTATCTCATGCTAAGAATGATATTTTATTTAATTCATGCCTGTCATAGTTTTGGTGGAAGCCGATGCCAGAATTACGTGGGGTGTGACAGGCAGGAGTATAGCAGTTTAGTTACTACACATGTGTGTGTATAAAATCATGATATGAGAGATAGTATATGATAGAAGACCTGTAGAATTGGATAGTGCTATATAGGGAGCACTAGGGAAACTCTTGCAACACTAGTTGATGGGTGGGTCAATCTTGAGGATAATTAAATAATTTTTAGTAGGGTAACTGAGGATAACCTTGTTGTATAGCCTTGCCAAGAGTGTGGGGCTGAGCTTGAGATAAGTATGTTATGTATTAGACTTACTGATAATTGTGCTGGGGTGCATGGGATATATGGTGCATGGGCGCCCTGGTTAGTTTCATTTTTAGAATTGTCCGGGATAAAGGAATGTGGAAATAAATGTGCTGCATGTTTGCCTATGGAGCAATTAGAAATGAAAGTGGAACGGTAAGATGGACTGAATTCTATTTGAGAAAGGAAACAACCCGACTATGTGTATATCAAGGAGAACTACGACAATCGTATTGAGTTAAAAGATGGTTGAGGAACATGTATAAAGATATCCCTTGACAAGGGAGGACCCCACAATTTTGGTAAAGAAGATCAGAGTCTCACTTAGTCAATTTCTTAGAGTGGTTTATGCATAAATAAGATGTTGACTACTTCCAAATGAAAAAGTGCCCAAGGAATGCACAGTTTTGGAGCAAATGTAAGGGCAATGATTTTTAGTATATCCCATAAAAAAAGGGGAGTATGATGTGAAACGTTGAGCATAGGGGTTTGTGTTGAGTGCTACATAATGAAGTTGGTTCCAGGTGCACCATTTGTGGTAGAAAAAGGGTTGGTCCAAGGTTACCAACTAGGATTTTTGTAATATATTAATGGTTCCAGTGGCGGGATGGATACGGAGAGAGGTCAGGAGTTCCTTCGGATTTGTGGAATGGATTGACCGAGACGGATAATTGTTATTAAATTGGAGTGGCTTATACTATTGTGCATTATGCCCAACATTTAATTAGAAAGAATAAATAAATCGAAACGAGGTGCAACCCAATATTGTTATGAATTAGCATCAGAACCTTTCGTTCCACCTCTAATAGAATGTGTCGGGAGGTGATGGGGACGGTGCTTAATTTTGATCTCGACGTGTCACCAATATGCCGATGGTTAGGTGGGAGGTCACTAGGATGTTGGAAAATGCGCGAAATGCATATTTTGGATTTGTGGGTAATTGTGAGTATTAAATACCATTGGTAGAGCTACACGTGATATCTTATAGAAGTTTATTACCAGTGTGATTCCATCTGAGGCTTCATACGGAAATCTTGGCATCCACCCTTCGATTGGTTGAGAGTGGGACATAATAAGATTCTTAGATTCGAAATGATATTTGGTCCATCAGTAAGGATTGAGTTGATATACGTCATTTTCATACAATTCTAGAATATGGTGAGAGTTATATCACCATAAATCGAAGTTTTGAAGTCTGACATGAGTAGTTAGGGATTGTTGCGAGTGTTCCCTATAAAGGGACTCTATAAGTTCGGTAAGAAGGGGAAGCTAACACCGAGATATATGGGACCATTTTCGATCATCGAAAGGCTAGGACCAGTGGCATATAAGCTGGTACTACTGGAGCATTTACAGTGGATTCACGACATGTTCCACATGTCATTGCTAAAGAGGTACAGAGAAGTGAGAGGGATTTTTAGCATGTACCATTAGAGGAGATCAACTTGTAGCCATATATCTCGTACAAGGAGAGACCAGAGGCTATACTTAATCGTAGTGAGCATAAGCTGCGATCTAAGGTGGTACCCTTAGTTCAAGTTCAGTGGGGGCACCATAATGTGGTAGAGTTGATGTGGGAGCGGGAGGATGACATGCGCGAGAAGTATCCAAAGTTATTCACCGCAAGTATGTCCCAATTTAGAGGGAAAAATTCTTTTCTAAGGGGGGAAGTATGTAACACCCCGTATTTCAGAGTATTTTAAATTAAATTAATTCGATTAATCTAAAATTACACGTGTGACGTAATTTAATGGAATTAAATATTATTTGTTGATTAAAATATTAATTGGAGAGTTATTGATTAATGTTTATTGAATAAAAATACTAAGTGAATAGTAAATCATTATTTTTATGTCATAGCGGGTGATAGTGACGTGATAGTGGCATATCTCAACCGGGTGTCGAGCATAGACTATATGAGGTCGAGATAGAATATTATTTTAAAGTGACTCGAATTGTGATTTTGAGGTCACGGTTGAATTCGAAAAGATCAAAACAGTCAAAACAGTGTAACCGGGGATAATATTTTGGTCTGGGTCCTTTTTAGTCGTAAGAGAACTTGCACGACGGTGTTCGGGTCATTTGGGCTTAACCCGTTAGCCTAATTTCAGGAATTGGGATTATAAACCTAAGGCTAAATAGTTGGGGGAGCAACAAAATACTTTCTAACCCTAAGAAATTAAAAGAGGAGAGAGGAGAACCATTAGAGGGGGAGAAGGGAGGTTTCTTAGAAGATCCAACATGTTTCTTGCATCATCTTTACCACCGGAGTGCAATCGAGAGGGAAGGAAGGCATACTCATCAATCACAACATGAAATTAGACCTATAATTGATAAAGCAAGTGTTTATATTGCATATGTTTAATGAGTTATAATACCCACGTGTAGTTTCAATTTGATGATAATTGATTATTATCTCGGGATTAAATGAATAGTACTCATAATTTGGGTTAAAATTGCATGTACAGTGAATCCATGTATGTTAGTAGTACTAAATCAGAACATGTGTGATGATAAAATAAGAGAAATCTAGAAATATGAATGATTAAGCATGAAGAACACATAAACTAGGGTTTTATGAATATTGAGGTTTAATCGGTTCTTGGATAGATTTAATTTAGATTGGGTGTGTTATTTACTTTAGAAATCATCCTAGACACATAAGTGATGTTTGGTTATGTTGCTTGGGATTTCGGGAAAGATCCATGAAGTTTTGAGGTGTTAAACATGGATAAAAATGTAGTTGGGACAAATCTGCCAAAACCCAGGGTCGATCGATCGATCGTGGGATGTCGATCGATGGATGGATGGATGGATCAATCAAGTTTGTTGATCGATCGACCAAGGCTGGAATGAGGTCCTTTGTTTATATGCGAAGTTTTATTTTCTAACGTTTGTGGGTAACCGTGGTGATGTTATAATCACTCTATAGAGACTTAGAGAAGGTCAATAGACATATGATTAAGGCTCGATTAATATAATTGAGGGTAAAGTTGGGATTAAGATCAATTATAGTTAACCGCTTGTGACAAGTATCGTGAAATTATAAAATGGGTTACGGGAAGAGTAAACAATAACCTAAGGCTAATACTAGTAGTATAGTGATGTGTTAACTACTGAAATAACTTAAAGGATAGTTGGGACCCTTCGGGTAGTGAGTGATACTCAGAAAAGGTAAATAAATATTATATGAGGATTGTTAGTACGTTGAGTATTCGAGAGGGATAAATACTACGAACGGATTCATATGTGATGGGTTGTGTATATACCTACTAAATAATATGTGTATATAGGTTGTGTGAATACCTGTTGTTGTGATTTGATTATGTGTGTGAACATAACTATGTTTCCTGCTATCATGGGAGGTTCTTCGCCAAGGGAAATCCCACTTTGATAATTCCAAATAGGTTTAGATGTATGCCCCAGAATATAGAACTTAGGGTGGCTAACTATGTGCAGTATATTAGTGGGACTGGTAGGTCATTTGGGTACGTTAGGTATGTACGTATCCCAAAGGCCTATAACTATGTTTGCATCCATTGTGTGTTGATTGATTTTGGGTTCAAGGAGACATGTCGAAGGAATAGTCCTTGATTTGGTACGAGAGGTACATGGATTTGATAGTAGAGTATGTCAGCATCACGAGGGGCCATTTTAGGGATGCTATAGTTGTATATATTACATGTGTGATAAATATATACAAGTATGATTTATCTACTTATGTGTGATAGTAGGACTGATAAATTATGTATATCGAAAAGTAATTTAAGTAGAGATACTTAAATAATTGACCCAATAATAATACGTGGATAATATTGATTATTTATACTGTGGTAGCATGTGGTATGTGTAATACGAGGGAACTATAACTTTTTTGGATAGTTAGATACGTTATTTATTTGGGTTGGGTAGCATAACTAGGTAGGAGACGTTAGATGTGCACATTAGTTAAGAGGTGAGAAACTCAAGGGACTGTACGTTGAACTAACGTCCGTATCTAATAATTGATTTAAACTGTGATTTAAATACTTGGAAAATATTTTCAAACATTTTCTTGAGCTCTGACCAATGTGAAATATATTTTCCAAAAATTTTTTGGTGTCCAGCAACAGGGACGCCAAGCTTGATGACTCATTCCAGGGATACGTAGCTAGAACATTGTGTAGGCTTGCAAGACTTTGTGTAGACTCTTCAGTTATTCATTCCTAGACTGGGATATTGATTCAGTACCTCATTTGGGCATGTTTTCCTTCAGACTATTCAGTATTTTAGTTTATATATTAGACTTTATGTGGGTTCAGTTTATACTTTTTAGACTATTTAGTATTTCAGTTTATGTATTAGATTCTATGTAGATTCAGTTTATACTTTTAGACTTGTAGTTGGGTTTTATTTTGGGAACCAATGGTTATTCAGTATTATTTATTTATCTATCATGTGATTGATTCAGATTACTATATCGTGGATGGTTTGGTTATTTTAGTTTTATTTCGCATGTCGTTATGTTAATGAAAAGATAAAATTTGGCGCCGACTAAATTTAACATAGAAGATTAGTAATTTAAAAATGCTTTTCGGCAGTGATGCTAAGAATAAACCAAATGGGATTTTTGGTTATTTTAATAAAGGACTAATCACCCACGATTAAAATAGGGGGTCTCACTATTAGGTCAACTAGATTTTGCCTTAACTCCGAGGGCAAACGCTACCGATGATGATTCATTAACCTCTTGCTAAGGAGTGTTCTCCTGGATAAGGTAGAGGAAATCCTTAGAGAGATGCATTAAGGAAGTTGTGGTGCCCATGCAGGTGGACGATTACTCTTATATAAGGTGATGACATAGGGGTACTAGTGGCCATTCATGAAAAAGGATGTCATAAAATTTGCCCGAAAGTGCACCAAATTGCAACAGTTTTCACCCATTATTAAGCAGCCGACCAGAGACCTGAATCCTCTCACAAGACCATCGCCTATTTCATAGTGGGGACAAGGATATTGTGGGTCCATTACCAATGGCTCATGGAAATAATAAATATCTGATAATGACCACCGACTACTTCACAAAATGGGTGGCGGAAGAACCACTCATCCATATAAGAGATGCAGATGGAATGCGCTTTTCTTGGAGAAATATCATTACATGATTTGGGATTCCAAGAGAACTTATCATCGATAATAGAACACAGTTTTATAATGACTTATTTAGGGACTTTTGTGCAGATCTTGGAGTCAGGATTCACTACTTGTCAGTAGTCTTCCCCCAATGTAATGGTCAAGGAGAGATAATGAACAAAATGCTTTTATCAGGGATCAAGCACCTACTAGAGGATGCCAAAGTAAGATGAGTGGATGTCCTCCCATCCGTCTTTGGGGCATACATAAAAACATCAAAAAATCCACCCAAGGATAATCCATACTCTCTTGCATATGGTATGGAGGTTATCATTCCTCTCAAGCTCAAAATTCCAACCCTTTTTTTGAGGATGGTTGCAATAATAACCAAATTAGTCATGAGTTATATTAGGCTAAAGAAAGAAGAGAATGTACACTTATACAGTTGGTCGCCTACTAATAAGACTTGGTATGGCAAGGCAACAAAAGGTTAAGATCAGAGAATTCCAAGTCGGTGAATTAGTTCTCGGAAAGCTTATGCCTGCAACTAAAAATCCATCGAATGGAAAACTAGACTCAAGCTAGCAAGGAACATACAGAGTAGCTTTAAAAGGGGTTGAGGATCATATCATCTAGCATAGTTAAATGGAACAGTAGTATTGGTTTTGGAATGCCACTAACTTTAGGAAGTATTATGTTTAGATAGGAACTTGAGACACCTTTCTTTTGTGCACAATAAAATGATTGATGATTAATAAATGATTTTTTTAGAGTTATTTTCTTCAAATACTTATTTAAACCCACTCAAGTAGTGATACGACTTGGAAATAGGTCGGTAGCCTGAGAATTTGGTAGAAATCAACATAAGAATTATGTGGTATAACTCAAACAAGAGTTGGTTGCCTACGCTTGGCACAAAACCCACTCAAGTAGTGGTACAATCAGGATTAGGTCAGTCGCCTCATAATATGACAATAAAACCATGTTGGAATGGTGATACAACCCAAATAGGTATGGTCATAAGAATTGCGTGGTACAACTTAAACAAGATTTGGTCATCTGACGTTGGCACTAAACCCATGTAAGTAGTGGTACGATCTATAACAGGTCGGTCACCTGATAATGTGGTGGAAACCCGTGTAACAATTGTGTAGTACATCTCAAATGAGAATTAATCTCCCACATTTGGCACTAAATGACAATGCATACCAAGAGTGGTTAATAGGATAGATAAAGTCTTAACAAAAATGCAAGGTTAGGAATCCTAGGAGTTGGCGTAAAACCCAATTACTAAATGTAGTGAAACTAAATAGATGTGTTTGTTATAATCAAGGCAATTGATTAAAATTGAATAGAGATAATCGGTCAAAGTTAATTCATAAAAATTTATAAGTTGTAAAACATTTTATTGTCGAAAAATTTTTAAAGGACTAAAAGGATATTGCTTGGCATAAGTTTTACATGATCTACTTAGCACAAATCACCAAGGCATAAACGAAAAAACAACAATCTAAATATATCATACAAATTGAAATGTCCAGAATGAAGAGATCAAGTAAATTTAGACAATTTTTCATTAATAATAGAATATCCATAGGCCTAAAAGGTAAAGTGTTTCTAAGTTGCTCGAAAAGGATGAGCAGAGATATTAGCATCAACCTCTTCCTAAGGACGACTCGTGACACTACACTGTAATAGAAAAGTGGTTCTAAGTCATTAGAAAAGGAATCAATAACTTCCTCTTATCCTTCTTCTTGATCGGCACTAGTGTTAGTTAAGATGACGTGAGGAGATTCGTCCCCCAAATAAACACCCCTAGAAACTTCAAATAGAATTAGGGTGGCACTAAGAACAAAAACATCGTCGACCACTATGTAATCAGCAATGGTGATGTCTGGAATGGCAGTGAAGTTTTAATTAAATAAACATTAAGATCATAACTGAGTTGAATGTTGTCCGCTTTGTAATGGGTACATACACCAACTATGTTCGGCCACTGCTAAACAATCTCCAAATCTCTTAGATTGACCTTGTAATCAAACGACTTGGTGTTCATTAAATGACCTACATTCCAAAATTAAAATAATTAATAACATACAGATATGCCAGGTCATCAAAAAAAGGATAAATGACTGGATGACCTACTAGGTTTATCCCAAGTCGAAGGAGACCTGAAACCCTCATAGTTGTTTCCATATAATTCCCCAGAAAACACAAGGAGCTTCCTTTCGGTGTCCTTTTGAGGTCAGGGAAAATATGTAACAAGGTAAAGGGATGTATCCCTAGCGTGGAAATGGTACAAATCCACGCTTGAGGAAGACCGCAGGTCGTAGTAGTACCTAATCTCTCAAGACCTAGATTTTTCCTACACATCTTATTAGTGGTTAATGTTCCCATCACAATCCAATAGATGTTACCGTTTACATGGATTGGGAATATTCTGTAATAACAAGCTAATCACACCAGTAATGGGCGAAGAGGGAAATTAACCCCCTTCAAATATGGAAACAGTCATGAAAGAAACTTAACTATTAGAAAGTTCAAATACATTTTCCTTCTCGAGTGAAGTCCTAATATGGACATTGTTGATCGGGAATTCTGAACTTTTAAAAAAATTCTCAAAAATCATTTGTTGCAAAAACCTCGTACTTTCTCCACCGTTTGAACATAGTAAAGTTACGAGGAAGAAGAAAATTAAGGTAAGGGAAAAATTCTTGCAAGTTAAAAACTCTAGATAAAGAAAGAAGAAAGTGAAAATACCTTGAAGAGACGAAAAATGTTGAAGGTATAAGCCCAAGGGTACCACCATGCCTGCGCTCATGGACAATCATGACCCAAAAAATATGTGTCAGTTTGCAGTAACCTGGGAGTGGGAAACATGCAAAGAAAAAAATGAAATGATTGTAGCCCACTTCCAAAAGTGGGCTTGTGCGGAATGAGAAAGTGGGCCAACCATTATTTCAAGTGATATGTGTTGACATGTGTCCTAAGCATTAAAAGTAAGGATGGGTCAATAAGTGTATTGGCCGACCACCCTGACCTTGGGGGTAATTGAAGGGAGTACAATCGAATCAGATCCACGTGGTAGGCACATAGCCAGTAGTTGGAGATAATCTCATCGACTGAATATTAGAGAGATAAGTGCATATGTTAGGAGATCATGTAGGTGAGTTGGAAGGCCTGTCCTTATATGACTTTATAATTTTTAATTAATATTAACATGAAGAGACCTAGAAAAATAGGATTCACGCGGTTATAAATGAGAGTGACGTCATTGATTCTGAGGGTATTGATTTTAATATACACGTGGTGACTTGGACTATCAACTATCAACCCTACAACTCCAATCAAAAATGATTCTTCCAAGAAAAAAACTCACCTCCCTCCCTTCCCCGTGGATGTAGGCAAGATGATCTGCTGAACCACGTGCATCTTTTGTCATTTACTTTTCCGCATTCATAATTGTTTTGGGGCTAAATTATAAATAATGCATTTATTGTGGGTTATTATCCCCTACAGTAAATATATACTTATAGTATTAACTTTCAATAAGACTGAAATAGTTTCTTTTAACAGTATTTACTTACTTTCAGAATTACACTAAAATTAATATATTTTTTCACAACAATACTTAGTTATTGTTGTTGTTGTTGTTGTTGTTGTTGTTGTTGTTGTTGTTACTGCTCTTCTTCTTCTTCTTCTTCTTCTTCTTCTTCTTCTTCTTCTTCTTCTTCTTATTATTATTATTATTATTATTATTATTATTATTATTATTATTATTATTATTATTATTATTATTATTATTATTATTATTATTATTATTATTATTATTATTATTATTATTATTATTATTATTATTATTATTATTATTATTACTATTATTATTATTATTATTATTATTATTATTATTATTATTATTATTATTATTATTATTAAGATTTTTTTAAATATGTAAAAACAACCACTAAAATTGCCCTTTAAAAAAACCATCTCTACAAAAAACTACCTCTGAAATAGTTTTAAAACTTCATAAAAAACAACCCATAGAACAGTTGAAAAATTCCATAAAACAACCCCTAAAACAGTTCTAAAAGTCTATAAAAACGGCCCCTTCATTTGTGATTTTTATAAACGAATTCTTCGATAATAGTCTGACTAATCAACTATAATATGAAAAAAAAATATTTATTGCTTGATAGTAACTTGTATTCTTTTTTCTTTCTCACAACAAAGAAGTTTGGTTGTATAGAATTTGTAAACCCAAAAGGTTATAACAAGCCATTCAAGAGGTTGGTTCCTTAACATTTGTTGAATGTTGTGCTTCCTTTTACATTCATTGATTATTCTCATCCCAAATTAGCGTTTTCAACTCCTAATCCACACAATGGAATTTCCTTTTACATGTAGTGGGATTATCTCGTTGAATACTGATGGAAAAGGTCGAACACGTCTTGGAACTCCATTAAGATAAACTATATCATATATTTAGTTGTGTTTTGATGAAAATTTCGTTGACTATATATGGTTGTGTTTTGCTTATTTTTTTATTTGTTGTGAAGTTAGCTATTCGGTTCAGGAGATCATTATCAAGAGCAAAGCTAATGGATTGAGTTTTTCATTTCATCAACTTTTAACCTCAACAATAGTTAGTTCGAGTATTTTTGGGGTTGTGGATATTATTTAGTTTTTGAATATTATGATGTATCGAGATATATATTTTGTACTATAATCATCACTAGTTTTTTGTTACAAATTTTTTTATGTAACAAGTTAGTGACATTTCGAGTTTTTGGCTTTTCATATTTTCTATTTGGAATATATAAGATGCGTGGCATAAGTGTTGATTTTGAACAAATCAAATATATAGGTGTGTATGTTGGTCATTTTTTATTTTATCTTTTTTACACTTATGTCAGTTGTGAAAAAAATCATAGAAATTTTTTATAACTGTGATAAATGTGCATTTGTTAATCGCATATTTTTTCAGAACCGTGATAAATAAAATCTAAATGTTGCAGATTTTTTGTGTGTTTTTGACAAACTGACACAAATGATTTTTTTTATCTCAGTTTTACGAAAATTTATGTCATGACTTGTTATGACAGCTTTGAATTTTTTTTAAAACTAACATAAATGACAATATATGTCAGTTTTTAACTGACATAAGTGACTGTTTTTCTTGTAGTGGTGTTTCTTTTCAAATGTCCCCAGACAAACATATATATAAATCAAATAATATAGCAGTGGTGGGATAAGCAGAACCAATTTACTGCTCATAACTCGAATGCTACCTTCTTGCTCCTATCCATTAGTCATTTCCAATAGATAATCCTTAACAAATCATATATATATGTGTATGTATTTGTGTGTGTGTGTGTGTCCTTTAAGGAAACCCTTGTAGAAATTTTTTTGGAATTACCGTTTGAACCCAATTCGAACAATTGATGAATTAAGCCTAGATCACTATCATTCACCTATTTTCCTTTTGTTAAAGAAATATCCTTCAACTCTCTCTATACTTATATAAGCTTTATAGATGTGTCTAGAGGGAGAGTATCAACCTATTGAGAGAGAGAACAAATAATAAAGAATGAGATGAGGAACAATTTAGATTTCGAGAGAAAAATAGAGATTATTAAGGAAATGCCAAAAGGCTATAGTATGGTTTAGATGAAAACCTTGTTAAAAACGTAGATGATTGTCAATGGCCTCTCTTATCTTGAAACTATTGCTCAATATATAATGGCCATTATAAGGAGGATATAGTTTTTATGAAAGAAAGATAAATCGTTTGGAAAAGAAATGAGAAACGACATAGGCGTTTGCAAATAAATTCCTGAACAAAACGTTTATGATAGTCATTTCACATGTTAAGTTGATTACTCTACATGTAAACCTTTCACATTTAAGTAATATAACATAACTCAAATATTAGTAATTTTCTTTCAAATTTATTCAAACCGTAAAAGGGAATAATAATGATATATCATGAAGTAGAAAATCAAACATCTAATACAAACACTATAGGTTTTAGTTTTTGTATTATTTTTCTTTATTGACATTTTTTAACATTTTCTTATCACTCCCACTAACCAAATACATTCACTTGGGGGGAAAGATACCAATAAACTGAAGAATGGGTTGGGTACTTTGCGCCAGAAAATACATCCACATGATATTTTACTTTAATTGTCAACACCAATACCCTTTCCCCAATCTTATCGAGCCAAAATTACGGTAACCCCAAAGTCGCACTATGACATATGCAAGATGTAATTCAAAGAGTGTATATTGAAAATGGCATTAAGGCTACAATTACACTCCGGAGTTGAAGTTTTGCAAATTTTCAAAAATAAAATGGTAATTTTGAAAAAACAAAGACTTGTTATGCAAACATTACACCCACTCACTTACCTACCCCCACCCCCACCCCCATATATATATAATTATTGGTGCTCAGAATTATTTTGTTATACAAGTGGAGGTAGTTGGGTACTGCATTTGTAAAAATGAAAAAAAAAATCACCTCGTTGAAAGAAAAAAAAAACTTAACATACATGATAATACTAATTTAAAGAGGGGAAGAAAAGACTGAATTTTTCAACCAATCATGGAAAGAGTATAACTACTGCCTGAGCCAAAATTTTAGTTTGACTGTGGTGTTTACAATTTAGAATGAAATCTAAAAAATACAAAGAAATTCCACCTGGTGGACCATTGTCGAGATGAAGCCCAAATCTGGAAGTACAATAGATAATGTTTCCTTTATTTTTTTATTAAAATAAGAAAACAAATAGTGGTAAATTTATTGTACTAATAATTGAAAGTTGTTTTCACATCATATGCATGAAAAAAAAACTCTATGAATAAAGGATGAGATTGGCAATTGATTTTAGAAAATACAGAGTATTAGATATATTGAAATGAAGACAAAAATGTGATCATAATTCATATGCTTAGCTCAATGACAAATTTAAATTAGCTTCAGTGTAATACCTCAAAGAACTTTTTTATAGGCCCCTAAAGTATTTTTTTCTGTCCTCCCCCGCCTTTACACTACACACTCATTTATTAATCATTGTACATGTTTCTATGTTCTTACAAGTGAATACAAATGAAGACTGAGAACCTTGAGCTCCATATGAGTTACATGTTGCAATAAGTTTTACTAATATATAAATTTATAGAGAGAGAACACATGAGATTGACTTGAAAACACTTAAAATATTTTACCATCATTCCCTTTACGAAGACTTGTACTTTTTCACGATTTCCTAGTATTCAACATATATATCCATACTCTCGTGAAAAAGGAAAGTGAATGAAACCAAAAAATGTGATAACTAAAGACCTAAATTTTAAGATCCGGTACATGGGAGTGATACCTTTGAAAATGTAATGGGTATGATAGTGTGTAATTAATTTGATCATCCTTAAGTCTAGAGACGGTCACACCATTGCCATCTTCTTCACTACTTTCAAGTAGCCTTGAACTCTAAAGTAAGTTATAGGATTATTTCAATAATTTCAATTAGAAGACACATTAGTCCCCATTTAAATGACTTTTAGAAAAAATGAATATAATAAGATATGTATATTATGGAAGAAAGTAACCTAATCAAATTTTGATATGTGGTTTAATCATACCATAAAATGGAAATGCATGAAAAAAATTGTATATTACCTAAAATGTGCTAATATCAATTTTAACAAACCTAAAGGAATAATAATGAAATAGTATACCATAAGGCTATGATAACCAATCTTTAGGTACAAAAGTTAGATTATAATTTATAGGCGTGCAAAGTTAAAGAGTAAACATCCAACATTTCGATAATTTAATCACATATATAACACGTTATAACATTGCTAATGAAAAATCACCTTGTAGAAGCTGATATTTAAAAACAATCAAGATGATTAAAGGTAAACATTATCCCATGCCATAAAAAATATTTAAAATTAGTAAAGAGTTTTAACACTCCCAACTCTACCTCCCAACCTTACAATGCAAGTGGATGTCATACTATCATAACAATTTTTTTACACAAAATACGATGTAAGTGTTTTTTCCATAACAGTGCATAGTAGTTATTGCTTTGGTACTGTGGTATCGTGTTTTGATTTCCAATTGTATTTTCCATTACTTTGGTATTTCTCCATAGCAGTTGGTTTACAATTCCAACTACCATATACCATGACATTATATTTTCATCACAGACCAAATTGCTTCATAACATTCCAAGAAAATGGGTCCATCCAGTTTTTGGGTTGAATGGAGTTTTGGCCCTCAATTTATAGATCCAAAATTCGAATGCTAGATATTAAAGCTGGAATTGTAATACCTAAGAAGACCCATGTTTACAAACATCCGACTCATATACTTCTTAACTGAAATCACTTTTAACATCACTATACCCATTAATCAGTAAATACGATATTTGGCAAGAGTTAAAATAACCAATCAAATAGCAAAAGTAATAACTTAAGCTCCTTACAACTCAATGATGTTAAAGATTATAAACAATGAATTATAATAAAAATAAACAATGGTAATTATCCTACTAATATATTGAATCATGGTTCATCATATGACTTTAATTTTAGGAAAAAAATATAAAGTAGAGAAAAAGTGTAAGACCTTAGTCCATTACAAAATTCATAACAAGGGAAAAAACCTAGAACACAAAGTGTAAATTTGATGAGAGTGAAAAAATGTAGAAAAGGGGTGTAATACAATCTTTAAAATAAACACATATGTTGCAGGAACAATAAAAAATTACATCTTATTTATTAACACATCTAATCGAGGGGGGATTCTAAGGGCACCACAATTTTTACTTCAAAATACCACAACTTTTCTTTACTACAAAATACCACATAGATATAATAGTTACTTTCAAATATCACTTAGAGGTTCACCCCATATTTAAAGTTTTAAAATTCATTTTACACACTTTTCCTCCTTCTCTTTACACATTCAAACCTCAAAACCTTCCCAACCTTTCATTTTCAAATTCATTCAACTTCAACTACAGATTCTGGTTGGTATATTGAATAAAATAACTATTGGAATCCCAATAGTTATTTTACATTAATCTTTGCACTAAAAAAACTATATATAATATATGAAAGCTGTAAAACAAAGCATACTATAAATCGACTTGAGTATTTGAACTCGATTCCACGACAAGTTGTATTTGATCTAATGAACTCAAATACTGCAAATTGACTGGCCAAAAAAATTATTTCAACTCAAGTGAAGCAAATAGACCCCATATTTGAACTCAAGTTGCTATTTTTTTATTACGCAGTCGCATAAATTATTGATAAAACAAAGATGTGTCGAATTAGGGTTTCATTCGGCATAAATTGCACGAATAGATAGAGTTATCTCGATATGTTTATGACAAATCAATCCTTATTTAAACCTAGGGTTGATTCTTTTTATCTACCCCTGAAACACAACATGTTTCTCAGCATGTTTATGACGAATCAACCTTTGTTTAAACCTGTTCTTGATTCGTTGTATTTACCTCGAAACAACGCCTATTTCTTGGTATGTTTATGCCGAATGAACCCTTAGTTTAAAATATAATTCATTCATTTGATTAACCCCCAGATACATTGTTTATCTCGATACGTTTATGCCGAATAAACCCTTAGTTAACATATATGCCAATTGTTTGTCATTTGTTTCTTTAATACAAACTGTAAGACATCATAATTGTACCTTGTTGAACAACATGACATGTTAAGATTCCATCCTTAACATGTTATGCTATTCCTTGTAATGTCGTTATGCAAATTTCTATTATCATATTATTGTACCTTATAATGTTATTATACAAACTGCTATTATCATATGATTGTACCTTATAATGTTATTATGCAAACTGCTATTAGATATGGTGGATTTTTTTTCAAGGCCTGCCAAGTATTACCCCGCATATATTGTAAAGGGTTTGTGAGCATGGATTTTTCCTATCATGAATTATTTGTTGTAACCGTATTATGATATAGGGTTGTCCACTCTTTAGGGTATTGGCATTATCATATACAATAGTAGTTTGCATATTTGATGGCATTCTAATCATTATCAATTACCATTGTTTAATCCTCTTTGTTTTAATGCAGGTCATCTATGGATAAACTACTGTGCTACTCTCATGCCAATAGGAAGTTGATTACTGCCACAGAGAGGAAGTGTCATGAAGAGATCCCCGCTTTGTCAACTTCTGGTGCTACTCCCTTAGAGCATGATGTCCCTGCTATAGTGGAGGGGGATGTCCCTACTATGGAGACAACAGAGGAGGTTCATGGTCAAGAGTGTCATAATGAGGAGGTTCATGTGTGGAGGAGAGTCATAGTGATTAGGAGGAAGTTCATGATGATGATGAGGATCATGGTAAGGAGGAGGATGTTTCTCAGGATCCCCTAGGTCATCTAACCCGTTTATCATTCTTCACACGACCAATACTGAGTATAGTAAGAAGAAGAAGGTTGCTGATGCTAGCCCCTCGTCTACGGTTTATTGGGGTCCTAACGATCTGAGTCTATTAAAACATTTCAAGGATCACATTGTTTATGAAATTTGGATTGGTTAAGTGGTAAAGAATTTTTTTATCTAACTTATGATTAATGTTTGATATAAGTCCTTATTCGTATTGGTATTTTATATAATTCCTTATTATGATAAGTTTTGATATATATTATGCGTCTATTATACGTTGAGCGGGTGTCGTTGCTTTGCATCAATCACTGGACGAAGAACCGTGAGTGGGAATTCGATGATCTAAGTCAGAGTATTAAGAGGAGGGTAAAAAGGTCTAAGATTTACGGGTTGATAACGTACAGACACAAGTACATATACCACGCCCTTATTATAGCTTTTGTCGAGAGGTGGTAATTGGAGACCAACACTTTTGACATACCATTCGGGGAGATGACTATCACCCGTGATGACCTAGCATAAATCCTAGGGGTACCTATAGTTGGTTTACTTCTGTTTAGCCCACACACAACAGATGAGGAGGAGGAAGATGTTGAGGTGACTTTTGTTATCGACTTATTGATGGAAACATTGGGGGTTACTAGGACGTTGCCCATCATCAATGTAGTGAGTCTTGTGCTATGCGCTTAAACTGGCTGACGAGAAATTTTAATGAACAATTAAAGGACACGAATGCCACTATTGAAGTCAAAGACTACTATTCTAGGGCATATTTGCTTTATATGTCGGGTGCACTATTTTCTCTGATATGATAAAGAACAAAATTTTAATCTTTTACCTTTATGTTTTGAAAGATGTGAAGAAGCTGGGCAAAATTAGTCTAGGGAATTGGTATCATGACACACGTCTATAGGCAGTTAGGCCTAGCCTCTCGCTCCGGTGTGAAGCAAATGATCGATTGCCTCTCTCTACTTCAAGTAAGTGATATAATAGTTTTATAATTTTCTAGTTTTATTTTGTCATTTCATATTCTAATTTGATTTTGTAATTTCATAGTCAAATTTTATTTTGTATGTCCTGCAGTCGTGGATCTGTGATCACTTCTCTGGGTTGGGCGGTTGCCTCAATATGGAGTTCGATGACCCAATGCCCATGATTGCACGTTGGGCATTACAATTCGTCTCCTAGAAGAATGCTTTTTAAAATCTAATCAACTATCGTGATTAGCTAGATGACATGTCTATAGGAAATGTAAGTGATTTCCTTTTATTATAAGTCTATGAGTTTTCTTTTAACTTGAGTATTCTCCGAACTAAAATTATGTTTTGTTTGTTTGTAGGTATTTTGGTATCCCAATAAAGATTCCAAGGAAGCTTATCCACTTCCCAATGTATCATTTTATAACGAAATTATTATAAGTTTCGATGTTCACTACACCAAAATGCTAATTTTGTGACTGCCTTATTATAACTGCTAATGGGGGTGACAAACTTATCACTCTCGGGAGCAATCACAAAATTATTTGTAACTCCCATTAAGGGTGATAAAATCAATAGGTAATAAAAAAATTGAGTCAATTAGTTTGTCACCGCTAATGACAATCACAAATATCACCATATAATTAATTTGTGACTCCTATAAGCAGTCACAAATTTATAACTGTTATAAGAAGTCACAAATTTATAAGTTATGACTCTTATGAGTTGTCACAAAATTTTAACCGCTATAAAGAGTCATAAATTTTGGTCTAATACTAAATATGTGACTGCTATCGGGAGTCATAAATTCGTAACTGCTCGTAGCAGTCACAAATTTTGACCCAACACTTAATTTATAACCGCTATTATCACTCACAAATTTGTAACCGCTCTTAGCAGTCACAAACTTTACCCTAAAACTTAATTGGTGACTCCTATTAGGAGTCACAAAAATTTTCATCTAAATTTAATTTCCCTCTTCTCTATCCTCTCTCTTTTTTCACAACTCTCGCCCCTTCTCTTATCTCTCTTACATTTAGTTGTTGTGAGTTTTTGGTTTATTCAGTCATTTTGTTGCTGTGAGAAGAACCCTCAAGGTCTTGAGGGAAGGCGATTATACAATGATTTTTCTAACAGGGGTATGTTTTTTATACTTCTTTTTTATATGTTTTATGGTATTTTTCCAAGTGATATACGATATGATTATAACTTTAATTGGATTTTTCTAGTATTTTGTTCCGTCATTTGTATGGTCTATTTATTTTTGTACTTTTTTAAAAATGTTTAGTTTATTATTTTCTGGCGCAATTTATGTTTATATTTTTTTTATTAATTGGTCTTATTTGTTTGCAAGGTATTCTTCTATATATAGTTGTGTATGTAGTTCTGGATTGATTGGGATTTCAGAGAAAAACATTAAATTTGTTAGGGTTTTGACCTTTTCTTTTGAATTCTGTTGCATTGTGTAATGAGATTGATATTTGTTTTTCTGCCAACATTTTACAATTTTGAATCATTAAATGGGGTTGCCTATGCACCAATTTAAAAGTTAGGTTTGATATGCTTAAATTGCAGTCCAAGTGTTTGATAAAAGGCTCAAGTGATTATCATGTGAATGGGGTTGCCTACCATTTATCTCACTGTTGAGAAGGTACTCTCTCTCTCTCTCTCTCCCAACAATTAAGATTTTATTTTTAGATTTTTAGATTAGGGTTGTAAGGATTTTGTAAATAATTTTGTTTGTGTTTGTTAGAATATTTTTCATTTATTTTTTCTTATCATCCTAAAATACATTAAAAGTATCCAGTATAGTATATATGAGGTACTCAGGTTTATTAGCATTGTTAAACGCATGTTTGTTGAACTTTTTAATGTGTATGAATGTCTAATGAATATGTATGGATGTCTAATGTATGATGTCGCATGTGAATGTCTAATGAACTTTTGTGTTATTGATCTACTACTATGTATGTATTGTCATTTTTGTTTTGTAGTTTCACTACGTTTGTTAGAATTGTTGTTATATGATGATTTAATTCTATGTTTAATTTGTTGCTTGAAAATGTGCCATTGTTATGTTTTTCTTCATGAGCTACAATTTGATTGTGTGTAATAGAACCTATCCAGTTATATGTTCAATTTGATTATGTATTTGGGAGGATATTTCCTTGCTATTGCTTTCGCGTGATAAAAGTTTTGTTAGAAACTCTATATTACTTTATGAGATGTAATGTCAATCGTATGGATACAACTGTGTATTACTTTATGAGATGCACTCTACTTTTACATTCATTTCAGTTAAGATTATGAGAATGTGTCCTGGTAAAAAAATACTCCTTAGTATAAATGCTAGTCAAAATGTGCATTAGTCATGAAATGTGGATATGGAGACACGTTAATGAGACTATGCATTGATTATGAACTGTGGGTATAGAGACATAAAGTGTTGGGCTATTAGATATCTATTGGATTTGGATTTCAATTTGTATCAAATGTGGTGATTGAATGTACAACAATATAAAGTACATGTGTTTAGTTTGTACATTACATACAAGTATAGTTGAAGGCACAAATAGTAATTTGACAACCTATCATATACGTGTCAGCATTGCGAGATTTGCCACCATAAAGTGGTAGTGAAATATAGTTTTTCAACTTAAATACAAATGTTTAGTGTGGATTTGTTGTTTAAATGGAATCTTGTGTTAATATGGATTGTTTGATGAAAAAGTATTCATTTTTTTTTTACTTTTTTGTGTGAAAATCTCAAATCTATGTCAAATTAGATTGAAAATCAGTGTAATATTTAAATATTTAATTACATATATACATATAGATGCATATGGATAATTAGATTAAGTAATCTGATCTTACATTTTCTTGTCTTTGGTTGATGGTGGTAGGTTATTGATATGGTTTTGAATCATTTTTTTCTCATAAATATTAATTGTTGAGTAAATTATCTAGTTTTTTTTTGTCTTTGTTAAACTTACTTAATAGTTTTTTTAGTTTACTCGAGATTGGCCTAGGCAAATGCCTTGAAGTTCACCCAAATCCTCTAGGGCTTAATCGGGCGGAAGTGAGAGTTAGTGGTCTAGGCGATTGGGTTGTATTTTTAGGGGTGCGAATTATGCAATGTATCTAAAGGGATGCTTTAATTTGAGTGATTCTTTTTTAAGTTTCAAATCCTAACTTGACTGCTGTAATAATATTTATAATAGTATTGAAGGGTAAATATCTATTTACTTTCCCTCAATCTTACCTACTGAATTATCTAGTTTTTTCAATCTTTTATTCACTGATTCTCATTTGTTTGTTTGTAACTGATGTAGGGATGTAGCCAATGGTGTCTATGTATTCTCTAGTTTATTGTATACCCGTTTGTTAATTAGTCGGTATGGATTTTGTGTCGGAGGTCGTATACCTCAATTCTAATGATGCTGACTATTAAGTGGAAGTTACCGTTAGACATCATCTATACTCGAGTCTCTTGAAGAATAATTTAACATTTGAAGGATGAAAGGATTTCTTCTGGTACAACAAGGCTTAAGGTTATAGGTTCAGACTCATCACCCCACCCTTCCCATGCGATGAGTGGTGTTGGAAAAAATGAGTGTCATAAGAAAGTTGTTGTAGTCAAAGTTCCTTATGAGTTTGGTTCTCATGAACACAATGAGCATTTTATTGGAATCCGAGTCATTATACCCAGATTGATGGCATCATATGACGAACGCTATACATGTGAAACCCTTAAGGAAACTAAAATTGACCACAAGACTTCAGTAGGCGATGGAGACAAGAAGGTTCTAATATGGTGAGCGAAGGCCGAAAGACCCTATGGAAAACTCCCACACTATTTTCCCATTGTTGGTTCTAGCGTCCACCCTTCTCCTCTAGTTGTCTTTGAGATCTTTGTTGGGAATAAAGATTTGGTCCGCAAATGTGGATAGTTTCGGAACGCTAAAATTTCTAAACGAAAGGTGCAAGTGCTCTTTTGGGGAAGATTGTTTGTTTCATATTGTAATCCATGACCCAATGGTGCTGTTGGATAGCGAATTGGGCATGTTCTTAGTTGTGTTTCAAACTATCGTTCAGTTACGACAGTGAACGGGTGTCATCCGGACTTTTCATCCTAATAAGAACGATGAAACAACTATTGTTCAACAGTGCCACTTGTTATAAATTAACACAAAAATGGATATGTGTCTCTGTTTCTCTATCTAGAAATTTTTGTCTTCTCCTTATTTCGAGCCCTTGGGCATCATCGGACCATTTTTTGAGTATTTAAGTGGTTTAAAGGGGAAGTAATCCGTAATCAAAATTTTTATCATATTAAAGGTCAGAATGAAGCAATGGATGCTATAATAGGAGAAATAAATAGATAAGTTTTTTTTTCATATTATTTATAATTCTTGATTTTGCCTTTACATTTTTCCCTAAATGCACCTGGTGTGGGAGTGGATTAAAGGTGAGAAATGTATATCTGATTAGGTTATTGGTTCTTAGTGAAAGCAACTATCCTGTAAATTCACAAGGGAATACATGAGATTTTCTATAAAAAAGAAAAAAAAAGAAAATATTAGGATAGTCATGTACTTCCAATGGTTGGAAGTGAGCAGCGAGACTATTATAGACAAGCAAATCCATTAAGACATTCCTGATCAATTTTTTTTAGGTAATAATCAAATTATATATGGACTTTTTCTTCTCTCATTTGAAACTACCACGTGTCTTCCTTTTGATGGTTATCGTGAGATTGAATTTGTCCCTAATGACCATATGGTAGCTTCTTGGAAATAAATGAAATGATGTTCCAGGTGGATACTTTTTTTTTGTAACAGCAAAAAAAAGGTACATATAATTATCCATATGTTGCTAATATACTCCTACAAATAATATTCAGGGTTGTCAATCAGAAGTATGGACCACTCCAAAATGAAATTTCTAGAATCATACCTCCACTCCCCATCAATCTGTCTGACATTTGGCGCCTTTGTAAGAGCCGAAAGAGGTATCGAAACCACAACATTTTGTAAAACAAACTTCGATGGATCTTCATACTCGATGCTGATATAGTTTTCATTTCCAAAAATAGAAGGCTAGTAGTTAATTATCAACGGTACAATCGACTCGTCTACACTTTGCATTCTCCACTTTAAAAGACCAACATCATCACCCGATTAACCTATGGGAAATGGCAAATTAAGGTCTTTGAAGACTAAAATGTTTTCATTCGAGAAAAACTCTTTGTTGATGTTAGGATGTGTCTTGAAAAGAATTATTGGATTACGCCCCATCTCAATTTAGACATGTATAAGCCCGTCATCTTGGTTAAGAATTTAGAGAGACAAGGTTCCATGAACATCAAAGTTGTTGAGCCCACCATCTCTTTTTAGTTTCACGTTTAGCTTCTCGTCAATAGACAATGTGATAGGATCAGTGAGTGTTGCAACAACTTATTTGGATTTACCATCGGTTGGGTGCAAATCCTCCACAATCACTTCACCTTCATCTTTTAGTGATTCCAGAAATTGGTTGGTCCTTTTTTATTTACCTAGCTACATACCAAGGCCTTTTGGTGGAGCAGCAACATATGCAGGTGGACTACCTTTAGATTTTGTAGAAAAGGATTCCACATCATTGCTTAACCCAAACCCAGAACCACTTCGAAAACCACCTCCGCTGCTTGACATGTTCATATCACTACTAAAACCACTATCAATTTTACCCGAACCCATCGACTGTAGAGACATAAACCCTCCTTTGTCACCTCTATTCTTTTTAATCTTTCTTTTGTCAATTTCATAATGTGGTTACTATGCAGATTACTATTTATTGCTGTCTTATCATCACAAAGTGTTACACAAACAAGTGCTTCTGAATCGAGGGGAAGGTCAGTTAAATTTATAGTTGGTGTAGTTAGTAAATTTTAAAAAGTGCAATGTATATAGAGAGGCCGTCTAAAATACAACTGATGCTGAGTTAACATTTGCATAAGCGTAACGGTTATTTTGGTGACATGGTATCAACACACGCATATGTCACTAGACAACTGATACGTACATTGGTTAAAAGTCTAAAATACAAGGTTATTATTGTGAATGTCTCATATTTAATGTTCAATGATCTGAGTCAATTGTGAGGGTGCTGTAACTATCTCTCAAATGAGGACTACTAAATTTTAATTCTTTAGAAATATTATAGCCCTAATAGCAGAGTAAATGTTCACGCTTAATAGTAACTTATCATTGTAGTTATGGTTAGGATGTTAATTATTAACATCTCAGTTGACGTTATTCGTAATATAGCCTAAAGGTGAGCCTTTGTCTCTTTTTCTTTGCAATAAGTCTCCTCTTTTTTTGGCTCATCATGCTAAAGTGGGGTTGAAGTTTATTTTATGCATCGGTGGCGTCTAGCATTCGCTTATTATTTTTTCGACAATTACTAATATAGACAAGACAAGTTAGTGTACTGCACAAAAAATTACTCAATTAAACTAGGCTAGTTCATGAAATCGTGTTTATTTTTAAGTACACCTCTCTATTAAAAGATGTTGATCATACCAATTATGAATGTAATTATGTTTTATTATTTTCAGGTATACACATGGCAAACCCGGCATACGTAGTATTCAAAGTCCTAAATTCAGGTGTTTACTCTTCGTGGCAAGCAACACAAGCACAAGTCAATGGATACCGAGGCGCCATATTCATAAAATTTGAGTTCATTGAACTAGCTCAACAGGTGTACTCCTAGTACACGAGGTAGGATGTCACCGCATAAATATCCCCCACGGTTGATATACCTAGACTTCACGAAGCCTACTCATTGCGCGGTGACCCCCAATTTAGGTTTAGAATGATTTGTAACATGTTCATGACATTTCATGTCAGCGAAGTGTTGTGTCGTTATTTTTTTAGTTTATTTTTTATTCTATGTTCATTTTGTACTTGGCGCCCAAGAAGGGGCTATTTGATGTTATATTAAGTTTAAACAAGTTTTATGTGTACTGGATATTTGGAATATCAGAAATATAAATGAAATGTTGTAAAAAATTTTAGACTTGTTATCATGATATTAATTGTACTCTCATTATTTCACCATTGTTGATACCAAAATTAATATGCTGATATGGACGAATAATATGAAGACACGTGTCAATCTACTTGGCACAATAGCAACGAGGAAGTTCATTTCCCCGACCAACTCATGTTCTCTCCGAGCAACGAGGATACACCGAGGAATTTCAGCACTCCGAGGTACTCTAGCGCTCTGAGGAACTCCTGAGCAACGAGCAATCAAGGCGGTCTGAGCTGCACCTCGGTCGTAGCATTAATTGCCAGATAATCAACAGTTCAACTATTCATTGAATGTTTATCATCTTGACGCACACGCTGCATTAAATGTATTACCATTTCATATGTATATCATTTAATGTATCAACCCTTTCTGTACAGCCTAAGGGCTATAAATACCTTGTATCACCCTCATTCAGGGGGAGGGAATTTCTTGAGAAAACATATAATCGAGAATTCCCAAAACACTCAGCAATAACATAACACTGGATGTAGGCCATTCTTATAAGGCTGAACCACTTTAAAATCTTTGTCTCATTTTATTTATCTGTGATTGAATAATTAGAGCTATCTAATTTTTTACATCAACAGATTGGTGCCGTCTGTGGGAACGATTGTTACTATCGTTTTTCACCAAAAATCGCTCATCATCAATGGCGGATAATCCAGAATCTAGCAATCGAAACGCAGAAAATACTGGAAATCCCCAGAATCCCTCTGCACCTCTAGATCTAGCCGGGATTATGACGAATCTGGCTCAAGGACAAACCGCCATGCAAGAAATAATGAGGCAACTCATACAAACCCTTCGTGGTGGTCCACCTGCACGTTCAGGACAGCAAAGTGGTTAGAGACAAACTTATTTACTTTCTTCACGATCCAGGCGTACTGAGTCACGTCGTAATGAGGAGTCTGATGATTTCTCTTATCAACCTGGGCGAACTTCGTCAATAAGGGATACAGATACTGATCAACATATCACCCTCTATCCAGAAACACCCAGTGCTTTAGAAAGACTGAGTAGGGTGTCTCCTTTCAGTCGATTAGGCCCTAGGAGGAATAGGAGTCCACCTAAGACCATGTCGAGGAGTTTTCGACAACCATCAGATCTAAGAGAAGGATCAGCACAGTCACGACCGGCTGCTCGTCAAGATAGATCTCAAGAAGCTACCTCAGAACGATCAATTGCTCGAACCAATAGGCCCGAGGAAGGAAATAAAGCGTGGAAAGGATCTCTCTAACGGTTTGAGGATAAATTGGGAGAAATGGCCAAAGCAAAGAACCCCCTACAACGAACTTTTATTCGAGGAACACCTTTTGTACAGGCCATTGTGAATTTTCCTACATCGTCAAAGTTCAAAGCACCTGTAGTGACCCCCAAATATGATGGAAAGACAGATCCTGTTCTTCACATCGAGCAATATCAAGCTGCTGCCGACATCTATGTCGTCCCCGACGAGATGAGATGCAGAGCGTTCTCAGGAACTCTTACTGGAGCTGCCCAGATATGGTACAACAATCTTCCTAGGGGTAAGATTTCAACTTTCTTTCAGTTGGCCGAGTTGTTTATTGGCAATTTCTGTTTTGGAGAAAAGCCAGTAAAACGAGTAGCACACTTGTTAAGTGTTAGACAAAAATCTGGTGAGAGTACTAGAGATTATATAACTCGTTTCAATAACGAGAAGCTGGAAGTCATAGATTATGAAGAAAAGACAGCAATCACCGCCTTGATGAGTGGGTTGTTGCCTAATAAATTTTATTACACCTTGGCGAAAGATCCACCTAAAACTATGTCAGAATTAATGGCAAAAGCGGCCAAAATCATGAATGTCGAGGAAGCTATGGCTGCAAAGAAGAATATGAATAAAGACACCAAGGTGGACGTCGACAAGTCTAAAAATAAAGAGCATAAGGGCAATGACGGTGACAAACGTTCCAGAAATAATAAAGCATCATGGGAAGTCCTGAAGAAATACGACAATTATACTCCTTTGAAAATGGGTATTCATCATGTCTTGGAAGAAATCAAGAACAACGAGGAGGTAAAATGGCCAAAGAAACTGAGGTCAGACCGTGATTCGAGGAGTAAGGATAAATATTGCGAGTTTCATAAAGATCATGGTCACATGACAAAAAATTGCATAGCTCTTCAGAACGAGATTGAAACACTCATCCGAAGAGGAAAGCTAGCTTTAAATATGTTGATCGGGGAGGTGAAAGCAAAAATAACGACCGAACTAGAGAGAGGTCTAGATCTCCTCGTCGAGCAGAGGAGAAAAAGAAGAGAAACCATGAAGATGATCCAGATGATGACCCCGACCTTCCCAAGAAACCAAGACAGCCAGAACGAGAGGTATTTTCTATACGTTTTGGGTCATTTGATTATAATGTCATTACAGGAGGAGATGCAGGAGGAGGAGACCTTACTGCAGAAAGAAAGGCTTACCTTGGAGAGGCTCAAGCTTGTTCATATATTCAGTGAATAAATCTGGCCGAGGACGATCGTCCGAGGAAAGTAAACAAAGAGAAGCTAGTCATTGGCTTTTCAAAAAATGACCTAGCAGGTGTTCTTTATCCTCACGACGATCCTCTGGTGATCAAAATGAGGATGAAGGAAGTAGTGATTTCAAGGGTGTTGGTAGACAATGAAGTTCGGAAGACATCATGTACTATTCATGCTTTGACAGTTTGAATCTGAAATTATCTCAATTGGAACCATATCACAGACCCCTCCTGGGTTTTGCTGGCGAGAAAGTTTTTCCACTTAGAACGATCAAGTTGGATATATTGATTGGAACTTGGCCTGCTTGTCGAACAGAAATAATACGCTTCTTTGTGATGGATAAGAATGTGCAGTCAGCTTACAACATCATCATGGGAAGAGTTGGTTTGAAGAAGTTTGAAGCAGTTCCATCTACAGTGCATCAATGCTTAAAATTCCCAACAAACTTTGGAGTAGGAGTTATGAAAGGTGATCAAAAAGTAGCTCGGGAATGCTATTATTCATCTGCCGAGCAAGAGGAGCTTGAGAAATCAAGGAAAAAGACTACTACTTATCAGGTGGAAGAAGATACAGAGATTGAAACTCTCAATCCCAGAGATGAATCCCAACTTGTAAAAGGACAGGTGGTGGAATCTACAGAAAATGTTATTCTGGACGACAAGCACCCTGAACGAGTAACCCAGATAGGTTCATCATTGGATGCTTCAATAAAACATGAGTTGATAACTTTCTTGAGAAATAGGAAGAAAACTTTCGCATGGAGTCATGAGGACATGCCAGGAATAGATCCAAACTTCTTATGTCACGAGCTCAATGTGAATAAGGAGATCAAGCCTGTAAAGCAGAGAAGAAGGGTATTTAGCCTCGAGAAGAATCAAGCTATTCAAGAGGAGGTCGATAAGCTCCAGAAAGCTCAATTCATTGAAGATGTGAAATACCCGGACTGGTTGGCAAATGTGGTGATAGTAAAGAAGAAAAACAATAAATGGAGAATGTTTGTTGATTTCACTGATCTCAACAAAGCCTGCCCAAAGGACCACTTTCCATTACCCAGAATTGATCAGTTAGTGGATGCTACCTCTGGCCACGAGCTGCTCAGCTTCATGGACGCTTATTCAGGTTACAACCAGATCAAGATGAAACCTGAAGACAAGGAGAGTACTTCTTTTATTACCCCTAGGGGTACTTATTGTTATAATGTTATGCCTTTTGGTTTGAAAAATGCAGGAGCGACATACCAGCGGCTGATGAACAAGGTTTTTGCCGAACAAATCAGTTGCAATATGGAAGTCTATGTCGATGATATGCTGACAAAAAGCAAGAAAGCTACTGATCATCTAGTTGATTTAAGTCAGACTTTTGATCAACTGGATAAATACCAGATGAAGCTCAACCCGACGAAGTGCACATTTGGAGTACGAGAAGGAATATTTCTCGGGTACATTGTCAACCAGCGAGGCATTGAAGCAAAACCAGAAAAGATCAAAGCTCTTTTAGGGTTGCGATCTCCAACAACAAAGAAAGAAGTGCAGAGTCTTACAGGACGAGTTGCAGCGCTCAACAGATTTGTATCTCGAGCAACAGATAGATGCTTACCATTCTTCAAAACACTTCGAAAAACTTTCGAGTGGAATGATGAATGTGAAAGAGCCTTTCAAGACTTGAAAAAATATCTGGGAACACCTCCACTGTTGTCAAGGCCAATAACGAGAGAGAAGTTATACTTATACCTGGCAGTATCAGAGCATGCAGTCAGCTCAGCATTGATCAGATTGGAGAATGGAGTCCAGAAGCCAATTTATTACACAAGTAAGGCTTTTCGAGGTGCAGATATTAGGTACCCAAAGTTAGAAAAATTGGCATTGGCATTAATTGAAGCAAGCAGAAGAATGAGGCCATATTTTCAAGCCCATACCATCGTCATTTATACCGACATGCCATTGAGACAAGCCCTTCATAAGCCAGAAAAGTCAGGGAGACTGATGTACTGGGCAATAGAGCTCGGTGAATATGATATTGTGTATGAACCCCGATCATCATTGAAAGGTCAAGCTGTAGTAGATTTTATAGCAGAGTTTACTTATCCTGATACCCACGAGGAACAAAAAGTGCTCACTGATCAACCTGTGGATGTTACAGGATCAACAGACATAAGTCCAGACCAACTCTGATTGGTAAAAGGGTTTGTGGATGTAGAAAGATCATCAGATTCAAACCCAGACCAACTCCGTTTGGTAAAAGGGCGAGAAGAGATGATCGACGAGGAGTGAAAATTAACAGGGGAGGATGGAAGAGAACATCAGATATTCCATCGAGGAACTCTATTGGATAAGAAATTTGAACACGAGTTACCTACATGGAGATTGTATGTAGATGGGTCATCTTGCACAGTAGGTTGTGGAGCAGGGATTGTTTTGAAAACCCCAGACGAGATTGATATAGAATATGCCTTGCGATTTCAATTCAAAACTTCTAATAATGAGGTTGAGTATGAGGCCATAATAGCATGTCTTAATTTAGCAAAGATTATGGAAGCACAAGTGATGGTATTCAGTGATTCTCAATTAATTGTGAATCAGGTGATGGGAACATATGCGGTTAAAGGAGAACTAATGGTCAAGTATCATGCAAAGGTGATGGAATTGTTGGCAGAATTTAATGCCATTCAGTTGATCAGAATATCCAGAATAGAAAATTCACAAGCAGACGCACTGGCTCGACTAGCATCAGCTACTCGTACCGAGCTGCGAAGAACGATACCAATTGAAGTACTGGAAAGTCGGAGCATAGATGAAAACCTGACGATGAATGTTATTACCCTTGATTTAGGACCATCTTGGATGGATCCCATCAGGGCATATATTGAAGAGGGAGAATTGCTAGAGGACAAGCTCGCGGCAAAGAAATTAAAGTTTAAAGTTGCTCGGTATGTACTAACTAATGGTGTTTTGTATAGACGAGGAATTATGGTAGGTTTGCAGATATGTGTACACCCATCCGAGGTGAAATAATTGATTGAAGAAATCCACGAAGGGTCTTGTGGAGCACATGTGGCAGGTCAGACACTTTTGCAAAGAATGATGACGCAAGGATACTACTGGCCGACGATGAGGGCTGATTGTATAGCCTATGCTAAGAAATGTGATAAGTGCCAACGTTTTTCCTCCATCCAACGAACTCCACAAGCTTTGTTGACACCCATAACTTCCCCTGGGCCATTTTCCATGTGGGGAATTGATTTGGTTGGACCATTGCCAACCACTCGAGGAAGATTCAAGTACCTCGTCGTCGCAGTAGATTATTTTACTAAGTGGGTAGAGACTGAACCCCTTATCGATATGACGTACGAGAAGGTATACCAGTTTGTTTGGAAGAATATCATCTGTCGATATGGTCTCCCTCATGCCTTCATCACAGATTATGGAACACAATTCGACAACGAGGAGTTTGCTGCCTATTGTCAACAATCAAACATCCTGAAGACCTATTCAGCACCAGGTCATCCTCAAAGAAATGGGCAGACTGAGGTGACAAACAGAACACTACTAAATGGTTTGAAGAAGAGGCTAAGTGAAGCTAAAGCTAATTGGATTAATGAGCTACAATCAGTATTGTGGGCTTACCGAACAACTCCCCGAGCAGCGACTGGAGAATCACCATATATGCTAGCATTTGGAAGTGAGGCTGTAATACCTGCCGAGTTGGGTCTACCAACACACAGAGTATTGAATTTCAATTCCCCAATCAGTGACTTGATGAGAAGACTGGATTTGGATATGCTCGAGGAAGTTAGAGAAGAGGCAGCCATTAGGAATGCTGCTTACCAACAACGCACAGCTCTGTTCTACAACAAAAGGGTGAAGAAATGCGACTTAAAAGAAGGGGATTATGTGCTAAAGAAGGTCATTCAGAAGCATAATAAACTTGAAGCCAACTGGCACGGACCTTACCGAGTTACAGAAGTTGTTCGACCAGGAACTTACCGAATAGCAACTCTAGAAGGAGAGGAATTCAAGAATGCTTGGATTGCTGAACACCTTCGCAAGTATTATCAGTAATGTAAAATGTACAGCAGTTCCATCAACATGAATAAAATAATGATGTTCACAATTTTTTCTCTCTCTCCTTTGTTTGAAAGTTTTTTGGGGAATACTAGTGTAGTGTTGTACACTACGTTGTTCAACAGCAAAAAGAAGATGATAGTTTAGACCCACGACCAACTCCGGTTGGTAAAAGGGCGAGAACAAATTATACTCCTTTGGTTAGGAGGCGTACACTTGCGTGATCAACTTCGGTTGGTAAAAGATCTTGTGGACAAGATAGTTCGAAAGAACCTGATAGTTCGAGCGTGACCAGCTTCGGTTGGTAAAATAGCGAGAACAAATTATACTCCTTTGGTTAGGAGGCGTACACTTGCGTGATCAACTTCGGTTGGTAAAAGAGCTTGTGGACAAGATAGTTCGAAAGAACCTGATAGTTCGAGCGTGATCAACTTCGGTTGGTAAAATAGCGAGAACAAATTATACTCCTTTGGTTAGGAGGCGCACACTTGCGTGATCAACTTCGGTTGGTAAAAGAGCTTGTGGACAAGATAGTTCGAAAGAACCTAATAGTTCAAACCCATGACCAACTTTGGATGGTAAAAGGGCGAGAACAACATTCTTAAAATGCCAATTTTGGCTGGTTAAGAAACAAAATATGCTCTCAAATGCCTACTTATGTTGGTCGGGAGGTAAGATTATTGCAAAAGTTCCTCGAAGAACAAAATATTCCAAACTGAACCAAGTATGGTTGGTCGGGGATAAAAACCCACTAACTGTAGTTGGTCGACGAGGAGAATTTATCGACCTTGGTTGGTCGGACACATTTTATGAAAAAGACAAAAATTTACCAAGTATGGTTAGTAGGGTATAAACTCTCACTAATTATAATTGGTCGACAAGCACAATTTAACAACCTTGGTTGGTTGGAAAATTTTAAACATTTTTATACTCATCGAACAACATTTTTGATACTTGTAACTATTTATTACTAAGTTGGTTGATGAACATCACAAAATTATTATCTTTTTAACAGATACATATGCACAGATGTAAAAGTGTTAGACAAGTACAAAAGAATAGCAATACAGATTTGCAAACAGAAAATGAAAGTCTTTCATTAAAATTCAAAATAAATTACAAGTTACATATGTTTGCTAACTATTACATTGAAAATTCTATTCTATTGGTTTTTTCCCTTCAGCCTTCGATACAGGTTCCTCGCCAGCAGGAGGATCATTTAATGTTTGGGGAGAATTGATAAAATTCAAGTCCCTCAACATTCTGACATTCATTACTGAAGGAGTATCCAAGAGATGCTCGGGACGAGATAATTCAATATGAGAATGAAGACTATAGTCACCAAGATATTTTGAAATTAAGCTCCGAGGAATATCACGAGCTGGGATCCATTCCATGTCCAGTTTATAAGGCGGTACAGGCAGGTCTAGTAGCCCAGGAGCATGATAATCCCATAAATAATGGCCCTGTTCTAGCTTTAACACGCCCAGTGCGTTCAACCATCCCTGTTTATAAACTTCATTATTGGCATTTTCAAGGCGAGCATCCAAGTGACAAAGGGCTTCATTGTAGCCCGCCATCCAAAACTCATGAGGTTGTTTGTGGAATTGGAAAGTTATTCTCTCTAGTTGCTCGTGAAGGCTCCTGGCAAAAACATCTTTATTATTCAAAGCAGACTTCGTCGCAGTAAGTTGATCTTCCAAAGATAGATTTTTCTTGGACATTTCAGACAAAGCACGATCTTTCGCATTCAATTGGAACGCTTGAGTTTCTAAAGTAGACTGAGTGCGAGCTTCTTCAACATTACGACTGAGAACTCTTGATCGACTCCGAGCAGGTGGAGAAATTTGCTCCTCGACAACATTTTGAATAGCTCTTCCTCGCGCACGAGTCCCTCTTCCTCGTCCCCGAGCAGTAGTAGAGATACCAGACCTTCTCAGAGTATCCAATTCTTGCCTTAATTTGGCGTTTTCAACCTCTAAGAATGAGAATCCTTCATCGGTGACCGGTACCAAGGCAGTAGAGGATGAAGCTGCAGATTCATATTGTGCCAACTTCTTCTGCAAATTGTTGTTCTCTTGTTCCAGCAGCTCGGGGATCTGTCTGCAGGCCTCAACTTCACCTTTTAGGGTTCTCTCCCTGACATCGTATCCAGCAATGATATTTTTATGGCCTGTCTCGAAAGAAAGCTGTTGATACCTATTCTCATACTCCTTGTGCAACAAGGTAGTTGATTCATTGTGCTGATTTTGAAGATCTTCTAGGGAATAATGAAGCTCCTCGATCAATTCATAGTAGGCCACATTATTGGCCACAGCTCGGTCAAGTAAAGCTTTCAAGTACCGATAAGCCTCAATTGCCTGTTCTGAAGCATCATGGCCAAGGATGTCAGCAATTTCTGATACACTTAGCTCTGTGTGACCAGCCTTATAGTATTCGTGACATTGCTGCATCAGTTTTGTATCATTGGCAGATAGCAATTCCATCCTGGCCATAAACTAATGAAGAGGAGACAACAGTCAACAAAAACAAATCATCAACAACAGAGAAGAACAAAGATGTATTTTATTAGATCATAAAAAGATTACATTGTTTGATTACAAATGATAAAGAAAGATAGAAATGATACCGAACAACTTCACACCTTTTTCTTGTCTCCCAAGACTTTCTCAGGAGGCTGGGACGAGGAGCTTGGTTGCTCGGTGGTAACAGCAGCTTGATCAGCAGGAGTTGAAATTTTCTCATGAGGAGGAAGCATGGAAGAAATTTCCTCGTTGGCAGAAGGTAGAGAGGCAGGGACTTGATCACCCATGGCCATGAAAGATTCATCAGAGATAGCCTCATCTTCTTCTTCTTCTTCTTCTACAATTGGTGGGGGAGGACCAGGGAGGTGTAGCTGAAATAGCTCAGAGTCGTCTTTGATCTTCAATTCCTGCAGGGCAGCTACCCATCCATCTCAGAAGTATTTCAACTTCCCGTATTGTACTTGGGATGTCATCGCAGCAATCCCTTTGTCCCATCCTTTATCCCAGCCAGCGCTAAAGGATTTTTTAACTGCGAGCTTTCTTTTCAGTTTCTTCGAGGAGAGCTTCTCGGATAAAAGATCCTTGGCAGTCTTTAACTTCGCATCCAATTCTTCTTTTTAGCTCTTGACATCTCGCAGGACGGACAACTCTTCCTCTACATTTTTCAGCTTATCTTCAAGCTCTCCAAAGTTCTTGAGCTTGTCGTCATATTTTTTATGCTCAACCTCTAAATTTTTCACCTTATTCTCCAAACTCTTGGAGATCTCAGCCAACTTCACCTTCTCAGCTTCAACTATAGACAACTTTTTCTCCCAGTCAGCTTTGTCCTCATTATACTGCTGACGAGAATCCTTCAAGGATTGGGTCAAACCCAGCAGAGCATCCTCTACCCCTGACGAGGAGCTGGAAGCTTTAATTGCTTCATCTTTCTTCACGATGTTGTTAAAACAATTCACCAGCTAAACAAAGGAAAAAGTGACAGGTCAGTACAAAAATACAAGTATTCAAAGAAAGAAAGGATATTCAGAGTGTGAGAAATTTACTGAAGCAAGGTGGCGGGTAGCTAGGGATGTCAGCATATCCCTATAAATCTTTTCATCAATTCCTTGGACCTCGGGTATGATCCAAGTTTTTACCGAGCTCATGGCAGAGCTCGGAAGAATGATGGTTGGAACACCAATTCCACCAGCTGGTAGAGAGGAGATGGTTTCAGCCAGATTGACAGTTTCAGCCAAAGTGACTGAGGACGATTTCCTCAATCTCCTCAAAGGGACTTTAGCAGTTTCAACCAAAGAAGAGCTCTTGGTCGGAGAGATAGCAGTCATCTCCACAGGAGCAACCTTCTTGCTCGGAGCCACTGGGGGCTTCTCGGTAGCTTTGGAAGGCGCAACATCCACCTTCTTAGTCCCCTCTGGGACATCAATTTTGCTTTTCTTGGCCTCAGCAGCAGAAGTAGTGTCATCAAATAGAGCAGGGGGAGCTCTTTTCCTGCCCATTCTTTGACTTAAAGGGATGTGAGAATCTGAAGAAGAATCCTCTGGAGTTGAGGCTGGCTCAACAGATCTAATCACAGGACGAGCAGTATAAGAAGTCATATAGATCCTATACTGCAGCAAATATGATGCAGACCTGATGTGCTCGTCTGCAACGTTCTTATTCAAACCCCAGATAAGTTTCAGATGCTTAATATTAACCTCTGATTCTTTTGGAGTTTTTCTTTTACTATCAACTGCAAATAAATACATAATGAAATATCAGTCATACATTTTGTCAAATATGATAAAAGCATAATTTCATAAGTAAAGGAAAATGAGAATAAACCTATCCCATTGCCATATGGGGGGCATTTAGGACCCTAGTATACTTCATCTCCAACCAAGGGGGCATATTGCCAATTTTTAATAACCACCCCATGTTCAAAATAATCTCTATTTGCATCAGGGAGGTTAACTACAAGAGCCCTATTTAAAAACCTAGTTTTCAAGTAATAAACATTATCTAAAATAGCCCATCTATAGCAATACATAATCTCAGGAATCCCTATACGAGTCCCATGAGTTAGATTTAATTTATACACCCCATTAATTATTCTCCATGAATTGGGGGCTATTTTTGCAGGAACAACGTCAAATTACTGACAGAACTCTAAGCATAAGGGGTTTGGCGGAAAAGAAAATCCACATTCAGCAATGAATAGACTGGGGAACCAATGTCCCTCAGCCAATCGAAAATAATCTAAAGGCTCAGAAAGAACCTCCAGAGTTACCCAGGAAGGAATGGAAAAATCGGAACGAAATTTCTCAACAGATTCCACAAGATAAACCATAGTGAATAAAAGAAATACAAAAGAAAAGAAGAGAATCTTACAGGAAAAAGGAAGAGCTGACAACTAGCGAAGGAAAAGCTGAACGCACAAGAGAGAGAGAGAACAGAAAGCTTGAATGCAGAAAATTGGAAAAGGTAGAAGACGGTATGGTTACCTAAGAAGTTTAAATACTTTACCTTGGGAATCTGCGAAGGAAATGATTACACAAAAGAAACTAATACGCCACCGGCGGCTAAAAGGACAAAAATGCACGAAGATCGAAGCACTCATAAAAATTCGAAAAGGCGGATTCTGCGAATTTGGAAGGAAATTCAAATATGAAGAAAAGGCTCCTAAAACCCAGGAAAGTCATTTAATATCGCCATATACTGAGAAAGAATGTTTCATACTCCTCAAAGTTCGAAATATGAAACATTGGGGGCTTCTGTTGATACCAAAATTAATATGCTGATATGGACGAATAATATGAGGACACGTGTCAATCTACTTGGCACAATAGCAACGAGGAAGTTCATTTCCCCGACCAACTCATGTTCTCTCCGAGCAACGAGGATACACCGAGGAATTTCAGCACTCCGAGGTACTCTAGCGCTCCGAGGAACTCCTGAGCAACGAGCAACCAAGGCGGTCCGAGCTGCACCTCGGTCGTAGCATTAATTGTCAGATAATCAACAGTTCAACTATTCATTGAATGTTTATCATCTTGACGCACATGCTGCATTAAATGTATTACCATTTCATATGTATATCATTTAATGTATCAACCCTTTCATGTACAGCCTAAGGGCAATAAATACCTTGTATCACCCTCATTCAGGGGGAGGGAATTTCTTGAGAAAACATATAATCGAGAATTCCCAAAACACTCAGCAATAACATAACAGTGGATGTAGGCCATTCTTATAAGGCTGAAGCACTTTAAAATCTTTGTCTCATTTTATTTATCTGTGATTGAATAATTAGAGCTATCTAATTTTTTACATCAACAACCATTTTGTGAAAATGTAAAGATATTTTAAACAACTCTTACCACATTTAACAAATTTAATTTTTGTAACTGCTAATAGCAGTTAGGAATATAAGATTCGAAACTGCTGACAGCAGTTATAAATATTAGATTCGTAACCACTAATAGCAGTTACATATATTATATTCGTAACTGCTGACAGCAGTTACAAATTGGGGTCACCAATCATAACCCCATAGGGGTTATAAAAATTTGTGACTGCTGTTAGGAGTTACAAATTTTCTTTTGTCACCCCCTAAATTATGACAGTAAATAGCAGTTATAAAGGTCATTTGACTCTGCTAACAGCACTCACAAATCATCTATTTTGGTGTAGTGGTTGAGCATCCTTATTACTCGAAACGCTCTTTGAGATAGTTCGGTCGTCCCCAAATCATACCTCGCGAGTCCATGACACCTTTAAGACATGAGAGGAGAAACATAGCCTCTCGATACAAGGTTAACTAAGATATGTAGAAATGGTACCGGGGTAACTGGCAAGATCATCTTCTATCCAAAAAGTCTCGCTTGGTGCCCGTATTGAGGCCCTAGGACTGTAACAATGATTACATGCAATGGTTCCTGTCCAAATCCCATCATATTGTTCAAAACCCTTCTTTCCGTCAGTCCAAACATACGCAAACATCATTGGCAAGTTTTTAGTTTTTACTCATTTCATTACTTTTAACTACTTTATCGTACTAACGTGCATGACATTCGATAGGCGAACGAGTCACAGAAGGCTATGGACTTATTGAAGTATTACATGTATGATGGGGTTACTGCATATCAACGTACACTGATCGCGTGCAATGTTCAAGCGTACGATATACATGCTGCAGCTATTAGGGTGGGTCGGCCGATTGCCATCGAAGAGCAGGGTAGAAAGAAAAGTAATACGAAGGGCAAAGGAAAGGAGAAGTTTGCTAAAGGATCCCAAAAATGGAAAAGAAAATGATTGGATGCCTTGAAAGTTGTGATTGATATAAGTTTTATTATTGCAAGTTGTAATTGATACATCATTTTCTTATTTATTAAAAGTTGGTTGATATATATGTATGAACCTGATTTGTTTAAAGTTGGTTGGCTGAAATTGGTTGAAAACGGAAGTTGGTTGATATATATGTACGAATTTGGTTGGTTAAAATTGGTTGGAAATGAAAATTGGTTGTAATTGGTTTAGTATAATTAATTATTTCTTTCTTATTGGTTGTAACTGGTTCATGGAAATGCTTTGGACTTTATGTAATAATTCGTATTTTATTGGTAAAACTATGTAAATGAAATAATGTATAAAAACCATGGAACCGAAACTATGCAAATAAACAATGGAAATGAAATAATGGTTAAAAACTATGGAAATGATTTTAAGAAAATGCACTATGGAAATGCAGTATGGTTGGTTGCAATAGGGAAATTCACTATGGAAATGCATTATGAAAATGAACAATGGAAATGGGCTATGGAAATGATTTCATTCGCTACAGATATAGCGAGTGGGCTTTGGTTCAGGATAAACATCCCTAACAATGGGTAAAGTAAAACTATGGAGAAGTAAAATAACGATAGAGTGTTGTATTTTCGGCATAAACATAGCATATGGAAATCGAGCAACACATAAATTATAATGTTTAATCAAAATATACCTAAGGCAGAGGTTCTTTTTTCAACCTAAAAACAACTACCGAATTGGTGTGTGAACTAAGCATATGTAGTATGTAATTGGGTTGATAAGATATAAATTAAGGATTTCGGGTGATTGAAAATGCATTAGGGGAAAAGGAGTATGGAAGTCCCATTTGGAGAGATAGGAGTTGGGTTGCCTTTCTAAAGAAGTGAGAGAAAGATAGGGGAGATATGATCATAAATGAGGATAAAAGATAGTACAAATTGGAGACATAGAGACATTTTTAGAGAAATAAGAGAGAATGGGGGTAATTAAAGATCTATTTAGAGATCCCGTCTTGTATGACATTGAGTGAGATCTCTATATTACCCTCAGCTGATTTTTTTGTGTTTAAAAGTTAAGGTTCCACGTGGATTACTTGAAACAATGGAGTATTTAATACTAGTAAAGCGCTTTAGAATATACTAGGTTTTAGCCCCGCTTGATGCGCGAGATGTTTGTAGAGTTTCTTCTAACGTGTATTTATAATAGCTTAAAATGACATGGCAACGATCACTAGAGAGTGCATTTTTAAATGGAAAATGTAAACGGCGGACTTATTCTTTTAATATCAATATAACCCGCATAAAAGTAATTTGTTCTTATATACATATAATGTTCTTTTAATATTTTTGATAAACTCATAAGTAGATGATTCAATTTCAGCTCACTACTATTTATTTTCAACATAGTTTTTGACAATACAAGGTACATAGGAGTGAAAGGAAAATACAAACATAAAATAGAACATCAATAAATTAATGCCAAGAACATTTCATGGCTTAAAGAGATATATGAAAGTAACAATAATGGCTCTTTCATTGTTTTAACCTGCAATTAGAAATACTCACTAACTTTGGTGGTATAGGCCCAGAGACAGGTCATTCTCAATGTCCGTAATGAGCAAGAAAATGAAAGATATTTAGGCTTTCATAAACTTCCTGAAATATTTAATGTAATACAATAGAAATAATATAAACAATAGTATATGTATATTTACAATACAACAGAAACAGTTTGGTCCATCCATTCATCAATAGGAAATTCTAATAACAAACGAAATATAGAACAACAAATTTTACTTCCCTTTGATCCTTCTTTACAAAAACTAAGAACAAAACTCCCATACAAATATAATCAAATTCTAAGCAGCCTTCCTGGGGGACTTGGTAGCCTTACAAGAAGACTACCTATTGCGCCAAGCAAAAGGCTCCATTTGTGATATGAAGAAGTCTGTTTCAAGCAACAGGGCCGGCCCGAAAGATTTGGGGGCTCAAGGCGAACTTGTAAAATGGGGCCCTTTATATAATTTTTTTTTTCCGAAAAGTATAATATGTATTTTTACAAGCTAACAAGAAAAGAACAAAATAGAATACACAACAACCCAACAATCAATCTAAAAATTTTCGACCACAAAAAAATAAAGGAACGATGGAACCTGTTTTGCTGATAGAATAAAAAAATTAATAGCAGATTAAAAGGAGCAACAGGATTAATAACAAGAACTTAACAAAAAAAATTAACACTAAAAACTATAATTAAAAAAATGACATATTAACAAAAAAATGATAACAAGAACATATAACTTTCTATTCACTTTTAAACAACATTATTTAAATCTTTAAATATAAATGTTGTTTGAACTAATCTAAGTGTTTAAAATATAAAAAAAAAAAAAAAGACAACGAGAACAACATTTAAATTCAAAAATATAAAAAACAGCATTTAAATCCAAAAATTAACAACAATAATTATAATTAAAAAATGACAGATTAATAAAAAAAATGGCAACAAAAACTTAACAAAATGACAACAAGAAGAGGTAAAAAATGACAATAAGAAGATATAGCTTTATATACACTTTAAATCTTAGATTAGTAAAATGACAACCTTTAAAAAAATTAATAAAAGAGTTTAACATATTAGTAAAAAAATGACATTTATATTTCTGGATTTAAAAATAATACGAACAAGAATAACTTAACAAAAAAATTAACATCATTTTACAAGTGTTCAATAAATTAATAAAAAATAACATTTATATTTAACAACAATGAAGATTTCAATCTAAAAAATTAACATGAGATAATGAGAGAGGGTGAATAAAAAAAATACAAACCTCTCGAATTTTTTGAGCTGAAACTTGAGAGTATTGTAAGCATTTAAAAGAGTGTTGATTTTTTTAGAGATAATGAAAGAGAGTTTAAATAGTTGGAAGTTGGATGGAATTTGGAAAGTTGGTCTTGGGTGGGGTGAGAGTCATTTTTTTCAATTCTTAAATGAGTGTAATGAATGAGCAAGTGGAGATGAAGGATTAGTTGTTGGTGGGTGGATTTTAAGTTTATATTTTGGGCTTGGGCCTATTTTTAAAAACTTATATAATACACACCTATACAATATTTGGGACCTATATTTTTATATCAGATTTGGGGGCCCAAGGCGATTGCCTCATTGGCCTACCCCTTGGGCCGGCCCTGTCAAGCAAAAGGCCCAAAGAAGAAGCCTGTTTCTAAGTAGTCTCCATTTGTGGTATGAAGGAACCTTTTGCTTGGTAGAAGGGTTTATTTAAAAGCATAAAGAAATGGAATAGTGAAGAGAGAGAGTAAAATATTTGGAATATATCTCGATCCTTTCAGCCTCATATATAATGAAACTCAATAGTCTCATTTGTATGTCTTTTACAATTCACAAAAAATGAAGAGGTAGAGTCATTCTAGGCTCTTTAGTTTTACAACCCCATTATAAGGAAGCTAAATAGACTAGTATCTCATGAGACGGATCAGAGCAATGACAAGGACTCCTTAAACGGAATGGTAATAGAGAGTTAATACACCACATGGCACATCCATAAATGGAGACACCATTTTATATATTAGTTACTAGCATTCAGGCCACGCGATGCGTGGCCGAATTCATCTAAATTGTAGTGTTTTGTTGTCGTAGTCTATTTTACACAATATAGTCTACGAACATAGATACATAAATATGAACCTTATCTTTAATAATATCTAGAGAAAAAATAAATATATAACACCTATATATATTTGTACATGTATATATACGAACCTTATATGTAATAATATCAACCTAAAAGAAAAAAGCATATTACTTTACAACAATATATACAAACCTTACATATATATAACACATAACATACATAAAATAACACGTTGGATTTCTACATTTCTTTAAGGAAGACTTACTTAATGTGTCTCTTGAATCCCTTCAACAATTTGACTCCAATCAGATTATGGTTGCAAGCTGTGATGGCTGAATTCCAGGCTAAGGTTGTAATGGCCAAGTTCCAAATTAGGACTGCGATGACTAATCGTTTAGGGTTGAGTGTTTTTCTAATCGTTTAGGGTTGAGTATTTTTTTTAATAATTTAAGGCTTATCCCATTGTAAATATCTCGTTTACTTTTTTGTCTTCTCTTTCTCAATTTTCCTCTCTGACCGAAATATATGCAATCAAACTTAGAGGCGCACGCCGCATATGCCATGAAAGATTGAAAGTTGACGTTTCAAATTTCCAAGAGAATATAATCGATCCTTAAATATAGAAGGTCATGGTGAGCAATGGCTAATTTATTGGAGAAAGAACGGTATATGAAAACTTTTAAAAATTAGATAATTCATTTATGACGTGACACGTGGCTATATAAAAACGTGTTTAGACTAAAGTTTTATATATATACATAGATTAGATAAAGATAAAAGTTAAGGTTAAGGTGTTGTGTGAAGCATTTAATAAGGGAGAAAATGGGAAATCAGTTTTTAAAATATAATGTATTCATGCGCAAAAAAAAAAAAAGGGTCAGATGTGGGTCCAGATCCGATTACAATCCTACACTTGCAATTTAGATTGATGAGCTCCTCCGTGTTCTCAAAGGTGTTCCAGCATCAGTGAAAGATACCGTACAGGGGGTTTTGATCGGTGAAACGTGTGGGGATATATTAGTTATGGCAAAAACTGAAATCGGCTATAGATGATAAACTTTAAAAAATTGGCGGACTTATTATGTGGAACAAAAGCCAATAAGTGGACCAAAGCCAATGAGACTTGTAACATCTTTAACCTTCAAAATGGGACTCCCACCGAAATTGCCCTGGAATGAATCATCCAATGTGATAATTTTTAATACTTCCATTTCCATATATAGGTTTGAATTTGAGATGAATGAACAAGCAAACTACTATCAGAACGAGTGCTGCAAAATCTAAATTGATATAATTTCCTTCTTGTTTAAGAGTAGTTATGGCTTCGATCTTTAACCGCCACAGTAGTATTACAATCCCATGCATATAGGATGACTTAATTCCCATTATTTTATATCGACTCTAATCTCCTCACAAAGAACCTTTTGGTCCAAGGAGAACTAACACTAGTGCATGCATTAAGAAGACAAAAAGGAACTAAATATCTAATCAAAAGAAGGGAGTGGCCAATGTCTGCAGACTAGTTCTTGTTCCTGCAGAAGCCAAGTTGAAATTGCCATTAAAATCGTCCATGTTCCACAAATTATCCCAATAATGTTCATCATTTGGGGCCACCTCGGGCCCTGCGGTTGGATAGCAGCTATTGAAGATGGAATAAAAGAGGCCTTGCTCCTCAGATGTGTGGGGGTATAAAGCAGTGGCCATTTCTTGCCTCATCACTTGAGGTTGAAAGGATGACACTCTATTTTCATTTCCTTCAATTAATGATGTCCCCTTTTTGGCCTCGCCATGACTTTGCTGCTGCTGTTGGAGCTGCTGCTGAAACTGTTGTCGTCTGAAAAGACGTGCTTTGGACTTCCCCGGGCCATCCGAATACCCTTTCCCCTTTTTCTTAAAATGGGTTCTCCAGTAGTTCTTGATTTCATTGTCGGTTCTTCCCGGCAAGCTTCTTGCAATCGTCGACCACCTGTGGTTAAATTGGATACATATATACTTCATTTGGTGATGATCAAGATGTTACTAAAATGTAGTGTTTAACAAATTGAGAAAATTATAACATAGTAGGCTCTTTTTGGTTTGGGGTGAAACGTCGACTTCCATCTTGTTTACAATTTTTTTCCAAAAACACATAAATTACATTACAAATAAAGATTTGGACTGCAATTTTGTTTTATATGTAAATATCTCCAATTTTTTCCAACCTCGATATTTCATATGTAAATATCTTTTTCACCAATTTTGTTTTACATTTCGGTGAAAAAAATTTACCCATGGAAAAATATTTGAGGTTGAATTAAACTAATCCTAAAATTTGAATAATTACCTGTTACCCCACCTAGCATGCAGCTCAAGAATTATGCTTTCTTCATGTGGGGTTATTTGCCCCCTCTTGAGGTCTGGCCTTAAGTAATTCACCCACCTTAATCTACAGCTTTTCCCATTCCTTTTCAAGCCTGCATAAAAAATTACACAAATTATATAAATTATGTCAAAATGAGTTTTCTGCATTCTCATATTCTTACCACTCATGACTAGATTGAAGAAAAAAAGTCGCTCCAAATAAGAAAATAAATCTTGCGCGATAATCATCCCACTCCGTTGAAAACCATACATGTGAATAAATAGTATTAAGAGGAAAAAAAATATTGTTTTATGATTGAAGCCATAGGTAAATAAAAAGTGGTGAGATGAGAGTGTATAGATTGAAGGCATAGGTATATAAAAAGTGGGGAGATGAGAGTTTTGTTAATACCAGTAAGCTTAGCCACAGAGTTCCATCTTCCTTCACCATGCAATTTTACATACTCATTTAGCAGCCTATCTTCCTCAGCAGTCCAAGGGCCCTTCCTCCAACCTTCCTCAATCATCCCCCACCCCAATTCTTCTGCCATTACTCCCCAACTCATATTAATCAGCAAAAGCTACCTTTCACTATAGCTAAGCCTGTCCACAAAATCCTATGACATAAAGGGGTTAGTGTTTTCCACATATTTATATAAGCACAAAAGCCACACTTCATTCCATCAAGTCATTAACACGTCATCAACATCCTTGAAGCTAAATCTAATGTCTAATATAATAATACCCCTTATTCATTTTCTATTTTTAGGAGTTGTGTGGTTTTCTAGTCATGCTTATAATGATACCACAAAAATTATCCCGTACTAGCACGAGGCAACGTAAAAATTATTTGTAATATCGTGTCCCTAACCACGCCCTATAAGCATTGGTACGTGATTGGCTTTGCCAATATAAATAATTCTACACATGAGAAATAAGAGGCGGAAGTGTAAAGAAAGATTAGTTCGGGGTCTCATTATAAATAATATATGATTGGTGTGACCATTTATACTCTAGTTTACATTGTACTCTTGTATTTTAAAAGAGTGACCGCGATGTAAGCTTTCACAAAATATTGCAAAAAATTATTTTAGAGTGTGATCATAGTTAAAAAATAAAAGGAAAAAAATGTAACCCTATTGGACGGTTGTAAAGCTTTGATCAAGGCCCTAGGCATCAGGATATGACAGCACATATGTAAGGGCATTTAAGGAACTTGGAAATTTGCCAAGGCACTGGGTGACATGTTCTCTTCCAGATCAAATCAACTAGAGTATAATTCTTGATGTTAAAGCGAGCCCAAAGAGGAACACGAATGTCATGGACAAAGGCCACGTATAATTTAGGGCTTATGCATCTAGACACTAACTACTAAAAGCCCTAAGGCATTGTCTTATCATCCAATTTAAAACAGGAGTGGGTGGCTAATTTTTTAAGTTGAAAGCCACTACAATGCCAATGGGTGTTTAGCGGGTGTCTACTTGCTTACTTCTTAAGGAGATTAGATGCAATAATCACCCTCTAGTCTTAATTAACTATAATTTATTGGATTCCATTTTGGATCAACAACGTCACTCTAGACAACAGGTGGTGTTTCACTTGATGATTTAGGAAACTATGTGCTTCGGGGACAAATCGAGGCTCGGACGAGGCGTGTTATTGAGTTTATGTACCCACAAGAGTCTAGAAGCAGGGTGCTTTATATCCCAATTACAAATTTAGAACTTATAATTACAGGTTAAAACGATACTTTTTCTAAGTGCCATTATAATATTTTTTCATTATATATATTTTATTGACTTTTTCCGTGATGGATCTTAAGGGAGCGGAGGGAGACCCCCCCCCTTCCCCCCCCCCAAAAAAAAAAAAAAATTAATACTTTCATTTTTTTAAAGATTTTCTTGAAATTATAGGATTTTTTCACACTATTTTTTTTTTGAAAAATATCAAGAGTCACCACTGTAATGAAAATAAAGAATTACTTGGCATATTTATGTAAATTTATAATCAAAAGTTAATATTTAGTTGTTAATTAAAAAAATTACAATTTTTAGACATATATATGTACATAAAATATTTATTTATAAGTTTTAGATGGTTATAATTTTTACAAACATTCAAAACGTAATAATTTTTTATTAAGGAATTCTTATTTCACAAAATTGATGTATTTGAAATATGTGGAACGAGATCTATCAAATAAGATTCATTGAAAAAACATTAAGAATATTAAATATTAGGTTAATTACACTTTGCCCTGGAGTTTATCCCATTTTCACTTCACTATCCGAACTTTTATTTTCTACAGTTACCCCCTCAACTTTTGAAACGACTTCAAAAAAAACCCTACAATTAACTTTTTGATGAAAAAGTGGTCATGTGCCATGAATATGAGGATACATAAAGATATTTTAATAAATAATCAAGGGTAAAATGGTAAAACTCCAAAACCCTCTCTCTCTCTCTCTCTCTCTCTCTCTCTCTCGCTCGCTCGCTCTCTCTCACACCCACCATCTACACCCCCACACCACACCACACCCACACCCGGCAGCCCTAGGCCACCTCCGGCCATAACCTCATGCTTCACCTCCGGACACAACTTCCTGTACCACAACCTCCGGCCAAAAAATCACCCAAAATTCGGTTAGAATAACTAATCCCTCCCTCTCTCTTCGTTTTCTCTCTTAAGATTTCTTCTTCACTCTTTTTAGTGTGTTTTTATTTAAACCGATCTTTTTTATTTGGAGCCCCAAACTAAATTCACAACCTTTAGTTGGGCTGATAGACTGTTAACATCCCCACAAACGCGGTTTCCAAATAAAAATAACAAAATGGGTTGAGATCTCATTATATTCGGGAAGTAACCTCATCTCTCTCATCTGATTCATACATACCCATTATCTTCTTATGCAGTTACCAGAGTAATCCAAGACATTTTTTTTCTTCTTCATTGATTGGTTAGGGGTCTAATGTGTTACCTGAGTTCAAATAGTTGTGATGGCAAAGCAAGTAATCCAAGACTTTTTTCTTCTTCTTTCTTATGGAGTTACTAGAGTTCAAACGGTTGTGATATTAAAAAATTTCTACAATTTTTTCTTTTCTTACGTTGATAATTATGTGTAGAGTCCATCTTATTTTAATTCCCTTCGTACACTGCTAATTGTGTGTAGAGTCCAAGGTTGGGAGGTTTCTCATCATATATCACGCAACCTGTTGTGAGTTTTAGTTGGGGCTATTGACAGGGGTAAAATTGGGCATTCAACTGTTTTTTTTATAACTAATGTTTGACCATGGGTCTGTTGCCTCTTTTTGCTTCTCTATTTTCTCTCCATTATCTCAGTTTTGGGTTAAGGTGGGTTTTCACCTGGGATTTATTTGGGACAGTTGGGGGTTTATTTGGGTCTGAGTTTGGAATGGCAAGAGGTGAAGGAGAAATGGGTGGTGCTTGAATCGCTGGTCGCGGGTTGATATCGAATAATGTGTGGAGGTTTGGAGGTTGTGACAGGGCAGATGAAGAAATCTCTTAGTGAGAATCAAAAGGTTTTGGGTATTTTTTTTGTTTTCCCAGATTTGTTCTAGGTTGAAGATTTCAATTTTTTTGTAATTTATTTTAGATTATTGGTTAAATCAATAATTTTTCCAGATTTTTAAAACTAAAGAACTATTATTTCTATATATTCTACTTTTATCCATATTTTTTATTTTCTACAAATTTTAAATGTTTTCTCTGTATTTTTTTTTAGAAATTTTAAATATATTTAGCACAGAATAAAGTGTTTAAATAATTTATTTGTCATTTCCACTTTTTTAGAGGCGGGCACGATGTCCTTAGTGGAGGTGGTGGAAGCATAGATGAGAAAAAAATGAGATGAGAATTAAAATTTGAGATGAGTCCTGTTATTCTGACTGATTCTAGCGACGAACAACATGAAGAGGTCAAAGAGGGGAGGATTCACTTTTTGACAGTCTAGATCCCCTTTTTTCCTTTCGGGAAGACTAGCATGTGAGATCATCTATAGGAAGAAGTAAAAGCATATACGAGCTTTTGCACCGAAGACTTCACTTTTTCACCTATCCTGGAGGACTTCGAAGATATGACAAGCCGACCAAGGAGATCGGTTGATTTGACAACTCCCCAGGACAACCTGAAAAATAGGGGACCCCCAAACCAACATGCTGAACAAAATACGATTGGGCCTTAGAGAAAAAGAAGCCAATAAGCTTGAACCTCAAAGGGAGGCTGAGCAGGACAAAAAGAGGAGGACATACAAGAATCAGATAGACTTCTCTCTTTCCCCCATTCCCCCTACATTATCAAACTGAATTGTGGTCATTAATGACAGGAAAAGAATCAAGAATCTACCGCCATAAATTAGCAGAAGTCGTTCATGGGGGATTTCCATCAAAGGAAAAGAGCCAATCACCAATGTTAATTCGGTTGATGGAGATGTGGAGGTTTCTTATGCCATAGCTCAGACGCGATGCTGCCCTCCGATATGTTGATGTTGATACGAAAATTAGGCAGCTCATGTGGACTAATCATATAAATACACGTAGGATCTTACGTGGCAAATACATATGCTCCCCGAGATACAAGGCATGTCGAGCTACATAGCCTGTCGAGCTACTTAGCGTGCAGAGCATCTGGACAGGAAGATCAAGCGACGACTGCATATTCAATGAACATTCTTATTGTACAGATGTATATGTCTATTAAACAATGACATCTTCTCTATTCATACTGATACCCCCAAGGCTATAAATACCTTATAACACCCCCATAAGCGAGTAATTGATCTCTTGTAATCATCATCGAGATTAAGGCAAACATCGGCAATACAAGAACAGTGGGCGTAGGCCATTTTCATTGGGGCTGAACCACTTTAAAAATCTATTATCTTATTTTCTTTATTCCTTTTTATCTTTGATTAATTAATTAGATTGAATCTAGTTTTTTACATCAACAGATTGGCGTCATCTGTGGGAACGACTATATGTAGCGTTTTTCACCAAAAACATATTACTAATGGCTGAGATCCTAGAATCCAGTGCTCGGAGCAATACCGGGGGCCCTCCAAATCCCTTTGCTCCCCCAACTATCGATCAACTTATAGGAATAGTAGCCAACTTGGCCCGAAGGAAAACGTCTATGCAAGAAACTATGCGACAACTCATTCAAACTGTTCATAATGGGTCACCTACCCAGTAAGGACAACGAAGCGTCTAGAGAAAAACCCATCTTCCATCTTCAAGAACCAGACGTACACTATTCCTAGACGTTTCTCAGCCCAGGCGCAGTGGTTCTCATCATACTGAGAGGTCCAATGATCCTTCATATCAACCTAGGCGAACTTCATCTATAAGAGCTACAAATTCTAGACAAAATGTTACTTTAGCTCCTAAGCGAACAAGCGCTTTTGAAAGGTTGAGCAGAGTCTCCCCTTTTGACCATTTGGGCCCTATGAGGAATCAAAATCTCCCTAGGATTGCGTAGAGGAATTCTCAATGACCAACCGATCTAAGGGAAGTTTCTGCCCAATCACACCCAGTAACCCGTATTGAAAGATCCCAAGAGGAGAATTCAGCGCGCTTTGTTGCTCAGGCAAATAGGCCATAGGCTAGGAATGACGCGTGGAAGGGCTCCATTCAGAGATTGGAATACCGGCTAGAGGAAATGGCTAAGGCCAAGAATCCTCTCCAAAGAACTTTTGTCCAAGGATCACCTTTCGTGCAGACAATAGTGGATTTTCCCTCATCGTCAAAGTTTAAAGCCCTGGTAGTGACACCCAAATATGATGGAAAAACTGATCCCGTCCTTCACATAGAGCAGTACCAGGCCGCTGCTGATATCTACGCAGTTCCCGATGAGATGAGGTGCAGGGCATTCTTAGGAACCATCACTGGATCAGCCTGGATATGGTATAACAACCTTCCCCGGGGAAAGATTTCCACTTTCCATCAATTGGCAGAGCTATTCATAGGGAACTTCTTATTTGGAGAAAAGCCAGTTAAGAGAGTAACACACCTACTGAGTGTGAGGCAGAAAGCAAGAGAAAGTACCAGGGATTACATCACTCATTTTAATAATGAGAAACTAAAGGTGATTTACTAATAGGAGAAAACAATAATAACAGCTCTGATGAGTAGTCTATTACCTAATAAGTTATATTATACGTTGGCCAAAGATCCCCCTAAATCCATGGCAGAACTGATGGCAAAAGTAGCTAAGATCATGAACGTTGAAGAGGCCATGGCTGCGAAGAAAAACCCTGACACTAAAACAGAGACCAAGGCTGAAGGTATGGCGGAGAAGAAGGATCAAAAGGGCAATGGGAATGGAAAGCAACTAAAAGGCAAGGAGGCATTCGAGTAGTTGAAGAAGTATGGGAACTACATGCCTTTGAAGGTGGATATAAACTATATTCTGGAAGAGATCAAGAACAACGAGGACCTAACTTGGCCGGAGAAAATAAGGACAGACCCCGATAAGAGGGATAAGTCTAAATATTACGAGTTCCATATAGATCATGACCACACAATCAAACGTTGCATAACTTTCCAGAATGAGATCGAAGCACTCATTAGGCGAGGAAAATTGAGTAAGTTCGTTGATCGCCAAAATGGTGGGAAGATGAGTGAAAGAGGAAGACAAAGGTCCAAATCTCCTCGTCGACCAAGAGATGATAAAAATAGGGACCACAAAGATAATCGAGAGGATGATCCCGACCTCCCTAAAAAAATAAGGAAACGGGAACAAGAGGTATTTTCCATATATTTTGGATTATTTGAATGTAATGTGATTACAGGTGGCGATGTAGGAGGAGGAGATCATACTACTGAATGGACAGCTTACCTCAATGAGGCTCAAGCTTGTTTTTACATACAGCGCATAAATTTGACTGAAGGCGATCGTCCGAGGAAGGTGAATAGGGACAAACTAGTTATCGGATTTTCTAAAAATGATCTTGCTGGCATACTATATCCTCACGACGACCCTTTAGTGGTCAAGATAAGAATGAAGGATGTGGTGATTTCACGCGTATTAGTGGACAATGGTAGCTCTGCAGACATCATGTTCTACCCCTATTTTGATAGTTTGAATTGGAAGTTAGCCCAGTTGGAGCCATATCACAGGTCCCTCCTCAGTTTTACAGGAGAGAAGGCACTTGGGACTATTAAGTTGGACATGCTCATGGGAACCTGGCCTGCCTACAGAATAAAAAAAAGTACACTTTTTCGTAATGGACAAGAATGTCCAATAAGCCTACAACATAATTATGAGAAGAGTAGGCTTGAAGAAGTTTAAGGCCGTACCATCCACGGTACACCAGTGCTTGAAGTTTTCGACCAATTTCGGAGTTGGAGTTGTGAAAGGCGATCAAAAAGTAGCTCGAAAATGTTACTATTCAACTGCCAAAGAGGAAGAACTCGAGGAGGCCAGGAAGAAATCCACCACCTACCAGGTGGATGAGTCTGAAGATGCAGAGATCGAGACTTTGGACCCTAGAGATGAGTCTCAACTTGTGAAGGGACAAGTCGTCGAAACTACAGAGAACATCATTCTGGACGATGAACGACCAAAACGACCAACCCAAATTAGCGTTTCATTGGATTCGTTGATAAAGAAGGAACTAGTGGCATTTTTACGACATAGAAAGAAAGCTTTTGCATGGAGTCATGAAGACATTCTAGGGATAGACCCGACCTTCCTGTGCCACGATATCAATATTAGTAAGGAGGTCAAGCCGATGAAGTAGCGAAGAAGGGTATTTAGCTCGGAGAAGAATCAGGCAATCCATGAAGAAGTTGAGAAGCTACAAAAAGCCTCTTTTATTGAAGATGTAAAATATCCTGACTGGCTAGCCAATGTTATGATGGTGAAGAAGAATAATAATAAATGGAGGATTTGTGTAGATTTCATAGATCTCAATAAGGCTTGACCCAAAGATCATTTTCCCTTACCCCGAATTGATCAACTGGTGGATGCTACCTCGGGGCACGAGTTATTGAGCTTCATGGATGCTTACTCCGACTACAACCAGATTAAGATGAAACCACAAGACATAGAGAGTACTTCTTTTATCACTCTGAGGGGAATATACTGCTATAATGTTATGCCCTTCAAACTTAAAAATGCGGGCACTACGTACTAGAGATTGATGAATAAAGTTTTCGCAGAACAAATCGACAAAAACATGGAGGTTTACGTCGAAGATATGCTAACTAAGAGCAAGAAAGTTGTCGATCATATAGCCTCCCTCAGCCAAACCTTTGATTAGTTGGACAAATATCAAATGAAGTTGAACCTGACTAAATGCATATTCGATGTGCGAGAGGGCATGTTCCTCGGGTATATTGTGAATCAGCGAGGCATTGACGCAAATTCGGAGAATGTTAAAGCTCTGTTGGAATTATGATCTCCAACTACGAAGAAGGAAGTGAAAAGCCTCACAGGCCGTGTCGCCACTCTTAATAGATTTATGTCAAAAGCAACGGACATATGCCTCCCATTCTTTAAGACCTTCAGAATGACTTTTGAGTCGAATGATGAGTGCGAGAAAGCATTTCAATAATTAAAGAAGTATTTGTGGACACCTCCACTATTTTCTAGGCCGATGATGGGAGAAAAATTGTACTTATACCTGGATGTCTCTGAAAGCGCCGTCAGTTCAACGTTGATAAGAATGGAGGGCGAAGTGCAAAAACTGGTATACTATACCAGTAAAGCATTTCGAGGAGCAGAAATTAGATATCCAAAGCTAGAAAAGCTAGCATTAGCTCTAATAGAGGCGAGTAAGATGATGAAACCTTATTTCCAGGCCTATACCATAGTGGTGTACACTGATATGCCACTTAGACAGGCCTTGCACAAAACCTTATTTCCAGGCCCATACCATAGTGGTGTACACTGATATGCCACTTAGACAGGCCTTGCAGAAGCCAAAAAATTCGAAAGGTTGATGTACTGGTTGGTCGAACTGAGTGAGTATGATATTGTTTGTGAGCCAAGGTACTCACTCAGAGGGTAGACAGTGGCCGATTTCATTGCGGAATTCACCTGCCCAGATACCTTTGACCAACAAGAGCCTAATGCAGAATAACCCAAGGATGTTACGGGATCATCAAAGACAGTAACCGATCAACTAACGTTAGCAGACTCATCAGAAGGGATGAATAACGAGCAACAAGCGTCATCGGGTAACAACCCATCAGTGGGGAATAATAAGAGGAAGTACCAAATATTCCATCAGGTAACCTTATCAAACCAAGGGTTTGATAATGACATACCTGTGTGGGACTTGTATATTGATGGTTCTGCGTGTGCAACAGGAAGTGGAGCTGGAATAATTCTTAATAGACCTGATGGATTAGATATCGAATATGCTTTGTGCTTTCAATTTAAAGCCTCCAATAATGAGGCCGAATATGATGCCATGGTCGTGGGCCTCAGTTTAGCAAAAACATTACACGCAGAGTAAGTAACCATGTTTAATGATTCATAATTAATTGTACATCAGATTCTGGGGTTGTACGCATCGAAGGGAGACTTGATGTCAAGATACCATACCAGAGCTATGGAGATTGTGTCCACCTTTACTGCAGTTTGGTTGGCCAAGAAACTAAGATTGGAGAATGCGAGGGCTAATGCATTAGCTCGGTTAGCCTCATCTACTCGCACCGAGCTACGAAGAAAAATTCCTATCGAGATTTTGGAAGAACGGAGCATAGATGAAGATTTAATGGTGAAATTCATTACCCTAGATATGGGGTCATCCTGGATGGATCCCATCAATGCATACATTGAAGAAGGGGTTGTGCTAACTGACCAACTTGAAGCCAAGAGGCTGAAGTTTAAAGTTGCTCGGTATGTACTAAATAATGGCATTTTTTTACAGAAGGGGTATCATCACAGGTTTACAGAGATGTGTACATCCCTCGAAAGTTAAAAACCTTATTAAAGAGGTTCATGAAGGCTCTTGTAGAGCTCATGTGACAGGACGAACTCCGCTACAGAGGTTAACCATGTAGGGATATTATTGGCCGATGATGAGAGCTGACTGCACAGCCTATGTGAAGAAATGCGATAAGTGCTAGCGTTTCTCTTCTGTACGAAGAACCCCCCGGGCATTGTTAACACCCATTACGTCCCCTTAGCCATTTGCTATGTGGGGTATAGACTTGGTCGGACCTCTGCTGACCACCAAAGGAAGGTTCAAATATCTGGTAGTCGCTGTTGACTATTTCACCAAGTGGGTTGAGGCCAACCTTTCATTGATACGTCATACGAAAAGGTTTACTAGTTCATATGGAAGAACTTTATCTGCATGTATGGTCTACCACATGCTTTCACTACCGACTATGGTACCCAATTTGATCATGAGGAAGTCACTGCATATTGTCACCAATATAATGTCCAGAAGATCCATTCTGCACCAGGCCACCCACAGAGCAATGGGTAAATTGAAGTGACGAGCAGGAATCTACTGAATGGCTTGAAGAAACGAGTGAACGACGCAAAAGAAAACTGGATTATCGGGCTATATTTCATGCTTTGGGCATATCGCACAACACCCCAAACAGCAACTGGCAAAACGCCCTACATGCTAGCCTTTGGCAGTGAAGCAGTTATTCTGATTGAATTGGGCCTTCCTATACACAGGGCACTTAATTTCAACTCTCCTGTAAGCGACTTGATGCGACGTTTAGACCTGGACATGCTCGAGGAATTTAGAGAAGATGCGACGATCGAGAACACCGCTTACCAACAACGAATGACTTTATTTTACAACAAAAGAGTGAAGAAATGTGATCTCAAAGAGGAATATTATTTACTCAAGAAGGTTATACATAAGGATAATACGCTAGAAGCCAACTGTGATGGCCCCTACCGAGTAACTACAGTTGTCTGCCCTGGGACTTATAGAATAAAAACCTTAAAGGGAGAAGAATTCAAAAATGCATGGAATGCCGAGAATCTGCGCAAGTATTACCAGTAATACAGATTTACATGTACACATTTCTCTTTCAATGAATGAAATTTTTGGTTTTCCATATCCCTCTTTATTTTCAATTTTTTTTGGAGTACTAGTGCTACACACTACACCTACTCTGATTACACGTTGCACCAACTCTGATTGGTCGGCAACAATAACCACCAACTAAGGTTGGTCGGCATTCAATAATCACCACCAACTCCGGTTGGTCGGCATCAACAATCACCAAATAAGGTTGGACGGCACCAATAAAATTAACCAACAAAGTTGGCATAATAATTATACAAGGCAAAGCTGTTTGATCACGAATGATCTCAAAAGACATCCCAAACTAGACAAGAAGATGGGTGACCTCACGGGGCATCCACTGTCTAGGCACAAAGGTAATCCTGACGTGATTACTACAACTAAGAAGAAACATGGGATGGAAATTATTCTATTACTTGGGCATTAATGGGTGATAAGTCACTACAACTAGGCAGAAGTGGGGCAAGCTCCAGTGTCTAGACAAAACATGAAAAATTGTCCCTTTATATACATATACAAACAAACCAAATAAAATAAAAAACAAACTATTGTTAAGGAAATAAAATTCCACAAAGACCAATTGCTCTTCGTTAAATGCGAGCAAATTACATAAACATAAATTTTTCATTATGTACAAATTGTCTATTCTATGGGTTTTTTCCCTCTGCTTTTAACACATGTTCCATCCCGGCTGGAGGATCATCTAATGCATAGGGAGAATTGGTAAAATTCATGTCTTGCAGCATTCTGATGTTGCTCGGACATGGTCGATCAAGAAAATGTTGAGGACGTGATATCTTAAAATCTGAATGAAGCTGGAAATCACCAAGATACCTGGAGATCAAACACCGAGGAATGGCACGAGTTGGAATCCAGCTGACATCGATTTTAAAGGGAGGAATAAGTAACTCGAGTAATCCAGGATCACACCAATCCCGTAAGGATAGTCCTCGATCAACTCTCATCACGCTTAAGGCATTCAACCACCCCTGTTTGTATCCTTCGTTATTCGATTGTTGCAGCTGAGCATCGAGATGATACATGGCTTCGTTGAATCCTGCAATCCAAAATTCTCTGGGCTATTTGTGAAACTGATAAGTCAATCTCTCAAGCTGCTCATGGAGTTTCTTCACTAAAATGTCTTTACTTTCTAGTGTAGAGCTCTGGTTGGAGAGTTGGTCGGTAAGACTCTGAATTTTTCTAGACATTTCTGCCAGGGCTTGATTTTTTTTCATCAATTGAACGATTTGATTTTCTAAATCCAATTGGGTCCTCGTCTCTTTAATATTAACCCGACCAGCCCTTGCTCGGCCATGAGTAGAAGGCCTTGATCTGCTACGAGCAGACGTGGTAGAGCCGGTTCATTTTAAAGTATCCAACTCTTATCTTAAGGCAACATTTTTAGTTTCCAAAAATGAAAAACCTTCATCATTAACTGCTACCAAGGCTCCCGAAGTAGAGGAGGCAGCAGATCTGAGTTACTTCACTTTCTCTTACAACGTAATACTCTCTTGCTCTAATAGCTTGGCAATGTTCCTATGCTCTTTAATCTCAAGTTTTAGCACACTTTCCTTTTACTTATGGGCCAAAATGTACTTGTCATAGCCCCTGTCATCACTCAATTATTGGTATTTTTTCGCATAACCTTCGTGCAAGAGTGCGGTGGTCTCTTGGTGCTGAAGTTGGAGTTCCTCGGTCATCCCTTGAAGGTCTTATATCATTTCGTAATAAGCCACATTGTTGGCTACCGCACGATCAAGCAAACACTTCAAATATTGGTATGCGTCAACTACTTTCTCAGAAGCATCGGATCCAAGGATATTAATTATTTGGGCCTCAGGAAAATCTGCATGACCCGCCTTGAAATAATCATTATATTTTTTCATTAACTCTTTGTCATGAGCTGATAAAAATTCTATCCTGGCAATAAACTAGCAAAGACAAATAAAAACACGTCAATAATGATACAGACAAGAACAAGTCAAGAAGATATTCAGATTAGATGACAATAATCCATTTTATTGATCATTAGAGGAGAGATTACAACCAAAGTTACAAGAAAGAGAAGAAATTCAGAAGAACAACATAAATAAAGAGCCGAGCAACGCTACACCTTCTCCTTATTTCCTATAACATCATCAGCAGGTTTGGACGAAGAAGTTGGTTGCTCGGTAGATGTTGATGCTTGGTAAACTTGCTTGGAGGGTCGAGGAGCATTAGCAATAGGGACTTGTTCTACTATCATCAAGGAAGACTCATCAGATGGAGCTTCATCTTCTTTTTCGTTGTCGATAGTAGGAGGAGGGCCATGACTGTGTTTTTGGAATAACTCTGAATCATCCATAACATTCAACTCTCTTAATGTTGCGACCCATCCATCCTTGAAGTACTTCAAACTTGCGTATTCCATCTAGCAAGTAATCGAGGTTAAGGCTCTATTCCACCCCTTATCCCAACTTGAGATGAACGATTTCTTCACTGTGGCCTTTCTCTTTGTCTTATCAAAAGAAGCACGTTCCTCGATAAACCTCACTTTCTCCTAAAGGTTTTTCTTACGTCGCTCAGCCTCTTCAAGCTTGCCATCAGTTTTTTTCTTACTAGAAATGGTGACCTTCAATTTTTCCTCCAACTCCTTGGAGGCATTTGTAGCTTGTTCACGAGCTGAATCTGCAGATAGAAGCTTATTTTCCTAGGCAGCGTTATCTTCATCGTATTTCTTCCGGGCGTCCTTTAGGGATTGAAACAATCCAGCAAAAGCTTTTTCAATCCCGCTGGATGAGGTTGAAGCCTTAATAGCCTCATCTCTCTCCAGGATACTATTAAAGCATGTCATAAACTGGAAAAAAGAAAAGAAGCTCAAATTAGAATGTGAATACAGTATATGGAAAGAAGTGTTAGGAATAATGATACTTACTGACACTATATATTGAGCTGCAAAATCAACGACCTTCTCCCGTGAAAGGGAACCCCCAACAGCTCGATAATCCGGAATGGTCCAAGACTTGATCAAACCCCTGGACGAACTCGGGGTAATACAAGTTGGAGCACTATTCCCCGAGGAAGGACCTCCAATATCAGAAGGTCGAGCAGCAGTTTCTACAGGTCTCTCTGCAAGACCTCTCTTCAATCTCCTTAGAGGAGCATCTTCAATCAAAGATGCTGGCTCTTCTCGTGCAATAACAGCACCTTCAATCAAAGGTGCTGCCTCTTTTGGGATAGCAGTAGATTTCCTGCCGACTTCCTTAATAGGTAAAATTGTTCCTTTGGAGGAAATACTGTCCACTTTCTTTATCCCTTCAATTGGGGCATCCCCTTTACTCTTCTTTGCCTTTTCAGTACTAGGAGCATCCTTGGCAAAGAACGCAGTCATTCTCCTCTTCCTCATCATCAAATCAGTAATAGATGCACCCAAATCAGAAGAAGGTTCTTTGGCACTTGTTCGAGATACTGGTACTAGATCATGATCAATTACCATAGGCGGGGCAAGAGGACGCACAATGAAAGAAGAGGTGGTATTTTTGTATCTCAATAAATAGGAAGCATCTCTAATGTTATCCACATCAATTGATTGGTGCAAGCCCCAGATAAGTTTTAAATCTTTTATATTGACGTCGCTCTCTTTTTTTTTTTTTAGGAGGGGGGGGGGGGAGGGGCTTTCTTTTGTTATCAACTGCAAAAAGTAAAATAGGATCAGTGACGCATTTCATCAAACATAAACAGAGCTATATTGAGAAAATTAAAAACAACCTATCCTATTGCCATAAACTGGACATCTAGGACCTTGGTACATATTATTTCCATTTAGTGGGGGGTGTTGCCAATTTTTTAGCACGACCCCATGGTCAAATTAGTTCCTATTGGCATCGATAAGATTGACCACTAAAGATCTATTAGAAAACCTAGTTTTTAAATAAATTGTGGTATCACTGGTAACCCATTATTAACAAAACATAATCTCAGTGATCCCTAAGTGAGTCCCATGAATTTGGTTTAACCTATGCATGCTATTAATTACCCTCCATATGTTTGGAGCTACCCTTGCAGGAACAATATCGAAATATTGGCAAAACTCCGAACACAGGGGATTAGGAAAAAAAGAAAAGCCACATTCATCTATGAAAAGTGAAGGAACTCGATGTCCCTCAGCCAGAGAAAATAAATCAGATGGAGAAGGAGGTTCTTATAGAATAACCCAAGAGGGAATCGCAAAATCGGCTCGAAATTTATCCAAAGATTCGATAAGATAAACCTTTATGACTAAAAGCAAGGAAAGAAGAAGGAAGAAATGCATAAAGAAATGGAGAAATCTGCTAAGGCGAACGATGGAAAGAATGATAGTATAAAAACGGAGTGACAAAACACAGAGTTTAGAAACCTGGAAGTGAAAAGCAGTTGACGATTATTTTCCTATCGCTTTTAAATGTCTTGAATCGAGAAGTAGGAAAAGAAATGATTACTAGAAAAGATGATTGCATTTCTGGCAGTTAAATGATGAAAAAGCCGTAAATACCTAAGTGTCTGGCGTAGATTCAAAATATTTAAAAATTTATCATTTCGCGCTCAAATGACAAGACTAGAGGAAAAGATCCTAAGTGTTGGAGATCTGTAAGTAATCAATACATATAAAGGTGTTCGAACAACTTTGGAATAAAATATTCCACACTCTCATATCAAAACTCAACTGTGAAACATTGGGGGCTTCTGTTGATACGAAAATTAGGCAGCTGATGTGGACTAATCATATAAAGACACGTAGCATCTTACGTGGCAAATACATATGCTCCCTGAGCTACAAAGCATGTCGATCTACATAGCCTGTCGAGCTACTCAGCGTGCAGAGCATCTGGACAGGAAGATCAAGCGACGACTGCACATTCAATGAACATTGGATTTAATGAACATCCTTATTGTACAGATGTATATGTCTATTAAACAAAGACATCTTATCTATTCATATTGATAGCCCCAAGGCTATAAATACATTCTAACACCCCCATAAGCAAGTAATTGATCTCTTGTAATCATCATCAAGATTAAGGCAAACATCGGCAATATAAAAACAGTGGACGTAGGCCATTTTCATTGGGGCTCAACCACTTTAAAAATCTATTGTCTTATTTTCTTTATTCCTTTTTATTAATGATTAATTAATTAGATTGAATCTAGTTTTTTACATCAACAGTTGACCTGAGAGGTTTCACTGTGGAACGCTTCCACAAAGAAGGATTTTGCCACAACGTGGTGCTAAGTTGCATTCCTGACTTCGAATTTTCATTTTTTCAAAATTTATGGTAACTTAATTGTTTCGTTTCCTTTGCGCAGGTTGTGCAGGTCACCCTGGACGTCGCAGGCCAAGTCAACCACCTGAGAAAGAGCAATGACCAGCTCTTTGAGTCAAATAAGGTTCAGAAGAATTTATTGTAATACCCCATATTTTAAAGATAAAATGAAACTATATATATTTTTTCTTGATGAAATAAAATTCAATTGAATTTAAATTAAATCGATCAAAATAAATTAATTAAGTCGCGGGTGAATTTTTTTACTATTGTTCCCTGTAATGTGAAATGAACCTTTCATGATAAATAAACTTCAATAGGAAAATAATTGCACGTGTGTTAAATAATTTATGTGTAAGTCAATTAAAATATAATTTTGGATAAAAATATTCGGGACACACTTTGAGAGGTTGTAAGGGTTCGTTAGGATATTTTAGACCTTTAGAAATGTTCTCGGAGTATATATATATATATATATATATATATATATATATATATATATATATATATATATATAGAGAGAGAGAGAGAGAGAGAGAGAGCCTCTTGGAAGGACTCCTTATGGTGCAGACCTTGGCACATACCATTTTTTTAAAATAGTAAAAAGATGAATTCTTTCATAAAACTTCATGGATATGATCTCCGCGATGAGAAGATCATATCCAATATTTTCATCAAAAAATTCAATAAAAAAATCGTTGAGATGAGATGATGTGTAAAAAATAGTATTAATATACATTTTTTACCGTTGAAATGTTGGCGATCATCTCGCCCACTTTTTGATTGAATTTTTTTAATGAAACTTTATTGATATAATCTTGACAGTGAGAATATCATATCCACGAAGTTTCATAAAAAAATTCAATTGATAAAGTGGCTGGCGCTGACCCAACATTTCAACGGTTGAAAATGAATATTTATACCATTTTTTTACATATCACCTCATCTCAACGGTTATTTTATTGAATTTTTAATGAAACAAATTGGAGATGATCTTCTAACCATGGAAATCATATCCATTAAGTTTCATCAAAAAATTCATATTTTTACTATTTAAAAAAAATGGTATATACCGGGGTTTGCACCATAAAGAGTCCTTACATGGGACTTTTTTTTTGTATATATATATATATATATATATATATATGAGTTAGGAGGTTATCGAACGAGTTGAATAAGGTATTTAAGCTCATTTAGTGGTCTAAAGTTGTGGCCTAAGGCCCAACTCAGGATTAGTATGTTAATTATCTATATTAAGAGTTAAATAATTCTCCACCACATTACATCCAAGAACCCTAAGAGCACACTTCGGGAGAAAGAGGCAAAAACCATAGCAGGAGAATTTGAAGGGAAAAATCTAAGGAAGAATCTAAGAATCAACTAAGAAACAATTCAAGATCCAAGGCAATAATTCTCTTGGTTAATTGTAATGGTTCAAATTACTTCTTTATTCATCTTGCGTTATGATACATGTAGAAATTCTAAATTTAGGTGTTTTGGTGATTTGATGATGAACATTGAATATATTTATAATAAGTGACAATTATAAGTCATTAGGAAATCTAGAATTTAGGATGGTTCGATTATAAAGATTTAATGAATAGAAATCATGCTTAGGGCTCTTATTGAAATGATGGTGTTGATTCAAATATAGGAGACTTTTACTCGTAGTATAAGGACTGAAATTATGATTCTTATAGTCCTTGCATGTAATAGAAATTTGGAGAGATTAATTGTCATGCAAATTCTGAATTGACATGAAAATAGATTGGTCACATAAATTTATGGGAGTTTACAATATTAATTCATTGTTAATATGCATGATTAATTAATTAGAGATCCATTGGGTGGAACATATATGGGTAGGAGCCTAGAAAATCAAGTTTGGGTTAAGAAAGTGCAATACTCGTATAGAAGAAAAACTAGGAAAATGGGTTCTGGAGGAGCGAACTGATACACTCGCTCCTGGGGACCTGACCGCGGGGTTCGTCGTTGGGTCCAGATGATTTTTAGAAGTTCATGGGAGTTAGTAAAATCGTGTTTGAGTATTCATGGAATTTATTAAAAATGGAAATGTATGACTATTTATCTTGCTAGATGCATCTTATGCTACCATTTACACTTATTCTATATCCATATTGGGTTATGGGTGATTATTCAGATAGCAATGCGTTTAGGTGAAGGGCGAGATATATTACTCATGAAAGTGACGAAGGGACCAATCACTTTGAATTCATCGTACTTTTTCCCCATTAAAATGAGTAAGTTAATTCTTACACACTTTAGGGAGCTGACCCAAAATTTAAAATGTTTTCCCCCCCAGGTGTGCCTAGGTAGGTAAGAATAAAAGGATTGACAGGAGACAAGTCTTTTTGCGGCTTCCATTTAAGATATTCCAGTTCTTAATTATATCTTAGGGTATAAGCCCAAAGTTTTTCATTTCAGTTGGGTTGAGATATCACCCAATGTTGGAGTTTTATTTATTTATTTATTTATACTCTGGATGTTGATTTAGTGGTGTGTGATTATTTATTCACTTGCAATTAAATTCGTTTATGTCCATTAAATTATTATTTTATGGTTTGATGCTAAGGATGATATAAATTGATGACAAGCCCATCTTCGGTATATTGTGTCTGGCCAACCTTTACACGAGAAAATGGGGGGTAGTTACCAGAGTCAGGTTCGAGTGTCCATAGGATCTGTGATGAGCTAATTACGTTGTGCATTGCGTTCTTTGATATGTAGAGCCTATGCTTAGGATTCATTATATTTTTGCGATTTGTACTAATTCGAAACTTGTTTACTTTCAGATGCAAAATGAACGGGGGGATAAACCTAGGAGCGTAGTCTCAATGACTATAGACGAGGAGGCTCATCTGGAGCCACAATATCAGCCTCAAGCCCCACTAACCCACATTTGTTGACTCCAGCAGAGATCGCTACCATCGTGACCCAGGTGATTTCCACTACGATGGAAGCCATACTCCCGCACTTGCCACCAATACAGGCTTAGCAGCAGCCACCACCACGACAACAGGTGATAGTACCAACCCAGACACCAGGATTAGTTTGGGAAGGAGCTAGGGAGGCTTTCGTAAGAGGCCAACCTCTAGAGTTTTGGGGAAATCTAGATATTTTAGTGGCGAACAGGTGAAAAAAAAGGATATTTAGAGGCATTTACGAATGGTAGAGTGTACTCTAGTACATAAGCATATTTTAGCTTCATTTCAGCTTGTGGAGGGAGCACTTCAGTAGTGGGAGTTAGTCACTTTAGTTTTAGAGAGAGATAACTTGATTATAGATGAGTTATGGAAGAGATTCGAGGGGAAGTATTTCCCTCAAGACATGCAATAAGAGATGAGGAGTCGATATATGGAGCTCAGGTAGGAGAGTCGTACAGTGGCAGAGTATAAGTAAAGAATACAGAGCAAATAAAGATGGATAGGATCATTTAGGGATCGGCTTGGCATATTCGGAAGTTTCTTCTAGGGAACTCGACATTCATCACATATAATCAGATGGTGAACGTCGCCCTTATCCACTGTTATGATTAAAGGGCCTTGTAGAGGAATAAGGGTAAGAAGAGACAGGGAGCTGATACGTCGAACTAGCAGGGTAAGACGAGTGGGGGTAACGACCGTGGGTCCTAGAAGTTCAGGGGTGCTTCTTTCGCAGAACATCATAAGCGGTTTAGGGGTTATGATGATCAGAACAGGTAGGGACAACAGGGCCATGGGCAATAAGGACAGGGTCAATAGCACATGGGCCATCAGGGCTGAGGTCAGTAGGGTCGAGGCCAACAGGGCCAACAGACAGAGAGGCACCCGTTTATCGGGAATTGTTACACTTATGGAAAGAGGGGCCATACGTCGAGCCATACATCGAGGTGGTGCCCTCGAGGTAATCAGGCTCCATAGGATGAGAGTGGCTAGAGAGGATATCCGGCACCACAGGGGAAGCGCCAACCGTTACCATCTCTAGGAGTTGAAGTGCCAGCCACACCAGCACCCGCTGCCCCACCTCAAGGGTAGTCACCGCAGCTGCAGTACGGACGAGCGTACCACATTACATTGGTAGAGGGACGAACGCCAGTTCAGGTTGTTGAGGGCATGTTCCATATCTTTGGGCATATATGTCATATTTTATTTGACATGGGGGTATATCATTCATTTGTTAGCACTGACTTCGCACGTGAGACTCGAATGATATATTTTTCTTCTTATATTATACTTTACATAGACTCACCTATAGGTAGAGGGGCACCCATACGTTTGGTATGTGATGGTATAGGGGTCGATATAGGGTGACTCACTTTTTTAGTGTACATACTGGTATTAGATATGCATGAGTACGATGTCATATTAGGGATGGATTGGCTAGCTTCATACAGAGCCTGTGTTGACTGTTATGGTAGTTACATCTTTTATGCCATTCCAGGGAAGGAGATGTACCTGGTTAGTATGTCTCACCCCAAGGGTGGGTCGAGAACATATTTATACTATATTGAGAAGGAGACTTCTTTAGAGGTCATAGTGTTGCTAGATTCCATCCCTATAGTTAGCAAGTTTTCTGATGCATTTGAGGAGATCCTAGGGTTGCCACCTAGTCAGGACATTAACTTCGTGATTGATTTGATTCCGAGCATGTGAACCATTGCCCATCTACCGTATCAGATGGCTCCTCTAGAGATAAGGGAGTTTCGAGACCAGATTGAGTTGTTATTGGGACACGGGTTCATTAGGATGATTACTTCATCGTGGGGTACTCCAGTGTTATTTTTTAAGAAGAAGGACGGATCCTTGCAACTTTGTATCGACTACAGGGAATTGAACAAAGTCTCCATACGGAATAAATATCATATACCCTATATTGATGATTTGTTTGACTAGGTGAGGGGTGCTGCGTATTTTTTAAAAGTCAATTTGAAATTGGGTTATCATTAGTTGAGGCCCGTGAGCAGGATATCTCAACTATGGAGTTTCTTATGAGATACGGGACAAATGAGTTTTTGGTTATGCCTTTTGGGCTAACCAACAAATTGTGAGTGTTTTTGGATTCGATGAATCGAGTATTCATGGATAATTTGGATCAGTTCATCATAGTGTTTATTAATGACATTCTAATTTATTCTCGGACTGTGGGAAGAGTACTTATAGCATTTAAAGATAGTCTTACACAAATTATAAGAACACCAGTTGTATGCCAAGTTTGAGAAATGTGGTTTTTGGTTGCAAGAGGCGCAATTCTTAGGCCACATTGAGTTTGAGAGGGGGATATCACTAGACTCGGGGAAGGTTTCGACAGGGATGAAGTGGGGGCAACCCACTGCACCCATCGAGGTATGAAGCTTCTTGGGATTAGTCGAGTACTATCATCGATTCATTAAGGGGCTCTCAAAGATAGCCTGGCCCCTAACAAATTTTATAAGGAAGGACGTGCCATTTGTATGGGGTGATGTGTGCCAGCAGGCATTTGATGAGCTGAAAACTAGATTGTCAACAACATCGGTTGTGGCATTACCTTGTGCAGGGATAGAGTACAAGGTCTTCACAGATGCGTCATTGAGGGACTTAAAGGGGTACTGATGCAGGAGGATAATCTGATAGCTTATGCTTCATAAAAGCTAAAGCCTCATGAGGTACATTATCCCACCCACAACTTGGAGTTAGCAGCTGTGGCTTTTGCATTACGAGTGTGGAGGCATTATCTCCTAGGAGAGAAATTCTAACTATTCACAGACTATAAGAGCCTATAGTATTTGTTCATGCAATGGGATTTGAACATAAGGCAGAGGAGATGGCTAATTTTGTGAAGGATTAACATTTTGACATTCAGTACCGCCCTCAGAAGGTAAATTTCATAGCAGATACCTTGAGCCGCAAGTTGATTTTGGAGCTGGAAGCAGTGTAGAAGGTGAAGCAAAAATCACATTGTGGGGATGACGACTTAGCCCATGCATTCATGGAGGTTCTCACCATCTCTCCTGAGATTATTATTTGACTCGTGAAGGCCCAGGTAGGATATCAACTTTGCCAGCAGCGGGTTAGGCAGTTGTTAACCGAGGGGGCAGAGCACTATTCTATTAGGTCGGATGGTGGATTGAGATTCTAGGGAAGGATAGTTATCCCAAATGACGAGGAGTTGAGGTCATCCGTTGTGTTCGAGGCTTACGGTTCACGCTTTACGGTATATACAAAAGGGGATAAGACATACCACAACATGCGATGTCAGTATTGGTGGGCAAGGATGAAGATGGACATAATAGTTTTTGTGTCCAAATGTGCTACGTGTCTGCTAGTGAAAGTGGACCATTAGCGTCCTATATAGGTGTGTTATAGCCTTTGGATATCCCGATATGGAAATGGGAGAGTATCTCCATGGATTTCATCACTGGGCTACTTACATCATAGAGGGGGCATGATTCTATATGGGTGACCGTCGACAGATTGACGAAAGTGTCTCACTTCTTACCGATCCATACATATTACAATTTAGAGCAGTACACTAGACTTTTACTCACAGATATTGTAAAATTTCATGGGGTACCGCTCAACATTATGTCGGACAAGGATAAGACGTTTGTGTTCCATTTTTGGAGGAGCTTTCTACTGGCCTTAAGGGCAGAGTTAAGATTGAGCATCTTATATCATCTTTAGGCCGACGGGATAACGGAGAGGGTGGACTTGATGTTAGAGGACATGCTATGGATGTGCATATTTGACTTTAAAGGGAGCAGAGAGCAGTATTTGCCTTTGTTGGAGTTTACATACAACAACATCTACCAGTTCACGATTGACATGGCACCATTTGAGGTGTTTACGGGAGACCTTGTCGTTCACCCTCATTATGATTGGAGGTGGAGAGAATAAATTACTTGAGCCATATTTCATTCAGGGCACCTCAGAGAATGTAAAGACGATTCATGCTAGGATACGAATTGCGCAGGATATGCAAAAGAGCTACATAGATACGAGCCGGAGACGCTTAAATTTTAATATTTAAGATCCGGTGCTGATTAAAGTGTCTCCCACGAAGGGAGTGATGAGGTTTGGTAAAAGGTGGAAGTTTTCTTCCCTATATGTCCGATCATTCCCTATCCTCGAGAGGGTTGGGCTCGTAGTGTATTGGTTGGGATTACTGGACCACTTGCGGCGAATGCATGACGTCTTCCACATATATGCATTACGGAGGTTCCTTAGAGATGAGATAGTGTACCAGCATATCGATATTGATGAGATAGATCTCCATTCAGACGCTACCTACTAGGATAGACTCATAACTATTCTAGACTAACGCGAGCACCGACTTCGATTCAAGGTTGTTCCGTTTGTACGTGTGTAGTGGAAGCACCATAGGGAGGACGAGTCAACTTGGGAGAGGAAGGATGACATGCGAACGAAATATCCGAAACTCTTCTATCTGGGTATGTATTTTTTTTAGATTCCAAGGACGGAATTCCATTATTGGGGGGGGGGGGGGGGGGGGGGGAGGGGAGAATGTAATACCCCGTATTTTTAATATAAATTGAAACTATATATTTTTTTTATGTAATAAAATTCAATGGCATTTAAATTAAACAGGTCAAATTAAATTAATTAATTTGCGGGTGAATTTATTTACTATTATTGCCTATTATGTGAAATGGACCTTGCATGATAAATAAACTTCAATGTGAAAACAATCGCATGTGCATTAAAAAATTTACGTGTAACTCAATTAAAATAAAAATTTGGATATTAATATTCGGGACGCACTTTGGGAGGTTTTAAGGTCTTAATAGGGCATTTTAGACCTTTAAAAATGGTCCCATGGTATATATATATATATATGAGTTAGGAGGTTATTGGACAGTTGAATAAAGAATTTGAGCTCATTTGGTAGTCTAAAGTTGTGGACTAAGTCCCAACTCGGGATTATAAAGTTAATTACATATATAAATAGTTAAATAACTCCTCAACACTTTACATCCAAGAACCCTAAGAGCACACTTTGGGAAAAAGAGGCAAGAACCCTGGAAAGAGAATTTGGAGAGAAAGATCCAAGATTCAACCAAGAAACAATTCAACATCCAAGGCAAGAATTCCCTTGCTTAATTATAATGGTTCAAATTACTTCTTTATTCATCGTGTGTTGTGATCCATGTAGAAATTATGGATTTAGAAGTTTTGGTGACTTGATGATGAAAATTGAATATATTTAGAATAAGTGATAATTACAAGTCATTAGGGAATCCAGAATTTAGGATGGTTAGAATAAAAAGATTTAATTAATATAAATCATACTTAGGGATCTTATTGAAATAATGGTGTTGATTCATTTCTATGAAACTTTTACACATAGTATAAGGACTGAAATTATGATTATTATAGCCCTTGCGTGTAATAGAAATTTGGGGAGATTAATTATTATGGAAATTATGAATTGACATGAACTTAGATTGGTCACATAAATTTATGGGAGTTTAGAATATTTATTCGTTGTTGAAATACAAGATTAATTACCCTGAGTTGGTGAACTAATTATTAGAGATCCATTGGGTGGAATATATATGGGTAGGAACCTAGAAAATCACGTTTGTCTTTAGAAAGTGCAATCCTTGTGTAGAAGAAAAACTTGGAAAATGGGTTCTGGAGGAGCGAACCGGTGTCGAACCGGTTTGGCTCCTAGGGGCCTAGCCACGGGATCCGCCATTGGGTCCGGGTGATTTTTAGAAGTTCATGTGAGTTGGTAAAACCATGTTTGAGTATTCGTGAAATTTATTAAAATTGGAAACGTATAACTATTTATCAGTGGAGGGCAAAATTAAATAGATGGTTAATAATATCTTATAAGGAGGGACTATTTAATAATTCACAAGTTAGTAAATTATTAAATGAGAATAAATTTGGAATATTATTTTTGGGAAGCTATGGGGCAATTATTAGGATAATTATCTTTACATATGATAACATGCAATTATATTTTTATGTGGACATGCCACTGTTAATGGACCATCTTATCGGTTGGGTTACACGCGTTCGGGACCGGAGTACACGTCAGCACGATTGGGTTAGGCGTAGTGTTAGGTCATATTTTAGGTACTACGTGGCAGCACCACTTATAGGAGTCAAGCGTTGATGCTGGATCCATGTGACACCGCTTGATATAGGTCGTGAAATGGTGAAACTGCGTCGGTACCACCCCATTTGCTTGAACTTTTTTTTATCCATTTTGGATAGGAGAATCCTATGGACTCATCGATAGAGCATGAATGAGACACTATTGGTAGATGCCTTAGTTACGCATATATAATGACATATATGAAATTAATTTAAACAAATCAAAAGATTCCTAAGTCTAATGTGGTGGACTAAAGATACAAATCCAATACTACGTAGTATGAATGATAGATGTTATCTCTTTATGGGTAGAGGTGGATTGATTTTGTTTGGAGGTTAGTTTCGAACAATTGGTTTTCTATGGTCATTAATGGTCAGTAGAGTGGTTTCTTTAAATCTTCAAGGGGGCTGAGACAAGGGGATCCCATATCCCCAAGTCTCTTCATTTTGGTAGCTGATTTCCTAAGTAGAGGTCTTAACTTGTTGATGGCTTATGGGGCAGTTAAACCTTTTTACCATCCTAGTGGTAGCCCTTTTATTACTCACCTCGCTTTTGTTGATGATATTATTGTGTTCTCTAGAGGAGACAGACGAAGTTTTCTAAAGATTCAAGACTTCCTAAACACCTACTGTAAGATGTCGGGCCAAAAGGTGAACATTCAAAAAAGTGTTTTTATAGTAGATGAAAAGAGTAGGCCTCATTTAAAATCTAAAGTGGATGCCACAACAGGTCGAAAATTCAAATCGTTGCCTTTAACTTATTTGGGTTATCCTATTTTTAAGGGCAAAAACAAAACCAAATACTATGATAGGCTTATTACCTCCATTAGAACTAGAATAACAGGTTGGCAATAAAAAATTCTTTCTAATGGAGGTAAACTAATCCTATTGAAGCATGTGCTCTCTTCTATTCCTTCTCATCTTTTAGCAACTCTATCTCCTCCTAAATCAGTTGTTCTTAAACTTCATAAGATTCTCAATAAATTGTTTTGGGGAGGTAATGGAGATCAAGGATGGAAACACCAGTGGAAAAGATGCGATTTCCTAAGTAGAGATGTTTTAGAAGGAGGCCTTGGATTAATCAACTTTGGAACTCTCTCTTAAGCAGCCTTCATGAAGCTTTATTGGAAATTTTCTACTGAAAAATCACTCTCGTCTGAATTTATGCCCAACAGATATAGAAACTTATCTATCCAATCTCCAAGGGTATTGCAGACTTGGAGGAAACTCTTGTTAATAAAAGACCAATGCCTTAGAAACATGCAGACTATCGAAGGTCTCTGGATCTAGACCCCCGAAGAAACAGGTTTGTTCTCCTTTTCTTCTGCATACAGTATTTGCAAGACTTCGTATCCAGCTTCAACTGTTAATAGCTTTATTTGGGATGGTAAAATTCTCAAAAAATGCTCAATTAACCTATGGAAAATTCTTAATAACTGTCTGCCCGTTGATGAGACTGTTCAAATATTTGGTGTTAGATTATGCTCAAGGTGCAAATTTTGTCACAGCAATGTCGAATCTCTTGTCCATGTATTTCTCCAATGTCCAAAATTCTACCAGTTTGGCAATTTTTCTCTAATTTGATGGGGTTTAATTTGAACTTTTCAAATATTTCTTCTATACTCATGAGTTGGTGGATGAAGTCAGGGCCCCACGATTATGTAAAGTTCTTAGGCAAGTGTCTTCCCATAATTGTGTGATGGGATATTTGGAAAGCCAGAAATGATGCTTTCTTTGATAGTCCTACAGTCAATGACAAAGCAATCATTCATCATATAATATCTTCAATTTCCAACATTTTCCATAGGGTTTCATTCAGAAATACATTATCCCCTTTCGATAAGGGGATTCAATGTACCTTCAACATAATCTGTAAAAGGAAAACTAAAGTTCCTACAACTATAAAATGGAGAATTCCCTTAAATTCTAGATTTAAACTAAAAATTGATGGGTCTTCAAAAGGCAATCCAGGTAGAAGTGGTTGAGGAGGAATTCTTAGGAATGATAAAGGTGAGTTCATCCTTGCTTTTGCAAATCATGAAGGCATAGCTACAAATTCAGTAGTGGAAATTAAAAATCTATGGCAAGGAGTCAAGATGTGTTTGGAGTTTAACTACAAATTTGTGGATTTTGAATCAGATTCTTCATATGTTGTCAATCTTCTCAATTACAAATGGAAGCCTCCTTGGAAGATGATCCGTTATGTTGAAGATATTCAAGATGCCTTAAAAAATTCTATTTTCAGCTTATCTCACTGCTTCAGGGAATCAAATATGGCTGCTGATCTCATAGCTAATCATGGAGTCAACATTCTATCCTTTTCAGTCTATCACAATTTCGAGGATCTTCCCTCAGTTGTTAGAGGTTCTCTCAAGCTCGACAAGTTAGGTTGCCACTATATTAGTTATGTTTAATCTTTGTAATGTTTTTATTTATAAAACCCCACGTTTCCTTTAAGATTCTCATGTACTGCTTTTTCTTGCCCTGGGATAGCCCTTTTATCCTCTATTTCATAATAAACTGTTAAGGGTCCTATCCCTCTTTATTTAAAAAAAAATCGGGGGTAAATTAGGAGGCAGCTACTTGAGAATATTTAACTCAATTTTAGCACATTATCTTGACATATGCATCTTATGCTACCATTTGCACTTATTTTGTATCCATATTTGGGTATTCGAGTATCACTGTGTTTAGGTGTGGGGAAAGATATATTATTCATGAGAGTGATGATGGGAACACTCAATTTAAATTCACTGTACTTTTGCCCCGTTAAAATGAGTAAGTTAATTCTTGCAATCTTTAGGTTATTAACCCAAAATTTAAATGTTTTCACCTTAGGTGTGCCTAGGTAAGGATAGCAGGATTGATTGGAGACCTGTCTCGACATTGCTTCCATTTTAGAGATTACAATTCTTGATTATGTCTTAGTTTGTCCTTTCATTTTGACTATTTCATTTTGGATTATTGTAAGGGAATAAGCCCGAAGTTTATATCATCTCATTTAGGTTGAGATTTTGGTCTATGTTGGAGTTTTATGTATTTAGTTATTTATACTATAGATGTTGATTTAGTGGTGTGTGATTATTAATTCACTTACAATTATATTTATTTATGTCCAATAAATTATTATTTTATGGTTTGATGCTAAGGATGATATAAATTGACGACAAGCCCCATCTTCGATGTATTGTGTCTAGATAACCTCTACGTGAGAAAATGGGGGTTGTTACACTTATTTACAGTAAAAAAAAGTCAAATATGGATAATCTTAAATGGAAGGATGAAATAGTCACCAAGGATAAGGTTGTGGAGGAGGATGAAGTGATTCAACTTGAGTTCAGCCCAGCGGATACCGAGTTATCCAAGTTGAAGATTGCCTTATCTTGAAGGTCTTGTTGAAACATATCCTCGAATAAAATAAGACGGATTTAGAGAAGGCAAATGAGGACAACTTTAACAAATCCTATAATGAAGTCTTTAAGGCAACGGTTCAAGATATGGCATTACAAGTGAACTACCATGAGTATGTTCCCTTGAATAAAGGCTGGGTAGCTGACCTGCAAAGGTATAAAGTTCTGAAAGTCACCCAGACTATCTCGAACACCCTCCATTATGAACCAAATGGGGGGTGGGGTGATGATTTTGAGGCCTCGACCTCAAATCTAGTATCCACCTATCTTCCTATTGTGGAGTAAAATCATCCCATGGAGGAGATCGAGAAAACTTTTGAGGTCACGAACCAAGTCAGGATCGATCCCCCTACTCTGACTCATGGGGGTGTTATTGTTGCAAGTTTGGGGGAGGTCACCCTTGGCTCCTAGTTAGGTTATGTTTCTCTTTTTGTTGATCCTTTGTAGACCATTTGGTCAACCATTTTGTAAGCATATTTCCATTTCTCTTTTGTTTATGAAAATATTTTAAGTTTACTTTATCATCGTAATTCTCATTTTTCTTTCACATATTATATGTTAAGTACTTTATTTCCATGATTATATCCTTGAAAAATATGCTCATAGATCATATTAACCATTGTATTTTAGTTTGCTTGTCACTTGATTATAAATCACGTTAATTGTTGTAAGTTAGTATGATCGTCCATTTTATTGTAAGTCACGTTAATTGTTGTAAGTTAATTTAATCATCCATTTTATTGTAGATCGCGTTAATTGTTATAAGTTAGTTTGATCATTCATTATTGATAGGTGCCATAAATGGGGGTAACCAATATTTTCAATTTATACCATACTTTATATGGATTTACGCATGTTCTGGGCCGACCAGCCCAACTTAGGCTATATTACCATTTTTAGGTGGGCCGATGCCAAACTTAGGCGGTTAACTTTAGTCTAAGTTGTACCACCCAATTTTTAGGTGGGTTTTTTCCTCTTCTAGGCCGACTAAACTAACTTGGGTTGTAACACCATTTTCAAATGGGTTTAATACCATGTTTACTAGCGACCAACTTGTTCTAAGATGTACCACTGCTTGACTGGGTTTGATGTCGAACATAGGTGTCCAACTTACGTCTAAGTTGTACCACTTAATTCTTAGGTGGGTTTTTCCTATTCTATTCTCACCATCCCAACTTGAGTTGTACCACCATTTTTAGGTGGGTTTAATGCCAAGCTCTCAGGACATCAACCTGTTCTAAATCGTACCACTGCTTAAGTGGGTTTGATGTCAAATGTCGGTGATGAACTTATGCATAATTTGTACCACCCAATTCTTAGGTGGGTTTTTCCTCTTCTAGGACGACCATCCCAACTTGTGTTATACCACCATTTTAAGTTAGGTGTAGTGTCAAGTTCTCAGGTGATTAACTTTTTTCCAAGTCATACCATTGTTTAAGTAGGTTTGGACAAGTAAAATAATTAATCAAAATTTATAAAAAAAAACTCTTTCATTAACCATTAATCGTCTTATTATGCATAGAAGAAAAATGTTATTGATCTTTATCTCATGATAAAACGTCGTAAGGTTCATGGAATTCCATGACCTTGAACCTACTATTCCATCTAACTCTTTTAGGTGATAGGAACCGTCACCACCCTATACAACTACTCTTTAAATTCAGTGACAACTTCCCATCTAATGGTTTCTTTGCCATCGACATGAGATTTATCATAACTAAGTTGGCGGCCTAGAATTTTCTAACCTTGAACTTCTTGTCATACTACTTTGCTAATTCCTACTGGTAAGTTGCTAAGTGTGTGATATTCTTCTCCCTTCACTCATTGACTAAATCCAACTCATGAGCCAATTAATTATTGTTGCAACCATATTAAAAAAATTCTGATATGAGAGTTGGGAATTTGATCTCAATAGGGATGATGGCATCCACATCATAAGCTAAAGAGTAAGGTGTTCCCTTGGTCGGCTTTCACGAAGTTGTCCAGTACACCCAAAGTACGAAAGGGAGTTCATGCACCCATCTTCCTTTGGCATTTTCTACTCGGCGCTGGACCTGAGAGCACATTCTTGTTATTGATCGCAGCCTAACCATTGCATTGAGGGAACAAAATTGATGCATAGTGAATTATGATCCCGTGCTCTGCATAAAAGTTTTGAAAAATATCGTTACTAAATTGTTTTTTGTTATTGGTGAATAGTGCTCTTGGGTAGGCCTCCAAACGGATCGGATTCAGATCGGATCAGGAAAATCCAAAACCATATCCGTTTATGTTAAACGGATTCGGATCCGTTCCGTTTATTAATCGGATCAGATCAGGAAAATCCAAATCCATATATGTTTATGTTTAACGGATTCGGATCCGATTCGATTATCCAATTATCCGTTTATGTTAAACTTAATTTGCCACATTTTTACTTTCAACTCTTATTTCATAAATATATTTTGCAAATGTTCCAAAAACACAGATAATGAAATAAATAACTATTATAATAAATATTTAACAAATTATTAAATACAATATATATTAATTAAAAATATTATATGTATATATTAAAAATATTAATCGGATCGGATTATTCACGGATCGAAGTATATGAATCCAAATCCTCTCCATTTAATAATAGGATAATCGGGTAATCCGGTAATCGGATTTTAGGCATGATCCATGTCCGCTTAAATGGATCCGATTCAGATAAAATTCGATCCATTAACAGGCCTACTCTTGGGATCCTAAACCTTGTAATTATGTTCCTGCAGAAAAATCATCTGGCATCTTCTTCTCTGATGTGGGTGAGCATCTCTACCTCCACCCACTTTGTAAAGTAGTGATTGAAAGTTATCAGGTACTTCATGTTTCCTGGTTCTACTAATATAGGTCCCACGATATCCATGCCCCATTGATCGAAGGGCCAGGGACTTATGAGAGGGTTCCAGTATCCGGCCAGTTGCTTAATGACTGGGGAAAACTATTATCACTTGGCGCACTTTCGAGTGAACTTTAAGGAATCCTTTTACATGAAAGGCCACTTGTATCCCTGTGAAATCCCCTTGTAAGATAGTGATCGACCCCCGTGTGAGATCCACATCTGCCTTCATACATCTCGTTGATTGATAGAGAGAACTTTTTGGTGTATTTTTTCGTCTTTGCTTGAAAAGCTCTTCTAATCAAAATCCTAAAAATACCAACAAAGTAATAATAAACTCAAGTGTAGAGGTAAGTGAGGGTTTCAATCTACATCAAGGGGGTAAGCTAGAGACAAACTCAATTATAATTCAATTTTTTTTTCTTTTTGGGCTTTTGCTTTTTCTATATTTTTTTAGCTTTTTCAAATATTAAAACAATTAGGGTGAGGATGTGAAATAACACAAAACTAAAATGAAAGATCAAATTAAAAACTAAAAAGTGACTAAAATGAAAAAAAATGGTCTAACACAAAAATATGAGATAAATGAGGTAAATAAATGTGAGAACAATCAAAGAGTGGGAGTACACCACAAATTTTAGCTATTCTAATTAATTAATTAATTAATTAATTGAATTCTCCCAAATTAATATCAAAATTACAAATCAACTCTCGTTGCAAATGTAATTTTAATAGTAAACTTTTCAAAAATTAAGTTTAATATCCCACAACTCTAGAAAAATATATCTACACTCCTTCTAATTAATCACCCGCTAGGATCGATCGATTAAAATTTATGAAAATCTTAGAAAATAAATTTAGAGTTGAAATTCAAGTAATAATACCCCACTTAAGAAACTCCTATCTCTAGTTCGAATCTAAAATGGGTATTATAACTTAGAATTTCAATTTTCGCTTGAAAATCATTTACCCTCTTTCGAGGCATAAATTTAAGGGTGAGGGATCAAAATTAATATTCAAAGGGAATTTTTAAGTAATCAAACTAATTAAATCAAAATAACATCAAATAAGGGTTCACCCCCACACCTTGAACGAGGATTTAGCCTAACATGGTATGAAATTTGAGAAATTAATAATCAAATGCATAAAATAAATGAGAAGAAAAGAGAACAATCAAATCAAATCTCTTTGAGTAAAATTGAACTCCAGTCCTTGAATTTGCAATTTACATCCTTCCAATTTGTGTGATCAAACAAAAATTACATCAGCAATCACACTAAAAAATGGATTCTCACTAATTTATTTATTGAATCTAAACTAAAAACTACAAAATAAAAATAAAAAGGATAGTGGATGAATTCATAATGGACAATTAAATAATAAAAGAGATTTGCTAAAACTTCAAATCCTAACATTATAAAATTGTACATTAGAACTCATACAAAGAAATAAATTCTAGATCATTACTTATATTGAGATAATTGCTAAAAATATAAAATCTCAACATAAAGGAATGGATTAGAATTTACCTCCCATAAGTGATGAACTCAATTATATCAATCTATTTTGAAATAACTGCTAAAAATGCAAAAATTCATTAGAATTTACCTCCCACAAGTGATGAACTAAACTACACCTCTATATTGAGATATTTGCTAAAAATGCAAATACTCAACATAAAGGGTTGGGGAGAATTTTATCACACAAAGTTTAAAAACTAATTTGTAGATCTCTATCAAAATGGTCTTCATCTTCCTTAAATAGTAGGTATGGAGCATGGGGGTAATTTGGACAGGTTTAATATGTAAGAGGTGTGTAAGGTGTTGATGTGAGGGTGTTTAGGAAATTGTGCACACATGTGCATGGGTAAGAGGTGAGCTCATGTGGAAGTGGTGGTAACAAATCTGATTTGGTTTAGAGGTGCAGTTGGGGGTATAATAGGAAAAAGGGGTAAAAATGGGTTATCAGACATGTGGACATTAATTGGTTTTGGTTTAGTCTTTGGCAGGTCACGTTTTTTTCTTGGTATTGTTGTGAAAATGGGTTGGGTCTTGGCTTGGTTTGGGGATGAGACGAAATAGGTTTTCAGGTAGGTGGGTTGAGGTGGTGTCGTCATAGGGGTGAGGTAATGGGATCGCCGGAGGGGTGAGGTCCGGCAGGTGGAGTAGACGATGACTGCGATCGGGATCGAAGGTCTCCGGCGGTATTAGGGAAGCGGGTAGGTAGGTTTTTCCGACCGACGTGGGGTTAAAAGGTCACCGACGGTCGCCGTAGATGGAGGTTGACAGGGTAGCGCCGTCGGGATTGGCCTTGGATTTTCGAACAGAAGGTTTAGAGAGGAGGGAGAGAGGGGAAATGGATGGTAATGGGTTTAAGGTTTGATAATGGTGGTTTAATGGAGGGGAAGGAGTGAGTGGAAATGGGTTATGGTGGAAGAGAGAGAAAGTGGTGGTGAGAGGTTGAAGATGGGTTGGGTGGGGTTATTGTGTTGGTGAGGTGTATGGGTGTATGGTGAGGATGAGGGGTTATTTGTATGTATGAGTGTGCGTAGTAGTTAGGTGTGAGTGTGTATGGTATTTGGGTGTGAGGAGTTGTGTGTGTGTTTAACTTATGACCCCTAAAAAAAATAAACTAAAACTAAAAAAAATAAAATAAAACAAAATACTAAATTTAACTAAACTAAAAAAATAAAAATGACACGACACGACACACTATACAAATGCTAAAAAAAACTAAACACAACTAAAATAAAAACTATAAAAATAAAATATAATAATATAAAATAATAATAATAATAATAATAATAAACTAACTAAAAACTAAGAAAATATAAAAACTAATACACGACGCGCTAAAATATAGAAATCCTAAAAATATATACATGACTCAATAAAATAAAATAATAAAATAAACCCTAAAAATAAAATGAAACAAATAAAATAAGACGGGACAAACTAAACACACATGGTTCGGGACAGGTTTAGGGTAGGCTAGGATACGGGACAAGGTCTAATTAACTCCATAAATCGCACAATTGCTTTAAAATACGCGTTTGAACACCGTAACATGCATTCGACCTACAATATAGACATTAAAGCACATAAGACCATTTTTATTACAAACGAGCGACTAAAATGCATATATTCGGGGTATAAAATGAACGCATTTGGGTACTTATCACATCACCCCCAAACAGAGTGTTGCTAGTCCTCGAGCAATACGATCGAAAGAAAGAGAAAGATAAGAAGCCAAAAGTGTACCACTTTCGCGAGCACTTGCAATTGCACTTAGCATGTGGAACAAGCCTTTAAACCTATAGATTTCCCTACATGACGAGTTGTGTCTTGTGAGGGTTCACAGGGAATATCCCACAAAATTCTTTATTTGCAAAAATTTATTGAAAAGCAGTCAATCTCTTATTAGACATAGAATAATCGCACAATCCATCATGAAGGAAATATTTGAGAAATACAAGCTAGAATGTGTAAAAAGTTTAGATAAGTAAATACTTAAGGCACATCCTTCCTAGTACTCAACATGTGTGGTGTGAATCAGTCAAAACGGGTCAAGAATCACAAGAGTAATTCCTAAATTGTCTTTTCGGAATCAACGCTTGAACTTCAAATCTCACGGATATATCTCTCTCAAACGAACTCTCGATATTTGGGTTAGTGTATCTCTCTTATGTGTGAGGAGGTGAGTAAATGCAAGCAAGTTCAAACATCTCACACACATATAAGAAAGAACGTACATTTAGAAAGAAAATGATCTCATGAAATAATTCTTATCACTATATTGAGAACGTCGAGTTATTCACCACGTTGACTTTCATTTTCCCGAACACCTAGGGGAAGAATATGGATTTATATGGGTGAGGGAGAAATGAAATGAGAAGTATGTTATGAGCTAGGTAGGATATAATGATTGTATGATGGATAGATGATGAATGTATGATGGATGGATGATGAACGATTGAGAAGAGTTTATTACACTTTGATGAACAAATATCTTTATTTATTGATTGCAACTTTCTCTTTTTCTTCTTTTCCAAATACTCATCAATGTATGAGATAAATCTGCTAAAAATACAAATAACCCCAACATAGAATTGTATTTAATTTTTCTCCATCTGAATCGACTTTGGGAGAGATATCCGCTAAAAATGCAAACACTATCTATGATATATCTTCTCCTTTTTTACTTTCTTTTTTTCTTTTTCTTTTTCTTTTTCTTTTTCTTTTTCTTTTTCTTTCTTCTTTCTTCTTTCTTCTTTTCCAAATACACATCAATGTATGAGATAAATCTTCTAAAAATACAAATAACCCCAACACAGATTTGTATTTAATTTTTCTCCATCTGAATCGAGCTTTGGTGAGAGATATTCGCTAAAAATGCAAACACTCTCTTCAACGGATCTTATCCTTTTACTTTCAACACTCTTCCCTTTTTCAACATGGTGGGTGGAAAGTGGAATTGATATGAAAGTGGGTATGGTATGTTCATGATGTGGGGAATATGGGGGAATATGGAAGAATATGGTAATGTAATGGGTGAAAATCTAGTGATCGGAACAAATTTCCAGACACGCGTTTCTTACAACTCGAAAGTGATGTCGTTCTCAGTGATCAAGCCAAAATTTTTAATGAAAAGCAATGAGATCATACAACGATTTAAGTGCGGACCCAAACGAAGTTGAATCAACTTGTGACTCAAAAATTGCGTAAAACTCTCTAAAAGGTGAAAGGCACGAATCTCACAAGCTAAAGTATCTACTAGTGATCCTTAAGGTTCTCTTTAGAATTATAGTACTCTTCAACTCTAAACCGTAGTGACTTGATAAGTGCGCAAATTTTGTTGAGTCTAGAAATTCATAGTGCAACATGCCTTGTTACGTATTACATAAGCTATTTATTAAAAGATAAATCCTCTAGCTCGATTCCTATATTTGAAAAGATGGATGATAGAAAATTCAAGTCAATGAATGCGATGAAAGAAACTGCACGAAATTTTAAAAATCGGGTTAAAAAAAAATTCAAAAGAGGTACGATTTTGATAAAACTCCTCACCCCCAAACAAAAAGGAACATCGTCCTCGATGTTATGTAAAATGATTTTTAAAATGGAGAGCAGAAGGGAGGAAAGAGATTACCAGAATAAATCGCTAATGAAGTTAACAAATGTAGCAAAAATGAATCCTGAATAAATGATAAGAGAAAAAAAGTGTACAAGTCTATAAACATGGGAAAGCATAGGGTGATGTGAAACACCACCCCCAAACAGGATGAGACTAGTACAAGAAATGCGGGCTGCCTTCCGGTAGTGCTAAGTTTAATGTCTTTAGCCAGACAGATACAGTCTCACCCTAAAGATAAGAACTAGGAAAGCACGGGGCGACAGAAAAATTGGGTGATGAGAATCATCCCCAAACAAGAATGAACCGTCAGTCTTGTTGGATAAATAGACAAAGGTGAGGGTGAAGAAACACCGATCACGACCTTATTTTTTTATTTTCAAGATTTTCTCTCTTTTTTTTTTAATAATTTGAAAAAGAAAGGAAATATTTGTGTGATTTTTAGAGAGTGAAAGGAAGATAATGTTTTCCAATTTTTATAAAAATATAGGAAGAAGATATTTTTGAATTTTTGTGGAGAAAAAGAAGGAAAAATATATTTTTCATTTTTCTGAAAAAAATTCAAAATGAAAGAAAATATTTTTTGGATTTTTCTGAAAAAAATAAAGGAAGAAAATATTTTTGGATTTTTTGGAAGAAAATATTGGGGAGAAGATATTTTTGGATTTTTTTAAATTTTTTTCAAAAGGAAAGAAAATATTTTTGGATTTTTCTAAAAAAAATAAAGGAAGAAAATATTTTTGGATATTTTTTTTGGTTGTAAACCAAGGAAAAAAATATTTTGGGATTTTTTTGGAAGAAAATAGTGGGAAAAATAGGTGGACACTTTGAATTTGCACGAACTCACTAAAACTGACTACTAAAAAATGAATTGGACACACAAGTTAAGGAGAATCCTAACTAGCACATAGCCAATTTTTATCTTTAAATTTAATGAAAGGGTAGTTAAATTTTAATTAAGTCCACGGGCGATAAAAATCACAGAATATATCTTAGTGATCGCCTTTGAAAAAATGTTCTCCTAGTGGGCTACCTAGTTGATTGATTTTAAATTTAGTGATAGCTAGGGTAGAACATAATGGTAAGCGATTGAGTCGAGTGGTGAAATCCCTTTTCGTTAGTGACCGAGTGTAGGTCTTAGCAATTTAATTCATCACGCCATTCGAAAATAAATGCGAGAAGAAAATCAAATAAGAGCACACAAGCACACACACAATAAATGACTCGCTAACAGGAGGGGCGCGAGGGTTTGAGAAATGTACCTCCCACAGGTTTTAGGTCGTGGGGTGCGTAGTGAGGGAACTGATCGTGAAGAGGTGCACAAGCTTGCCATGACGACTGTTGGAATGTATGAGGATCCACAAAATTGAGTTGGGATTCGTATTGCGTGGAAGGGTGGTCAGGCCTCCTCTGCAACAGCGGCATTTGATAGACTGATTTTTCGGTGAATTTTTTTTTCCGTTGTTGCTTGAAAAGCTCCTTTAATCAAAATCCTCAAATACCTACAAATTATAACAAACTCAAGTGTAGAGGTAAGTAAGGGTATCAATCCACATCAAAGGGGTAAGCTAGAGACGGACTCAATTGTAATTCAATTTTTATTTTCTTTTTGGGATTTTTTCTTTTTCTATTTTTTTTATCTTTTCAAACATTAAAACAATTGGGTGAGGTGGGGTGAAATAACACTAAACTAAAATGTGAGATGAAAACAACTAACTAGAAAGTGACCAAAAGTGAAAAATAAAGTCTAACGCTAAAATAAGAGATAAAGTGAGGTAAAATAATTGTGAGAACAATCATGGAGTGGGATTACACCACAAATTTTAGCTATTCTAATTAGTTAATTTAATTAATTGAATTCTCCCAAATTAATATCAAAATTACAAATGAACTCTCGTTGCAAATGTAATTTTAATAGTAACCTTTTACAAAATTAAGTTTAACCCCCCACAACTCTAGAAAATAGATCTACACTCCTTTTAATTAATCACCCGCTAGGATCGATCGATTAAAATTTATGTAAATCTTGGAAAATAAATTTAGAGTTGAAATTCAAGTAATAATACCCCACTTAAGAAACCTCTATCTCTAGTTCAAATATAAAATGGTTATTATAACTATAATTTTGATTTTCTCTCAAAAATCATTTACCCTCTCTCGAGGCGTAAAATTAAGGGTAAGTGATCAAAATTTATATTCAAAAGGATTTTTCAAGTAATCAAACTAATTAAATCAAAATAACATCAAATAAAGGTTCACCCCACCCCTTGAAAGGGGATTGAGCCTAACATAATATCAAACATGATAATCAAATATTCAAAGGCTAATAAAATAAAGTAGAAGAGAATAACATTAAAACCAATTCTCTTTGAGTGAAATTAGACTCCAATCCTTGAATTTGCAATTTACATCCCTCCAATTGAGCATCCAAGTGATTTGCAATTAAATAATCACTCAATTAAATCTCTTACAAAATTTAGCCTCATAAATATCTAACAAAAACAAAAATAATAAAATAAAACTATTTACAAAATGGTGTTTATCATAATTTATTTTCTACACTAAACTATCTCTAACTCTCTCTAGAATTCTCTCTACAAAATTCTTATTCTCAAGCTTCTTTTCAAATTGGTCTTCTTCTCATTTTATAGTGGGCATGGAGCATGGGGGTAAAGTGGGAAGAATTAAGGTGTAAGAGCATGGGGTGTGTGCACATGGGGGTAAATTGGGTAATGTAAGTGCACATGTGCATGGCAAAGGTGTGAGGTCATGAGGATGAGGGGTGGGATGATATTGGGGATAAAAATGTGATATTTGGTTAAAAAGGGTATAATAGGAAATGGGGGTTAAAAGAGGTAAATGGTTTTAAGTGGACACGTGGGTTGTTATTTTGGTTTTTGGTCTTTGATATTGTAATTGGCATTTGGCATGTTAACAAGTAAAACACGATTTTGGCTTGGGGGATTGAAATGGCTTGGGACAAATGGGTTTTGGAGCTGGGGATCGAGTTTATGGGATTTTTGAGTTCGGTATTGGGTTCGCGAAAGTCGGGAAGGTTGCAAGGTGGGGCACCACCGAACCGGAGGTAAATGGGTATGGCAGGGTCGTGGCTGGGTTGAGATCGCTAGTAGGAGCTTGCATATGGAGAGATAAGGGTGGATCGGGTTTGGGGGATTCTGGGTTGCTGCCACGATCTGAATGGGATGCGGGTCAAAGGTCTGAGCAAGGCGCGAGGTTTGTGAGGATCTCGGGTATGGGGGGCGTCGGCGGCAGGTTGTGGAGTAAGTGCTTGCACCGGAGGTCGTGGCATGGAAGTGATCGGAGGCGGGTTATCGTCGAGGTTATGGATTTGGGTTGCCACGGGTTTTGGGTTACCAGAGAGGTGAGGGTTTGTTGGGTGGTGCTTGGTTGTTGTTTGGTAACGGAGGGTTTATAAGAGAGAGAGAGAGAGAGAGAGAGAGAGAGAGAGAGAGAGAGGTGGGTGATGGGAGGTTGAAGAAGAAGGTGAGGGGTTTGGGTGTTTTAAGGTGTAGGGTGGTAGTATGAGGGTGAGGTATTAGTTTAGGGTGTATGTGAGTGTAGGATGTTTGTGTGTGTGTGTTTAGGTGTAGGGGAGTTTATGTGTGTGTTTTATTTGGACACCTAAAAATAACATAAAAAACTAAAACTAATAAAAATAAAAATCTAAAAAATAAAAATCTTACTTCTAATAATAAAATAAAGACTCAAGTTAAAAATAAAACAAAAATAAATAAATAAAAAAATATAAAAAAAATCTATTAAACTAAAAACCAAAATTCTACAAAAAAGTAAAATCTAATAAAACTAAAAAATAAATGAAATCCTAAAAAAAATCTAATCCGAATAAAAACTAAAAACTAATAAAAATCAAAATAAAATGAAATTATACTAATAAAGATAAAATAGAAAAATAGAAAACAAAACGTAGAAAATACTAAATAAATATAAAATAAATACTAAAAATAAAACGACTCAAACTAAAAATCTAAAAAATAAAAATACAAAAGGGAACAAATCAAACACACGTTTAGACTAGGGTTAGAGTTTAGACAGAGTTTAGACTAGGTTGGGGTAGGCTAGGGTTACGGGATTGGTAATTAGGTCCATAATCTGCGCAATTGCCTTGAAATACGCGTTTGAACACCGCAACGTGCATTCGACCTGCAAAATACACAATAAAGCGCATAATACCCAAATTATTGGGAATTAGCAACTAAAGTACGTCTATTCGGGGTATAAAATGTACAATTTTGGGTGCTTATCATTGATGATCCCTTCCACTTGGTCTAAATGAATGCACTTCAATAGAGGACCGCTACACCATAGTGGCTATTTTGCAACTGATAATATTTAATTGGTAAGTGTTTATAACACATACAAAGTTTACAACGATTTTGGACACTTACAATTGTAAGTGTCCACAACTGTTGTAAAATTTGTGATAGTTTCTTAATTTGTAAATGGGATAACTTGAAATGGTTACATAGTAAAAAAAATATGTCAAAATTTCCCACCAAGCATTCCCGTCCCTCCAAACCTTCGTACCTCCAATCCCGTCCATCCAAACCTTCATGCCTCCAAACCTTCGTGCAATCTCAATTTGATCTTTTCTTTGCGAAATCAGATGCTAATCGTGTATTAGGTTGTTAATTTGTATTTGTGTCCATGTATCAGGTTGTTAATATATTAGGTTATTAATTTGTATTCGTGTATTCGTTTGATCTTTTCATTACTGTGTATTCATGTTCACTCTCTCTTTCGTACTATGAAGTTAATAGACAACTGTTAATTTGTATTTCTTATTATGTTAAGGACTTAAATACCAAGAATTGACTTCATTTATATCTTGATTTGTTAGGTATTTAAATCCCCAATTGTTATAATTTGATTTAATACACTTAATAGAAATCATTGCGAAGTCTTTTTTCTGTGCGAAATCGATTCAGAGAGTGTGTTTTCTTCGCGAAATCGATTGAACGGACAGTAAACAACGCTTTTTTTCTATTCAATTGATTTTACAACGATTGTTATTTTCGATCTTTGTTTTTTATTTTCTCAAAATTTGACTCGTGATGTATTTTCTAGGTGTGGATCTGAAGAACGAAATTGAAAGCTAAGGTTCAGATTCAAAAACAGAAGGTATGGGTTTCAATTATGGTGTTTACTTTCAGTGTATATTATGATGTTTATTTTTGTTTAAAGATGTGGGGAGGGGGTTGGGGGTGGTTAATGGATATATCATTAGTTGAAAAGGGTCAAGATTGCCAAATATTCTTAAACCTCCTTTTTTAAATCAAAATCTAAATTGCAAATCTCAAAATATTATACTACGAACCCAACTGAACATAAACACCTCTCTCCCTCTCTCTCTTTCTCCCTCCCCCCCCCCCCCTCTCTCTCTCTCTCTATATATATATATATATATATATGCAAATGTTGGAGTGGCACATATATGTGTGTGGCTGTGTTGAATAGAAGGTTTTGATAAAAAATAAGTGACTGATTGTGTATTGAAATTGATATAGTTATATATACATGTGTCTTCATCGGTGTTGAAAGTTAAAGAAATAAAAAGTAATGCTGAGTTGGGGTTCAACGTGTTTGGGTTTAAGGTCGAGTGTGATTATGTTATCTTTCGAATATAGAGAAGATTACTTCTGGTTTCAACCATAAAAATATTTAATTTATACTTCATTTGGTTATAAATTCTATTATATGATATTTTAAGATCATGTTATATATGCTGATAAAAAAATTTGTACCAAAATAGGAGTTGTCGGATTGAGTGACTATCAAGTTATAAACTAGTTCATGTTTGTTTGAAAAATCCACTTGTAATCACCTATTTACTTCATTTGACATTAATAAAAGATTGTGAACAATAGACTATTGCTTTGCCTGCTATCGGGCACTTAGATATTAAATAGTATATACTAATTTTTTACTAATGAATCTCAACATATTAGATGTTATCGAAAGTTAGTAAAGAGTGGATGAAGGATCGTGAAAGAGGAAGTGCAAAATACATTAATCGGTACGTTCATTAATTTTATGAAGAAGAACGGTGGTGGAGAAGCCTTATTTTCATGCCCATGCATAAAATGTGAAAATGGAATGTTGTTAGAGCTTAAAGATGTCCATTTTCATTTGCTTCGTTATGGTATATTCAAGTCTTACACGTTTTGGCATTTTCATGGCGAAAAGGAATTCGTTAAAAGAAAAGAAAAAGAACCTTTGAAAGTGTTGAATGTAATGAACCTGTCCTCGATAATTCAAGAATGGAAGAGCTTGTTTATGGCACATTCAAAATGTTTAATAGTGAAGTAGATCTTTTATCAAGTGAGCATGTTAGAATGGGGGGAGGTGAAAATCGTGACGAGACTAATGAGGAGTTAAATTACGAAAAGTTACATGGCAATGCGAGTGAACTATTGTACCCGTCAAGTCCTGAGAAACATACAACGCTATATTTTCTTATCAAATTGAATAATGTAAAGACAAGATATGGTTTGTCAGATAATAGTTTTACGAAAATTTTGGGGGTGTTAAAAGAGTTTTTGTCGAAAGGAAATACAGTACCAGCCAAGTATCTAGCCATGAAAAAGAGTTGGTCTGGATTATAATATAATTCATTCATGCAAAAATGATTGTATTTTATATAGAAAAGAACATACAATGAAGGAAAAATGCCCAGTATGCAACCTACCTAGGTATAGGTTGGGAATAAATAGGGAGGGTAAAGTACCTCTAAAGACGGTTAAACATTTCCCCCTAATTACAAGGTTGAAGAGATTATTCATCATACCATTGATTGCAAATGAAATGACTTGGCATGATAGAGCATAGTGTAGCATAAATATCATGCGTCATCCCCTTGATTCGTCTATTTCAAAATCTGCTGATGTGATGTGGCCAAACTTTGCGGCTAAAAAACGTAATGTTCGTCTTAGTATAGCCACTGATGGTTTTAATCCATACAAGAATATTAGCTCTAGTTACAGTTGTTGGCCTATCATTGTTTCTCCTCTTAATATGGGGCCGTTTTTATGCATGAAAAAGGAGTTTTAAATGATGTCAATTTTAATATCCGGGTCGAACGCTTTGAGCAAAGACATTGACATTTACCTAGCCTCTTTGCTTGATGAGATAAAGGAATTATGGTTTCAAGGTGTAATGGCGTACAACTCATATACAAAAACTAATTTTTCTTTGAGAGAGACATTATTGTGGGAAGTCCATGATTTTCCTATATATGGAACTTTATCGGGTTGCATGGTTCATGGTTATAAGGCCTGGCCATTTTGTGCAGAAGAAGTTGACTTTGTATGACTTACGAGTAGTAGGAAAATTTATTATCGTAGTCATAGAAGATTCTTTCCTTGTGATCACAAGTTCAGAGAGGACAAACACAATTTCATTGTAAAACTCCTCGAAGGTTATCTGGTTCATAGGTTAAGAAGAAGGTGAAATGCATCGAGATGAGAATTAGTAAACATATTTTCAAAATAAAAAGAAAATGTAAAGGGGATAAGAATGTGGTTAGTGACACTACCACTCCATGGTATCGGGGGTCTATTTTATTTGATTTTCCCTATTGGAAAGAGCATAGTGTTCGTTATAATCTAGATGTTACGCACATCGAGAAGAACGTCGTTGATCATCTTTTATCAATCGTTCTAGATGTTAAAGACAAAACCAAAGATAGCGAAAAGGCCCGTAAAGATATAAAAACCATGGGGATCAAGAAGAAGATGTCCATGGCAACTGAAAAAATTTCAGGAAAAACTGTGAAACTAAGGGTTGCATTCACTCTAAAAAAAAAAAGAAAAAGAATGGTGTTTTCATACTTTAAAGGAGTTAAAACTTCCAAGAGTTTTTTCTTCTAACTTGAGTACTTGTGTGAGTTTACAACCACTTGGACTGAAAGGGCTCAAGTCTCATGACTATCATGTAATTATGTAATATTTTTTATCGTTGTTACTTATAAATGATTATCTAAAGCATAAGGACTTGCGAATATCCATTCACCGGTTAAGCTTATTTTTCAACGTGTTATGTTCAAAAGGGATCAATAGGGATGTTTTCGAGTTTGCAAGGAACGAATTGTTTGAGGCTATGGGTGGTTATGAGAAATATTTTTAAACTGAATTTTTTATTATTACTGTCCACCTCGTTATACACTTAGAAGAGGAAGTGTTGATTTATAGGCCAATAAGATATAGGTGGATGTATCCTTATGAGAGGTAATTAAATAGAAAATGATTTGCTTAACCTTTTTATTTTGACAGATAGTTTTTTTGTAATCGATATTTTTTTATGTGTAGGTTGATGAAAGATGACAAGAAGTATACTAATAATTGAAGGGATCATTGCAGAGAAATATATCGTAGAAGAATCGACTCTTTATTGCATGGAGTACATAACCATATTGAAGAAAATAATAAATATACGCGTGAAGATTTTCTTGATGAAGATGAAGATGACGAATGGGCAGGTGAGGGTCCTTTAGTACAGGGGAATAATGTGAAGTTACCCCATTACAATATTCATAAGCATATAAGTGGGTGTCACGCCAATCAGATGAAGTGGAGAATGGCAGAAGCAAGTGTATCAATATGATTTGAGATTTTTTAATTGAAAAATACTGCTTATGTAGATTGGTGCATGAAGCATGATGCCTAAGTGGGGAATTGGTGTAGGAAATATGATCTTTATTGGAAATCCACATTTGGGTGTAACCGAAGCGCAACTACATTGAAGGAAAAGATCGAGGGTTTTATCCCATGGTTGATTAAAGAGATTCGCTTTTGATTCGACTGCACAATAAATTTTACATTTATTCATGTGTGTGTGTGTGTGTGTGTATATATATATATATATATATATATATGTATAATCATCTTATGAAATATTTTTTGTAGTTATTAAAAGCGGGATTGACTGATACTGCACTTTGGCGGCTAGCAAATGGGCCATTGTATGATGTACAATCATATTAGAGGTATTAGGTGAATGGGTTTTAATTTTGCACATGTGAGTATGATGAGTCATGGATAATCCACAATAGTGGCGTGTCAATGAGGGCCATCACAAAGTTCAGGTCAAGTGAAAATAATACGAATTACAAGGATGCGGAGATAAGATACTTTGGCATTGTTCATGGAATATTTGAGTTGGAGTATACATCTTTCAAAATAGTTTTGTTTTACTGTGACTGGGTGAAAGTTAAGGACAAGGTAAAAGGTTTCAAAGTTGATCCTAAATCTAACTTAATGATGGTAAACTTAAGTAATCTAAAGAGTAAGGATAGAATAGACGACGAGCCATTCATTCTTGCATCTGAATCATCTCAAGTTTTTTAATCAGAGGATTTTGAAGACAATAGTTGGTCTATCGTTTTGCATGCACCACAGAGATTAACAAAAAGTACTGACAAATTTGAGATTCCTATACTGTATCAGTCTATTCTTGAGGATAATCCCAATTTGAAGAATATGCTTCAGGACTTCTAGTTAAAGCTGAAGCTGACTTTTATAATTTTTCCTTAATTTTTTTACGTTAATTCTCGACTTACTATGTAAAAGAATTTTAGACACTTCTGATTAGTTTTATAATGATTTAACACTTTTCGTCTATTTTTTAGGGTAATGTGATCCTTTAAGTAGCTTATTAGTTTTATAATTATTAACACTTTTTATACTATTTTTTTTCTAATTGTCTTTCAGAAACACATTGATTGATTCCTTTTTGTTCTCATGATTTCTGCAACAAAAAAAGAGATGGTTGTTGAAATCCATACACAAACAAATATATGTTTACTATAATATATGTTGTGAAGTAATATATTAGTGTAATCATTACTGTTATTTGGAGAGGGGGATGATTAGTGACTATAAAGTATCAGATGTTGCCCTAATATTTTGTTCTACGGAGAATGTGTTGTTTTTAATTTTGATGTGTGTCTTTTTTTATTCAAGTGTTTCTTTATAACTCAAGACTTGTTTTGAGAATTTATTATGGAAGAAGGGTATGGATTATTTATATAGGTTGTTGTATAATTTTTCTTTTACATTGTGTAAAGATTGGTATTTTCCTATCTCTTAGTGCTGAAATTTGTGATGTGGAAATTTTCTTGATTATATTTCTAAATGGTTAGTACTTGTGTATATAGATTTAGATGGACCTTTTCAAGTGTTATTTTGTTTGATATTGAATTCATGTTTTTTTCCACTGTTAGATGTAAATATCACCACTTCCATAAGTTAGTATATTGGTTTACTAATTTTATGCTAGACCACTAATTGTTTATAAAATTCCTCCAATATTTTGTCTCGTTTTAATTATACATGTGTCTGTTCTCTCCTTATATGAATGGTCTGAATAGATATATGTTATGATTGTGGGAATTAAATATGTAAATTTTTTTTATATGAAGTCTACTTATATACACCTTTCACAAACGAGTTAAGCATGATTAATAATTTTGGAATGCTGATTATTGTTTTTACTTTTGTTACTATTTTTCTTCCTTTTTTCTTATGAGTTTAATATCTCAATGGGATTTATTATATGATTTTTTGTATATATTTTTCTGATTTTATGCATCGTATATATAACACTAGTTAAATTTCAGTATAATGTCAAATGAAGCTAATGTCTCCAACCCACGCAATAGTCCATATGGGTCATCTCTAGACACAATAATTGCGGTTGAGATCAATAAACATAATCATGTAATAGGTAGCGAGAAAGGTCAATTAATGTCTCGACTTGGTCAAGTGGTCCGCGCTCAGGTACCAATATTGGTGAAAGGTTCCAGAAACATACAAGGAGGATGTTTGGAAAGACATGAAAGTGAGACTTCTTATGTATAATTAATTTGTTCATTATCTTTGCGTTTGTATAACTTTACGCATTTCTTATAATTTAAAACTATCAATTGTCTTGTTAGATAACATATGGACTCCCAAAAAGTTACAAGATTAGTTTCTACAAAAGTATGTCCAGCCTACTTAAATCGTATAAATCCACATTACAGAAGAGCTATTATGATAAGTATTCAACGGATGCCAAACGATTAGGTAATGTACCTCCAGGTGTTAAGCCATAACAATGGAAAGAGTTTCTAGATCATGAGAATACGGAAGAGGCTAAAAAAAGGAGGAAAACAGGGAAAGATAATAGGGGAAAAATTAGGGCCACTCATACAAGTGAGCATGATGGGCATGCCCAAGTCGAGTAAAATATGGTAAATACGGCCATTATATTTTACTTCTTTTTTTAATTACTATTACCTTAAAGATAATATATGTTATGTTTTTTCTTTGTAGACAAAGAAATTGCATAAAAACCCATCACGTGTTGATGTACAGAGATCTAGGAACACATGTAAAGATCGGTCCATCAAAGAGAGCATTGTTTCAATCATGGTGATTTTCTATAAATAGTGAATGATGATTGTACATGAAAACATTATACATTCAAATGATTAGTCTTAACACTTCTATATATTTGGCATTTCACAGGACAAGGTGCTCGTGAAGAAAAAAGAAATAGAAGAAAGTTGTAGTGATAACACGAACTAGCCACAATCATTGAGAAATGATACCTTGTCTGAAGTATTTGGTATTGACAAGCGAGGGAGAAATTGATGTGGGTTCCATAGTTTCACTATCATCCATCGAGGCTTTGGCTCCATCTTTATCTTTGTTTGTAGATGAAAATGTTAATGGGAACCAAATGAAAGGTCACCTCCATACATTGGAATTCGAGATCAAAGGCATGAATAATAAACTAAGCAATATAGAGACAATGATAGGTGTGGAGTTGGGGAAGTCCCATTCCTCCCCAGATGTTGGAGCAAGTGTAAGTAATGGGACAGTTGCATCATTTAATGCATAATCCTTCTCACTAGAAGATGGTATCTCATGTTATGTTCTCGGGTTTAATGGTAAGGTTATTAGAAAGAGAAGGATAGACGCTACCCCTCGAGACGTAGTGCATAATAACATAGTGAATTATGAGAAATAGATGGTATTGTTAGTGGACAAAGTGCTTGATGAAAATGCTTCTCTTTACCTGGGAACACAAGGTGGTGCTGAGCTTATCGGAGATGTTGGTAATGGAAGTTAGGTGGTGTGGTCTAAGAGTTTAGTCACGTGTATTGTTGGATCCCAATTTCTTCTTCCTTTTGATTCTTGTTAGTGACTTTTTAAAGTCATGCTTGTGTTGAGTATCATATGGACTTTATTATGCTAGTATTTACTGTGAACATGATTATGCCATGTAGTTTATTATGCTATGGACTTTATTATACTAGACTTTGTCATGCTATGGACTTTATTATGCTAGTATTTTCTATTGACTTTATCATGTTCGTTATGTTTTGCATTTTTGGATTACTTGAGTTTCTTTTTGCTATATGGTATAACATTTTTAACTCTGCGAATTTAAACATTTCCTTTGCATTGTCGGTCCTAAGCCCGGATAAAGGAAGATGGAAGAGTTTTTGTACCTTCCATCTCATAATTTAGTTAGTATATCCATATTTCTCTACTTGTATGGTTCAATAAGATGGGGTTGCCAAGATAAAAAAAAAGCATATTACTTTTGCTTTATACAGAGATGGGGCTACCAATCAGGCTAGTTATTTTAGGCGCTTAATATGGTTGCCCTTTGGTATTTGCCTGCTATTTTGGTTTGCGAGAATAATCACTGTCAGGATTTCATTATTTATATTTCAATTCAATCATTTGTTTATGTGATTGAATTATTTCATTGATTTTGAATCTTGATGTTGTTACAGATGGTACCAATAAAGTCGGATGGAGAGCTGCCAAGAGTCCTGCCTAATACTGTAGTTTTGAAAATGCCATCACAAATGATAATATTTTTTTTAAAAACTAGTATTCTCATTTTCCATACTCATTTATAATATAATGGATTGTCACTTTATGATAAATTCTACTTGATTTTTTATTTTTTATTATACTAACCTACGCTTTTATTTTATCCTTTCATTTTCATTTTTTTCTAGGTCGGGGACAAAGACGCATAACGATCCATCTTGAACCAGAATAGGTAGATGATAATCCATTCATAACCTCCACACATACTTTATTATTCATGAAAATTATTTCACTAACTATGTGTTGTTATATTAGAATGATCAATTATTCCCTATTCACTAAGTTTTAGAAAATGAAAGACCAAAATTATTGGGTTGCTAAATTTGACCTCGACATTACCTTACAAGTGAACTGTTTTTTTCTCTACATTACCCTACAAAATGATTGGGTTGCTAAATCTCACCTTTACATTATTAGCTCCATATATATTCAATTAATTTATAATACACGTTGTGGTGACAATATATCTCAACAAAATAATGAGAAAATGCGATCACCATAATAAATAAAGAACACAAAATATCTGCAATCACACACGACACAAAATATACATGGTTCGGCAAAATGGCCTACGTCCACGGTGGTGCTCTCTGCTTTATATTTCTCTTTACTCCAGGGGAGTGATTACAATTGTGTCCCTTTTTCCCCTGGCTAAGGGTTTAATATATACATGTAATATTCGAAGAGTACGGGTATTGGACACCTCCACGTTAACCCACAATCACTAGAATATCTCTTGAGAGATTTTAGGGGTTGAATGGGTCATAACTAAATCAGTTATGTACGAGACCTTAGACTTTAGGCTAGATTTTCCCTTATCTTGGACCGGGCTTAATCGAGCTACTCACCTGGGCCAAGATAGTTAAACAAGGTACCCACACAAATCATTTAGGATTTTGTACTCTACCCCAACTTAAAATATTTCAATGGGTAGGTTTGCTATATTTGACTAGGTTTACGCATATCTAATTTGCTGTCAATTTCTTTAGCTTTTAATGCAATTTTTTTTCTAACTAAAGCGCCATATATATATATATTTGAGTTTATAAAAATTAAACCCGATTAGCATATTTCGTCTGTTGATGTAAAAAACTAGATTTGATCTAATTAATTAATCACAGATAAATATGAAATAAGAAATAAGACAAGGGATTTTTTAAGTGGTTCAGCCTTAATGAAATGGCCTACGTCCACTGTTTTGTATTACCGGGTGTTTTGCCTTAATCTTACTTATCTTTGCTTATGATAGCTTACTCAGTCATAAGGGTATTATAATGTATTTAGAGCCCTTAGGCTGCACATATGGATACACAATACATCGTCATTAGATAGGCATATGTATCGGTACATAGTAATAATATTCATTGAATTTGTCTTCGTCATTTGGTCTTCCCAGATAGTAGCTCGGTATACTGAGTAGGTTGGTATTCTGAGTAGCTCGTCATATTAAGTTGCTCGGTGTACAGAGGTATGCCATGTTGGATGACACTTGTCTTATCATAACTGGTCCACATCATCGGAATAATTTTTGTATCAACAGAAGCCCCCAATGTTTCATAGTTGAGATTGGATGCGAGAGTATGAAATATTATGCCCAAAAGTTTCTCAGACATATTTCCCATGCCTTGTTTGGTTACAGACCTTTGACGCTTGTGAAATTTTTTTCTCAGCATAATAGTTTTGAGCGTGAAGTGGCAAACTTGTAGATATTTCAATTTTTTTGCGATTGCTTGGGTACTTGTATCTTTTAGTAGCTAAAAATGCAATCGTCGTCATCTATAATCATTACTTTTCCCATTTTCTAAAGATGCGTATATAAAGGCGGTAAAAGAAGATTATTTTCTACCCTTTTACCATATAAATTCCCAAACTCTTTGTCTTCTCACTCTTTTTCTTACGATCGTCTTCTCAATTCATCTACCTTAGATGATTTCTTAATTTTTCTATAAGAACTTCTTCCTTCTTTCTTCTTTCTCTGATTTAGCCATCATCGTTTACCATACCGAATCGTTGGATAACTTTAGGGTCGATTTTGGAATTCCTTCTTGAGTTACTTTGGAAGAACCTCCTTGCCCTTCTGATTTATTTTCTCTAGCTAAGGGACATTGGTTTCCTTCCATTTTTGTAGCAGAATGTGGTTTTTCTTTCCCGTCTAATCCATTGTGTTTGGAATTTTACCAATATTTTGATATTGTTCCTGCAAGAGTAGTTCCAAATACATGGAGGGTAGTTAATGGCGTACATAGGTTGAATCAAATTCGTGGAACTCGTCTAGGAATTCCTGAAATTATGTACTATTATAAATGGGTTACCAACGACACCACCTTTTATTTAAAAACTAGGTTTTCTAACAGAGCTTTAGTGTTCAATCTCCCTAATGCTAATAGGGATTATTTTAAACATGGGGTTGTGATGAAAAATTGGCAACACCCCCCATTAAAGGGGAAAGATGTGTACCAAGGTCCCAGATGTCCACTTTATGGCAATGGGATATGTTGTTTTTGTTTTTCAATTTAGCTCTGGTTTTTCTTGATAAAATGTGTCACTGACATTTTTTTTTATGTTTCAGTTGATAGTAAGAGAAAATCCCCAAAAGAGAGTGATATTAATATAAAATATTTGAAATTTATCTAGGAATTACATCAAGCAATAGCTGGGGAACACGTGAGATCTGCCCCCTATTTGATGAGATATAAGAACACCACTTCTTCTTTTATTGATCGACCTTTTGCTCCTCCCTTGGTGATTGACCTTGAGAAGGCTCCAACATCTTCTTCATTTGTTAAAGAATCTTCCTATGACTTAGGTACTTCTATTACTGACCTAATGACGAAGAAGAGGAGAATTCCTGATCTCTTTGCTAAGGTTACCCTAGTACTGATGGGGAGAAGAAGAGCAAAGATGATGTCCTAACTAAAGGGACTAATAAAAAGGATGTTGTTTCATATGTTGGAGTAGTCACAACTATCAAGGAGATCAGTAAGAAGCCCCCTATTTCTCATAAAGAGGCAACACTTTTGATTGAAGGGTTACTATTGTTAGAGAAGAGATACCACCTTTGATTGAAAATACTCCTCTCTGAAGATTAAGAAGGGGTCTTGCTGAGAAGATCATGGATTCTGCTGCCCAACCTCCTAGGGTTGACGTACCTTATTTGAGAGTTAGTACTTCAGCACTCATTTCTCCTGGCTTTGCCAAGAAATTAATTTGGTCTAGAACTCTTCCTGAATGCCGAGTTGCTGAGACTTATACTCCTCGAGAGAAGGTTACTGACTTGGCATCCCAACATCTTGCATAAGAAGTGTCATTATACCTGTCATTTTGATTCTTTGTACAATGTTCATATTTTGACTTGTTCTTTCCTTTCATTTTTTGGTGTACTTTAATAATATCCTGGAGAAGGATGAGGCTATCAAGGCTTCAACTTCATCCAGTGGAGTAGAAGAAGCCCTTGCTGGGTTGTCAAAATCTTTAGTGGAGTCCCGACAAAAGTACGAGGAGGACAAAGCTTCTTGGGAAAATAGAATCAAGTCCACTGAAATAGCTCAACAAAAAGCTGAGGAAGCTGCCAAAGAGGCTGATACAGCTCGACAGGAGGCTAATAAGTTGTAAATGTTTTCAAGGGGCAGAGGAGAAATTAAAGGTTACCATTTCCAGCAAGGTGGAAGTTGAGGGCAAGCTTGACGAGGCTGAACAGTGTAAGAAAGACCTTGAGGAGAAGGTGCAGTCTGTTGAAGATCTTCTTAGGGAAAGGACTTACTCAGAGGGGTGAAGAAAAAAGCTGTTGTGAAGGACTTTAGCTCTGGCTGGGATAAAGGGTGGAACAAAGCTATAACTGCTGCTTCTACTCAAATGGAGTATGCAAGTTTAAAGTTCTTCATAGATGGATGGGCTACAATTTTGAAAGAGTTGAATGTTGCTGAGGATTCTAAACTATTTTAGAGATATGTTCATGGCCCTCCTCCTACTATTAAAGAAGAAGAAGATAAAGATGGATCTGATGAATCTTCTTTATTGATAGTAAAACAAACAGCTGCTGCCACTACCCTTCAGTCCTCCGAGAAAGTTCAGCAGACAATCACTTCTATCGAGCAACGCCTGATGCCTACCGAGCAACTAATTCCTTCCTCAAAATCAATTGAGGATATTGTAGGGAATAAGGAGAAGGTGTAAAGTTGTTCGATAATTTATTGCTTTTCTCTATTTTTTCCTTTTTTGTTTTGTACCTTTGGTTGTATCCTCTTCTCTTATGATCAATAAAATGGACTTTGTTATTTATTCTGAGTTTCTCCTTTACTTGTTCAATATAGTTGTACTGTTGTTGATCTGGTTTTACTTTTCCTTGCTAGCTCATTTCCAGGATGTAATTGTTGTTAGCTTATGATACAGAGTTGATGAAGAAGTGTACTGATTACTTCAAACCTGGTCGTGAAGATTTCACTGAAGCACAAATAATTGATATTCTTGGGTCTGATGCCTCTGAGCGAGTAATTGATGCTTACCAATATTTAAAATGTCTACTTGATCGAGTTATTGCAAATAACATGGCATACTATGAAATGATTGAGGATCTCCAAGGAATGATCAAAGAACTTCAGTTTCAATATAAGGAAGCCACTGCTCTTCTGCATGAAGGTTATGAGAAGAAGTACCAACAGTTGAGTGTTGATCGGGGTTATGACAAATTTATTTCAGCCCATAACAAGAGAGGGATTGTGTTAAAACTTGAGGTTGAGGAGCATAGAAACATTGCTAAGCTGTTGGAGGAGGAAAATATTTCTTTAAGAGAATAACTGAGACAACGAAAATCTGCTGCTTCATCTAGAGCTCTGGTCCCAGTTAATGATAAAGGTTTTCTTTTTTGGAGACTGAGAATGCCTCTTTGAGGGAAAAATTAGAAACTTTGAGAAAATACAAACCTGCTTCTTCTTATTGAGGTAGAACTAGAGCTGGTCGGAGTAGCCTTGAAGAGACTAGGACTCAACAAGCTCTAGAAAATCAAGCTGCTCAACTGAAGGCAAAAAATTAAGCTTTAGGTGAGATGACCCAAAAAATTCAAACTTTTACCGAGCAACTTTCCCATAAGAGTTTTGCGTTGGAGAATAAATAAAACTTGGTGAAGAGTCTTCATTAGCATGCTAAAAGATTGACTTATCAATTCCACAAGCAGCCCCGGGATTTTTGGATGGGGTGGTATAATGAAGCTTTATTGCAGGTTGAATCAATCAAACAATGAGGGATACAAACAGGGATGGTTGAATGATCTAACTGTGTTGAAGGTTGAACAAGAGCTATGGGATTGGTGCGACCCTGGATTACTTGATCTTCCAGTGCCTCCTTTCAAGCTAGATGTTAGTTGGATTCCAATTAGGTCCATTCCTCAGTGTTTGATATCCAAATACCTTAGTGACTACAACCTGCACGAAAATTTTAAGATATCTCGACCTCCATATTTGCTTAAGCGACCAAGTACGAGAGATACCAGAATGCTACGAGACTTGAACTTTATCAATTCTTATTTTTCTTTAGATGATCCTCGAGTTGGAATGGATCTTGTACCTAAATCTGAAGGAAAGAAACCAATAGAATAGGCTATTTGTATTTTGTTAGTGATTAAAAATCATCTTTTTGTAATTTTTTTTCCTTGGAAATAAATTAATTGTATGATGGGAAACAAATTAATTGTATGATGTTTATCTTGTCAATATTCATGAGATCAACTATAATAATGTTGTACTTCATTGAGTATATTTATATCTATAAAGGGACAATTTTCCCTTCGTTGATTTGATTGCCTAGACAATGGAACTTTGTCCCATATGTTTGCCTAGTTTTAGTGACTTATCACCCATAAGTACCTAAGCAATGGAATTATTTTTATCCCATGTTCCTGCTCAGTTGTGGAAATTGTTGATGTAAGAGGCCCCCGATTTTAAAAACTTTATACTTTAAAATCAATTTCCTTGATAATGATGCGGAAGCGTAAAATTGATTGTTCAATACAATAAACAAATTTTAATTTACTTCAAAATAAAATTAAACATAAAGTGAAATAAGATAAATACACATACACTATTTAATTTCACTTAAACAAAATTAATTAACCCAAGTCCTAAAAATTTGCGTAAGTCATATTTGGAAATGTTATCAAGTTAGGCCAAACCAATTTTAACAATTAAATTAAATGACTTGAATTAATTAACTAAACATTACCCAATATTAATTTAGCACCAAATTAAACATGTAGTGATTAAATTAAACCAATTTTATCTTTTTACCTAAGCATGCGTTCTAGGTGATTTTGCAAAAGATAAAATAAACAATTAATCCACTACACCGCGATGTACGAGGAAAAACCCACAACGGGAAAAAACCTCGGACGACCCTAGCCTTAAATCCACTAAGTACGAAATTTTACATTTACAAGACAAAAGACTTACAACACTCGACTAGATCCCTCTCAAGCCCCGACGCGTCTTCTTGTAACAACCTCTGTCTAGTAGATAACCACGGAGCTCCACCGCGGTCTCGGAACCCACCGATCGAACTTTATATGGTCACCGTCCCCAAACAAGGAGCCTTTCTCCAAGTGGGTAATGTCGCAGCAAAACGTCTTCTTCTTTATGGGATTTAGAAGCAAACCCAAACTTCTCTTCAATTCGGTGTAGAGAAAAACCCTCTGCCAAACTCCAAGCAAGATGTATATATATGTGAACTTGGATAAACAAAACTATGGTTGAAAACTAGAGTGGTAGGTAAATTTTAATTTGAAAATTATCACTCAAAACTTGATATTTTTCTCTTTATAATTTTTCTCTCAAAACACTCTCTAGGTGTTAGTATGGTATGAAAAAGATTATTTTTCAAAAATGATTCCCGCACATAGTTATGTTGTGAAAAGATAGTGGGGAAAGAAAATGGGAAACATGGGTAAAAACTACTAAAAACTGTTCTCGCCTAACATCTCGCTCGAACGACATTTTCATTCGAACGAAATCTCGTTCGAACGAGTCTTCTAATGAAGTTCCTGAAAAATATGTTACTAAAGCCGTTTATAAAAATAAACTATTTAAGTAACTCCGATCTATTTTTTAGGAAACTCTTTTCATAAAAACCAAACTATTTGAAACAAGATGTGTTTAACAAATCAGTATGTACGAGATCTATTCAAAATTTGAATAGCAAGTTTATAATGAAGTTTAAAAAAAAACTTAAACTCAGCACAACCAAGAATGAGATGAGGAGATGTAGAAAGATTATGTTCACGGTGTTTTTTACGTGGTAAAACCTCACCAATTGAGGAAACATCCACGACTCCCTCTACGGAGTAAATTGAAAAAGCCACTAAAACAAATATATGAGTTACAAACTATATAACTAACATGCAAACAACTTAGACCTATATAAGTTTAGGAATGTACCCTCTGGTGTCCTTATAACTTCTCTGCAGTTCTGATTGTTGATGTAGTTCTCCCAGTTTGTTAAATTCTGATTTGTTCCAGCACTTTACGTCGAATCTTTGTTCACAAGATCTTATTACCAACACTTTTCGTGTTGTAGGGTGAAAGTGTTTGTGGAGGTGCTCTCTAACACATGCATGCACACACACTTATTAAGTACAAACAATCCTAACAAATTACAGTAACACTATATGCTGTGATCTTTTCTTTTTCTTTCTTCTTACAAAACTTCGAACCTTATTTGACCTTTAAATCAATCCCATAATCCACGGATACCTTGCTAGGAAGATAATCAAGTTCTTAATCAATCTCAGAATTTAGAAAAAAAATTCGAGATTGAAAACTCCAAGTGAGATTCCAAACTAGGTTAAACGTTCAGTTTTACAAGAACTAGAAACAGAAAGCATTTATTGTTGATTTCAAAGTAAGCAAACGTTTTATAAAAAATAATCAACAATATATTTCTAAAGATGAGAAATAAAGAATGAAACTAAGTGTAATGTAACATGAATAACTCAGATCTGAAATTTCTATGAAATCAGAAAGTAGATCCGAGTAAAAGTTTAAGTTGAAAACAAGATCTAACGAACAAGAGGTTACAGCAACAAATACAAACTCAACTCAAACTCTCAAACACTCAAGAACACTCAGGGTAGTGTTTTGGAAATGAAGGAGTTTTAAAGAAGTGTTTAAATTTGGATTGAAGAGGCTTTGACGAACAAGGTTAGGGTTTCTAACTCTCTCTCTCTCTGTTTTCTCTCTTCTCTCTCTCCTCTCTCTTCTCTCTCAATTTCTCTCAGAAAAATGAAAATGGCAAAAGTCTTCGAAGTCTGAGATTAGGGTTCCTTTTATAGTGTGAAGAGAATATTCGAGAGACTGGATCAAAACCAAGGGCTAGGATTAAGTCAAGTTAAATTGACTTTGATCGAAGGGTTCTAAGAACGCGGTGCTTAAACGATACCTGATTGGTTTAAAATGTTGTACTGGGATTCACCAAGACAACATGTAGATCGTCGATAACCAATTATCCAAGGGCTAAAAACATACGCGTTTATAACTTAGTAAAGAAACACAATCTCAACCAATCAGATGAAGACAGGTGTTGGCCAAATAAAGGATATGAAACGCGCGTCCTAAAGTAATTAAAACCACACCCTAAGGTTTACTCCGCTTTCGGATTCTACCCAAGGTAACATTAGGCCAATGTAACCAACAAAGTATATTTACAGATTGGCCATAAAAACTTATAAATCAATTTTTAATTAAGAAAACCTTATGTAAAAAGTGTTTATAAAATCCCAAAAAATTATTAAAAATCAAACTTAGGGATTTAAACACACGCAACATATGTACAGACATTATTATGCAGTATGATATGCATTAAATAAATCCTACTGTGTGTGAGTGTTGGCAATTTGTTCTTGATCACTACAAGATAGAGAGATAAAGTAACAAACCAATTTATGAGGTTCTTTGGTTTCTAGGGAGGACATAATTTCGTCACAATTTCCAAACTAGATGAGCGCTTATACAATATAGACTCAAGTGAGTCAAAAGTATAAGGGCTTCAGTTCCAGTGTGAACTCGTTAGAAGCATGTTGGAAATTTCGTTCGAACATCCATCTCGTTTGAACGACATTTCGAATGAAGTTCCAGTGTCCAATATGGGAAGTCGTTGGCAAACTCGTTTGAACGACTTGTGGTTTGAACGACAATCTCATTCGAACGACACTTCGAACGAACTTACAGAAAGTTCCAAAATTTCCTTTTTAGCCCAGAAACATTATATACTTTATATATAAGTTTTAATAGAAAACATTTCTGAAAACAAAATGTATTTTTAAAACCTAACACCCATTTAAAACATGTTCCAAGCTCATATATATATATATATATATTAATGCATTCATCCCTTGGGAGCATGGAACCACTATAGATGACGTAGCATCGAGGCACTTAAACACAACATTTTGATGAAGCTTTATATACTTGGCCGCTACGTCTTCAACAAACACGTCATAGGCTTGAAGAATGATCAATATACTCTATCCTATGACTCAAACATTTTTGTCCGGAATTGAACCAAAACTACAAAGGACTCAATTGGAAATTTGTGTCCTTACAAATCTCCCCCTTTGCTATTCCGTGACAAAAACCAAACAAAAATTCTAAAGGGTCGTCAAGCTCTACTAGACTGACAAAAAGTCCCACCCAAAATAAAAGTACAATGCTTGACTCAAACAACCCAGAGGATCACAATCTTTGTTGGTGAAAGTTGCCACTTTATAATAGAATTCCTGCACACTTAATCAAACACATTACACGCATAGGGAATATCAAAATATTTAATGCAGTGAAAATAAATACTCCCCCTAACTTAATTCCCCTTTATCAGCTATGATCAACCTAAGAAGATAGCGACTCCCCCCCCCCCCCCCCAAGATAAATCTCCCGCACACTCAGATAAGATACGGTTATAATAGGATTAGATATCATTTCTCCCCCTATCATTCTCACCCTTTTTTGTTAAGGAGTAGACAAAGGATAAAACTAATTAAACATGATAATGCAAAAGATGATTAAAATGTTAAAGCATATGGGCAACAAAAAATCAACTAATCCATATAAAAAATATGAATATCAACTAAGTGTGACACCCCGCCTAATAAAATACCGGGTGATCAGTCCTATACCAAATTAAAACAGGAATCCCAGCTGGATCATCCTTAGCATCACTGTCGAAAACTTTTTAAAACTTACTAACCACCTAGTATTCCAAAAACTGGTGCCAATTTTAACTTTTTAATTAAACCAAAACTGTACATGCGGAATTTAAAATATAAACCATTCACACAACTGAATGAAAATAAACTGAATCATAATTACACAACATGCCGAATAAATCACTGGCCACCAAAGAAATAAACCGAATACAAATATTCAACACCTGAATAAGTTACACATGAAAACTGTACCGAGAAGTCTGGGCGACAAGCCCTAAATAAAACTGAAACTGATACAAGATTCCTACTCTAGGAATGGATGAATGATGCGTCTAATCCAAACTCCTGCTAGCATCCACATATGCCGCAGCTCCGTGTCCCTGGAATAGAATATCAATCCTGGCGTCCCTGTGGCTGGACACCTAAAAGGTTTTGAAAATATTTTTATAGCAAGGGTTATAACCCAAAACAGTTTGAAAATATTTAGCAAATGAATTAACTGCAGTAATTTAAAATGTATGAATGCGCTTCATATTTAAGTTAGTGTCACACTCCCTTGTGGACATTCTCACCCCTCCACTATTGTGCACACCTACCGGTTACCTTAAACCCACCTAGTTGTACTACCCCGTCCAACTAGTCCTGGTATAACCTTCCCTTACCATACTACTCTAACCCGAGTATAATGATTCTTGAATTATAAGTTATTTCACAATTAACTTAATTAATTCCTCTTAAATAGTAACATATAACCGTATCACAAGTTATATAAAGTAAATACATCACCCACTGTATTATTCCCACAAATGAATAACTTAATTAATTTCTTATTAATTAACAACATATAACTGTAACCCGAGTTATATAAGGTAAATACATCACACACTGTATTATATCCTACATATAATATTCACTACCATATTATACGTACCTTTACTAACATCCACACATATATCATACATGTACCCATCCTTCCGAGTTTACCCTCACCGGATGATTCCCTCTAAAATTCTATCTCACTAGGTGTGCTCACAAAACCTAGTTTTCCCCAAGTTGGAATCGCTCACCAACTTGGACCAAAATATAAACGAAGTGGAGGCGGTCATATTCCTTCCCTGAAAGTGAGATAAATCCCTCACCCATACATACCGGACGCTATGACCTGGGGATATACTCGCCCTACTCCTCAAGCTAGGGGATTCACCCACATCGCGCAACCTCCCTTGATAGCATTAGAGTATATAAATTTAATAAATATTTAATCACTGATATTTAGTATCACGCACAATAAATACACGTATATATATATATATATATATATATACTATCACGACACCGTATATATATATATATAATATAAACGCCGGCTTTACCGTGTACTCAAAATCCCGTACACTGCCTGTAATTTAATATCACACACAATATATATACACGTATATATATATATATATACTATCACTACACCGTATATATATAATATAAACCCCGGCTCTACCGTGTACTCCAAGCTCCGTACACTGCCAGAAATTTCCCGAGTCTGTGGCCCGACTCAATGTAGTTAATTTTCTCACTTAATAATTTATCGTCTTCCCGAGTCTATGGTCCGACTCTAATATAATTAATTCACACCTTAATTAATATAATACTTTCCCTGAGTCTATGGTCCGACTCTCCTTAAATTAATTAACACACATTTTAATTTAATACCTCCCCGAGTCTATCACCCGACTCTAATTAAATTAATTAATCAACCCAAATTCCGAGTCTGTGGTCCGACTCTAATATAATTAATTATCACATTAATTAATAAGTACCCTTCACTAGTCTCCAATCCGATCCTGATTAAACTAATTATCCCACCCATTAATTTAATCATTCCCGAGTCTACAAACCGACTTTAATTAAATTAATTATCACATTTATTAATTTAATAACTAGGTGTCACTCAACCATTGTCCCCGGACTCACTTACTTGGCCCGTAACTTGATATTTCCCGAGTCTGTGTTCCGACTCCAAATTAATTACTCTCTCTCAATAATTAATTTAATACTTTGGTGTCACATTACCAACATACCCGGACTCGCCCACTTGGTCCATAATTAAATATTTTCCCGAGTCTATATCCCGACTCAAAATTTATTAGTTTATCTCCAAACTTAATTCACTACCTTGGGGTCGCATGACCAATATACCCGGATTCACTCACTTGATCCGTACCTCACTATTTTGGAATAAAGTCTCTCAATTTCATCCATTAAATGCCTCACCTAAATTCATCCTAGTCCCAATTACTTTCTCCCATAATTGCTAGGAATAATGGTTCCTATTTATTTATCACTAAATAAATGCTTGGGAGTTAAATTTAATTAATTTTTCCCCTTATACTTCACCCAAGGCCGAACTGCCCAGAATTTCCCATCGTCGATCGATCGATGCCCCCGATCGATCGATCGACCCCTTCGTTACAACTCCTCTTCCCCCTGTTTTCCACCATTAACGAATTTAAAGGTTTTTAAACCATAATTTAAACCTCTAATTACATCATCCCATCATCTACACATGGTTAATCCACATCCTATTCATCATAGAAATCATTAAGATAATCAACTTCTCTAATTATCTCACAATTTTCGAAATGGGTCTTTCTCCACAAAATTCAATTATCTGTTTTAAATCAAAATTTCCAGATTCGATTTCCACTCTTTTATGTTCTGGATTTTCTCGTTCAAATCATAAATACATATTCAGATATCAATCACCCATCTAAATCTTACTTTGAATCTCATTCAAGTATTTCAAAAATAAAAACCCCATTTTGTACCCATTTACACCCAAAAACGAATTCTCATACCCACATCACTATGATATGAATTGATTATCATGCTTTAAGAATCAAAAACAGCTAATCACTTGCCTGGAATCATTCGTAGGGTCTGATTCTGTTGTTGTAGAGTTTGGTTGACGAAGAACACCCCAAATTAACCCTTTAATTTGGCTCCAAAAGCTCCCAATTGCTCATGCTAAGCTTTCCCCCAATTTCCCTCTCAAGCCCTAGGATTAGATTTGTGATGGCTGTTAATTTCCTAACCCCTCACTTAGGTTAAAACTCTCCATCCCGTTTTTCACCTAATGGGCTTAATTAAAGTGGCCCAACTCACCCCGTGTGGGCTCGGCCAAGCCCAAAAATACCCCGAGACCCAATTACTACCCCCGGGTACTCTTTTCTGACTATCTCGACCCATCCGGACTCAACCGCGCACTCAGAATTGGCATCCAAATTAATTTATAAAAATCTTCATCTCACACCCCATTTAGTCTATACCGACTCCCGGCTGGGATAAGTGTATACCTCGTCATTAATACTCGAAATGACGTAATTAAATTATTACTATTCACTTAGTAAATAAATTTCCCTAAACATTAACCATTCTTTCCCCGATTAATATTTAAATATATATATTGCCATAATCAATTCAATTAAAATTACAACACACCAGTAATTTAAAAATCCCGAATTAATTAACTATTAAATGCACAAAAATACGGGGTGTTACACTAAGATGCAAGAAAACGATACCAATATGATACATAAAGTATTAAGCATGTGATATCAAACAAGAATGCACCAAGATAGATACCAATAATGAAGTATAAGCTTGGATGGACTAGAAAACAAGGCAGAGACAAACAAATATCATATATATGCATAATCTAAAAGTATCAATAACGCACATGCATATATATATATATATATATATATATATATATATATATATATATATATATATATAGAGAGAGAGAGAGAGAGAGAGAGAGATAAACACACAAATGACACAAAATACATTAAGCTCTTCACACTCGTATGGCAAAAATGTGTCAAATGGAAACGAAAGTGTAGAGGTTTGAACTAGTAACAATTAAATTTAGACCCAATCACTTAAAACATGTTCACGGAGTTCTCAATTGATTGCAAACTTCATCACATTTGAATATAACCTCATGTGACAATATATATTGAACTCAATGAACAAACATACACAATGCATACAAGCCTAGAGTTTTGATGATTCTACAAACCACATAGATTCATGACATTAAAGACCACTAGGATAAACGGACATTGTGTAAACCGTTGATATACCATCAAATATCCCTTAATAAGCATTTATATTAATTTTGAATGAATATATCAATCAAACATAGGCCTTGGAAATTATTTTTCTTTTTAATGCCATATTTTCTATTTATAGGTCTTTGGACCACGTATTTCTTTTAGATCCAATTCAAACGGTGGCTTACAATCGCAAAGGATTATTATTCCTTTCGGAGCCCTTTCCTTATGCACATTTATATATCATTTTTTATATCTCACAAGCTCACGTGCAACGAATTTTGACATGCACTAGTCCTCCTAGATCATAAATATGGAGATGACTAGATTGGTAGGAGAACACCTCACAAAGCTCAAATATAACATGTGACATTAAAATTTCAAAAGAGATTGTGCATGTGTGAATAGAGGCATATAAAAATAGAATCCATTTAAGCAATACAAAATCCAACTACTCCATATAAACATGGTAAAGAACACTTTAAGGATTGATAATCTAAACCAAAAGTTCTAGCCACATGGGAGCGTAAAAGATGGGATTCAAACACAAGTATATGCCACATAAGTGTGTCAAACAAAAATACACACACAAAAAAATCTTTTTGAGTTTTTGACATTTTTAACCAAAAATAAAAAAATTTACTCAAAAAACAAACAAAAATTCATTTGTATTTTTCATTAAGCCTAAATAATTAACAAGGTAAAAACACAAATAATAAACAAAAATCTTTTTGTATTTTTCATTTAATGAAAATAAAAATGAAAGAAATATAATACAAAAGATAAATAAAAATCAGAATTCTAGCATGTGATTAAACATGGAGCATAGACTAGGAAATGATTAAACAAGCATACATTTAGCATGATAATATAGCATGAAGCGCAAAAGCTAAAGTATACAACCACGAACACATTCATTCTTAGATTTAGCAAGGGAGGAGGTATGTGAAAGTAAATGAGAATCAAACGTCATATTTTGCAAGGAAACCAAGTTGGATTTCCTAACCCAAATTAATGAATAATGACAATCTTGGGGTGTAGAAATTTTAACTACCTTGGTTGCTTTGCTTTGGGATTTTTTAGGAATTCGTTTAAGATCAAAATAAAATTTCCTAAGATGACCTTTTCGACCACAATGTGTAGAAGTAAAATTATGTCAAAATTTGGTACCTAAGTAATGATCTCTAAAGGCTTTCCTAGTAGATTCTCCTAAAACATTGTATTTGGCTTTATGAGTAGATTCCTTACAAGTATTGAAGCCTAAACCATTAGTGTCATTTTTAATTTGGACCGTTCCTAATATTTTATCTAATTTTTCCGAATGACACTCTAAATCAAATTTGACATTACTAGAGTCTTTTAATATTTTTTCTAATTCTAGGATGTTAGACTCTAATAAAACATTTCTCTCTTTGAACTCGAGAATCTCCTTTTTTAAGGATTCCATTAAACCTCCAAGGCTATCTCTCTCGCCTTCTACATATTCAACTTTCTCTCTAAGAGTCCTCTCACGTGTCCTAAGGTCATCTACCAACATACTATCATCAATGACCTTGACACACTCTTTTAAACTAGCTTCCAACTTCAAATTAGCTTTTTTTAATTTAATTGATTCTTTATATAATTCGTGAAAAGCATTTTGAAGTTCACTCACATTAACCTCTTTTTCATTTTCACTCTCTGTTTCTTCTCCACTCTCACTATCATAAAAAATAAGGGAATCATAAACAATGACCTTGGAAGTGTCATGTGTTAAAGTTTCATCAATCGACGAGTTCTCACTATCACTCACATGACTAGCCATAAAAGCCACAAAGTTCGGCTTAGTGGGGGAATAAGGTCCCTCTTCCTTATCACTTATACTAAGGGTCGCATTATATGAAATGGGTCGCTTACCCTCTTTCCTTAGTTTAGTGGGGCACTCAGAAGCCCTATAGCCATAACCCTCACAACCAAAACACCTATTTGACTCGTCCCTATTTAAATTTTCGTTAGAAGATTTAGGGATCCTTTCGGATTTGTCATACTTAGAAGTTTCAAATTTCTTAAAATCATTTTTAAATTTATCTTTGTTAAATTTAAGAAATTTTCTAAATTTCCGAGCAAACAAGGCCATGTCTTCCGAGTCACTATCACTCTCGCTCTCTACTACTTGTTTGACCTCTTTTCGGGCTTTTAAAGCAACGCCCTTGTTAATTTTCTTTTCATTTTTAGAGGAAAACATGTCCAGTTCATAGGTTTGCAAATCTCCTACAAGCTCTTCTAATTACTTAGAGTCTAAAGTTGGTAAAGAATTTAAAACGATCACTTTTGGAATAAATCTATCAGGTAGGGACCTCAAAATTTTCTTTACAACTCGGTTGTCGGGTATTTTTTCTCCCAAGTTAAATGATGAATTGACAATATCGGAAAGTCTAGCATAAAATTCATCAAAAGTTTCATTATCGTTCATTTTGATAGTTTCAAATTGAGTGGTGAGGTTTTGGAGTTTAGAAGCCTTAACAACACTAGTTCCTTCATGAGTTAATTGTAAAATATCCTAAGCTTCTTTAGCGGTTTCACACGTCATAATACGTTTGAATTCTTCCAGTGTGACCACACTAAACAAGGCATTTAAACCTCAGGAATTAAAAGTTGAAAGTTTAAACTCATTTTCAGTCCATCTATCGGCCGATTTGGGAACACGTTTATTTTCTACTAAATGAGTTGGTGGAGACCACCCGTTAACTACAAATAACCAAACTCTCCCGTCGATAGATTTTAGTACCGATTTCATTCGCGCTTTCCAGTACGCGTAGTTAGAACCATCGAAAATAGGAAATTTTAAGAATGGGGAAAAATCAATTTTAGCCAAAAATTGTTAAAAGATCTTTAACAAAGCAAATTATCATTTTTGGCTCTGATACCACTTGTTGACATAAGAGGCCCCCAATTTTAAAAACTTTATACTTTAAAATCAATTTCCTTAATAAAGATGAGGAAGCGTAAAATTGACGGTTCAATACAATAAACAAATTTTAATTCACTTCAAGTTAAAATTAAACATAAAGTGAAATAGGATAAATACACATACACTATTTAATTTCACTTAAAAACAATTAATTAACCCAAGTCTTAAAAATTGGCCTAAGTCATATTTGGCAATGCTATCAACTTAGGCCAAACCAATTTTAACAATTAAATTAAATGACTTGAATTAATTAACTAAACATTACCCAATATTAATTTAGCACCAAATTAAACATGTGGTGATTAAATTAAACCAATTTTATCTTTTTACCTAAGCATGCGTTCTAGGTGATTTTGCAAAAGATAAAATAAATAATTAATCCACTACGCCGCGATGTACAAGGAAAATCCCACAACGGGAAAAAACCTCAGACGTCCCTAGCTTCAAATCCACCAAGTACGGAATTTTGCATTTACAAGACAGAAGACTTACAACACTCGACTCGATCCATCTCAAGCCCCGACGCGTCTTCTTGTAACAACCTTTGCCTAGCGGATAACCACGGAGCTCCACCGCGGTCTCAGAACCCACCGATCGGACTTTATATGCTCACCGTCACCCAAACAAGAAGCCTTTCTCCAAGTGGGTAATGTCACAGCAAAACGTCTTCTTCTTTGTGGGATTTAGAAGCAAACCCAAACTTCTCTTCAATTCGGTTTAGAGAAAAACCCAGTGCCAAACACCAAGCAAGAAGTATATATATGTGAACTTGGATAAACAAAACTATGGGTGAAAACTAGAGTGGTAGATGAATTTTACTTTGAAAATTATCACTCAAAACTTGATCTTTTTCTCTTTATAATTTTGCTCTCCAAACACTCTCTAGGAGTAAGTATGGTATGACAAAGATTATTTTTCAAAAATAATTCCCGCACATAGTTATGCTGTGAAAAGATAGTGGGGAAAGAAAGTGTGAAACATGGGTAAAAACTGCTAAAAATTGCCAAAAATTGTTCCCGCCTAACATTTCGTTAAAACGACATTTTGGCTCGAACGAAATCAAATTCGAACGAGTCTTCTAACGAAGTTCCAGTGTGAACTTGTTAGAAGCTCGTTGGAAATATCGTTCGAACATCCATCTCGTTCGAACGACATTTCGAACGAAGTTCCAGTGACCAATATGGGAAGTCGTTGGCAAACTCGTTTGAACAACTTGTGGTTTGAATGACAATCTCGTTCGAACGACACTTCGAACGAACTTATAGAAAGTTCCAAAATTTCATTTTTAGCCCAGAAACATTATATACTTTATATATTAGTTTTAATAGAAAACATTTCTGAAAACAAAACGTAGTTTTAAAACCTAACACCCATTTAAAACATGTTCCAAGCTCCTATATATATATTAATGCATTCACACCTTGGGAGCATGGAACCACTATTGATGATGTAGCATCAAGGCACTTAAACTTGGCGTTTTAATGAAGCTTTATATACTTGGCCGCTACGTCTTCAACAAACATGTCATAGGCTTGAAGAATGATCAATATACTCTATCCTATGACTCAAACATTTTTGTCCAGAATTGAGCCAAAACTAAAAAGGACTCAATTGGAAATTTGTGTCCTTACAGCAATTATTTATGTAAATAATTACCTTGGTGCCTAGGTAGTGGATATTTTACCCATCTTCTTGCCTAGTTTAGATGCCACTTGGGTCACTGATAATCGAACAGGCATTGCCTTGCTCGATTATTGTACTAACATTGTTGGTTGTGTTTCCAACTTGTAGGTTGTGATTGCTGATACCGACCAACTTTTTTGGTGTTTGTGCTGATGCCGACCAACTTGGTTGGTGTTTGTGCTGATGCTGACCAACTTTGTTAAGAATTTTTTTTTTGTTACGAAGTTAGGTTAGTGTAGAACTAGTTTTCGAAAAAATAACACAAATGAATATCGGTAAATTCGCATTTTCATTCATTCTGAAACAATAGGGTACATGTACAATTACATTACTGGTAATACTTTCGCAAGTGCTCTGCATTCCAAGGATTCTTGAATTCTTCCCCTTCTAAAGTTTATATTCTATAAGTTCCGGGTCGAACAACAGCTGTGACACGATAGGTCACATGCCTGTTAGCTTGAAACTTATTGCGTTTTTGAATTACCTTCTTGAGCACATAATCTCCCTCTTTGAGATCACATTTCTTGACTCTTTTATTGTAGAACAAGGCGATCCGTTGCTGATAAGCTGCATTTTGGATTACTGCATCTTCTCTGACTTCTTTAAGCATATCCAAGTCCAAACATCTCATCAAATCTCTTATCGTAGAATTAAAATTTAGAAACCTATAAGTAGGTAGTCCTAGTTCAGAAGGTATCACTGCTTCACTCCTAAAAGCTAACATATAAGGATATTCCCCATTTGCGGTTCGGGGAGTTGTTCAATAAGCCCATAGCACTGAGTGCAACTTAATTATCTAGTTTCTGTTAGCATCATCCAGCCTCTTCTTTAACCCATTCACTAGAGTTATGTTCGTTACCTCTATTTTCCTGTTACTTTGGGGATTACCTGGAGCAGAATGAATCTTTTGAATGTTAAAATGTAGACAATACGCATCGAACTCCTCATTATCACAGTGGGTACTACGATCAGTGATAAAAGCATGTGGCAGACCATATCTGCAAATAATATTCTTCCAAATGAATTGATAGACCCTTTCATAGGCAATATCATTGAGAGGTTCATCTTTCACCCTTTTTATGAAATAATCCACAGCAACCACTAAATATTTGAATCGTCCTCTTGTAGTTGGCAGAGGCCTGACTAAATCTATTCCCCATATGTAAAATGTCCAAGGTGAAGTGATCCGTGTTGACATTGCCTTATGAGTTCTTTGTAGAGTAGAAAATCATTGGCACTTGTCGCATTTTTTGGCGTAATCTATGTAACCAGCGCGCATTGTTGGCTAGTAGTACCCCTACGTATTCACTCTCTGTAAAAGATTTCTACATGCTATATGTGCTCCATAAGATCCTTCAAAATTTCCTCTATTAGATCTTTAACTTTTGCTGGGTGAATACATCTTTGCAGAGCAGCTATCATCTCTCTTCTGTATAAAAATCCATTATTTAAGGTATATCTTGCAGCTTTAAATTTCAACCTCTTGGTTGCAAGTTGGTCGGCTGGTAACGTGCCTTCTTCGATATAAGCCCTGATGGGATCCATCTTGGAACGTCCCATATCCAAGGCGATGAAATTCACCATCAAATCATCATCAATACTTCTGCTTGCCAGTATCTTAATTGGAATTATTCTTCATAGCTCGGTGTGTATAACTGAAGCTAACCAAGCAAGTGCATTTGCTCTCGCATTCTCTAGTCTTGGTATTCTAATCACTTGGACATCTTCTAAATGGGATACAATCTCCATGGCTTTAGCTAAATACCTCGACATGAACTCTCCTTTCACCGTGTAAAGATTGAGCATCTGATTCCCCACTGGATGTGAATCACTGAACACCATAACTTGCTCTGCATTCAATGATTTATCTAAGTTGAGGCCCACAATTACGGCTTCCTCATCAGCTTCATTATTGGAAGCTTTGAATTGGAAATGCAAAGCATATTCTATGTTTAATCCATCTGGACTATTGAGAATAATTCCGGCTCCACAGCCTGTCGCACACGAGGAACCACCAACATATAAATTCCATATAGGGATATTATTATCAAACCCTTGGTCTGACAAAATCCCTTCATGGAATATATGGATATTCCTTTCTCCATCCTTCAACTCTGACCTCTTACTAGAAGATTTTGGTTGATCGGCTACCATCTCTTCTTGCCGGTCTGTTATCGAGAGTTAATCGGGAACAGTTTATGTTGATTCTGTAGCATCCTCGAGTTTCTCTGCACTAGCCCCTATTGATCGGAGGTATCTGGGTAGGTAAATTCAGTGATGAAATCCGTCACTGCCTGCCCTTTGAGATAATATCTTGGCTTGTAGATAATGTCATACTCCCCTAATTCTACTGCCCAATACATAAATCTTTTAGACCTTTCTGGCTTATGTAACGCCTATCTGAGTGGCATGTCAGTATATACCACTATCGTATTGGCTTGGAAATATGGTTTCATCCTCCTACTCGTCTCAATCAATGCCAATGCTAACTTCTCCAGTTTTGGACACCTGATCTCTGCTCCCCTGAATGCCTTGATTGTATAGTAAACTGGTTTTTGCACTCCATTTTCTATTCATATCAAAGCCGAACTAACTACACTTTCAGAAACAGCTAAGCACAAATATAATTTTTCTCCCAACACCGACCTAGATTGTAAATGAGGTGTTCCCAAGTATCTCTTCAACTCTAAAAATGCCTTCTCACATTCGTCATTCCACTCAAAGGTATTTTTTGAGAACCTTGAAGAATAGAAGACATCTATCAATTACTCGGGACATGAATCTGGTGAGAGCTGCTATACGCCCCGTAAGGCTTTGAACTTCCTTCTTGGTGGTTGGAGATTGTAATTCTATCAAGGCTTTTATCTTGTCGGGATTTGCTTTAATACCTCGTTGATTCACAATATACCCGAGGAACAGGCCTTTATGTACGCCAAAAATGCACTTGGTCGAGTTAAGCTTCATCTAGTACTTCTCCAACTGGCCAAATGTTTTGCTCAAATTAGCTATATGGTCAGCTACTTTCTTACTTTTGGTTAACATGTCGTCGACATACACCTCCATATTTTTGTAAATCTGCTCTGCGAACACCTTGTTCATTAGCCGCTGATATGTAGCACCTACATTTTTAAGACCAAAAGGCATAATATTGTAATAATATGTTCCTCATGGGGTAATGAAAGAGATACTCTCCCTGTCTTATGGCTTCATTTTAATTTGATTGTATCTGGAGTAGGCGTCCATGAAACTCAACAATTCATGCCCGAAGTAGCATCTACTAGCTGATCTATCCTGGACAGAGGGAAATAATCTTTTAGGCAAGATTTATTCTGGTTTGTGAAGTCCACACACATTCTCCACTTGTTGTTATTCTTCTTAACCATCACCACATTAGCTAGCCAATCAGGATACTTGACGTCTTCAATGAAAGAAGCCTTTTGTAGCTTTTCCACCTCCTCTTGAATAGCCTGATTCTTCTTCAGACTAAATACTCTTCTTTGTTGCTTCACTGGTTTGATCTTTTTATTAACATTGAGCTTGTGACACAGGAAGGTTGGGTCTATCCCCGACATATCTTCATGACTCCACACGAATGCTTATTTTCTATGCCTCAAAAATGCCACTAGCTCTTGCTTCAATATCAGATCAACTAAAGCACCAATCTGAGTTATTCTTTCTGGTCACTCATCATCCAGAATAATGCTCTCCGTTGCCTCCATGACCTGGCCTTTAACGAGCTCCGTTTTATCTCTAGGGTCTAACGTTTCAATCTCAGACTCATCAGATTTGTCCACTTTATAAGTGGTTGTTTTCTTCCTTGCATCTTCCAATTCTTCTTACCCGATAGACGAGTAGTAGCATTCTCAAGCTACTTTTTGGTCTCCCTTTACAATTCCAACCCCAAAGTTAGTTGGGAACTTTAAACACTGATGTACAGTGGATGGAACTGCTTCAAACCTTTTCAAGCCTACTCTCCCTATGATTATATTATAGGCTGATAGGACATTTTTATCCATAATGAATAAGTGCACCTTTTCTGATTTGTAAGTAGGCCATGTGCCAATCAGTATGTCTATCTTGATCGTCCCAAATGAAAAAACTTTTTCTCTAGATAACCCAATAAGGGGCCTGTGATATGGATCTAATTGACCAAGATTTAGGTTCAAATTGTTCAAGCATGGATAAGACATGATGTCTGTCGAACTACCATTATCCACCAATACTCTCGAGACGATTACATCTTTCATTCTTATCTTGATCTCTAGAGGATCATCATGAGGATACAAAATGCCTTCCAGATCATTTTTTGAAAAACCAATGACCATCTTCTCTTTGTTAACCTTCCTCGGGCGATCCTCTTCTGCTAGATTTCTTCGTTGTATATAAGAACAAGATTGTGCCTCATTAAGGTAAGCTTTTCTCTCGGTGGTATGATCACCCCCTCCTGCATCTCCACCTGCAATTATGTTACAATTGAATGAACCAAAATGAATTGAAAATACCTCACACTCAAGTTGTCTTCGACTTTTTAGGAGATCGAGGTCGTCTTCATGGTCCCTTTTCTTATCATCTCTTGGTCGACAAGGAGACTTGGACCTCTGTCGAGTTCTATTGTTGGTTATGTCACCAATCTGGCGATCAATGTACTTGTCCATCTTTTCTCGTCTAATGAGTGCTTCTATCTCATTTTGGAGAGCTATACACTGCTTGGTCGTGTGACTCTGATCTTTATGGAACTTGTAGTACTTGGATTTGTCCCTTTCTTCATGCGCTGACTTCAATTTCCCTAAACAATTTAGTTCCTCAATGTTATTGATTTCTTCCAAAACGTAGTTTATATCCACCTTTAAGGGAGTATAATTTTTGTATCTCCTCATGCGATTTAATGCTTCTTTGACTTTCGACTGCCTGCTCCCACCATTATGCTTGTGATCTTTCCTCTCCGATTTTCTTTCAGCTTTAGTTTTGACCCTTTCCTCTGCATTCTTCTTCGCAGCCATAGCTTCTTTGGCATTCATAATTTTGGCTGCTTTGGCCATCAATTTAGCCATGGACTTGGGGGGATCCTTGGCTAGGGTGTAGTACATCTTGTATGGTAAAAGACCACTTATGAGAGCCTTGATGGTTGTCTTTTCCTCATATTAAATGACTTCCAGTTTCTCATTGTTAAAACGAGTGAAATATTCCCTGGTGCTTTCTCCGGCCTTCCGTCTAATGCTTAATAGATGTGATACCCTTTTAATTGACTTTGTACCAAAATAGAAATTACCTATGAAGAGCTCAGATAGCTGATGGAAGGTTGCAATCTTCCCCCGAGGAAGGCTATTATACCATATCTAAGAAGATCCAGTAATGGTTCCTATGAATGCCCTGCACCTTATTTCATCTGGGATAATGTAGATGTCTGCTGTAGCTTGATACTGCTCTACGTGGAGAACGGGATCAGTTTTGCCATCATATTTAGGCGTGACCACAGGAGCCTTGAATTTTGATAGTGTGGGGAAATCCACAATTGCTTGTACAAATGGTGAACCCTTGATAAATGTTCTTTGGAGAGGGTTTTTGGCCTTAGCCATCTCCCATAACCTGTCTTCCAATCTTTGAATAGAACCCTTCCATACATCATCTCTAGCCTCTGGTTTATTTGCACGAGCAATAGATCGCACAAAATTCTCCTCTTGGGATCTTTCTATATGAGCTACATGCCTGAGATTGGGATGTGACTGGGCAGAGCCTTCCCTTAAATCATTTGGTCATTAAGAATTTCTCAACTCAATTTGAGGAGAATTTTTAATCCTCCTATGGCCCAAATGATCGAATGAAGAGACTCTGCTCAACCTTTCCAGGGCACTTGTTCCTTCTAGAATTAGATTAAAATCTTCCTGAGAATTCAGAATTATTATAGGTGAAGCTAATCCAAGGTGATAGGATGGATCACTTAAATTCTCGACATAATGGACTTCAGTGTGTTTAGATCTTGAGGATGGTGGACGCATACTTCTACGAACGCTACATTGTCTTGACTGGGTAGATCCTCCATTTTGGATAGTTTGGATAAAGTGTCGTATGGTTTCTTGCATGGCTATTTTTCCCTTGGCTAGATTTACCAGGATCCCAGTGAGATCTTGCGTATTTGGAGGAGCCAAAGGATTTGGGGGATTCTCGTCATTGTTCCTGTTACTAGATCCTGGCATATCAGCCATTTCTGATGAGTTTTTAGTGAAAAATGCTACGTATAGTCATTTCCACAGACGGCGCCAATATGTTGATGTAAAAAACTAGATTTGATCTAATTAAGTAATCACAGATAAATATGAAATAAGAAATAAGACAAGGGATTTTTAAAGGGGTTCAACCTTAATTAAATGTCCTATGTCCACTGTTTTGTATGGCCGAGTGTTTTGCCTTAATCTCGCTTATCTTTGCTTATGATAGCTTACCCCGTTATAAAGTTATTACAATGTATTTATTGCTTTTGGGCTGCCCATATAAATAGACTATACGTCGTCATTAGATAGGCATATGTATCGGTGCATAGTAAGAATATTCATTGAATTTGTCTTGGTCATTTGGTCTTCCCATATAGTTTCTCAGTATACTGAGTAGCTCGGTATTCTAGGTAGCTCGTCATGTTAAGTTGCTCGGTGTACATAAGTATGACTTGTTAGATGACACGTGTCTTATCATAGCTGGTCCACATCAGCTGACTAATTTTTGTATCAACACTGTCTCTAATTATATTTTGTTATTAATATTTGGAAATCGTGTTAGTAAAGGTTGTGGCGAAACTGATGAGTGACGTTTTTCTGAGCTGAAACATCATCAAATGCACCTCAGGTACACTATTGTAGCAGAGGAAATAAGTTTTGGAAGAAATTTTCTTCAATTAAGCTTGAGCCTTGTATATATCATGCCATAAGTAAACATACCCACATCTTTTCCTGCATGCCTGCCTATGTTACCTTGGTCTCTAAATTATTGTGCGTTAAAAAAAAGTTAATAAAATTGTGAGAGTATCCAACGATCATTACACATAAGGCTTACTTTTAGGCAAGCAAACGTACTTAGAGAAAGATAATCTTCAATAAGCCATTCCTTCATGCAATGGGGAATTCAAAAATGTGATCAATAGGAAACCCCTAAAACTGTTCAGATCTCCTAAGCAAAGAGGAAAAGAAGCACCCATGAAACTGTAGAAACTTCACCTTACACATGGACTTGCTCGATCGAGTTAATCCAATTTAAAATTAGGTAGATTCAAATTTTTTCCTTCCCACCAAGTCTATGATTACATGTGTTTTCCATATAGATTGTTCTTTGGCTGTGGTGTAGACACTTTTTCCTTATATATTAAGGAAATGCGTTTTATAACAATGCTAAATTTCTTAATTCTTAACTAACTGATCATTCTTTTTAGGGAATCAAGAAATTTAAGAGGTCTTCTGAATATGTTCAGGGAAAGACATTTAGCGGCATGCAAGTATATAGTTGGTTTCACTTTTGCTTATTATACACCCAGTGGCTATATCTTGTTCTCTCATCATATGATGCTAAGCTAATTAGCAGTAATAATTTTGAATATTGGTTCATGTGATTTGTTTCTACATTGAATTAATGCCTGTTGGTCATTTCATTATTGTCTATGAAATTCTCTTACCTTTAACTTGTTATTATCTTCAAGTTTAAATGTTTTCCTAGCAATTATTACTTCATTTTGAATATGTGCCTTCATTAATGTCAGACTGAAATGTAATGAAGTTTGATTTTTTCTCTTCTTTTTCAAAACCATCAAGCTTGACTTGCAGTTGCAGTTGATTTCATATTTATCTCTATTGATTCGATTTTTTCAAATAGTATCATACAATTATTATATCGTTTACAGATCACACAATTAATTTCTTTCACCTATGCTCCTCAAGGTTGGTCATGATATCTTATATAGTTAACCATTTTTTTATCTTTTCTTTTTCAGCTCTCTCTAATGTATTTTTGGAAAATTGCCATTCAAACAGGTCAAGTTGAAAGTCTTTTCACTTTAACAATACTAAATGTAGAGTGGGGTTAATTAAATTAACCATAAACACTCTAATAAACTAACTCTACGGGTTTGATTAAATATTTATTTATGATTTATCAAGTTTCACTACAATCGAGACCCTATACGGATTGATATATTATTACGCACGATTTAATATATTGTGTATATTCCGCGTTCAATAAATTACACCAGACAATACATTAGTAATGATTTAATTGGTTCATTTAAAGACGTCACCACATATAGTGTGGAAAGTGGCACCATAACTAGTGCGACACTTAGTTCCATAGAGAACATGACATGTGTTAAGCCCACTTGAGGCAATTTTGCAATAAAAGGAGGGTTCTCCCCTCATTTGATGGATGATGGCCTTTGGGACAAAGTAAGGAAAGGAAACCTAACTCTTATCGCATACGCACCTCTTGAGCTCCATCACGGGTTCGATAGTGGTGAGCAGATTTTATAGTTTCATTTGGGATATGGTCATTTGAGAAGCGGATAGCCGTATTTGGCACCCCCACACACCAAAAATACCAAAACCACCAAAATCGAGTTTTTTGGCGTATCATATGGACCTATAAATGATGCAGACTTTGATTCTGCAAATGAGACAAATATGTGCTCAAGTCTAAAACACGCTCGACAAGTGAGTTCCCAAATCTGCACTGACATCTTACATTTGGCGACTCTACTGAATAGGGAATAATAATTTAGAGCCTTACTCCCAAACTCTGCTGAATAGTAATGTATGAGTTAGTCCTGTGATGTTGGGTTTAATGATTTATTATTGCTGATTTTATCAAGTTGTAACGAGGAAAGAATTAGAACAGAGGAAAACGAAGCATAATCTTACTCAGAAGGCCACAAGGGCATGAGGTGTCGGCAGATCTCAGAATTCCATTACACGTTTGTGGTCACATATCAATGCAACTTGATTAAATTAGGAATTTTTGGGAGATTCGAATGTTACAACATTCAACGAGTGCCAATGACATGTTGATTGTATGTTCGGCGATATGTAATGCCAATAATAAGTTTTTCGACTTTGTCGTTACATCAAGCTTGCCTTCATGGAATCAAATCCTCCGGTTTCAGGTTATTTTGATGAATCTAAATAGTTTTGGAATCGAACCATTTGAGGAATGAGATTCTGCATAGGTTCGTCCCTCAGATTGGCCTATGCAGAAATTAAGCACATGCCAATAAGATAGGAATGTACAGACTTTGAATATGGATTGACTCTTCTTGTGGAGAAATTAAGATCGGCCTGTGTAGAAATTAAGATCAGCCTATGCAGAAATTAAGTTCTACCGAATTGTGTTTGGCAACGAAGCCCATATCTTTAGTTATGCCCTTCTGATCTCCTGGGTACTGCTTCCTATACCTCCTACTCCTCCCCCTTAATGGTGCCGGAGTGTTATCCATATTCGTTGTCGGCATTTCTTCTGATGATGATATTAGAGTTCTTGTATTAGAATTGGAACAACACAAGATGATAGGAGATTGCATCCTTTGATTCAATACCATCTTCTTTGATGTAATAACGGTCGAATAACAATCATGAGATTGAAGTGTTAGCTCAGATCCCGATCCTAATGCCGCCGCATAAGGAAATTTCAACACTGTTGCTACCATCATTTTCCCCCACCCCACCTTCTATCGCTTTTCCTCCCGAACTACAATATTATCTACCTAGGAGACGTCTACACCATGACAACAATACCCGCAAATTTATTTCCTATCCGCATTAGCAGTATAATTGATAAGTTAAAAAGACAATCAGGAATTTTATATATTAGTAAACCATAGAAGTTAGGTAACAAACATAATTGTAAACCCTGGAAGAAGAAACAGTGAAAAATAAAAATATTATCTTCCATCTGGTTAAGAAGATATGGTGAAAAAACTATAAATTGGTGCATGAACTACAAAACACATTTACCTGAAAGTGCTTTGTTTCTTGGTATCCTTTAAAATGTTTGCTCTTCTAAAGCCACAAAAACTGATACAAAAAATTCAAAAAACTAAAACTCTTTTAAGTAGAACATTTATAATAATTCAACATGTACATTGATTCCTATATGTAAATTTAGCACAAAATTTACCCAACATTATAAATGTTTTTTTGGTCATTTATACAAAAAAGAAAATGATTTAAGTCGGTTTTTTTATAAGATAGCACTTTTAATACACATGCTTATCGAAATAGTGCACTTCCAAACATATATGTCAACATACTGAACTTCATAGCATCTCACTTCGCAGGTGCCTTTTTTGCAAAAATTGCACCTATTTGTTGTAATAGTTTTGATTTGTTGATTTTGTTTTAATTCCTTTTTTGTAGTTGTCATGAGGAGTGGTGGGTGATTTAACAAGGGGCGATTGGGTCGTACAAGGGGATCGATGGAAGGAATACAACTTAAGGAGCGAGAGACGGTGGTTGTAGCATTAATAGAGAAGATATTGGAGACTGTGGCATTGGGCAATGGTGACGTTACTGAGATGGTGGGCTTTTGTTTTGGTTTGTGTTTTTTATTGAATGTAACATTATTAAGCTTTATTGTGAAAGTTAGTGCATTTTGTAACGATTTAGTAATAATTATTATTATTGCATTAATGTGCATTGATGAATATGTAGTAGAAATGCAAAGTTTTAATTCTTGCCAATAATTTTCTTCTATTGATTGTTATATTCCACTTCTTTTTATCAATGTGAAGGTGGTGACATTTGGTGGATAATTTTTATTTATTTTTATATTTCAATTTATGTAACAGTTCATAACACTTACAAAAAGAACATTTGTTTCTTACATATTACTATTTGTAAGTGTTTTGAACCGTTACAAAAAAGTAAAAAAATCATTTGTAAGTGTTTATAACTGTTGTAAATTAAAAATGCTTGTTGAATTTTGCAAGTGTGTTGTACACTTGCAAATGCGAATTTTGAAAGTGTTTAAAACACTTGCAAAATTTTAATTTGCAAGTGTTTAGAACACTTGCAAAATGCATAATTTGCAAGTGTTCAGAGCACTTGCATTTTTTTGTAGTTGTTTTTCGAAACGTACTTGTGTTCCTAATAAACACTTTCAAATGACATTTGCAATGGTTTTGAACACTTGCAGATCGCCTGCTTTGGTGTAGTGGGCTGGTGAATAATCATTTGTTAAGTTTCCCTTCAGAGTTAAGGGAAAACCTCGCTGACTAGATTTTTTTAATTATATGCCTCTTTATTGTCTGATGATAGATCCATAGTTTTCAAATTAGGTGATGATCGGATCCATCCATAAAGTAACTATTTCCATTTGCGAGATACCCAACACTGGTTTTCGTTCATCAATTTTCAACCAATCAATATCCTCTATTTTGATTGTACTCTTCATGTCAATATCGATGATGGATGCCAAAGTAGCCAATGCAGCTGTATAGTGGTTATTATTTCTAAGTAGCTACTCTATTGAACTGTTGAAGGAGATTCATTTATTTATCTCTTTAAGTGAGAATTATGGGATATCTGTCTTTGTACTCTCCACTAAGTTGATTAACGATCAGTCGGGATTAACAATAAACTTTAATATAGTGATATCATAAACTAATCACCCTTTAGATATCGTGGATTATAGTTTCATATTTGACCTCGTTATTAAAACCTTTGAACCCAGTCTGACAGCTTATTCTATGAGTTAACCTTGTGGCATGACAAAGATGATTTAAACTTCGGTTATGAATTGATTGGATTCCTTAATTATGAATTGTTTATATATCTGATCATCTTCACTGACGAGTAATGCTTCCAGAATAATATTCGGATCCTCCTCCTTTTCTAATGGTGATACTGAGAACTCAACCACGAAGTCAGACAAAACTACTCTTTGATGGAAGCTTGTGGCTCATACTTCATGTCGAATTATTCCATCTCAAGTAACCACCTGGTCATTATGTTACAAATCTCTACTTTGAGCAAATTCTTTAATGAATATGTCATGGGGACGACTATGGTGTAGGCATGGAAGTAATGCCTTAGCTTTTTGGATAATATCACTAATGTTAGGACCATCTTCTCAATAGGATTTTATCTAGTATATTCCTCAAGGAGAGTATGGGTGATATAGTAAATTGGCTTCTGATCCCCGTCATATAATCGCACTAATTTTCACTGGTAGCATGTTATGATACATCTAAGTACAAGTATAGGTCTTCATCGATAGTGGGAGTTGACAACAAAGAAGGCCATCCCAAGTACTTTTAAATTCACTCAAGTTCTCGATCGCACTCCTCTGTCTAGAATGCTTAACTTGCTTTTTTTAGTGCTTGAAATAACAGACTACACTGATCATATAACCTGGATATAGACCGGTTTAAGGCATCCAACATCTTGATGAGAACTTGTATGTCTATGATAATAGTTGGCCTTCTGATGTCTTGCAGAGTCTTAATTTGATCTCGGTTATCTTATATTCATTTTTGTGTCACCAAGCTTACTCGAAAGTGTAATACCCCGTACTTTTGGCTATATTTATTTTTGGGATTAATTAATTAAATGCGTATTAATTGGAAATTAATCCGGGTTATAAATACTAACGAGATGCGAGTTGGTATTTGATTATGTGCATACATGTTTTGATATATGTATTTGGTATTATAAAAGTTGTCGTGAGATTTATATACGGCATTTTAGAAATTTTGTTGAGACGCGTGGGACCGCCGCGTCACGGTGTAATATTTTGATTATAAAAAGTGAATTTAAAAACTATAAATCGTATGGTCGTTTTGAGTGCGCCAACACGTTCGGAAGGGTCGAGATAGTCAGAAAACACTAGCCGGGGGTGTAGTTTGGATTCCAGGGTATTTTTAGGCCATACCGGCATCATAAAGGGTATTTTGGTAATTTTACTTTTTGAGGAATTAAAAGTGACGAAAATTGGGAGTTTTAATCTGATGTGGATTTAACCCACTAATCCCATTAACCAAACCATATTAACCTAGAAGGCTACGTAGGTTATTAGAAGAGTTTTCTAATTTTCCCAAAGAAAAACCCTAGCCACCTTAAGCCACCATTGGAGGAGAAGCTTGGATAGAGGAAAATCTGCAGAAATCTTCACCAAACCAACACCAAAATCAGAAATCCAATCAAGGCAAGTGTTTTAATCATATTTAAATTCGTAGAATGTTTCTTCCATGTTAGAAAATTGATGAATTATAACTGTTCTTGAGAGATAATGAAAACCCATGTAGTTTGGAGCTTAGAACTTGAAAATATTGAGGAGAATTGCATGTAGAATGATAGGTAGATAATTATTCTCATGATATCTGTGATAGGAAGGAATTAAAACGGATTTATAGTGAGTTAATTCATGATTCAAAAGTTAGGGTTCATGTTCTTGAAATAATTGGGAAAAAGTGTAGAGATTTATATTTTGATTGATGTTAAAGAGATTTAATCCTTGAAAACATGTTAGGAGTTGACTTGAATATATTTAGGATGAATTAGAGACCCTAAAACGTTGTTGGGATGAACTTTGGAAGAGATTAGGAGTGATAAAATGGATAAAAAACGAGATGGGGAAAAATCTGGGACGAAACTGGCAGGTCGTTAGAAGCCCCTACCCAGGTCGTTCGAATGAACTCGTTCGAACGAGCTTCTAACGAGTTGACCAGTCGCTGCTAACGAAAAGGGATTTCGTTCGATATCTCGTTCGAACGAGATATCGTTAGAAGGTACAGTTCGTTCGAACGAACTGGAATCTCGTTCGAACAGCCTCGTTCGAACGAGACTTCTAACGAGTTGACAGAGGAATCTCGTTCGAACAGCCCCGTTCGAACGAGACTTCTAACGAGTTGACAGTTTGGGCCTTTTTGGACTATTTTGATTTTTGGAGTCCCGTAAACTTGTTCGAGGATATAGATATCATTCCGTTGATGTTGTAATGATAGAATTGGGACATTTGGGTATTTATGATAAGGAAATCATATACGAGAGTTAAATTAAATGGACGGTTTGGGTTGAGACGTGAGTGTCTACTACGACGTGAGAAAATTATGGCGCGTATGATTATAAACCGGAATAGTATAAATTGTGATAATTATAGTTAGTACGAGAATACGATATGTACTACGATTAAACTACGGTATTACTAAGACGTGTGTTTACTTAGTATTGGTATATGAATTGTGTGTATGACATACTCACCATACTTGCTATCACGGGAGGTTTGCGTTAGCTTAGGGCCCTTTAATCCTTGTGTTGCCCGGATTTAGACTGGTTACCTTGATTAACATAGGTCATAGAAAGACTTATTGGGATATTAATAAGTCCGCTGATCGTAGGAGCGTAGGTATGTGCGTGACCTATGTGATGTGACTGTGTTCGCCTCCATTGTTTGTGATGTTATCTGTGAACTATTCCTGAGAGATTCAGAATATGTAATCCTTATGTACGTGATGTACCGGGATGGATAGCAGAGTATGTGTGCACCGCAGCTTAGTTCTCGGGGTGCTTATATTGTATATTTATGAGGTGAATAATATACACTTAATTAATGAGAACCTTCATGTTATTGTTGTGAATATAATTACAATATTGTTTCGAGAAATATAGCGAGTTAATTGATAGTGATATATATATTGCATTTGAGCATCTGAGTTTACGTTAAACCCCTACGTAATTACGAGCGTTATAATGTTAATAGAACCGAGTAATATGGGTAGGACCTATGATAGTCTAGCTAGAGATGATGTCACTTAGCTAGTGGTTTGCATCGTTATAGATGGGTACTTACGTTAGGAGTGCACAGTTGGACGAGAGGTGAGAATATCATGTGAGTGCACGTCCTAACATGTACTTTGCATTTAATGTTTTAAATGTTTTTAAAGCACTTGCAGGTTTTTAAAATATAACTCCACATTCGGGCTCTGACCCGTTTGCTTTTCAAATCTTTTTCTTGTAAAACCATTTTAGGTGCCCAGCCACAAGGACACCAAGCATAGGATACTCATTCAGGAGACGAGCTGTAGCTGTTTGTGGAAGCTACAGGGATTTGCTTGTAGACGCTTCTATCTTTTGGATTCCAGAGTCACTATCTATCAGTTATAGGGCATGTTGCCCATTTCTATTTAGAGACATCTTTTACATTTTAGTTTTGTTTCAGACTTTGGCATGTATTATTTCAGTATTCAGTTTAGTTGTTTCAGTTGTGGGTTTGTAGTGAGGAGTTTTCCTCCAGATTTATTTACATTATGTGATGGTTATTCGTTTTACTTCAGTATGGTGAATGGTGTTACTTATTTCTTCATTACACTTGTTTCATGTTAATCAGACTTTAATTAAAATTTGGCAACTAACTTTTTAAATACTAGGTGGTTAGTAAAATTAAAATGTTTTCGACAGTGATGCTATTAACTGAGCCAACTTGGCATTTTGAATTAATTTAATAAAGGAGTAGCTACCCGGTATTTAATTAGTCGGGGTGTCACAGAAAGTTACACTAGAGTTATTTAGCTATATTTTATATTCTTTGAGGATCTTAAAGCTCCTTGTCAGATCCTCAATGTGGTTGGATACTTGTATTCTCTTAATGATCTTGTTGCCAGTGTAGAGCTTCATAGTTGAGTCGATTTGCCTCTTCAACATACTAGTTATAAGCGTCGGTAGGTTTCCCCTGTATTTTTCAAACTAGAGGACATTAATTTATAATAGTAAAGCCTAAAGGTAGTGATAAATGAGATCTTCTCCTGATCCGTGCCGAAAAATGGTATCTGATGCTACCCTGATTTTGCATCCATGAAACTCATGCGCTGGTGTTTAAGAGTTAAATCCATAAGTTAATCTATCCGGGAATGGAAAACTGTCATTAGGGCCGCATTTGTTGAGGTCGGTTAAGTCTATGCACACCCTCCACTTTTTGTTCTTCTTCTCTGACCACAACGTTGTGAGAGATATAATCTAGTAATTGGACCGGCTTAATAGAGCTAGCCTTAAGGAAGTCTACCACTTCACTTTCCACATGTTTAACTTTTTTTTATAACTACTTCCTTGGCTTCGATTTGATGGACTTAATAGTTGGATCCACATGCAGCCAATGATAGGAAATTTATGGATCTATGCCTAGAAGGTTTTAGGGTTACCATGCGAAGACATCAACTTTGGTCCTAGGGAAGTAGACGATCTTCTTCGCTTCCTCCTTGGGTAACTCTGATCCGACTATAATGGCCTTATCTAGTTGAGATGAATTTAGATGAACGATGATGAGTTACTCAATTACTCATTCAGTGGGGGCTAATCAGGTTTCTTCCACTCCCGGATGAATGCCTTTTGGTTTTTACTAGGTTGACTGTCCTCTGAATCGTTATCATTCTAACTCTTCTTGGAATAATATTTCTTCATATTGATAGTGGCTATAAAATCGCTACGAGTTGCTCTCCGATATCCCCTTCTTTCCATGATTGGTGAATAAATGAAGGGATGACCTTCATATCATGGAGCCAACCTCTGCCAAGAATGGCATTATATGGTGACTCTGAATGAATAACATGGAACTCTATATCACAGTTTACTAGGCAATTTTAACTGGCAGTTTGATTTTCCCAAAAGGAGTTTCTACATCTCCATTAAAACCGATCCATGGAATAACCTTGGTATCAAGGTATTTGATACTATAACCTATCTTGTACCAAAAACTCATATACATGATTGTTGAGTCATTTCCTTGGTCAATCAGAATCCTTCTGACATCAAAATTGGTGATTTATAAAGTGAGGACCAATGTATCTTTATGCGAAAAATTCATGCTAACCAGATCGTTGTTGATGAACATGTCTGATTAAAATATATATGCTTGCGCTCCCTTTGGATAGGACATTCTTGGATACTTCTACCTAGAAGGCCTCTTGGATTCGAGCCGTAATTTTGACTTTCTCCTTGATTTTTTTTATCGGTGCATTGTGTAGCCGTGGGTGGAATTACCTAGCCCTACAGGTGGGAGATCATAGTCTTCATGTTAAAGTAAATTTATCCTTACTGAAGACTTGGTCTTAGTAGTGTCAATATACTATTTCAGATGTCCGGCTTAGACGAGCACCTACAAATACATCTTAGACATCTTACAATTCTCAGTAAGGTGTCCATAGTCCTGGTGATAGGTGCACCTATAGTTGGCATCCCTATCTTCAGGATCACTGACCATTTTGGATGACTTTTGAAATACAATCTATCTCTAATATGTGGAATTAAGTTGTAGATAGGTTCCTTGAATAAAGTATCCATGCCTTAAAATTGTTTACACTAGTCTGCGCCCTGGATCACCCCTTGTCGGTGTCACTTTATGGTCCTTTCTTCTCAGGAGCTGACTTATTTCCTCCCTTAAAGGTTTCTTTCTTGTCATTAGTTTTCGAGTAATTAGAACCTTGATCGACTGGAACCTCTGCATTAATGAGTTCATCCTCTACTTTCGCATATTTCTCAATACACACCATAAGATCATCCATAGTTGATGTTGACCTCTTCGTCAAGGTTTCATAGAGATCGTGTGACCTAAAAATGCCGAAGTTAAAAGATGAGATGTAGAGCTATTCGTTATAGTCACCTATCTTGTTTGACAACTCCTCGTACTATGCGCGTACTTTCAGAGGGTTTCTTCTTTCTTCCTTTTTAAAGAGATTAGAGAGTCCAACTCATTCAGTGCTTTACTACTAGTGATGAGGCGGGTTATGAACTAGGCCCCTAAACAAGTAAATGTATTTGTGGGATAGTTTCTCGAACCAATACTAGCCGATTTCTCCTAAAGTGGAGGGATATACCCGAGACATAAGGGCATCATAATGGCTCCAGAGAAATACTATCTAATGGTAGTGCCTGATGTGATGGGTAGGATCTTCATTCCTGTCGTAAATTGTAATTTTTGAATTGATAACTTCTTTGGTGGATCTATAATTTCTGTCTCGAGAGTAAAAGGCGAGGCTTCTCCATGCCCTAGCTCCTTCTTGGCAAGATCTTTTGGAATTTTAGCTAAACTAGTTTTCAGTCGTCCCTCGAATTCTTTATTCATAAAATTCTAAAGTTCATCACTCTCGATTCTGTTCCGATGTACTTCTAGTTCAGTGGATCTACTTCTCTTCACAAGTTCGGTGTGTATCAGCAAATAAAGTTGTGTACTGACAAATTATGAGCACGCTACAAGTTAGAATGAATCGCATGAGAGCTTCATAAAATATATTCCCTTAGAGTATGGATGGAGCTACTGTTCCTTGGATGAAGAATTCTCATTTTTTAGTGATGTTTCAGAGTATGAGAACTGGAATCATGTTCTTTTGATTATTGAGTCAGTTGCTTTTTGAGATGGGAAATCTCTTAGTTATGTAGATATACACTTGATTTATAATTACTGTCCAATCGGGGTGCTGATATTTTGACGGGTCATTTAGAAGACAAAGTATGGCATCGTTAACTATGGCCTAATCTTTTGGGTAACCTCCCCTTTGATTTAGATCGCTTGGGAGGAGAAGGAAGAGTTTATTCCCTCCTAACGACCTATATCTCAGAATGAACGCGACTTCTCACGCGTGAATGATGAGACTGGTTAACACTCACACTTGCTGTAGGGCTGACAATTCCTTACTGGTGAGAATTCAACAATTTCCCACAAATGATGCCAAATTGTATGGGATATCAAGCCCATAATAAAAGAAGTATTGTAATTTATTCTCGAAAAGTAATATGAATGCAACACACGCAAAGAACAAAAGATTTACATGGTTAGACATGTTACCTACCCACGTCCGTGGGAAAGGGGGAGATTCGTATATTTCTTGGAAGAACGTATCGCGATTGGAATGCTGGGGCTATTAGCTGAGAGTCCAAGTCATCGTGAGAAAGATCAATATCCTCAAATTGGGTGAGGTCGCCCTTATTTATAAGTACAAGGGTCATATCCTTGTATGTATCTTTATAATAATCCTATTTACAAGTCATAGAGTCCTTTTAGGACTAGTCGTCCACATTGTCTACTTGGCCTTTCTAGATTTCTATTTATCTCCCCTATATATTCGGCCAACTATGCTTGTTTCCTCTTAAGGTCCACATATCAGTCACGTGGAATGCATTCGCCTATATTCCCTTCAGATCGCAAACTTAATCAAAAGCTAATGAATTTTGATACATTGGTTCTTACTAATAACACCATGTGTACATGCCATTAATATAAAAAAAAGTACCCTTGGTCGCAAACATAAAAAATAAATTAACTAGAAATTGTAGTTTTTATGCAAGGTAACTCGGGGTTTGACTTCTCAATTCCCTACGCGATCTCTATTATAAACATCTTATCCCTATAAAGTTAAAAAATAAAGGGATGTAAGCACTCAAACGATTCAATCATGGATTATATCAAATTCTAACTCGATATCTACAAGAAGGATTTGTTTGTAACATATTCACAATCCTAAACAATAATGATGGACAATATATCTAAATAACGACATATTACCGCAAAAACATATCAATAATGATAAATAAGATTTCAATAACGACAACAACAATATAATGCATTATAAACCCATATATGAATAAGATATAATCCAATAGAATTCCACTGACTAAGTGTGACGGCCTATAAAACGACCTCGATATATCCTAAGGTTTTCATAACCCTCGATTATCCCTATCCTTAAGTGGATGGACTCAACATTGATTGATTTTCTCACTAAACTTCTGAAGTCATTGATGATATCCTAAAAATTACATTTCTTGAAGTCATAAGCGGTTCATGAAAGTTATCTATCGCACATGCCAAAGTTCTACCTCTACAGCCTTCCCATTACCTATATCTCCTTGCCTGAGCTTTGATATTTTAGTCCTATCGTGCTAAATGGATAGAATTTGATGTCTATGAGACATCAAACTATTCGATGTCTTGCATTCTGATTGGTTAATCCCGCTGGCGCGAACCCATTTTCATAAATGATGTGAGTTCCCACCAACACTATTGACCAATCAAAATCCAAGACTTCAAATATTTTGATGTCTCAAAGACATCAAACTTTTTTCCGTGCTAAATACGCTTCCCAACCTTAAGTGCATGTCATGAGGTGTGCCATACTAGCTCGTCAGATATATTCCCAAATATCAAACTCAAAGCATAAGGCCAGAGGAAAATTCACACGGATAATTACTGTGATGAGGACACCTCACACCTCAACCACATGATTGAGAGTACAAGTGAAAGATTTTAGTAATCAAACTCAGCAACTCCCATAATATTATTAATGACTAAGGCAGGCTATTTATAGCTATTGTATTACATACATGTTTAAAAAAGAATTCAAAACTAAAACTAACAAAAAGAGTTGTTAGCATAATTATAGGATTCACCCATAAGACTTGGTAGCCACTTTTTAATAGCTCTTGCTGACTCAGCATGTGTAGACTTAGTTTGCATGATCTCGTGCAGGTGGGTTAATAATATGTTCTCTAACATTCCCCCTCAAGCAAAGGTGGGGTGTGTGGCCCACATCGAGCTTGGACAGAAGATAATAAAATTGCTGAGTTGACAAAGGTTTTGTACGAGTGCGATCGACTCGAATGAGAAGATCTCCACTTTCACCAAACACCTTGAGAATAAATAAAACCCATTGATTTTCGCCATAATAGACGTAAGGGTACAATACTCAACTGCATAAAAAGAATTTAAGGTCTCTTAGACCATAACGAGCTTGATCAAAAAATTGATTCACAGGTTTAATCAATAGTTTTAGCTGGACCGACACCTATAATGGACCTCTTAGGCCAAAATTAGCTTGATCACAATGGATTCAGAGGCTATTTATTTCTTAGGCTTGAACACGACGGATTCAGGGGCCGTTGAGTTGGACTTGATCACGATAGATTCAGGGGCCGTTGAGTTGTTGGATTATGTGGGTATTTTCGGAGGAACTTGCATGACTCAAAATTTGTGTCAAGTGGTACCCTCCTCACCTTCTGTTTTTGAAAACTCTTAAAGCCTTTTTTTTTTCTTTTTGCGTGTGAGGCGCAACACATGTTTTTTTTTATTTGTTGCAAGATCTCCTTCATGTTAAGCCATTTTCTGCATATCATAATTAAAAGTTATCGAGAGTCAAAACATTGAAATTAGAATACGAGGAGCCATCATGATGGGCATTGAAATATTGAAGCCCAAGACGGTTGTGGTCATGATTGTTCCAGCCTCGTATTCTTATTTATGTCAGCAAGATAGACATGACTCATGTCTATCTTGCTGACATCAATAAGAATACGAGGCTGGAACAAGATCTTTGAGAATGCGGTTCAATTTTCTTGGAGAGACCACTGGTCCTCTAAACCTGACACATAATAGTCATGAACCATCTTTGGCAATTTCTCCTTTCGAATGGCCTCATACTCCATAACATTGGTTATATTATCCATATCTCCCATTTACATTTTATGCTAGACTGTGATAGTTCTGGGCTTTCTTTGAAAAGCGTGGGCGGCTAAAAGAGTTGTTGAAGAGAGATTTATACATACAAGGCAGCTGGCCAAACTTAGTTGATTCAGAGTGGGGAGAAAGAGAATTCGGAATTTTCAGGGACACTCGCTTTGGCAGAAGTTAAAGTGGAATGGCTGAGAAGATGCCAACGTTTTGTACCCGGCGGATGGTAGCAATGAATGGTGGCTACTGCCGTCGAAAAAAATGGAATACCAAGATCGGGATTACTCGCAAGAGTTTAACCGCTCTGATACCATAAAAGATTTTAATAATCAAACTCAGCAACTCCCATAATATTATTGATGGCTAAGGCAGGCTATTTATAGCTGCTGTATTACATGCACGTTTAAAACGGAATTCAAAACTAAAACTAACAAAAAGAGTTGTTAGCGTAATTATAGGATTCATCCACAAGACTTGGTAGCCCCTTTTTAATAGTTCCTGCTGACTCAGCATGTGTAGACTTAGTTTGCATGATCTCGTGCAGGTGGGTTAATAATATGTTCTCTAACAACAAGAGGTTAAGAAAGAGACTAAGGCACATAACAAGGTGGTCTTAAATCACACAATCAATACCTAAGGTTTTAACCCTTGGTTCATGATACTGAACATATATTTTTGCAAGGTGTTAGTTTTTAAAGGAAGCACTTTGCAGAATCAACCTTTAAGGACCAAAAACACAAAACTTGCCTGAAAACTCAAGAACGTTAAAAAAATCTGTAAAGGATAATGAAAAGTAAAATTTAAAATTCATATAAAAAACATTCAATAATAATGAAACATCTAGGACATTAGTTCAAAAGTTTAATTGATTATTAACACAAACACTTATATATTTATAAGGGAAATGGATGAATCAAATGTTCTTAATGGAAATGAATGAGAATAACTTCTAAGGTCCCCTACCTCAACTAACTCAAAGAATCCTCATCTTTGTAACATTTATGCATGTTAATTGTTCTCACAGTGGCAACAATATCCTTTTTCACACATATAATAGACTTAGGAATTGCAAATGATTAACCCAATGAATCATCACTACCGTGTGTGCGTACCCGGTCTCAAGTGAGTTACACATAATGACCACATTCCCTACATTTCCATTGAGAGATATATGCTATCAAAACCTTTTTGAGTCTTCCAAACTTTCATTCCACATATTAGTCCTATTGGTCCACATCTCCCATTCTGGCTCACAATAAAGACATCAATAATCTCATAAATGGGCGAGGCCCTCAGACTCACAAATTAATATTTCTCCAAGCTTATCTTTCAATCATCAGCTTAACTATTCTAACCTACAATATCGTTGGCCTACCCCCATCGAGATTTTGGGAAAAAATAACCGAGAAAAAGTTTATGGGTGCTAGTTATAAAGATAGAAATTTAAAGGTGCAAATATGAAGGCTTTTGAAGTTACAACGTAAAAAAAGATAATAGGCTTTTTTGAATTCTCGCACAAGATATGTTCTTGCCCGACTCCCTGTTTAAATGTCCTTCCACTCTGTGTCTCTAACACAATCTCATGGTCTTACCCTCAATCTAAACTATCAAAGACGAATGCAAGTAACATTTTTAACAAAAAGAAAGTACAAATGGGGTTTCACTCAAATCTTGATAGATCCTCCCCTGATGAGAGGCTTGTTAAAAACATATTCTCCTCTCTTCACATGTAGTTTTATGTCACCTACTTTAGGTATGTGTCTTGTGTCTTTTGTCTTATTTATTAATAATTAGCCTTGTTTACATACAATAAGCTTTATGTATTTTTATATTATATTTGAAACTGTTTTAGCGTTGTTTAAAAAAAAATGTTTTAGGATTTGAAATTAATTGGACATTATAAGTATTGGTCGGTTATTGTTATTTTTGGGGTTGAAATATCTTTATTTGTTAATGTTGATTGGGTGTTGTCTGTTAAGAATTAAAATTAATTATGTATTATTATTATTATTATTATTATTATTTATTTGATGTTGACGATAGTGATTGAGTGATGTTTTTATAGTTTGAAACTTGACATTATAAATATTGATCGGGTGTTGTTATTTAATTTAAAATAAATTAGTTATTGGTAATGTTGACTAGGTGGTGTTGTTTAGCGCTTAAAGCTAATTGGGTTAACAAATTTACGATTCTTTATCTATTTGTATCGTAAAACTTGAAATTTGTTTAAGGAGTTTGTTAATTTGGGAGGTTTGTTTGTATGCATTATGATAGTATAATGAAACATATATAATATAAAACCCTTAAATGTGTATTTTTATTGACTCGGTATTTTGGGCCAACTATATAAGTAATTGAGTCTACAATATGTATACATACATATATATATATTTAGATATATATATATGGAAAAATAACTAATTATCCCACAAACATTAGTTTGTTGGCAACTACGCAAATTTATCGATGCTTATCAAAAAATTTCCCCCCTCAACTAAAGTCCAGATCCACCACTAGGTCTAGCACTTAAACTTTACAAGTCGTAGTCTACCAAGATTATTTTCCTAGAGATATAAGGTCAGTGGTGTTACAACCTCAGCCCTTTGAAGTCGAATACTGAGATTTTCAAATGAGTGTGTTCTGCGATATATCAAGTAAATATTATAAAATTCGAATGCACACTAATCTTAACTTACTCTCACATTTTCAATATCTTCAAAAAATATTTTTAAGACTCACTTGTCGTCACTTTTTTAATGTAATTTAAAATTTATGCTAAAAGCCCAATATGAAGTGCCATAAACATTTTTATGTAACTGCATACAATAAAACGTGGGAAATAAAAGTTCGTTTATGTTTTTGAAATTAAACTGATGGACAAAAGTACAAAATACGTTTGTAGTGCATTGTACGTTTTTTTCTAATGAATTAATATACTAATATTTAAAAGATTGGAATGAATTTTTTGTAAAGTTGATAGACATACTAATAAAGCCAACCATTATTTTAGTTTAAAAAGTATATCTAGATGACAATATCATCTTTTGGCCTCTGTTGATGATTTTTTTCCCGGACTGAACACACGGCACCTACGAATGACGATAAAATAAGGAAATTCTCAAAAGGTTACTTTAATTTTTTCAAGAATGTATTCCTCTTTCTTAGTGAAGATTTTAGTGCTTCCAACAGTTCTTATAAGGAACTACTAACGGTGAAAGTTCTCTCTCTCTATATATATGTTGTTTTGTTCTTACAACTTTTCGCTTATTTTACCTTTTTATGTGTCGTTTTAATGTGGATTAGGATAGGAAGTTTTGAGATTATAGGAAAGATACAATTATAAACTATAATCTCTTTTTGTTTTAGTTAAGGTGGAGGGGATGTGGGACCTTCCAGCGTGTTTCCAGAAGCATTAAGCTAAAGCCTTTCATACTTTATTTTGGTGTTAACAAAATAGTAGGATTTGCAGATCTTTTATATCTAATGCAATCTTTATAGAATCTTGAGCTGGATCATAGGTTTTAATTTAGTATGTTAGAAGTACTTTTGAATATTTATAAATTCATAATATAGTCCATAATTTAAAAGTTATATCAATTTATTAAGTTTTTTTTTCCTGAATGCTAAGAGTTAATTTTATTTCTTGTTAATAAAATAAATTATTTAATTTATTTATAAAATTAATAAAATCTTTCATTATCGATCTTGATGGACGGTTCATAATGAGTAATTTTTGGAGATTGAGTCATTTCCATACCTTTAAACAAGTGACCAATATCAATCAATCACACTACAAACTTACAATATCAATGAAATTTGGTAAAGGGAGAGAAACACGAAAACTTCAATCATATAAATGATGATTAGTGACTCATATGAAGTATAACATCAATAATTTTAATTATCAAAATGATGATTCCATATTTAAGTGGATGATAATATTTTCGACTTCTTTTTTTTCAAACGAATTTGAATCAAAGTATGACTCTTGATATTTTACTTTTAAATAGGATAAAGTTATGATTTTGATATTTTAGTTTGCACAATATGTGATAATTATATTGATCCAAGATCCTAACAACAAATATATAATACATAACATTTTATTTTATTAAAGAACAAATAACATATATAATTGAATAATTCATGTGTTAAATTTATAGACCCATATAAATTGTTAATTGCGTGTTATTTTGATTATGTTTACATGTGGTATCAGAGCTTAGGTTTCTAATCTCATGATTGTCTACTAAGAGTTTTTGCCTACAAAAAGAATCTGGGTAAAAAATTGATGAGTTACTGAATTTTTTTAGCGACGTTTTCAACGACAAATTATTTTTTTCTTGCTCGAAATTTTACGAAATTCACGTGATCAACTCGAAACATCGAAATAAACAAAACCTATTGTAAGCAATGGACACCACCCTATCTCGGCGATTTGACGTCATTTAGACCCCTACAAATGTGTTTTTACCATTTTTGGTAATAATGTCAACGCTAATAACTCTCGCTTAATAATTAATTCTAAAATTCCGCGAATGAGAGAGTGATCCTGAAGAGATTATTTATATTACTATAGTGATAACTAAAAAAATTATTTCTAAAAAAATCAATTAGTTTTTCATATTTTATGGTATAAATCAATATATATATATATATATATATAAATGGTTACTCTAATATTCATGTTATATTATTTAGTATTGAACAAAAGTTTCAATATAAAGTTTTGAACATTAGATTTATGATTATGGGTTTGACAATAATATTTTCAATAAATTAGATTATTGTGTATAATTTATATTTGGTTATCCAAATGTCCTAATATAATTATGAATTAATATTTCAACATTTATATTTATATTATGTTAGATTAGGAAGGCATCAAAGTGTCTTAATCTATAGTTATAAATATTAGATTATTGTATATGCATCTATATTTGGACCTTTGATTATCTATTAACTTTTGCGTATGATATTTTGAGGGGTATTGATTTTTACATACATTATGTAATATGTGTGTGCATGTATGTTCCGTGAAAGATTTTTTTATACTATGTGCATTCCATGAAAGTAAATTTTTTTGCACACTCTATGAATTAAATATTTAAAGCGTAATTAAAGATAAACCAACTTATGATATCTATGAATGGAGTCAAATGAATTAATTGATATATTTATATATTCACATAAAGAAAAATTTCATCAGGTGTGATTGTTGGGTTCCAAAATTTTCATGACCAAATTAAAATTGATTCTTTTGTGCTAATTTAATTATGTTTTTAATTTTCTTATTTTTAAAAACTATTTTACAAAACTGTAAAATTTAAATTTGGAGAAATTTTTCGTGAAATTTTTCTTACGCCTCAAATAATAAATAATATAAATTAAAATTGTCATCTTGCTCAAAATTTTATGAATTTTTTTATGTCAATTCAAAACGACCTAATGATCAAAACTCTTCATTTTTTGTGATGGGCACTGTTGAGCTATTTGAGCACCTTTAAGCCGTTAAAACCTTAAATTTCTCATATCTGGTAATAAAGTTAGTGGCAATTCTATTTTTAAATTTCCCTTATCGAATATTATTTTGAATTTTTTTTAACACTTTTGTAGTGATTACTCAAATTTTTTCGTTATTAGAAATTTTGATTTCTCCATTTTATGTGTTTTAATAACTACATTAGCTGTCCAACCTTGCTATCATAATATTCATATTATGCAATGTTTTTGGTATACATCAAATATTGTTATGACTATTATAATTATGGTTAGGATTTTGACATTAATATTTATATTATGCTAAATTAGTTGTGCATTAATGTGTCATAGTCTATTATTGTAAATATTAAATTACTATATATAAATTATATTGTTTGTAGATCCAAATATAATTATAAATGTCAGAATGTTGATGCAAGGATGATGTGACTTGTTACTTGTAAGATTGCCCAAAGCGACAATTACGATTATTAAATGAACATTAATGAGTAATTTTTATTTGCATTAATTTAACCTTGAAGGATTTAAATTTTTCCTTAAAACTAAAATTTACGTGAAGTTTAATTCAGTACTCAAAATTGCTCCAAAATTGTAAATATTAGATTAATGTGTATATGCTTATTATGTCCAATATAAGTAATGGAATGTTAGAAGCATGTCTTAAGGTTTTTATCTCATTATTTATATCATGATTAGGTTACGATTATACCAAAGTGGTCTAGTCTTGTTTGTCAATTTATAAAATACCGCAAGTGCACGAGTTATTATAGAATAGCGAGTGTAAGTACGGATCGAACCCACCGAGATTTATCAATTTTTTCGTTCAAAATAATTGTGACTGTCCAACTAAATTAAATGGATTGAGAGATGGGATGTCATATTAAACTACGGTAACAAATATAAAAAATGTGTTCACGAAAGATATAAACTGGTGTGTGAGAAACTAGGACGTTGGATCCATTTATCACGTTTAACTTATACTATGCAATAATTTAAACTCGTTATTCCCGATTTTATACCTTAAATTAAACCGACCCTCGTTGTATTTAATTGGAAAAATAATACGGTTAAGTTCAAAATAAAATTTTACGTCTCTAAATTTAGACGGCTAAAATCTCCACTCACTTAAAAGTTCACTTTTAAATTTAAAAGTGTAGTCTTTAAGCATGGATTATCAAAACAATCGAGTGTAAGCATAATCCATCAAAAAGTACTCGCACTTAATAATAAAAATATGATTTTTTTTCGAACAAAGCCGAAGATTTAAAACACAATCTTGTGTCGTTTTAAATTAATACCGAATTTTGAAAACCTCTAGCACATGTCGAGAACATAGACGAATTTAAATCACACACAATATTAATAAAAAAATTATAAATTTCACCTAGTCCTAGTAAAGAAATTAAGCTAGCATAATTGAAGACATAATAAAATTGCAAGAATGAATACTAATTTTCATGAATGAAACAAACTTACAATAAGCGTGTCTTACAATAAATCTTGACAAAACTTCTCCCACAAAATAATTCTTGGCCCTCAAATATAAATAACTCTCCAAATAAAGGAACAAAAAACTATCTCTCAAAACTCTCCTTAATTTTTTTTTCTCCCGAAAATAATGAGCCAAAGGATCTTATTTATAGGCTTAGGGGTGAGATGTTTGAAACAAAAGATGAGCTTTTTTTTTGTTGGTGGGCTATATCTCGATGGAAATCTGATGGTATAGTCTTGAAGTTCATGAAAGAGATCGCCTTAAATCCTTTGATTTTCGGATTAAAAAACTGATTGGTTAAAGCTAGGTGTCGAACTCCTTCCTAGGTTGCGTTTGGCTGGTTATTCAAGGCCTTCATATTTGTTTTTTGTCTAAAAAATTTACGGGGTCCTGGAAATCAAACCCAAGACCAAACTGTTCCCTTGCATCACGTCCAACAATACTTGCTTCAATCATTTATATACCAAATAATTTTCCAAAATTCCTTTTTCATGCTTTGACCCCAATATTTTTTTTCTTCTTTCAAGTCTTCCCATACTCTTTATATCTTCACCAAATGAACACGGGTCTTTACCCAACTTCAAAGGTACCTGTAAAAATATAAAATAACTTATATTAATTCAAATTCAGCCCCATAAAGTTTAAAAAATTACCAATTTACCCTTAATTGCATTTTAGACCCCGAAATTCATAACCTTTTCATTATCAAGGAGAACTTTATTTTGCCTAGATAATATTAAAAAATTATTTTCAGGCCCATAAAGTTTCTAAAATTATGATTTTATCCCTGGAGTTATTAAAATTGCATTTTTAACTCGAATTTTATTCAAACTTACATTTCTCTTTTATGTTATGAAAACGACTCTAAGAGCTCATTATTTATGATACAATGGGCCTAACAAGGCCTAGATTTGGACATAATTCATGCAAAATAATGCACACATCAAGTCTAATAAATTGTAAATATTAAATATGGTAATAACATTCGAATACTATATTTTGATCGCTTCAAAGAGTCTAAATACTGTTTTGAGTGTTTATATTATTAATAATTTCATTAAGCCGTTGTGATTTGGTTTCTCTAAAGAGTCCAGTTTCAATGGTGAAGTTAATATTAAAGGGAAATATGTTTATTGAGAGTGCACTTTTTATTAAACCGGAGAAACATATTTAATTAACTCCAATTTTTAAATATCCAAAATGAAACACACACCAAAGTCATGCATATAAAGGTGATTGATTTGACATTGAACATATTCACATCAAGAAAGGATTAATCAAACACAGCAAATTAGGAGAAATCCCGTAAATGGGCAAAACCTTTTTATTTCAATATGATTTGTAAACACTTACATACATAAAGAAATACATTTTGTAGGTCCCCAAATATTTAAAAAACAAACTTTTTCTTGAGAGGAATTAAGTTAAGGATGAATGCAAACCAACTATCTCTTTTTGAAAAGCTCTTTTTCAACTTTATCAAACCAAGTTGTGACACAAATTAATTTAACCAGATTTTATCTTGTTTAACTCTAAGCATGCAACTAGTGATTAAAGAAAGTAAAATAAAGTAAAGTAATACTCATAACGCCGATGTACGAGGAAAAATCCAATCGAAAAAAAACCTCGGACGACCCACGCCTGACAATCACTATGACAAAGGTTTTACAAAGTCAGACGGTAGTCTTATATAATGACTCAATCCACCCACGAGACTTGACGCTCCTATGTTCTTCTACAAATCTTCACAGTGCCCACGCATAAAGTATCCTTCTTTTACGAGGCTCGTCCACAACACGCGCCTCCACGAGTGTCTTATTGTCCACCGATATTGCCTTGTGTCGTCTACGATGTTGAACACGAAAGTAATATTCTTCACTTATCCACCGCAAACCTAGAAATGTTCAAGTGTTGAACAAACCCAAATTGGTGCAAAAAAGATCATATAATCATATGATAATGATAACTCGGATCTTTGTAAACTCTAAGGATGTTTTTATATTGAAAACACTTAGAAAACTTTGTACAGAAACCTCTATGTATCGCAAACGGTTTTTTGTACTATACACACTTCGAGAAAATGGACCATGCCTTTTTATAAACATTTTAAGGAGGTGGGGAATCTCATTCGAGCGAGATACTGCGTCGTTCGAACGACAACATCTCTCGTTCAAATGACAACGTTTGTCGTTTGAACGACATTGCCCAGATTAGAGTTTTGATGCATCCAACTTTGAAAACATAATTTTACTTTAAACCAACTCTTATCCAACTCTAATTTGTCCCCATATGATTAAAACGAAGTGTAAACATTTTAAAAACTTTTAAAACATTTTTCTTTTAAAAATAACATCCTTATTTTTGTAAAATAAAATTCCGAGTTTTATTAACATTATGCATTCATACATGTGTGGTCTCGAAATTCAATTAAACCTCGAAGACGAGAAATTGCACCAACTAAACTTCGGCATGATTAATTCCTTGTAACTTTGCCGTAACGTCTTTAATTAAATCTTCGACAAGTCATAGTCTTGTAGTGATCGGACAATAAAAAAACTTCCTATGACTCAAACGTGTTTTGTTCGGAGAATAGGTCAAAACTACATTAAGACTCAATTGGAAATTTAGTCCTTAAAAATCTCCCCCTTTGACTATTCCAAGACAAAACCAACAGTGAAATGCCTAAGTCGGGCCGTCAAGCCGTATGATGCCTAAATCCCATCCCATAAACCCAAAAACAAAATTACATCATGAGTACATGATACGACTCATAAACAATGGACTAAAAAGCATGGAACTGTATCTGAATGTGATGTAGGCTTGGGATCTCAAATCTCTCTAAGCATGCATACCCACATGAAACAAACAATTACCCAATGAAATATAGAGGAACAAAGGATATAAATCAATATGAAAGATCAAATCCAAATCATTTGGTATGTGAACAAAATATGATACCAATATGTGCAAATATATAAATATAAATCAGGATATCAAGTCACACACATGAAACTCCCCTTACATCACAGACATCTCTCCCCCTTTTTGTCTCGAATAGACAATTTGGTGAAAAGATAAACAAATATAGTATGTGAGATACCAATATGATTACGTTAACTCATATTATGCTAGATAAACATATACCAACCAACTAAATATGATCAAGTAATATCAAATCAGTAGCTAGCCAATGATGAAGCACACAAAAATATATTAGACTAAGAAGGTGTGATAAACGAACTAAATGCAGCAAAAGATGTCAATGATCAAAGTAAACTCCATAAATAGAAACCTAGTACCAAAATATGAATCAATATGCAGCAGGGTACTGAAACAAAGATTTACCAAAAAAGTCAAAACTAGTCAAACAGACTGTCGTTCGAACGAGCCAGGGATTTTGTTTGAACGAGAAACGATATTGCTCGAATGAAACTGTATGTCATTAGAACGACATAATCAAACTTTCACAGTTTCCCCACAAATTTAAACAGGGTTGCCCAGTGGAAAAATTATGTGAAAATTCTAACTGGAAGGGGCTCAAAACTGTTAAAAAGTTGTAAAATAGAGAAAAACTCAAAAACAAACTAATATGAGTAACATGCTAACATAGTACCGATGTGCCTAAACATGAACATGGAATGTATGGACGTGAACTACAACAAATGAATCATTATTCCAACACATCAAAACCATCCAGAAGTTCTAATTGATAGAAATCTATCATCAAACTTTATCATATCCATACGTGACAATTAAAGTGTGAGCTTAATGAAATAAACAAACACCATGCATATGAATCTGAAATTTTGACGATTCTACAAACAATAGCGTCATGACACAAATTTTCAACTTTAGGATTCTTTGCACAAACCTGTTTAAATTTTTAATCCATCCAAACTCACTCAAAAATATCATAATTTTTCTTTTGAATGAACTAAAATAATTTGGCCCATTTTTGGCATACAAATCTTTTTATTGCCTTTTGATTTTTCTGGGCTCTTTTAAATGGTGGTTTTCACGATGAGTCAATTTTACACTCTCGCAGCCCTTTTTCATGAACACTCATCATTTTTTTTTCAATTTAATCCTCACAGTAAACGATTATTACATGCACACTTCCTCCTTAAGTCTACTTACGCACAAATGAAAAGATTGAGCTAAGAACATCTCACCAAACTCAAATATGCAAGAGTAGTCAAACATCCATATAAATTCGTGCATGTGTGAAAAAAATGGCATATATACAAAGTCGAATAAAAAACGCATATCAACTTCGAAACAACCACCAAAAAATGATCAAGATCATTCTAAGCATTGATAATAATGACCAAATGTCCTAGCCACATGGACAATGGAAGGAAGGGGGTCCAAGCACACCAATATGCCACATCAAACATGTTAACTCATGACACAAAAAAAATCGAAAATATTTTTGTCTTTTTCAAATATTTTGACTCAAATAAAACAAAATCTTTTTGTGTTTTTCTCAAAAATTTTCAAAACCAAAAATCTTTTTGTATTTTTCAAATAAGATGCAATAAATGAAAATATAATACAATGTGATAAACATGGTAACACACTCAAGGTTTAGATTTATCATGGGAAGTATCAAGTGCAACCAAATGAGAACCATGAAATTTTATTCCTAAAGCTACCAAATCCGACTTCCTAACCCAAGTAGGTGTGTAATGACGCATGGGGGTGGGGGGAATCGGGACAACTTTATTCCTAAACTTTTTAAACTTTCGAGGAGCATTACTAAACTCACAGAAAAACTTTCTAAGGTGACCTTTCCTGCTACAAAATGTGCAAGTGTAGCGATGGTATGTAAAGTGACCTATATGTGGACCTTTTCTAACATTCCTACGTGACTCTCTTACACTTGCAGGGGGAATGGGAACAAAACGATCATCAAAGTCACTACCTCCCCTATCTCTCTTAATTTGGATGGTGCCTAGAATCCTATCCAACTTCTCACTTCTAGCCTCCAAATCAAACTTAACTCTAGACGAGTCTCTCAAACTCTCCTCTAACTCCTTAATCCTAGAATCGAGTAGATGCCTAGACTCCTCAAACTCCAGCACCTCCTTTTTCATAGCCTCCATCAAACCTATAAGGGTGTCTCTCTCTTTCTCGGCGTACTCTAGCTTCTTTCTAAGATTTTTCTCTCATTCACTAATATCCTGAATTAACACATCATTATTTTCTCCGACACGCTCTTTAAACTTAGCTTGCAATTTCGAGTTAGCCGTTTTCACCTTCACAGTCTCCTCAACAACTCTCGAAATGAAACTTGCAACTCTCCTACGTCGATCTCCTCATCCTCGCTCTCATCACCCTCACCCTCTCGAGAAGCCCTCTCAATATCCTCAGAAGTGTCATGTACAAGAGTATCCTCGAAGGAAGATATATCATCGTTGTTCACATGACATGCCATAAACGCAACAAAGTTACACTCAATGGGGGAATCCTCTCCCTCTTTCGATTGACTATGACTTAAGGTGTCATTGTATGCTATCAGTTTATTGCCCTCTTTCTTAAGTCCAGTGGGACACTCACCTACTTTGTGACCATACCCCTCACACCCATAACACATATCAGACCCATCTCTCTTAGGTTTCTCATTCTTGTCATTAGGGGTGGAGTTTCCCTTGTTCTTGAATTTCTCAAACTTTTTGGCATATTTCGATTGCTTATGAATTTGAAGAAACTTCTTGAACTTTCTTTCCAACAAGACGACATCCTCAAAGTCGAAATCGGAGTTGTCATTCGAAACTTTAGTTTCCTCCTTTAGGGATTTCAAAGCAATGCCCTTTTCTTTCTTTGGCACTTGATTGGAGGTAAACATATCGAGTTCATAGGTTTACAGGTCGCCTACGATATCTTCCAGTTTAGACGTGTTAAGCATACCAAGGGAATTCATAACGGTCACTTTCGCATCAAACTTACTCGGCAATGATCTTAAAATTTTCTTAATGACTCAGTTATCGAGAATCTTCTCACTTAGGTTAAACACAGCATTAATAATAGTGGACAACCTAGCGTAAAACTCATCAAAAGTCTCAATCTCTAATATCTTAATTATCTCAAACTGTGTAGTGAGATTTTATAACTTAGACGCCCTAACCGTGCTCGTGCCCTCGTGAGTGAGTGCAAGTGTATCCCAAGCATCTTTCAAAGTTTTATTAGTCATGATACGATTATACTCTTCAGGTGTGACATGTGAAGAAATAATGTGCAGACCTTTAGAGTTATACTGTGCAAGCCTATGTTCAGTCTTAGTCCATGACTCAATGGATTTCAAACTAGTGACCTCACCCTCTTGTGTGACAGGTGGGGTCCAACCTTTTTTAACAGCTAACCAGACAAGTTCATCAATGGATTTTAAATTATTTTTCATTCGCATTTTCCAATAAGCTTAATTAGTGCCATAAAAAACAGGAGTGCGAAAACTATCATAATTCTCAAAATTCATCCTTAGAAGCAACAGGGATCAAACACAATAAAAATGTATTACTTGCTCTGATACTAATTTTTAGGTCCCCGAATATTTATAAAATAAGATTTTGCATGAGAGGAATTAAGTTAAGGATGAATGCAAACCAACTATCTCTTTTTGAAAAACTCTTTCTCAATTTATCAAACCAAGTTGTGAGACAAATTAACTTAACCAGATTTTATCTTGTTTAACATTAAGCTTGCAACTAGTGATTAAAGAAAGTAAAATAAAGTAAAGTAATACTCACAATGCCGATGTAGGAGGAAAAATCCAATAGGGAAAAAATCTCAGACGGCCCAGGCCAGACAGTTACTATGACAAAGGTTTTACAAAGTCATACAGTAGTCTTATACAACGACTCAATCCACCCATGAGACTTGACGATCCTCTGATCTTCTACGAATCTTCACAGTACCCATGCAAAAAGTATCCTTCTTCTACGATGCTCGTCCATAACTGTAATACCCCATATTTTTATGGCATTTAATTGTGGGATTAATTAAATTAAACTGGGATAAATTAGTTTAATATTAATCCTGATTTAATAATAGATATTTACTAGCGTGAAGAGAGTTAGTATTTTTATGTTGAATATTACTGGATGAGTAAAGTAATATATGAGAATTAAGTCATTAAAAATTATTGCAAGTAAATAATACGACAATTATAGAAATTAAGTCGGGACGCACATGTGTAGTGTCGGGACTAAACTAATGGAATAAAAAGTAATTTTGTTATAAGTCACCCATATGGTCATTTCGAGTGCACCAATGTGTCCAGAAGGGTTGATATAGTTAGAAACGTGTATTTAGGGGTTTAGTTTGGGTCTCGGGACATTTTTAGGCCTAACTAGTAATCCGGGAGGGCATTTGGGTAATTACCCATTTTAAGCCTTAATTATGGACGAAAATTGGAGTGTTGTATCTAATGAGAGTAAGAGTCCTCTAGGGTTAGAAACCTTGGATTTGCAGACAGGCTAAGGAAGAGAGAAGACAGAAGGCTTCCAAGGAGGAGAGCCACCATCCCTATACCACACTCATCAATTCCACCACCAACGCATAGATCGGGGAACGAGGAACGAGGAACGAGGAACGAAACCATACCCATCATCATCAACAATTTAGACTTCCATCCCTAAGGCAAGCATCTAACTTGCTGTTATTTAGTTGATAACACATCCATGCTAGTGTAAGAGTTAATTCTCTTATATCTTCATGAAAATAAAATGTTGTTTGGGAGATTTTGTTACAAATTTGGAGTAGAGACCATTTTACGATGGATATCGGTCACATGTAGAATATTATCCACGAAATTGATGCCCATTACAGATAGAAATATGGAAATTAGTTGAATTCTTGAGAAAATTAAATGAACTAGTGTTAATGATACTTTCCTAAATTAACTCCCTTTGATGATGATTCTTGACGAATTTGTGAATGTTTTACGTTAGAAATCTTCTATATTGGTTTATATAAAGTTCATGATGTTTGGTTGGGTGTTTGGGACATCTTAATGGAGGTTTGAGGATTTATATTGGATGAAACCCGTAGCTTAGAATTGCAGAAATCGGGCCAGCACCTGCTTGATCGATCGATCGACTCAAGAATGTCGATCGATCGATTGGATCGATCGATCGACCCCCTTTCATCAAGAGATCGACTCCTCCTGAAAATGGGAATTTTCTTTCCTATTAAATATTAATTAAATCCTGATGTGTAAGGACCCTTAGGCATAATTTATATATCATAATGGGACATGGGAAGGACCATTAGGGTATAAGAAGGGTCCGGATAAGAAAATTTTATAGGAGATTTAACTGTGGGATTTCGAAAGTATAAATTGAATGGAAAATCCTGTGTTTGTAATTTTAGGTCTCGTGATAACACTTACTGATTTTATGATTATCAAGAGGATACACTTCGAGAGTCGAGAAGTAATTTAGGATTTGCGATAATTAAGAAAATAAAAAGAATGATTTAATTATGCGTATAAATCGGGCATAATTCACATGTATTATGGGTCGTGGGTATACCTAGTTGAATAGTGTGAATATATATATATATATATATATATATATATATATATATATAATATTGTATATTTATATGTAATCATACCCGCTCTACTTGCTATCACAGAGGTTCCGCACTGGGATAGTCTTATCTCGATCGGACCTTTATGGGGGATATTGACTTGTACCCTATAACATAGAATCCTTGGTATAGGCTATTCGACAGTGATAGCCAGACGGTCCTAAGAGACATGAAGGTATGTGCTGACCTCTTAGTGACTTGGAACTATGCTTCGCTCCAATATGTGTGTTTTCTGTTAATACAGTTCAAGAGTGATTCCGAAGTATTATTTCCCTCTTGTACGAGTGATACGGGAACTTGATAGCAGAATATGCCAGCACCATAGATTTATGTGGGGTGCCCTAGTAGTAGTTTATATATTACGAGTGATAAATATATATACCTGTGATTGATCTACGATGTTTGTAAGTAGATAGAAATGAGTAATTAATATTACATGGGTTACGTGGTTGAGGACTTAAGTCTAAATTGAGATAAATATAACTGAATGGGTAAATTCCTAATAAAAAAGGTTATCAGATATAAACTATGTTTATGAGATCACTTGGATTAGGCGTGGTGAATGGAAGTTGGGTTAGACTAGTTAACTAGGTTAGATTTAACTAAGTTAATTATGTAGTACGTTAGGCGTCCACACTAGTTGAGAGGCGAGAATTCTCAAGTGAGTGTCAAGGTACTAACATGTATGTAATATCAATAGATAATCATTTTAAATACTTGATAAACTATTTTTAAAGATGTTTTATACTCAGGCTCTGACCTATTTTATGTTATCTTTTCTCCCTCTTGTATATATATATATATATTACAGGTGCCCAGCCACAAGGGCATCAGGCCTAGTTCTTTGGACCATTGACGTGCTGCAGCTAGTGTGGAAGTTGTACGTCCTTACAGTAGACAACTTCATCCTTGTTCTCATTTTCCTATTTTAGTCATCTCTAGTTGCATCTTGTGTCGCCCATTTCCATATTTCTTTTAGTTCAGAGAGCGATTTATACTCTTTATTATTTCAGTATTCAGCTATTGTTGGGATTGTTTTACTTATTACTTTGTCCTGCGATTGGGATCAATTATTTAGATTGATTTATCTAGCTTAGTCATTTCATTCACATGGTTTGGCTGTAATATTATCATTTGGATTCATGAAAAATGGTTTCTTAGTAAATAATAACACTCACACTTAAATTATAAATTAAATTTTTTGACACTTAGCTTAATTATTTATTAGGTGATTAATAAAGAAATTTATTTTACGACAGTGATGCTAAGAATGAATCAACAGGGCACTTTGAAATAATTGAATAAAGTACTGATCATCCGGTATTTTATTAGGTTAGGTGTCATAATAACACGCTCCTCCACGAGTGTCTCGGTGTCCACCAATATGGCCTTATGTCGTCTACGATGTTGAACACGAAAGTAACCTTCTTCTCTTCTCCACCGCAAACGCAACAATGTTCAAGAGTTGAACAAACCCAACTTGGTGCAACAAAGATCACATAAACATACGATAATGATAACTCGGATCTTTGTAAACTCTAAGGATGTTTTTTATATTGAACAAACTTAGAAAACTTTGTGCAGAAACCTCTCGGTATCGTAAAATATTTTTCATACTGCACACACTTCGAGAAAATAGAGAACGCCTGTTTATAAACATTTTAAGGCGGTGGGGAATCTCGTTCGAGCGAGATACTGCGTCGTTCAAATGACAGCATCTCTCGTTCGAACGACGACGTTTGTCATTTGAACAACGTCACCCAGATTATAGTTTTAATGCACCAAACTTTGAAAATAGAGTTTTATTTAAAACCAACTGTTATCTAGCTCTAATCCATTCTCATCTGATTAAAACGAAATGTAAACATTTAAAACATTTTTCTTTTAAAAATAACATCCTTATTTTTATAAAATAAAATTCTGAGTTTCATCAACATTATGCATTCATACCTGTGTGGTCTCGGAATGTAATTAAACCTTGAAGATGAGAAATTGCACCAATTAAACTTCGGCATAATTAATTCCTTACATCTTTTCCGCAACGTCTTCAATTACATCTTCGACAAGTCATAGTCTCATAGTGACCGGATAATAAAAAATCTTCCTACAACTAAAATGTGTTTTGTTTCGAGAATAAGTCAAAACTACATTAAGACTCAATTGGAAATTTAGTCCTTACACATTTTGACAAACGAAGACCCTTAAGCACTGATTAGTTGTCGTCATCAAGAGCTCCCTCAAGACGCTCCAAGTTCAGTAGTGTAGAGAACCCTCTTCTAAACACAAGATGCTCCATGAATGGGTATTTAGGGTTTAGAATGATCCACACAAGGAGTATGATATTTTTTTGAATTTCAAACTGTTTGGGATAAAAAAAAACTGTGAAGACTTAGTGTATTAGGTCGTGGAAGAGTTCCCTCAAAGTCTTAAACCAAAAAAACTCCGAAGTGGGAATTTATAGAGGCAAACAAAATTTGATGCACTGGATTTTTCTGAGCCCGTCGGACTAGTTAAAAAAGGATCACTCGATTGATTAGGTCATACGGATCGATTCAATTATCTTCTTAAACGGATCGGTCAGGGCATATGAATATTTCTATATAAAATTTCAAATCGGATCGGTTCGTTTTTCTTCCACTCCTGATCGGTCTGGTCAGATAACATATTTTGTATAAAAAAGCTACCCAAATCGGTTCATTTTTCTATAGATCCGGATCGATCCGGTCTTTTCTTTCTTTCAATCCCTATATAAGAGGACTTATGAATTTGAAAAATCAATACCACGAACTCACGATGTAGGAAATGATCATGACGAACGATATTGATAATGGTGGGAATGTGAAACACAGAATTCGGATTGAGGCCGTCGAAATATGATCGTGCAGAGACGAGCTGACTTTAGCGGTATACGACATATATTATAGAATCTAGGATAAAAATAAAATGCCTAGATACTAACCTGGACATTTATAAAACAAGTCCTTACAAATCTCCCCCTATGTCTATGCCGGTACATATATAAAAATCCAAATTATGCTCCCCCCAAAAAATAAATGCCATACAAAGTAATATCCCCATTAAACCCAGAAACTCGAAATACTAAATGGATGACATGACTTCAATCATATTCAAGTCTTCCAAACTCATCAAAGTTTATTTGTCCTCATTAGGTTGTGCAAACAGAATCATTATAATCATCAATTTTTGTACCTAAACACATAAGGTAAGAAACAGATCCCTGTGACGTGCAACATTTTGATATATAATGATAAGAAAAATGAAATATGAAATTAATATTAATCTCAATCAAATCATTATAAATCATTAGAAATTATCTCCCCCATAATTCATTCTCCCCTTTTTATGATGACCCAAATAAACAAAAAGAAAAACAGTAATAAATGCAAATGGAGGTTATCACAAGCAGAACAACTGTCTCTTTTTGAATTTTCAAAATTTTTCTTACAAAATATATAACAAAGAATCACACCAAGAAAGAACACTAAAATAACCAAGTCGATGATAGAGAAAATGTGTGGTTGTGAACAGATTCGATAGGAAAATCAACACAGCCAATCATAACATATGTACAGGATGAATGTTGGATATTCCTAACGAATGAACTCAACATCTTTCGTAGGTGTAAAAAATATGGAATTAAAAGAAAGTAACTCAATCAAATTAGAAAATCAAAGCTCAAAGTGATTTCCACACTAATAACGCCTAAAACATTTGAAACGCTTTTTCATGACTTTCAAGGACATACAAACATGTTTTTCATTCCGTTCCATCCAAACTCCCTTATAAATAATTAAATATTATATTTTTTTGAGGTGATGAAACTAAAACCTTTTGGCCTATTTGATTTGGCATATTTTTCTTTTTTTTGCCACTTAATATTTCGGGCTCTTTTTCAAACGGTGGCATTACAACGAGTAAATTTTGAACTCTCGTAGTCCTTTCTCATGATTCACTCATCAATATTTTATTGCAATTAAATCCTCATGGTAAACGATTTTTACATGCACTACTATCTTGTCAAGTTTCATCGCATTTTGGTCGTTGTATAAACATAATTGAGATGGGAACACTTAAGCTAATATGTGATAGACAAGTACAAAATTCAAATAATTTCGTGTAGGTGTGCAATAAAGGAGATAAGGAGTCAAACATGTAGAAGATATGACTAATCACATCTCAAAGACTCTAATCGATTTAAAGCACATGGATGAAATGATGTAGCATCTCAAATCATTATCAAACAGTCACGTGGAATATGAAATGAAGTTGTGACTATGACTATCTTAAATGCTCATCCACAAAAGGTGTAAACAAAATACAAAACTATTTTTGTGTTTTTCAACAAATTTATAAAACGAAAATATTTTTGCTTTCTCAAAAGTTTTCAAAAATGAAAATCTTTTTGGATTTTTCAATTTTTTAAAACAATAAAAAATCAAACAAATAAAGATACACGTGATACAATCTAGAGATATGAATAAAAGGATATGAACATAAAAAATGCATCCTACTATAGACAAGGTGACCACCCCTCAGTCAACTGTGCAAATACCTAAATATCTCCCAAGACTCTCGAATCTAAGGGCATCGTGAAAATATCGGCTAACTGAAGGTCGGTAGATACAAAACTCAAGGATACGACCTTTTCTTCTAGTAGCTCACGGATAAAGTGCTCGCGTATCCTAATGTGTTTTGTGCACGAATGTTGGACATGATTGCAGGATATGTGTATCACACTCGTGTTATCGTAGGAAATGGTCATGGCATACTATGATATCCCATAGTCATCCAGAATCTGCTTCATCCACAGAAGTTGCGTGCAATAACTCCCGACGGCTATGTACTCAGCCTCAGCAATGGATAAAGAGATAAATTTTTTCTTATTGCTCAAACAAGAGATAAGTACAGAACCAAAGAAGAAACACCCACCATAAGTGCTCCTACATCCATCTACATCCCCGACCCAATCGTCATCCGAATAGGCAAATAGTCTATTATTGGTATCAAAGAAATACCAAATGCTTTAGGAAAGAGTCACACTCACATATTTGATAATACGTTTTAGAGCGAGTAAGTATGACTCTTTAGGGGATGCCTGATATCGTGCACAGACTTTGACGCTAAAGGTGATGTCGGGACGACTAACAATTAAATAGAGAAGACTGCCTATTATACTCCAATACAGGGTTTGCTCAACATTCTTTCCTGAAGTGTCCTTACTAATCTTTGTAGATGTAATCATAGGTGTACGTGCATTCTTAGCGGAGTCCAAAACAAAATTCATCACGAGGTCTCTAGCATACTTGGATTGGGAGATGAACATCCCTGGAGACCAAGGAAGAATGTAAGCTCACCAACCATTCTCATATCAAACTTACTCTTCATTTCCTCGTCAAAGCTATGAGCATGTTGGGAGTGCGTGGATCCAAAGACTATGTCATCCACATAGACCTGGGCAACTAAAATATCATCGCCATCTCTCCTGACAAACATCGTCTGATCAAATCCCCCTCTCTTGAAGCCACAAGATCACAGATAGGAAGTAAGCCTCTCGTACCAAGTACTGGGTGCTTGCTTCAAACTAGACAGGGCTTATCTTAGATAATATACGTGTCCTGGATGCTTAGTGTATTCAAAACCTTTTGGTTGTTCCATGTATACTTCCTCCTATAGAATGCCATTCATAAAGGCACTCTTGACATCCATCTGAAATAACTTGAAGCTCAGATGACATTCGATGGTGGGTAATAAGGTACGAACTCAAGCCTCGCAATAGGAGAAAATGTCTCCTCAAATTCTACACCTCAATCTATGTGTAGCCCTGAGCGACTAACCTAGACTTGTTATGGATAATTGTACCAATTTCATCCATTTTATTCTTGAAAATCCACTTGGTACCAATGACATTAGTCTCACTAGGTCGAGGGATAAGTTCCCAGACATCGTTCTTTCTAAACTAAAACTACTCTTCCTATAGAGAAGATATTCGATGTTCATCCTTGAGTGCTTCTTTGTAGGTTTTGGGCTCGACTTCGAACGTGTAGCAGACATGGCTGATAACATTCTCTATCTAAGCACTAGTCTTGAGCCCTAGAGTCGGATCTCATAGAATAGTAGTAGGATCATGACTCTTGCAAACCCAAGCAGGTGTGTCCCCTAAGACAGGGTTAGGGTCAACCCTGGGTGTGTGAGGGACAAGGGGATCATTACCATAAAGGTCTTCATCCTCACACAAATGAATGGGGTCAACTAATGCTGGAGGTTCTTCATCTCGCACGGTGACATTAATTGACTCCATAATCTTAGAGATACTCAGGTTGAACACCAGGTATGCTTTACTGTTCGATGAATATCCTAATAGTATTCCCTCGTCGCTCTGGGATTCAAACTTTCCTAATTGTTGTCTATCCCATAGGATATAATATTTACTCCTAAAAATACAGAAAAATGCCAGGTTGGGCTTCTTTCCAATCCATAATTCATAAGGCATCTAAAGTGTGTGTGGACACAAGTAAACCATATTCACCATATGGCATGCAGTAGACACCACCTCTGCCCAAAATCTCCTAGAAACATTATAACCAAAAAGCATAGATCTTGATATCTCCTGAATAGTCCAATTCTTCCTCTCAACGATCCTATTTTGATGAGGGGTTTTTACGGATAAAAACTCATGTTTAATTCTAAGGTTATCATAATAAATATCCACTTTAAGCTCTGTAAGTTTTGTCTCATTGTCACTACACATTCTATTAATAGTGACACCGTGTTGGTTTTTCAAAACACGACACTTGGTCGTTAGGAACTCTATAACATTTGATTTCTCCCTCAGAAAACCTACGATGGAGTATCTGGAGAAATCATCAACCATCACGAGGATATACCTCTTATTACCTGGACTTTCTGTACGAGTAGTACCCATACGATCCATGTGAATGAACTCAAGTATCCTGGAGGCAGTAATGGAATTCAACTTCCTGTGGGGTCTACGAATTTGCTTTCCTAACTGAAGGGTCCATAAACTGTGGAAGTTGGTCTTCCAAGAGATGTTAAGCCACATACTAGGTCCTTTTTTTTTATAATCGATCCAAATATTTAAAGTTCACATGACCTAGACGTTGATGCCATAGATCTAAAAGAGTGGTCGTGGCACTGTTGTGGACAAATGAGGACTTGGGCATTATGCCATAGCAATTATCTTCTTTCCTCACCACTTAAAACACAAGTTTACTGGCTTGATCATAAACATTACAAGCATCATGGACAAACTTAACTATAAAGTTAGCGTCGCACAACTGGCTGATGGTGAGAAGGTTTTCCTTCAAACCTTTGACGTATAAAATATTATCTAGCTTAGGAAACCCTGATATCTTCATAGTATCTCATCCTACAACGCTAGGCTTGCTACCATCACCAAAAGTGACTTTACGTTCCTTGCGATCCACTAAGGAGGTAAAGAATGAGACGTCACCAGTCATGTGTCAAGAATACCCACTGTCAAAATACCACTGTGAGGTATTCTGAGCTTTCAGAGCAACATGAGCAATAAGAGCTTTGTTTTCATTTTTAGATACCCAAGTGGAGGTAACCTTTTATTTTCCCTTATTGTTGGTGGTTCTAGTCACAAAGTTTGTAGTATCCACATACGGTCCAGATAACCATTGTAATTCTCTCATTAAACTCTGAGAAGTCGCAATTAAAGACTCAACTTTCTCTCTTTGTCTCTTGAGATTAATCATGGGGTGTGATGAAGTATAAGTACGTCCTATTCGACCCAAACTATAGCAAAACTCTTTCAGATGGGCTTTCCTCTTATAATAAGTACATAAGTACACAGTCTTAGGCGTACCTCGATTTTCTTTTCTTAGTCGAACAACATTCTTGGGTTTTAGTGGATGGCCATAAGGATTCGACGTAAACTTAGGGACTGGTCCAGGTGAAATTTGTGAAGTGAACGCACCATCAAAACCAATTCTAGGACTCTCAGCAAATCCTAATACAGGGGCGATGAGCATCTTTCCCATCATTCTAGATCTATCCTCGATTTGAACGTTGACTTCCCGTAATTTTTCAAGATCGTGAGTGAGCTGGGCAACAAGGGCTTCTAGAATCTTACGAGCCTCTACGAATGCATAGCAGTCTCTCATCAGATTAACCACTTACTTTGTCAAGTCCCCTTTGACTTTCTCAAAACTCCTCTCTTTGTTTCCAAATAAACTCTCTCTCTCTCTCTCTCCAAACAGTCTCTCTCTCTCTCTCTCTCTCCACAAATATACTCTCTCTCTCTCAAAGCAGTGCACAAGGAGGACTCACTTTCTCTCATCTCTCCTAACTATTTTTCTAATCCTGCAATCCTAAGAACTAAATCTTTATTATGCTTTTTGGTTTTAAATGAATCAGCATATAAATCATCATAAGCGCGACGAAGGTCACTCTTTCTCTCACTCCCTGCATCCTCTCTCTCACTCTCAGTGTCGAGGTCTCCATGCGAGTCGTGAGGTGCATCAAAATCTCTCACGTGGCTTGCCATGAATGCGGTGAAGTTGCACTCATGCAGTGATTCTTCTCTTGAATCCATCGACTCGACCTTGCTATCTTCACTCAGGGTAGAATTACGAACAACTTTGCCTTTTTCTTTGGCTAGTCTGTTCAACCTAGTAGGACACTTAAAATCTCTATGACCCTTACTGTCACACTCATAGCATCTATCATCATTTCTCTTAGGCGTGTCTTTATTTTCTTTTTTATAATTCTTGACATTTTCATTTTTCTCAAATTTATTTTTATCATTAACCTGTCCACTATTTTTTAACTTGAGAAATTTCTTAAAATTATTTGGAAATAAAGACAAATCATCTAAATCGAAGTCAAAATTAGAATCTGACGTATTTTCCTCACTCCGTTTAGACGATTCTATCCTCCTAGCTTACTCGAAATTCCTTTTGGCTTGGGCTTTAATAGCTATCACTTTTTATTTTGCTTTAACATCTTTAGGAAACATATCTATTTCATAGGTTTGAAGGTCACCTACTAATTCTTTTAATTTAAGAGTGTTAAAATTTCCTAAAAAATTTTAACACAGTGACTTTGGGGATAAACCTCTTAGGCAAAGAATGCAAGATTTTCTTAACTACACGTGCATTAGGAATGTTCTCACCAAGGTTGAAACTAGTGTTAACTATATTAGACAATTGTGCATAGAATTCATTAAAACATTCAGTCTCAAGCGTAGTTATAGCCTCAAACTTTGTAGTTAGGTTTTGCAGTTTTGATTCTTTAACAACGTTCGTGCCTTCACGGGTAAGTTGAAGAACATCCCATGCTTCTTTAGACATGGTACACGTCATTATGCATCGAAACTCGTCAGGAGTGACAAATATAGGAATGGCACTAAGCCCTTTTGAATTATACGTGGCCCATTTAAATTCATCCTCGGTCCATTGAGCCATAGATTTTAAACTTGTCACGTTATCAACAGTGACAGTGGGAGGTGTCCACCCATTTTGAACAAGAATCCACAGACGTTCATCAATGGCTTTAAGAGTGGATTTCATTTGGGCTTTCTAGTATGCATAGTTAGACCCGTAAAAAACTGAAATTTTATTATATGATTTTTCCATTTGAACAAACGCCATTTAAAGAAATCAATTTTTAATAAATTGATATTCAAGAAAAAAACTTTGCGAAAAATTACACGGTGAAATTGTGTAATTGGCACTGATACCAATTTGAGAGTGCGCTTTTTGTTTAACTGGAGAAACAAATTTAATTAACTCCAATTTTTAAATATCCAGAATTAAACACACACCAAAGTCATACATCTAAAGATGATTGATTTGACATTCAACATATTCACATCAATCAAGTATCAATCACACACAACAAATTAGGAAAAATCCCCCAAAGAGGTAAAACATTTTTATTTCAATATGATTTGTAAACACTTACATACATAAAGAAATACATTTTGACAAATAAAGACCCTTAGGCACCAATTTGTTGTCGTCAGCAAGTGCTTCCTCAAGACGCTCTAAGTTCAATAGTGTAGAGAACCCTCTTCTCAACACAAGATGCTACACAAATGGGTATTTAGGGTTTAGATTGATCCACACAAGGAGTATGTTATTTTTTTGAATCTCAAAGTGTTTGGGATAAAAAAACTGTGAAGACTTGGTGTATTAGGTCATGGAAGAGTCCCCTCAAAGACTTAAACAAAACAAACTCCTAAGTGGGAATTTATAGAGGCAAACAAAATCTGATGCGCCGGATTTTTCTTAGGTCATCGGACAGATCCGAAAAATATCACCGGATTGGTTCGATTATCTTCTTAAACGGATTGGTCTAGGTAGATGAATATTTCTGTATAAAATTTCAAAATGGACCAGTTCATTTTTCTTTCGCTCCAAATCGCTCCCGTCACATAACATTTTCTGTATAAAAAATCTACCCGGATCGGTTCGTTTTTCTTCAGATCCGGATCGGTCTGATCTTTGCTTTCTTTCAGTTCCCGTAAAAGAGGACTTATGAATCCGAAAAATCAATACCACGAACCCATGATGTAGGAAATTATCAAGACGCATAATATTGATGATGATGGGAGCGTGAAACACATAATTCGAATTGAGGCTGTCGAAATGTGATCATACTGAGACTAGTCGACCGTAGGAGTGTACGACATATATTCTAGAACCTATGATAAAACTGAAATACCTAGATACTAACCCGGACATTTAGAAAGCATGTCCTTACATTTGTTTATTAATTTTGGCATCGGTTTCTCCAAAGAGTCAATGACCTTCCTTAATTTATAAGCACACTGTCCGTTTATGCATTTTGAAAACATTAATGCTCGTTAAAATTATTATTCAATCAATAAAATAATGTAATATTCATAAAATGGATGGTTTTGTAGTCACCAAAGTGACCCAACTCGAATGCTTGTGAATATTAAATTTAAAGATAAAGGTGGTAGTAATAACTCATCACGCTTATATATGGAAAAACATAAATGGAGTATATTTGATTTATTTCGTCACGCAAGATAATTTTTCAAAGGAAATTGATTTTGAGTAACTAAAGTAAATATAAGGAATTATGGTGGTGAAAGGTTATCCTAGGTAACATTTCCATCTAATTTACATAACATAGTCCCTAGTAAAGTCATATATAAATATTCAAAGTTATTTATAAATAAAGCCCACATTTATAAAATATTATTAATGTACATGTTGTCAACTCACAGCGTTAATGTAATGATCTATTTATCTCATTAATTGCATATCATTTTATTTCTCTAAAATGGCATATTTTATCCATTTTAATGCTCTTGAAACTGAGTTCTTAAAATGAAGTGAATCAGTTAAGTTTCACTGAAAGTGATAGATCGTTATAATTCATTTTTACTTGGTGAACCCACTAGTAATGATGAAATAAGTGTGGGATGCTCCTTAATTTTTTTTGAAGATTTCTTAAACGGATTAAGCATAAAGTTTATGCGAAATCTCATAATGTTAGAGACTAAAATAATTTATATATATATATAAGCTGTATTGTGTGAATCATAGTATATAGTTCAATAGGAATGGCAATAATTATTTTCTTTTACTATGAAAAATAGGTCAAATTCGATATAAGGATGCTTACAAAATAACCCATAAATTCTTGGATTTCTTTTCTTATGTTATTTTGGAATCATTTCAAAAATCACTCGAGGGCATTTTTTTTTTAAATTTGATAATGAAGGAATTATCTTGAGTATACAAAATATTTTTCAGTTTATATGGGAATGTATGTTCCTTAATCATGGCATTGTCATTAGTTTTTTTGTAAAATTATGTTTTTCATGAAGCTTTTAGAAGAAAAATAGTTTTGATCCTATATCGTAATGTTGAACTTAAAAGTAGATTTATTATCAAAACTCTTCAATCTTGTGGCATAATTGAATATCAAACTCTTTTAACTCTAGACTTGCTTTGATGATTTAATAGACTAGATTGTCTTAGGTTATAACTTATGACTCTTATGTAACACCCCATATTTATGAGTATATATAGTTAATTTAATTCATGCATTTTTTTTTAAATTACACATGTGTCGTAATTCAAATGAATTAATTGTTATGTGTTTATTTAAAATATTAATTGGAGAGAGAAATGTTAATATTTATGGAATATAATTACTAAGTGAACAGTAAATTATTAATTTTACGTCATTGTGAGTGATAGTGACGTGCGCCAGTATCTTATCTCAACCGTGACCTCCAAATCGAGCTCACACGAGGGTGTTCGGGTCAATTGGGCTTAGCCCGTTAGTCTAATTTCAGGATTTGAGTTATTTAACTTCAGTTAGAGAGTTTGGGGAAGATATTGTGATTAATCTAAATCCTAGAATTGGAGAGCGGGAAGAAGAAAGAAAATAAGGGAGCTTTAAGAGTCAATTTGGAGAGGATAGGGTGTGCTTTGTCAGATTCGTTGTCTCCAATGTGAAATCACACCCTACGAATCCCGTAATGTAAGAGATTATCTTGTAAAAAATCATGTTCATATCATTGTAGGTGTAGACAAATCCGTTTTTGGCAAGATTGTGACATGTTAAAATGAGTTTTTGGGGATTTGAGCATTAGTAGTGGAATTGATGATGAGATAATATCACATGTTGTTGGAATATAATTTAGAGTTGAATCTAGTAGTTAATACCATTTAATTCAAAATTTTGAATCAAATTGCATATGAGATTGAATAAATTGGAGGAAAACCCAATTCGTAAGATATTAACGTTTGATGAGAATAAGTGATGATTAGTGAGTTGAATTATGTTAGAACCTATTTATAGATGTAATGAACATTGGGTATTATTTTGGTTGACACATGGATTGGAGTTTGGAGAATTGGGGTTTAACAATGGTTTAAATACCACCATGGAGAAGAAGTAGGGCGTCAGAGCAATCGATCGATGACCCCTGAATCTTGGGAGTTTTGCTTATTTTTTTTATTTAAAGGTTATAATTTCGTTGGTATTTATTCTAAACTTATTTATTTAGTGAAAAAATAAACAGGGGCTATTATGTGAAATAAATTCATAATTGTTTAAATGCGGGCCGATTGAGTGAGTCCGGGTATGGGAGTAGGGTGAGACTACTACAATTATATGATGGATTATAAAGACGATATTGGCGAGAAATTGAATTAATAAATTAAGTGAAATAAAATCATAAATGTTTATGTACGGGCCGATTGAATGAGTCCGGGTATTTCAGTAAGTGAGGATACATAAATTGTTTAACATATTTGAAATTAAATAAATTTCGTGTCGGGATATAGACACGGGGACTATGGGCTTGTGCTACGGGTGTTAGGCATGGGACAACCATATTTAATTATACACACACACACACACACACACACACACACACACACACACACACACACACACTTGTGTATTTTATAAATATCAGTGAGAATGATATTTACGTGAAAGCATACTTATCTAGTGCTATCATCGGAGGTTGCGCGATGTGGGTGAATCCCCTGTCTAGTGAATGCAGGGAGAGTTTATTCCCCAGGTCATATCGTCCAGTGTTTTTATTATGTGATTTATTTTTGAGGTGAGACGTTTTGGGTATGATTCGGTCTCACTCTCGAGGAAATATGACCGCCTCCACTATGTTTGTAATTTTTACCAAAGTTCGGTGTGATCTAGTCCGACTTGTGGTAACGGGGTTAGATTGAGCACACCTGGGATATGATAGAACTATAGAGACAAGCATCTGGTGAGTTATTACTCGTGCGAATGGTTACTATACGCGATATGTATGTAATTGTTGCAGCATACTAGTACGTATATAATACGAATAAATAATTATATACGAGATGACTACATAAAGTGTGAACATTATATGATTAAGATGTATTTCATATATAACTAGTGTAAACATTATACGATTAATTAAAGTTGAGAAGATTAAATAATTTAATGAGTATAACAACTTATAAATCAATATAAGTAATACTCGGGTTAGAGTAGCGTGATGAAAAGGGTGTACCAATGCTAGTTAGGTGGGGTAGCATAACGAGTTGAGTTAGGTGTCAAGTGATAGGTGTGCACATTAGTTGGGGGGTGAGCTGTATCTCAAGAGAGTACGACACTGACTTAAATATGAAAAAGGTTCATGTATATTTAAATTGTTGCATTTTAATTGCATGCTAAATATTTTCAAAAGGTTTCCTATCCTCTGACCCATGTCAAAATATCTTTTTCCAAAAAGAACTTTAGGTGTCTGGCCACAGGGACGCCCATCTTAATGATTCTTTCTAGGGATGCGTAGCTGCAACATTATGGAGGTTTGCAGTATTCACTTTAGATGCTTCAGTTTATTCATTCCTAGTTAGGATTTTCATTGTGGTATTTAATTTGGGCATGTTTCCCCTTCAGACTCTTCAGTACTTTAGTTTATTTATTAGACTTTGTGAATTTAGTTTATTATTTCAAACTGGTATTTGGATTTTTTTTGGGAACCTATGGTTTATTCGGTACTATTTTGTATCTATATGTCATATAAATGATTCAGATTAACATGGTGTAGATGGTTTGGTTATTTTAGTTTTAATTTGGCATGTTGTTAAGTTAATAACAAAATAAAATTTGGCACCGACATAATTTAACATGAGTGTTTAGTAATTAAAAAGTATTCGACAGTGATGCTAAGAATGAACAAAATGAGATTCCTGTTTATTTTGATAAAGGACTGATCACTCATGATTTAAGTAGGGGGTGTCATAGATCATATCAGAGCATCAGTATCTAGTGTCCATAGGATCTGTGCGGCTTACTACGATTTCAACATGGCGTTCTTTGATATAGAGTCATATTATAGGATTGTTGTATTCCTCTTCATACACATGTTACGTTCTCCTATTATTTAGTATAGTTTATGCGAATCATATATGAGTTCGTTTGGGTTTCGTACATCGAAAAATATAGGACGACCAATGAGGGCCATTAGGGGGACTGTAGGAGGAGAGGCTCGATAAAATCCATAGAGCATTCTGGGAACGGTGACTGTGATAGAAGACACCATGATTATTGTTCAGGAATAAGATGATAGGATAATCACTAGGGCGTAGTAGCTTCCCCAAGCACCATTATAGGTAACGATGGTGAAAATTCAGACTCACCCAGCGTAGTCGATAAAGGGAGGAGTCAGAGGTACTCTTTTAAAGAGCCATCTATAAGAGTTAGGGAAAGAGAGGAAGTGTGATGGGATAATGAAAAGAGATAATCCAAAGGCAATTGCGTAGGGTGAACTGCAGTGACACCTACGATTAAATTTTGGGTGCAATTTTTGCTTATAGGAGCAGGATGGTAGTGATAGGAGTTAGTCGCCAGAACCATGGAGAGATACCATTAATAATGAGAAATTTGGGGTGCTATTTGATCGAAAATGCTCTCATCAGCTGTTTAAATAGAAAGTCAATGGAGGTTTCAGTACTTGTTTCAGAAGGGACGGGCAATAGCCGAACATGAATAAGAATTGACTTGTTTAGCAAAACTTCATACCCGATGAGAAGTTAAAAATGTACTCGTGAGTTGAATACCTAGACGTGGATATGTAAATCCAGCTAGGATGAATGGTGTCGATGTCGTCGATGTCGTAAGTTTACAAGTTTACATTAATGCTTCCATGATAAGGGAGTTAAGAGAGTTGGAGAATCCATTCGAAGGGCAAGACTGGATTTAGCGGTGCTAGTGAGGCACCACATGGAGGATACCCAGTAGAGGACCAGATTAAATAATTCAAATTAATAGAAATTCTTACCAAGTGATGGCGGATTCAGTCAGCACCGTCAGAACCATCACTATGTTCCACAGATTCAACAGAGCCGAGGTAACAATGACTGTTGCAATCAGAGCCAAGGATACCAGGTTCGAGAAAAGGATAACCCTGAGATGGACAGTGGGTTTAGAGAAAGGGGATAGCAAAAGAGAAGCGTCTTATGTGTGAAGAGTAGAACCACATATATGGATCTTGTTCGTAGTGAGTTAGGGGATAGGAACAGGCTGATCAGTAGGAGCAACAATTATAGGACGTTTTTTATTTGGTTGGGATGAGAGTGTTATGTCCACTGACCATTTGAACTACCCCTACTATTGGAAATCGAAAGTATGAGTTTTATCCCAGGGTGAATTGGGTCTGTTTTATGTGACACGAGTGAGTCACAATAGTTCATTAGAACTAGATTTGTATTTGAAATGAGTTAGTAGAGGTATCGTTAATCGTACTATAGTTTGTATATAATTACCATTGAGTAGAGGGGCCCTTTTTAGTTCCATGTGCAGGGGAGCGGGTGCGGACACTAAGAGGGTATATTTTAGTGGGATAAATAGTCTTAAGAGATGATATTCGAGTATGATGTTATCTTGAGCATGGACTGGTTAGCGATGTTGAGAAACAGTGGGCGATTATAGCAAAGCTATCGTGTTCACTGTTCTAGGGAAGGATGTGTTATTTTTGTGATCTCTCACCTGAAATAGGTCCAAGATCGCGTTTATATTATTTTATGAAGTGGACTTAAGAGAGTACAGTTGTCTAGTTATATTGGATCCCGGTTTGTAGGGACTTTGATTATGTGATTTAGGGTATATCGAGTTTATCGTCGAGTAAAGAGATTGAGCTCGTTATTAATTTAGCGTGGATAACTTAGTGATAATGAGAGAATTGTATCGTAAGATTCCTTGAGTGACATGGGTGTGAACAATTTGATTTATGTATCGGGAAAAGGATTTGAGGTATCTTAGTTATTTGCTTTGGACCCATGTGTTGATGTAAAAAATTAGATCATATCTAATTATTCAATCACAGATAAATAAATGAGACAAAGAATTTTTAAAGTGGTTCAGCCTTATAAGAATGGCCTACGTCCACTATTATTTTATATATGACTGTATGGGAATTATCGATTACCAGTTTTATCAAGAAATTTCGTTCCCCTTACAATGAGGATTGTACAATGTATTTGTAGCCCTGAGGCTGTAATGTGAAAGGGTAATACATTAAATGATGTACATATGAAAAGGTAATACATTCAATGACCCTTATGCGTATGCATCTGAATGATAAGCATTTAATGAATAATCAAACTGTTGGTTATCCTTCTATTAATTCTTTGTTTGAGGTGCAGCTCGGACCGCTTGAGTTGCTCGGACCGCCTAAGCTTCTCAAGAGTTCCTCGGAGAGTTCTCATTCCTCGGAACGTATGAGTTCTTAGGAGCGTATGAGTTCCTCGGGGAATCAGTGTTCCTCGTTGTAGTACGGTTCCTCGGAGCATGTGAGTTCCTAGAAAGTGTTTGTTGTTGCCACGTAGATTGCCATGTGTCTTTACTCAATTGAGCCATGTCAGCAGACTAAATTTGGTATCAACAGAAGCCCCCAATGTTTCATAGTTCGAACTTTGAGGAGTGTGGAACATTCTTTCTCGGAATATGGCAGTTTTAAATGGTCATCCTGAAATTTAGGAGTCTTTTGTATTTATTTCTCCATCCAAATTCATAAAATCAGGCTTTTTTGAATTTTTATAACCGCTTCGATTGCCTCGCCCTTTTTGTCCTTCTAGATGCCGGTAGTATAATCGTTTCTTTTTGTAATCATTACTTTTTCCTTTTCCCAAGGCAAGGTATTTAAGCGTTATAGACAATCCCATCATCTTCTACTTTTTCAAATTTGTATCTTCGAGTTTTCCATCATCTCTTTCTCTCCTGTGTATTCATCTCTTCCATCGTTCGTTGTCAACAGATCCACTCTTTTTCTGTAAGATCTTCTTCCTTCTTCTTCATTTCCTTTATTCATCATGGTTTACCCTGTTGAATCTCTTGATAAGTCTCGCTCTGATTTTTCTATTCCCTCCTGGGTTATTCTGGAAGAGATTTCTGAGCCTTATGATTATTTCCATTTGGCTGAGGTGCATTAGTTCCCCAGTCTCTTTGTTGCTGAGTGTGGATTTTCTTTTCCATCAAATCCCTTATGTCTGGAATTTTGTCAATACTTTGACGTTGTTCCTGCAAGAATAGCCCCCAATACATGGAGAATAGTTAATGGGGTTCATAGATTAAATCAAATTCATGGAACTCGCATAGGAATTCCAGAAATCATGTTTTGTTATAGATGGGCAGTGGGTGATAACACTTTTTATTTAAAAACTAGATTTTTAAATAGGGCCTTAGTAGTCAATCTCCCGGATGCCAATAGGGACTATTTTGAGCACGGGGTAGTTATAAAAAACTGGCAACATGCTCCTTTATCTGAAGATGATGTTTATCAGGGTCCCAGATGCCCTCCCTATGGCAATGGGATAGGTTATTTTTATCTCATTTTATTTATTTTGAAATTATGCTTCCTCTGTGCTTGACAAAATGTACCATTGATATTTTAATTTTGATTTATTTGCAGTTGACAACAAAAGAAAGTGTCCAAAAGAAGCAGACGTTAATATAAGGCACTTAAAACTTATCTGGAGTTTGCATCAGAGTGTTTTCGACGAGCACATTAGGTCAACTTCATAACTGCTGCAGTACAAGAGCTACACCACTTTTTTTACTGCTCGTCCGGTAATAAGCGACGCAGAGCCAGTACCAGCCTCTACCAGTTCTTCACATGAGTCACACGTTCCTTTAAGTGAAATAATGAAGAATAGAAGACCTCCCACCCTTTTTGATAATCCTGCCTCTGGTTTTGGAGAGGCAAAAAGAAGTAATATTGACGTCCCAGGGGAGGGGACAAATAAAACTGATGCACCTTCCTCGACTGCCCCTGTTGTGAAGGTTGTCGAGAAGCCCCAAGTGGCTCCGAGCAAGCCTGCTGCTCCAGGAGAAGTGATTGTAATATCACCGACCAAGAGTTCCTACTTGGTTGAATCTATTCCTTCTCCACCAAGGAAGCTGAAAAAGAGCTCCTCAGTCAATTTGACTGACACTGTCTCTCAACCCTCGACTAGTGGAGTTCCCACTTTTGTTCGCTCAAGCTCTGCCATGAGCTCGGTGAAGACTTGGATCATTCCCGAGATCCAAGGTATCGAAGAAAACCTTTCTCAGGATATGGTTACCTCTTTGGCAGCTCACCACATTGCTTCTGTAAGTCCTTTTATTTTGAACTTTTCGTCTTTCCTTTGTGATAACTATTTTTGACTTCCTTTCATTTTTTTTTCATTTGGTGAGCTACTTTAACACAATTTTGAAGAGGGATGAAGCTATTAAAGATTCAAGCTCCTCGTCTGGTGTAGAGGAAGCTTTGGTGGGCCTGAGGAAGTCTTTGGAAGATTCTCGTCTGAAGTACGATGCTGATAAGGCAATCTGGGAGAAGAAACTTACCTCCACTAAGCAGGAGAAAGCTCAAGTTATTGAAGTCTCCAAGGGGTTGGAGAAGAAAATAAAGGATTTGGAGGAGAAAAATAAATATCTTGAAGGGAAGCTCAATAATGTTGAGGAGTTTGAAGATAAACTCAAGGTTGATGAGGTAGAATTAATCCAACTTCGGGAAGTAAGTCGGCAGAAGGAGGAAGTTGAGAATAAATTGAAGACTGCTGAAAACCTTCTGTCCGAGAAGCTTTCCTCGAAGAAGTTAAAGAGAAAATTGGATGTGAAGAAGTCTTTCAGCGCTGTCTGGGACAAGGGGTGGAACAAGGGATTGGCTGTCATGATGTCGCAAGTCGAATATGGCAGCCTAAAATATTTTAGAGATGGATGGGTCGCAACTCTTCAGGAGATGAAAATTGATGAAACTTCTGAGCTCTACCAGCGACACATCCCTGGTCCCCCTCCAACTCCTGAAGATGTAGAAGAGGACGAAGATGCCTCCGAAGAGTCTTCTATGGTGATGGGAGATCATCCCCCAGCCATCCAGCATGCTTCCGAGGAACTTCAGCAGCTTGCTACTTCCTCCGAGCAACCTCCAGCACTTCCCCAGCTACTATCTGTTCCTTCCGAGCAACCTACTTCCTCGTCCCAGCCTCCCGAGAAAGTTTTGGGAGATAAGGAAAAGGTGTAGAGTTGTTCGGACTTCTATCTATTTTATTTTTCTTTGACAAATGTAATCCGAAATATGTAACTCTGAACCTTGTGATATAATAAAACTTGGACTTCTGTTTTTGCATACTGTTGTCTCTTCTTCATGCTTAGTTGGTACTTTTATTGATTACTGCTTTTTCTTTCTCTACTAGTTTCTGGCCAGGATGGAATTACTATCTGCTCATGATACCAAGCTGTTAAGGCAATGCAATGATTATTTTAAGGCTGGTCATACAGATCTGAGTGCAGCACAAATTGTCGACATCCTCAGCCAAGATGCTTCGAAACAGGTGGTTGAGGCCTACCAATACTTGAAGACCCTGCTTGATCGTGCAGTGGCCAACAATGCGGCTTATTATGATATGATCGAGGATCTCCAAGGCATTCTTGAAGACCTTCATCAATAATACAAAGAATCCACTACCCTTTTACACGAGGGGTATGAGAAGAAGTATCAGCAACTCAATGCTGACAAGGGGTACAAGAAGCATTTTGCTGGCTACGATGTGAGGGAGAGAACTCTGAGGGGTGAAGTCGAGGAGTGCAGACAAGTAGCTGAACTATTAGAGCAAGAAAATTACAACCTGTAAAAAGAGTTGTCTCAGTTGAAGTCTGCAGCTTCCACTTCAAACGCCTTGATCCCAGTGACTGATGAGGGATTCTCATTCTTGGAGGTCGAGAACGCCAACTTGAGGGACGAATTGGAGACCTTGAAGAGAGCTGGCCCCTCTACATTTTCTCGTGAATGAGAAAGAGCTCCTCGGGGACGAGCAAGAGCTGCTCGGATTCCTATCAAAGAACAGAGGACTCAACCTGCCTTAGAGAACTAGGCCTTCCAATTAATGGCGAAGAACCAGGCGTTGGCTGAAATGTCAAAGAAGATCAGGGACCTGGAAGAGCAGCTTTCTATGCAAAAATCTACCTTGGAGAATAAGGAACTCTTCATCAAAAATCTCCACAAACAGCTGGAAAGATTGACATATCAATTCCACAAACATCCCAGGGAGTTCTGGATGGCTGGGTACAACGAGGCTGTATACCACTTGGACGATTGTATCTAGAATGCCAATAATGAGGGCTACAAGCAAGACTGGTTAAATGCCTTAGGTGTGCTGCAACTCGAACAGGGTCATTACCTGTGGGACTACCATGATCCTGGGCTGCTCGACCTACCAGTGCCACCATTCAAACTTGATATGAGTTGGATCCCTGCTCGGGCCATTCCTCGATGCTTGATTTCCATGTATCTCGGCGACTATAATCTCCATTCAAATGTCGAGATATCTCATCCCGAGCACCTTCTAGATCGACCATCCGTGATGAATATCAGGATGTTAAAAGATCTCAACTTTATAAATTCTCCTCTTTCTTTAAATGATCCGCCTGCTGGAGAGGAACCTATTTTAAAAGCAGAGGGGAAGAAACCAATAGTATAGGGATATTGATGTAATAAATTTGTATACATTTCATTCTCAATGTAATTTGTTTTTGGATTTAATGAAAGACTTTCATTTTTGTTCGCAATCTTAATTTCCATTGTCTTGTAATTATAAACACTTTACATTTGTGCATGTGTATCTGTTAAAAAGATAACAATATTGTGTATTTTGTCGATCAACTTATTGTCGAATAGCTTGAATTTGTGGTAGTCATTTGGCAAAATGAAGTTTTGTTTCTCGACCAACTTAATAATAATTAAAAAGTTATGAGTATAAAAAATATTGCTCGATCACTTTCTCGTCTTCATAAAATGTTTTCGACCAACCAAGGTCGATAAATTTCCCTTGTCGACCAACTACAGTTGGTGGGTTTTTATCCCCGACCAGCCATAGTTAGTCTTTTTGAAATAATTTTACCTCTCGACCAACTCAAGTTGGCATTTTCGAGAATATATTTACTTCCTAACTGATATAATTTGGCATTTTTAGGAATACTTTTACTTCCCGAGAAATATATAGTTTTATTTTCCGTAGGAATACAAGTTTTACTTCCCAGAGGAATACAAGTAGCTTTACTTCCCGGAGGAATATAGGTAGCTTTACTTCCCGGAGGAATATAGGTAGCTTTACTTCCTAGAGGAATATATGTATCTTTACTTCCCGGAGGAATATAGGTAGCTTTACTTCCCGGAGGAATATAGGTAGCTTTACTTCCCGGAGGACTACGGGTAGCTTTACTTCCCGGATGAATATAGGTTTCTCGACCAACCGTAGTAGGTATTTTCGAGAATAAATTTGAGTAGTCTGAGCTTTGCCGAGTAGTGTGTAGCACTAGTATTCCCCAAAAAACTTTCAATAAAAAAAGAATTCGGCAGAATATCTTCATTTGATTCATCAGTGATAATACTTGTGCAGGTGCTCTGCGTTCCATGCATTCTTAAACTCCTCCCCTTCAAAGTTGCTATTCGGTAAGTTCCTGGTCGAACAACTTCTGTAATATGTATGGTCCATGCCAGTTTGCCTCCAGTTTATTTCGCTTTTGAATTACTTTCTTCAGTATATAGTCTCCTTCTTTCAGGTCGCACTTCTTCACTCTCTTATTGTAGAACAAAGCTGTTCGCTACTGGTAAGCAGCATTTCTAATGGCTACTTCTTATCTAACTTCCTCGAGCATGTCTAAATCCAATCTTCTCATTAATTCGCTGACAGGGGAATTGAAATTCAGCACCCTGTGTGTTAGGAGGCCCAACTCGGTTGGTATAACATCTTCACTTTCAAATGCTAGCATATATGGTGATTCTCCTATTGCTACTCGGGGAGTAGTTGGATAAGCCTATAGTACTGATTGTAACTCGTTGATCCAATTTTCTTTCGTATCATTCAGTCTTTTCTTCAAGACATTTAGTAGCTTTCTATTTGTCACTTCAGTTTGTCCATTGCTTTGAGGATGGCCTGGTGCTGAGTGGACCTTCAAAATGTTTGACTGATAGAAATAGGCAGCGAACTCCTCGTTATCAAATTGTGTCCCATGGCCTGTGATGAAGGCATGAGGAAGACCATATCGACAAATGATGTTCTTCCAAACAAATTGGTACACGTTGTCATACGTCATATCAATGAGAGGCTCAGCTTCAACCCATTTAGTAAAATAATCCGCTACAACGACGAGGTATTTGATCCTTCCTCTGGTCGTTGGTAGTGGCCCAACCAACTCTATTCCCCACATGAAAAATGGCCAGGGGGAATTAATGGGTGTCAACAATGCTTGTGGAGTTCTTCGGATGGAGGAAAAGCGCTAGCACTTGTCACACTTCTTGGCATAGGCTATACAATCAGCCCTCATCGTCGACCAGTAGTATCCCTGCGTCATCACCCTTTGCAAAAGCGTCCGACCTGCTACATGGGCTCCACAGGAACCTTCATGGACCTCGTTAATTAAATCTTTCACCTCGGTAGGATGCACATATCTCTGCAAACCTGCCATAATTCCTCGTCTATACAGAATACCGTTAGTTAATACATACCGGGCAGTTTTAAACTTCAATTTCTTGGCTGCGAGCTTGTCAATTGGTCATTCCCCTTTCTCAAAGGTAATAAAGTTCATCGTCAGATCTTCATCAATACTCCGACCAGTTAAAACTTCAATTGGGATTGTTCTTTGTAGTTCGGTACCAGTAGCTGATGCTAATCTAGCTAAGGCGTCTGCTCTCGCATTCTCCACTCTTGGTATTCTGACCAGCTGAATAGTGGCAAATTCTGACACCTGCTCCTTTGCCTTTGCATGATATCTGATCATTAATTCTCCTCTAACTGCATATACTCCCAACATTTGATTTACAATTAATTGAGAATCACTGAAGACAATAACCTGTTGTGCCTCCATAATTTTTGCCAAACTAAAACCTGCAATCATGGCCTCATACTCAACCTCATTATTGGAAGCTTTGAATTGGAAACGTAGGGCGTATTCCATGTTGACCTCGTCCGGAGTGCACAAAACTATCCCTGCGCCACATCCTGTAGTGCAAGATGAGCCACCTACATATAGCCTCCATATAGGTAACTCGTCTTCAAATTTCTGATCTGTCAGAGTTCCTCGGTGAAATATTTGTTGCTTCCTTTTGTGACAACCCGCCTAATTAAATACCGGGCGATCACTCCTTTATTAAATTAAAATCAAGGTCAACAGTTGGATCATTCTTAGCATCACCGTCGTTCCAATTTAAACACTCTAATTAATTAAGCTAAGTGTCAAAACCATTTTTAACATTCCTTTCAAGTTTTATTTATTTATTTTATTAAACAATCAATCCAATAATTTAACATTCAACAACTGGCTACTAACAATAAAACTTAAAGTAAACCATCCAGAATATAATAAATCCCAAAATGACAATACTAGAAATAGATGAAGTACAATATCCAAATAACAACTGAAAAATGGAAAGGGCGACACATGCCCCAATAATGAAAATGATAGAAGTGGAATCAAGTAAATGAAATCGTCTAAGCAAGTGGCCTGCAACTCCCACCTAAGCAGCATCACATTCCTTCCAAGGGATCCTAAACAAGACGCCCCTGTGGCTGGGCACCTGTAATATATACATATATATACAAGAGAGAAAGAGGAATAGAAACGGGTCAGAGCCCGATAGTGTATATGATTTAAAAATTCGTTTAGCAAGTATTTAAATTGTTACAGGCCAATGCAACAACATATTAGTGCGACACTCTCTTGAGAAATTCTCGCATCTCTTCTAATGTGGACTCCTATCGCACTAACCTTTCCAATGGTTTATCTCATCATATATCACACTATCCTTCCCCAAGGATTTAACTTATCTTAGGTGACTCTCAAAATTTAAGATTTAACAACATCATGGTTTAAAAAGGATAATTTCATTTAGTACAAAACGCTCATTTTAACTTTATTGATTCATAAAGTTTTTCAATATCATATTATACTTTTCAAAACAAGTATTTCCAATTTAAGTCATTATACATGTCTTACTTACCATAACACAGTAGGCAGTGTCCCATATTTCAGAAGTTCATATATATATTAAATACTCGTATAATATATATATTCTAATAGCACCCCACATAAAAATTATGGTGCGGGCATACTCTGCTATCCAATCCCCGTATCAATCGTACTAAAGGGAATACAAGTTCGGGATCACTCTCGAACTGTATAAAAACATACACAAACAATATTGAGGCAAAGCATAGTTTCCAAGTCCAAAAGGTCAGTACATACCCTCACGTCTCTTAGGACCGTGACTACCGATTCGATAGCCTGTACCTAGGATTTCTATCTTCTAGAGTCCGAGTCAATATCCCCCATAAGGCACACGAGATAAGATCGTCCCAGCCAGGAAACCTCAGGGATAGCAAGTAGCGCGGGCATGATTTTCACAAGTATATAATATATGCATACACAATCATATAAATATACCACTTTTATTATATCAATTTAGGTTTATCCAATAACCCACATTCACAACATTTATCCTTATTTTCCCATTATTATTTATCAAGTATAATGGTTTGTTTCTAACTTTAATTCGAAGGGTTTTTCCAACTTACTACGTAACCCTCATGGACTCTATTCTTCCAAATGTACAATTCAGTAGATATCCATTTATGTTCCAACGTAACTCTCTCTTATGCGTCTCTCCCCTTTAATATATACTTACATTATCCCTTATGCAAAATATCCCAAAAATATAGATTTCGCCTTACATTAAAGGATTTTGAAATTTATTTTCAAAGATGAGAATTTCAAATGGTTTCGAAATCGGAATTAAAATGGAGTTTTAATTGAATTTTTATTATCTCTAAGAGTCCTCAAAACATAAAACTGTCTAGCAAAAAAAAATATTAAAAATTATTGAACGGTCCGATCGAGCTGAATTTTTTTTCTGCGGCTTCCTATCATCTTCATCCAATTCTCTGTAAAATTTCATCCAATTCCAACGGTCCGATCGTCCAAAATAAATTTTTTAGTGTTTATATCTGATTAGAACTCTTTTCTTAATCAAACTCGTAATCCTTTACATGACAAAGGGTTTTCAGAATATCATATAAATCATCACTACATGAAAATTTCCCATCTCAAATTGGGTTTTTCTTCCATAAATCTCGTCCTAATAACTCCTAAACTAATATGGATGATGCATCAACGAAATAAGCAAGATAAAAACTTGCCTGAGATTTTTAGAAATCTGGTTTCGTGTTGAATTTGGTGTGGTTGCGTTCCTCGTCTCGCGATCTACGCATTGGCGGTGGCGGCGGCGGTGGTGCAAACGGGTGAGTTTTGAGCCTTGGAATGCCTTGAGAGCTCTCTCCTCTTCTCTCCAATGGCCGTTTTAGTGTTTTGAGTTATCTAACCCTAGGAGATAACCTAAACATCTGATATAACCCCTTTAATTTTCGTGGGTTTAATTACCCAAAAATAAAAAATGACTAAAAGGCCCTCCCGGGGTACTAATTAGGCCTAAAAACGCCCCGAGATCCAAATCAAACTCCCGGGTATACTTTTCTGACTATCTCAACCCTTTCGGACGCGTTGGCGCACTCAAAACTACCATACGAACAACTTATAAAATATTCACTTTTATTAATCCACATTTAGTCCCGACACGACACATGCGCGTCCCGACTTAAACTTCCACAATTGTCATTTTATTCACACATGACAATATTATAAAAATAAATCTCATATATTACTATACTCATCCAGTAATATGCAACAAATAATATATTCCCAATAATTACTAACTCTTGTCACGTTAGTAAATATTTAAAACAACATTTCGGATTAAAATTAAATTAATTTATCTCAATTAAATTTAATACATCGTTAAATTTAAAAGCCATGAAAATACGGGGTATTACATACTTCCCCCCTAATAACGAAATTTCGTCCCGAAATTCGAAAAATAAGGCCTACCAGGTAGCACAATTCTGGATATCCTTGTCGGTACGCAAACTATCTATATAGTCTGGCGCTCAATTACTATAGCTTTTTCCTCACAGTAAAATTGTTTTACATTCTCATTGGAGACACTTCACATTGCACTCCCAACTGACAACATTTGAATAGGTTACGTCTATACGTTATAAATTCCATTATCTCACTATCATTAGGAGGCCGCACCTCACTACATGACAACTACTCGGATTTATTCATACACAAAATTCCCATTCTGAGAAGATCATACGAACATTTGACCACTCTTGACTGCCTAAAACAGTCGTGAAATTCCACCATAGTTATCAGATATTTTCTCGACCGATCCAAAAATTCTGATTATCTACTCTCCTCTAAACATACGGAAGGAGAATAGTCGAGGTTCTTCCATAACAAAACCTTAATAAGTACCTTGTACGCGACAAACAGGTACGAGTGCTTCTACAAAGAATTCTTGAAATCATCGTACCAAGATTCCAAAATCTCCTTCACGTGGCTCCACTAATCTTTAATCACCATGAGCTTATTCCCTGGCTAAGGGTGATACATCCTACTCGAAACGAAATCTTATCTCCTCTGGTTTCTAAAATCCCATATCAAAGGTGGGATTCACCAATCTCATCCTGATTCAGAAATTTATACTGCGCCGAACGATGCACTGGCGCGATCCTTCCTTTCAAAGGAATTTTGGGGCATACTAGTTAATATTGTAAGCCAGCCCAAAGGAATATCAATCACTTCCTTCTCGGCGACTTAATTCACATGTTCGGGATAAATCCTTAATCTTGTTTTGAGGATGGCAACCCATTCAAGAACTTTACCGACTTTACCAACCTCTTCCAATTTTAGGAATTTTCGATAAACACAAAATTCTTTGGTTGATTCTCCTCTTTCAACCAAACCTTACCTATGGGCAGTGCATGTAGAGACTACTCACTACGTCTCTCTAAACATCGATTCTTCTCTTGAAATGTCTCACATTAAGTGACATGTAATACTCCCCTTCCTTCCTTGGAGTATGCCGAAATTTTCGACCCGTGCTCTTCTCTCCACAAAGTGCACTTCTGGATCTCTTATACTATACTAACATCATTACTCTTTGTATGCGCAAGTCGCTCTCACACTTGACTAATAACAACTTCGCTCCGGGTGTGCTTCATAACAATTAAATTCTACTCTATTCAAGGAATACCAATTCTTGAATGGCTTACAACAACCTTCCAATCAAGTTAGGGCGTGCTATTCTAATTGCACACTTATGTATGGATTATTGACCCTCATGTGACGTTTAATCCACTCTATCACTTCCACTTCGTTATACTAGTCCCACAAACATATATTTCACACGTCTATTACCACATCCTTTCGACTCAGACTATTTTAACTGTAGTTAACTAAGATGCCCAAATTTTTGCAACACTTCGACCGCCCTGGGAGAGCGAACGGCATGCTACTCATCTGTAGGACTAACTAAATTCAACGTAACAGAAGGAATAGGGCATTCAAATTCCATGACAATAAAAGAGGAATAATAATTCTCAACTTTCCTCAGATAAGTACAACAATTTTCCCAAATAAGTACAACAACCAAAATAAATCACTAATGCTCTATTTATCGAAATAATTATAGGTCATCTCTTTTGTATAATATAAAGTTCTTTCCAGATAATCCATGCTAAAAATCATTCCAACTCTTTATTCACCTTGTGTTCTGTACGCGGTTATGACATTTGGGTACTCTCAATCACCCTAGAAATCAAAATTCTTAAATTCTCCTTATCATTGTTCCACCCCTTAACTTGTGGGGATAACTTTCAATGCTTTCCTACCATAAAAATCTGGCTCCAATGACCTTAAAAAAAAATTCAACTTTCAACTTACATACATAATTACTTGATCCCATTTCGACCAGGGTACCGAACTCATGGAATAGTGACCAAACGTCTCCCTATTTCCAACCTTACGCTAAGTTTCATGCGTGGGATGTCTCGCAAAGAGAAATCCAAACAAGGAACCCCCCCAATATACTACTACCTAGCATTGTCGGTTATCGAAATCCGTTAGGTCCTCCGTCCATAGTATATACCCCTTTATTCTGTCCCTTGACAGAAAAGTTACAATTTCTCCCGTAATTATGCTTAACAAAGAACGTTTCACCAATTTCACTATCATCCCGTATTAATTGATGGTAATTACATTCTATAAACCTCGGATACAGACGATTGAAATTCTCTAAATTTACTTTTTCTAACATTAGGGGTATAACTCTTAACTCCCACATCTCTTAAGGATAAATATAACACTGCACTCTTCCTATCACTAAGTCCGGAGTGCTAAACATAATACCAAGTCAAGTCTTTTCGCTCAACGGTAAATCCCGGTACATACTGAATCATACTGACAAAGTCTATACATACATTGGTATCGAATATCTCGAGCCCACTATCTCCTCTTAAGTCTCTAGAATAGATAATATAAGTGCGAGTCCAACCTTCTTACAGGTAAAGCATCGCCAAAACAAAACGTGTTGCACTAATGTAACTACTCCGATAGCGTTGCAATAAATGCCCACTATCATACTACCCATTTCTATAACATTTTAACAAAGATAATATCATACTCGTGTATCGCATCACTACAACGAGTAACCTCAATAAAGTATAAAACACTGTTAATATACTCATTCATCCCCCGCGGATAGCACCAAAGAAAAATCCAACTATACTAAGGAAAAATATTCACATTATGGTAACATTTATAATGATATGCATTAAACTCGTCTCACATGCTAATCTAGCAATGAACAAAATACGGTGACTCTCTCGTGTCACATAAACACGCCGCATCCTCTAAGGATACAACTTATACAACCATCCTGGTAATCGTCTTGACTGCACAAATGGTTTTCGAACGTAACACGTCTGCCCAAATCAAAACAAAATTATTTTTAATCGTCGTCCTTTACTAGGCACCGTATTCTTGTCCCTTTTTCTCACTTTGGAACATATTATCGCGGGCAATTTCACTCCGCACCAAAATACCTCAACACATAATCCACTTATCACCTGTCCTACTAACCAGGTTAGGATTGTCCTTCTCTCGGACTTTAGTAGAATCGATTCCTGTTAGCCATCACGGTTGTTCCCTTAGCTTTTTAGGCCATAAAGATCATGTTACTATCTATAATAGAACTTACTGAATTTACCATCACTTGGTAATAATTTAACTATGTGAAGCATTTAAATGGTTTTCCTGATGTGTATCCACATCCTTTTGTGGTGCTATACCACCACTGTTGTATTCAGTCTTATTCTCGACTAAATTATTCGATTCCTTTAACTTCCCCCACAAAGAAGCGTTATCATCTATATTGACAAAATATGACATTGTCAACCTCTGAATCGGTCGTCCATTAGAATTTCCTCCTCGAGTATTATCAACTATTATTACAAGTTGGTCTCCCACTTGGAGTCGTTTCCTCCACTAGTATCTACCTCTTTCGATACAAAATTTGCTAACGATTAGGATTTATATCCACAATTGGACTTCTGTCATGCCCTCCTGCGATGAGTTCAGAACCACGTTTTCTTCTCATGCTAAACAGTTGAGGAAGGAACATACGGTCAACACTGTACCTAAGGTTCTTCTATAGGCATAACATTCCACTTCTAAAATTGGTGGTTGACTCCAACCATTATAATTTCGTCCCGAAAGCCAAGAAAATTTTCTCTAAATTTTCACTTTCAGTTTGCCACACTACGTCCTATATTTAAGCCTTTGGATACTTTACCTCCTTTGGTAAACACATACAATTTTTGCGTTTCTAAAATTTCCCACTGACAGTCTCTACACGTTTTTGTAATACGTTGGGTAAGTTTACCCTCGCACCTCATTTGACTATAACAGCATTTGAAAATCATTGCTACACCATAGTCGCCTTTCTAGTCGTGGCTTCTCGTGCCATAATGGAGGTGAGATCGACTACGGTCATCATCCTCGGATATATTTCATAATCTCAACTGAGCCCTGCCTCCTGATGTACGCTTAACTGTCCTCTTTTGACATCCGTCATCGCTCGGCACACGCACACATCCGAACGAAATTAGAGTTCACTAGTGCATACACATTATAGCAGGAGAACAAAATCTCGTCAAAGGAATCGACAATCCTAAACATAGGGCTCTATAAGAAACAAAGCAACGCTGAAAGCATAATAAGCCGTACAGATCCTAAGGACACTAGAACCTGATGCTTATATACCACCTGTGACACCCCGCCTAATTAAATACCGGGCGATCACTCCTTTATTAAATTAAAATCAAGGTGAACAGTTGGATCATTCTTAGCATCACTGTCGTTCCAATTTAAACACCCTAATTAATTAAGCTAAGTGTCAAAACCATTTTTAACATTCCTTTCAAGTTTTATTTATTTATTTTATTAAACAATCAATCCAATAATTTAACATTCAACAACTGGCTACTAACAATAAAACTTAAAGTAAACCATCCAGAATATAATAAATCCCAAAGTGACAATACTAGAAATAGATGAAGTATAATATCCAAATAACAACTGAAAAATGGAAAGGGTGACACATGCCCCAATAATGAAAATGATAGAAGTGGAATCAAGTAAATGAAATCATCTAAGCAAGTGGCCTGCAACTCCCACCTAAGCTGCAGCACGTTCCTTCCAAGGGATCCTAAACAAGACGCCCCTGTGGCTGGGCACCTGTAATATATACATATATATACAAGAGAGGAAGAGGAATAGAAACGGGTCAGAGCCCGATAGTGTATATGATTTAAAAATTCGTTTAGCAAGTATTTAAATTGATACAGGCCAATGCAACAACATATTAGTGCGACACTCTCTTGAGAAATTCTCTCCTCTCTTCTAATGTGCACTCCTATCGCACTAACCTTTCCAATGGTTTATCTCATCATATATCACACTATCCTTCCCCAAGGATTTAACTTATCTTAGGTGACTCTCAAAATTTAAGATTTAACAACATCATGGTTTAAAAAGGATAATTTTATTTAGTACAAAATGCTCATTTTAACTTTATTGATTCATAAAGTTTTTCAATATCATATTATACTTTTCAAAACATGTATTTCCAATTTAAGTCATTATACATGTCTTACTGACCATAACACAGTAGGCAGTTTCCCACATTTCAGAAGTTCATATATATATATTAAATACTCGTATAATATATATATTCTAATAGCACCCCACATAAAAATTATGGTGCGGGCATACTCTGCTATCCAATCCCCGTATCAATCGTACTAAAGGGAATACAAGTTCGGGATCACTCTCGAACTGTATAAATACATACACAAACAATATTGAGGCAAAGCATAGTTTCCAAGTCCAAGAGGTCAGTACATACCCTCACGTCTCTTAGGACCGTCACTACCGATTCGATAGCCTGTACCTAAGATTTCTATCTTCTAGGGTACGAGTCAATATCCCCCATAAGGAACACGAGATAAGATCGTCCCAGCGCGAAAACCTCGGGGATAGCAAGTAGCGCGGGCATGATTTTCACAAGTATATAATATATGCATACACAATCATATAAATATACCACTTTTATTATATCAATTTAGGTTTATCCAATAACTCACATTCACAACATTTATCCTTATTTTCCCATTATTATTTATCAAGTATAATGGTTCGTTTCTAACTTTAATTCGAAGGGTTTTTCCAACTTAGTACGTAACCCTCATGGACTCTATTATTCCAAATGTACAATTCAGTAGATATCCATTTATGTTCCAACGTAACTCTCTCTTACTTGTCTCTCCCCTTTAATATATACTTACATTATCCCTTATGCAAAATATCCCAAAAATATAGATTTTGCCTTACATTAAAGGACTTTGAATTTTATTTTCAAAGATGAGAATTTCAAACGGTTTCGAGATCGGAATTAAAATGGAGTTTTAATTGAATTTTTATTATCTCTAAGAGTCCTCAAAACATAAAAATGTCTAGCAAAAAAAATATTAAAAAATATTGAACGGTCCAATTAAGCTGAATTTTTTTCTGTAGCTTCCTCTCGTCTTCAGCTAATTCTCTTTAAAATTTCATCCAATTCCAACGGTCTGATCATCCGAAATAAATGTTTTAGTGTTTATATCTGATTAGAACTCTTTTCTTAATCAAACTCTTAATCCTTTACATAGCAAAGGGTTTCCAGAATATCATATAAATCATCACTACATGAAAATTTCCCATCTCAATTTGGGTTTTTCTTCCATAAATCTCATCCTAATAACTCCTAAACTAATATGGTTGATGCATCAACGAAATAAGAAAGATAAACACTTGCCTAGGATTTTCAGAAATCTGGTTTTGTTTTGAATTTGGTGTGGTTGTGTTCCCCGTCTCGCGATCTACGCGTTGGCGGTGGCGACGGTACAAACGGGTGGGTTTTGAGCCCTGGAATGCCTTGAGAGCTCTCTCCTCTCCTCTCCTCTCCAATGGCCGTTCTAGTGTTTTGATTTATCTAAACCTAGGAGATAACCTAAATATCTGATATAACCCCTTTAATTTTCGTGGGTTTAATTACCCAAAAATACAAAATGACTAAAATGCCCTCCCGGGGTACTAATTATGCCTAAAAATGCCCCGAGACCCAAATCAAACTCCCGGGTATACTTTTCTGACTATCTCGACCCTTTCGGACGCGTTGGTGCACTCAAAATGACCATACGAACAACTTATAAAATATTCACTTTTATGAATCCACATTTAGTCCCGACACGACACAAGCGCGTCCCGACTTAAATTTCCACAATTGTCATTTTATTCACACATGACAATATTATAAAAATAAATGTCATATATTACTATACTCATCCAGTAATATGCAACAAATAATATATTCCTAATAATTACTAACTCTTGTCACGCTAGTAAATATTTAAAACCACATTTCGGATGAAAATTAAATTAATTTATCTCAATTAAATTTAATAAATCCTTAAATTTAAAATCCATGAAAATACGGGGTATTACACCTTTCATCTTCCCCTTATATTTCTCGCTCTTGGTCGATCATCTTTTCTTGCCCTTTTACCAACCGGAGTTGGTCTGAGCTCGAATTTGATGATCCTGTAACATCCACTTGCCCTTTTAACAACCAGAGTTGGTCTGAGCTTGTGTTTGTTGATCCTATAACATCCACGGGTTGATTAGTGAGCAACTTTTTCTCCTCGGGTGTATCAGGATAGGTGAACTCTGCTATAAAATCCGCTATAGCTTGCCCTTTAAGTGACGATCTGGGTTCATAGACGATATCGTATTCACCGAGCTCTATTGCGCAGTACATCAATCGCCCTGATTTTTCTGGTTTATGAAGGGCTTGCCTCAATGGCATATCAGTATATACAACTATGGTATGAGCCTGGAAGTATGGCCTCATTCTCCTACTTGCCTCAATCAGTGCCAGTGCCAATTTTTCTAGCCTTGGATATCTAATTTCTGCTCCTCGGAAGGCCTTACTTGTGTAGTAGATTGGTTTTTGTACTCCATTCTCCACTCTGATCTATGCCGAGCTAACTTCATTCTCGTACACTGCAAGATATAAGTATAATTTTTCTCCCATCACTGGCCTGGAAAACAGTGGAGGTGTTCCCAAATATTTCTTCAAGTCTTGAAAAGCCTTCTCACATTCATCATTCCACTCAAAAGTCTTTCGGAGTGTCTTGAAGATTGGGAGACATCTATCAGTTGCTCATGATACAAATATGTTGAGTGCTCTACTCGTCCTGTAAGACTTTGCACCTCTTTCTTCGTCGTTGGAGATTGCAGCCCTAATAGAGCTTTGATCTTTTCAGGATTTGCTTCAATGCCTCGTTGATTGACAATGTACCCGAGAAACATGCCTTCTCGTACTCCAAATATGCACTTCGTCGGGTTCAGCTTCATTTGGTATTTATCCAGTTGATCAAAAGTCTGACTTAAGTCAACTAGATGATCGGCAGCTTTCTTGCTCTTTGTTAGCATATCGTCAACATAGACTTCCATATTGCAACTGATTTGTTCAGTAAAAACCTTGTTCATCAGCCACTGATATGTCGCACCTGCATTTTTCAAACCAAAAGGCATAACATTATAACAATAAGTTCCCCTAGGGGTAATGAAAGAAGTACTTTTCATGTCTTCAGGTTTCATTTTAATCTGATTGTAGTCAGAATAAGCATCCATAAAGCTCAGCAGCTCGTGTCCCGAGGTAGCATCTACTAGTTGATCAATTCGGGGCAATGGAAAGTGATCCTTTGGGCATGCTTTGTTGAGGTCGGTGAAGTCTACACACATCCTCCATTTGTTGTTCTTATTTTTTACCATCACCACATTGGCTAACCAAACTGGATATTTAACAGCTTCAATGAAACAAGCTTTCTGGAGATTCTCGACTTCCTCTTGTATGGCTTGATTCTTCTCGGGACTGAATACTCTTATTCTCTGCTTCACAGGCCTGATCTCCTTATTCACATTGAGTTCGTGACATAAGAAATTTGGGTCTATCCCAGGCATATCTTCATGACTCCACGCAAAAGTTTGTTTTCTGCTTCTAAGGAAAGTTATCAATTCCTGTTTTAGTGAGGTTTCCAACGACGAACCTACTTGAGTAGTACGTTCAGGGTGCTCGTCGTCCAGGATGATGTTTTCAGTAGCTTCCACCACTTGACCCTTCACGAATTGCGACTCATCTCTAGGATCCAATGTTTTAATTTCTGCACCTTCATCCACTTGATAGGTAGTAGTCTTTCTCCTTGATTCTTCCAGTTCCTCTTGCTCGGCGGATGAATAATAGCATTCCCGAGATAATTTCTGATCACCTTTCATAACTCCTACTCCAAAATTTGTTAGAAATTTTAGGTATTGATACACTGTAGATGGTACAGCCTCTAATTTCTTTAATCCTACTCTTCCCATGATGATGTTGTATGATGATTGAATATTCTTATCCATCACGAAGAAGCGTATTCTTTCTGTTCGACAAGCAGGCCACGTACCAATGAATATATCCAATTTGATCGTCCCAAGTGGAAATACTTTCTCTCCAGTAAAACGAGGAGGGGTCTGTGATAAGGCTCCAATTGAGATAACTTTAAATTCAAACTATCGAAGCACGAGTAGAACATGATGTCTGCCGAGCTACCATTGTCGACCAGTACTCTTGAAATTATTACTTCCTTCATTATCATCTTGATCACCAATGGGTCATCATGAGGATATAGAACACCTGCAAGGTCATTCTTTGAGAAACCAATGACCAATTTATCTTTATTCACCTTTCTCGGGCGATTCTCCTCAGCTAGATTTATTCGTTGAATGTACAAGAAAGCTTGAGCCTCACAAAGGTAAGCTTTTCTCTCTGCAGTAAGGTCTCCTCCTCCTGCATCTCCACCTGTTATAACATTACAGGCAAATGACCCAAAGCGTATTGAAAATACCTCTCGTTCTGGTTGCCTTGGTCCTTTAGGAAGATCGGGGTCGTCTTCTGGATCAATCTCATGGTTTCTTTTCTTGTTCTCCTCTGCTCGACGAGGAGATCTAGACCTCTCTCTGGTTCGGTCGTTGTTTCTTCTTTTGCTTCCACGATCGACATACTTTGACAGCTTTCCTCGTCTGATGAGTGTTTCAATCTCATTTTGAAGAGCTGTGCAATTTTTGGTCATATGGCCATGATCTTTATGAAACTTGTAATACTTCGCCTTATTCCTCTTGTCATGATCTACCTTCATTTTCTGTGGCCAGTTTAATTCCTCGTTGTTCTTGATTTCCTCTAGAACATGGTTGATATCCTTCTTCAAAGGAGTATAATTATCAAATTTCTTCATTACGTCCCATACCGACCTAGTTTTTGAATGTTTGTCATTACTATTGTTCTTATGCTCTTTCTTCTTAACTTTATCACCTTCCACCTTGGTTTCTTTGGCATCCATATTCTTCTTCGCAGCCATAGCCTCCTCGACATTCATAATCTTGGAATCTTTTCCCATCAGGTCCGATATGGTTCTAGGTGGATCTTTGGCCAAAGTGTAGTACAACTTGTTCGGCAGTAGTCCACTCATTAAGGAGGTAATCGCTGTCTTCTCCTCATAATTAATGACTTCGAGTTTCTCGTTATTAAAATGAGTTATATAATCTCTGGTACTCTCACCAGCTTTTTGTCTAACACTTAACAAATGTGCTACTCGTTTAACTGGCTTTGCCCCAAAACAGAAATTCCCAATGAATAACTCGGCAAGTTGAAGAAAAGTTGAGATCTTACCCCGAGGAAGATTATTATACCATATTTGAGCGATCTGGTAAGAGTTCCCGAGAATGCTCTGCATCTCATCTCATCTGGAACAGCATAGATGTCGGCTGCAGCTTGGTATTATTCTATATGAAGGACAGGGTCGATCTTTCCATCATATTTGGGGGTCACAACAGGTGATTTTAACTTTGATGGTGTTGGAAAATCTACAATGGCCAAGACAAAAGGTGTTCCTCGAATAAAGGTTCGTTGTAGAGGGTTCTTGGCTTTAACCATTTCCCCTAATCTATCCTCCAGCCTTTGAATAAAGCCTTTCCATGCATCATTTCCTTCCTCGGGCCTGTTGGTTTGATCAACTGATCACGTTGAGGTGTCTTCCTGGGATCTATCTTGATGAGCAGCTGGTCGCGACTGGGTAGATCCTTCCCTTAAATTTGATGGTCATCGAAAACTCCTCGACGCGACTTTAGGAGGATTTCTACTCCTTCTAGGTCCTAATCAATTAAAAGGTGATACCCTGCTTAATCTTTCTAGCGCACTGGTCCTTTCTGGGGAGAGCGTGATACGTTGTTCAGTATCTGTGGCTCGCACTGACGAAGTTCGTCCGGGTTGATAAGAAAAATCTTCAGACTCCTCATTGCGATATGAATTGGTACGCCTAGTACGCGAAGAAAGTGCACGGGTATTTCTTTGAATACTTCGTGGTCCTGAATGAGTTGGTGAACCTCCATGGAGGGTTTGTATAAGTTGTCGCATAGTTTCTTACATGACGGTCTGGCCTTGAGCCAGATTTGCCATTATTCCAGCCAGATCTGGAATATTTGGCGGAGCAGATGGATTTGGAGGGCTTCCAGCATTTCGATTGCTAGATTCTGGAATATCAGCGATTTGTGATGGATTATTTTTGATGAAAAATGATATTACCAGTCGTTTCCCACAGACGGCGCCAATTTGTTGATGTAAAAAATTAGATCATATCTAATTATTCAATCACGGATAAATAAATGAGACAAAGAATTTTTAAAGTGGTTCAGCCTTATAAGAATGGCCTACGTCCACTGTTATTTTATTTTTGACTGTATGGGAATTCTCGATTACCAGTTTTATCAAGAAATTCCGGTCCCCTTACAATGAGTATTGTACAATGTATTTATAGCCCTGAGGCTGTAATGTGAAAGGGTAATACATTAAATGATGTACATATGAAAAGGTAATATATTCAATGCCCCTTATGCGTATGCATCTGAATGATAAGAATTTAATGAACAGTCAAACTGTTGGTTATCCTGCTATTAATGCTTTGTTCGAGGTGCAACTCGAACCGCTTGAGTTGCTCGGACCGCCTAAGCTTCTTAAGACTTCCTCGGAGAGTTCTCATTCCTCGGAGCATATGAGTTCCTCGGGGAATAAGTGTTCCTCGTTGTAGTATGGTTCATCGGAGCATGTGAGTTCTTCGGAAGTGTTTGTTGTTACCATGTAGATTTCCATGTGTCTTTACTCAATTGATCCATGTCAGCAGACTAAATTTGGTATCAACACCATGGATCTTGATGATCGATAATGTTAAGTAGTTGTGTATCGGGGGGTTCCTTATTTAGATTTCTCTTCCGAGACATCCCATGCATGAACTCTAGTGGATGTTGAGAGTTGGGAGATCTGTTGATCATAAGGGCATTGGTTTAGCACTTTGGACATTATTCATGTGTGTGGACAAAACCATGAGGTCAAAGCTATTATATGATATAAGACATGTAGAGTCGAGTGGTGTTGTGTGGGGAGAACCCGAAAATTTTTACACAATTGGTTGATGGGTTGGGCATCTCGAGGAGAAAAAGATCATTTTAGTTGGTTAACTGAGGTTAGCCATACGGTATATCCATTTCGAGAATGGGGGGGGGGGGGGGCAGACTTGAGATAAGTATTTACGTATAGGACATTAGAGATGATTGTGCAAATGTGGACGTGATATAGAGTGTATGGGTGCCCTGGGTAATTTGACTTTTAGTATCGTCCGTTATAAAGATGCATGGTTATAATGGTGTTGAAAATACATTTATGTGATAGTCAGAAACACAAGTGGAACAGTATGATGGGCTGAACTTTATTTAAGGAAAGGAGATAGTCTGACTGTGCATATGTCACGAGAAAACTCACACAACCTAGGTGAGATAAAAGACATTGGAAACAAATGTAAAAGGTATCCCTTGATAAGGGGGGACCCCACAACTTTGGGAAATGGAACGGAGTCTCACCTAGTATAATGCGTAGAGATATTTGCGCATAGATAGGTTGTTGATTATAACAAATGGAAAAGAGCCTAGGAAGTACACAATTTTATAGCAAACGCACGGGGAATAAGATGTTCCAAGTGACGTGAAATGTTGAGTGTGTGGATTCTAGGTTGAGTGAGACATAGTGAACTGTCTCCAAGTGTGCCACTCATAGAGGAAAAAGGTTGGTCCGAGGTTACCAACCAGAATGTTGTGATAGCTTGATGATTCTAGGGACAAAATTGATATGCAGACAAATACATTTCATTATTGGATTATCAAAATTTAGTCGGGTGAGGATTTTCTTTTGGGTTGTGAATGTATAGACCAAGAGAGAAATAATTGTTAATCATTTGGGGTGTGTTATACTACCGGGCAGTATGCCCATAATTTTATTAAAGAGAATAAATAAACAGGCACAAGGTGCCGCCCATATTGTTGTAAATCAAGACGAGACCCTTGAGTCCCACCTTTGATAGGGAATGTCAGGTGGCGATGGGGACAGAGTTGCGTCTTGGGATGGATATGTCAATCGTAGTCCAATGGATAGTTGGGAGGGATGACATAGAATGTGGCAGAATGAGAGAATTCATGTCTTAGATTTTTGGAGTAATTACGAATACTAACTTCAACTGTTAGAGCTGCATGCGATGACTCGTTGTAGGATATTAATTATGAGGTGACTTATGAGGCTTCATAGGAAGAATTTTTTTTGCCCACCCTTTTTACGGTTGATAATAAGGAATAACAAGTTCCTCGGACCCGGAGTGATTCATGGTCCAGCGAGAAGGATCGAGTTAATCCACATCATTTTCATATAGTTCAGGAAAGTAGTGAGAGTGCATTGACTAACCAAAGTTTTGAGGGCTCACATGAGTGGTCAGGGGTTATTGAGGGTGTCTCCAATGAGGAGAGATGACGATGTATGACAATAAGGGAAATTGTCACCTATAGAAGTGGGTCCTTTTATCACATATATATATGATAGAGGCAGTGGAGTATAGGCTCATCTCTTGAGATATTGTTATCGGATTCATGATAGTTTTGCATGTCATTATATAAGTGAGACCTTAAGCATAAGGGAATGTATCGATATGTAAGTGTTTGAATGATCGCTAATCATGGGTTGTAATGAGTAGACCTTGGGTCAAATGGTACCATTGGTGTGTGTATAGTAGAAATACCAAAATAATAGTGTGAGTACAATTTGGATATGTTCGGACGCAGTTGTGTGTAAGGATCTGAGGTGGTAAAATCGAGAATATCCAAATTTTGAGGGTAAAGTTCCTTTGTAAGGGGGAAGTATGTAATACCCCGTATTTCTGAGTATTTATAATTTAATTAATTCATGCATTTTTTTTAAATTACACGTGTACCATAATTTAAAGGAATTAATTATTATGTGTTTATTTAAAATATTAATCGGGAAGAGAATGGTTAATATTTATGGAATATAATTACTAAGTTAATAGTAAATTATTAATTTTATGTCGTAGCGAGTGATAATAACGAAGCAGTATTTTATCTCAACCGCGAGTCGGTATAGACTATATAGGGTCGAGATGGGAAATTATTGTAGAGTAACTCAAATGGAGATTTCGAGGGCATGATTGAATTAGAATGTGTCAAAATAGTCGGAATAGTGTACTTAGGTGTAATAATTGGGTCCTGGGGCCTTTTTAGTCATAACCGAGCCCGGATGGGGGTGTTCGGGTAATTTGGGCTTGGTCTGTTAGCCTAATTTCAGGATTTGAGTTATTTAACCTAAGTTAGAGAGTTTGGGGCAGCCATTGTGATTAATCTAAACCCTGGAGATAAGGAAGAAGGAAGAAAAGAAGGGAGCTTTAGGAGTTAATTCAGAGAGGATTGGGTGTGCTTTGTCAGATTCATCATCTCCTATGTAAAATCAGACCCTACTAATCCAATAAGGCAAGTGAGAATCTTGCTTCTAATTTTTATTGCAAAACTCATGTTCATATCATGGTAGGTGTAGATAAATCCGTTTTTGGGAGGGTTGTCACATGTTAAAATGGGTTTTGGGGGATTTGAGCATTAGTAGTGAAATTGATGTTCAATTGATGATGAGATACTATCACATATTGTTGGAATCTAATTTAGAGTTAAATACAGTAGTTAATATCATTTAATTCGGATTTTTGAATTGAATTGCATATGAGATAGAATAAATTGGAGAAAAACCCAATTCGTAAGATATTAAAGTTTGATGAGAATCGGTGATGTTTGATGATTTAAATTGTGTTAGAACCTGTTTATAGACGTAATAAATATTGGGTATTATTTGGTTGAGGTATGGATTGGAGTTTGAAGATTTTGGGTTTAACAATGGTGTAAGTAACATCTTGGAGAAGAAGCCGGGCGTCAAATCAATCGATCGGGTTCATGGATCGATGACCCCTGATTCTTGGCAGTCTTGCCTATTTTTTATTTAAAGTTTCTAATTTCATTGGGATTTGTTGTAGACTTAGAGAAAAATAATCAGGGGGCATATTTCCTAGTGATTATGGGTGGATATAATTGAGTTTAGGAAGATGAGAAAAAGGTATGGCACATAGATTTTAATTGTGTGAAATAAATTCATAATTGTTTAAATGTGGTCCGATTGAGTGAGTCCGAGTACAGTAGGGTGAAACTATGGTAATTATATGATGGATTATAAAGATGATATTGGTGAGAAATTTACTAAAAGAATTAAGTGAAATAAATTCGTAAATGTTTAAGTACGGGCCGATTGAGTGAGTTCGGGTATTTTAGCAAGTGAAGCTACATAAATTATTTAATATATATGAAATTAAATAAATTTAGAGTCAGGAAATAGACCTGGGGACTATGGGCTAGTGCTACGGGTGTTCAGCACGAGACAATCGTATATAATTATATATATATATATATATATATATATATATATATATATAGAGAGAGAGAGAGAGAGAGAGAGAGAGAGAGAGGATGTGATAGTATATATGTATACTTTTGTATTTTATAAATATCAGTGTGATTGATATTTATGTGAAAGAATACCCCTCTAATGCTATCATCGAAAGTTGCACAATATGGATGAATCCAATGGCTAGTGAATGTAGGGAGATTATAATCCCCAGATCATATCATCCAGTGCTTTTATTATGTGATTTATTTCAAGGTGAGACATTTTGGGTATGATTCGTTCTCACTCTCAAGGAAATATGACCGCCGTCACCACGTTTGCAATTTTTACCAAAGTTCGATGTGATCTAGTTCGACAAGTGGTAACTAGGTTGTGACACCCCTCTTAATTAACCCCGGGCGATCAGTCTTGAATTAAATTAGAACATGTTTCTCATTTGGTTCATTCTTAGCATCACTATCGCCTTTGTAACTACTAACCACCTAAGTGAGAAAATTAGACTGGTGCGAATTTTATATTTCATTAACTTAAATGAAATACTCATGCGGAAACAAAATAATATGACAGTCACAAGTAACTGAATTCAACCATTCACAATTAAATAACTGACTGAATAAACCATCGGTTCAAAATCCAACAGCAGTAAAGACAAGCAATTAAATCTCAACAAGTCTGACATAAGTACTGAATAAAACAGTGAGCAACATGCTCGAATAACTGATAGGAAGTCTCTACACTAAGAATGAAAAGAATGAGGCGCCTATCAAACTCCCGCAACATCCATAAATGCTGCAGCAATGGGTCCCTGGAATGAGTAAAGCCTGGCATCTCTGTGGCTGGACACCTAAAAGGTTTTTAAAACTTTTTATAGCAAGGGTTAGTACCCAAAACATTTGGAAAATATTTAACAAATGATTAACTTGCAGTAATAAGTAAATATGCACGATCTCCATATTTTAGTTAGCGCCGCACTCCCTTGAGGACATCCTCACCCCTCCTTTAATGTGCCCTACCAACGCCTTAATAAATTTCCCTTAGTTATATATTTCATAGCTAGATAATTTATATAACCCCTTGCAACCACCCTACTCTAACTGAGTGTGACACAATTATGATTTCTAAGGTATTCTCAACATTAACTTAATTGATCATTTCCCTTTTTAAGGGCATATAATTTTCATGCCCATTATATGTAATACAATTCACAGCCTGTATTAATTGTACCCGTATACAATTATTTATCTCATTATATACTTATAATCATATTACAACATTCATAAACAGGCTATAATAATAATTAATAATAACATCCTCCCAAGTAATAACTCACCAGATGTAAATTCTCTAAAGTGCTATCCCACTAGGTATATTCACATAACCTAGTTACCCAAGTCAGAATCTCTCACTAAGTTGGTGAAAATATATAATTGGATGCGGTCATATTCCTTCTCTGAAAGTGAGATGACCCTCACCCATATAACGGACTCTATGACCTGGGAATATACTCGCCCTACTCCTCAAGCTAGGGGATTCATCCACTACACACAACCTCCCCCTATAGCACTAGAGTATATAATAATAATAATAATAATAATAATAATAATAATAATAATAATAATAATAATAATAATAATAATAATAATAATAATAATAATAATAATAATAATAATAATATCTAGCCACTGATATTAATGCACACACCATATATATCTATACTATCGCACACCATATACATATATAAATAATATTAATTACCCCGAATATACTGTGTACTATGTCCGTAACACAAGCCCATTCATAATATTATGAGTTTATGGTCCAACTCTAATTATTAATTAATTCGCACATTGATTAATTACATTAATTTTGGTGTCATTCCTACCAATATATTCGGACTTACTCTTGTGGCTCGAAATAAAACTATACTCGAGTCTAAATCCCAGACTCCAAATTATTTAACCTTTACTCTAAATAAAATTAACATCTTGGTATCGCTCAACCAATATCCCCGGACTTGTCCACTCAATCCGTATTTAATTATTTTGAAATGTTATTCCTAAAATTTAACCATAGTGTGTCACACATAAATTTCCTCCAAATACCAATTAATTCTTCCTCACAATTAATTTGATTAAACTCCCATGTTGGTTTCTCATTACATAAGGCATAGGAAAAGATTAAAAAGTTATTTTCCTTTATATATACAAACTGGCCGAACTACTTGAAATTACCGACCATCGATCAATCGACCCCCAACCCTCGATCGATCGAGCAGGTCATCATCTTCTCCGAGTTGCCTGTTTCAGCCATGGATGAAATTCAAAAAACCCTAACTTCTTCCACAAGCAATCACAAGCCTTCTTATCAAGAAAATATACTAAAAACCTTTTCAGGGACCCCCATAAAGTCCACAAACACCATTTAATTTACGTTCTCTACTGTTTTCACAAATCGGATAAAAATCTGATTTAATCCTTAACCCATTTAAACATCAAATCGTTATCTCAAATTCATTTCTAATTCCTTCGGTTTACCCATCATACCAGATATATATGCTAATCTCAGAATTTACATGAATTTCTACACAATTTAAAAATAAGAATAATGGTTCACAAAACCCCATGTTTATACCCTTTAATTTCCAAAATGAATTTATTTGATTTCACACATCACATGAATATGAATTGAAACACAATTTAAATGCTACAGCAAGTTAACCACTTGCCTTATGATTCGTGGTGTCTGATTCTGGAGTTGTGAATGCCCAAGATTGAATATGAACTCCTTTGTCCCCCAAATTTGCCTTTAAATGCTCTTAGGATTTCCTAACCCACTAAGTATTTTCTAAACTCAATTAAGCCGTTCCCCTTTTTCTTATAATTGTTTAATTAGGCTTAATCCCGTTTTTTGCCTAACGGGCTAAGCCCAAGCGACCCAATTGCCCTGGTGTGCCTAAAAACGTCCCATGACCCATTTACTACCCCCAGGTACACTTTTCCGACTATCTCGCCCCATTCGGACTCAACCGTACACTCAAAATTGGCATCCGAATTAATTTATAAAAATCCTTATCTCACACCCAAATTAGTCTATACCGACTTCCGGCTGAGATAAGTACACACCCCGTCATTAATACCCAAAATGACGTAAATAAATTATTACTATTCACTTAGTAAATAAGTTTACCTAAATATTAACCATTTACTCCTCGATTAATATTTAAATATATTTTTTCCATACTTAATTCAATTAAAATTACGATGCACAACTAATTTTAAATTCTCGAATTAATTAAATATTAAATGCACAAAAATACGGGGTGTTACATACTCCCCCCTTACAAAGTAATTTTGTCCCTGAAATTAGGTCGTACCTGTGGTGGAAAGATTTGGATATTGTTCCCGTATATCCTCCTCCCGCTCCCAGGTAGACTCGTCAACGTTGTGATGACCCCACTGAACTCTAACTAGTGGAACGACCTTGGATCGTAACTTCCGGTCCCTACGGTCCAGAATAGCCACCGGTCTCTCCTTATATGAGATGTCTGGATGTAAATCAATTTTCTCGAGTGGAATGTGCCAAAACGCCCTCTCGCTCCTTCGATATTTATTCAGCGATGCTACATGGAACACATCGTGTATCCGCTGAAGATGCTCTTGCAATCCTAGTCTATATCCTATCGATCTCACCCTCTAAATAATAGGGAAAGGTACCACGTACCTCGGTGCTAACTTACCCTTCTTGTCCAACCTCACCACTCGTTTCATAGGGGACACCCAGACTAATACCTAGTCCTCAACCTCTAACTCCACATGTCTCCGTAAAGCAATGGCATAATTCTTCTGCCTATCCTGACCTATCCGAACCTGCCCGCGGATCAACTCTATCTTGGTAGACATCTCCTGGACAATTTTCATCCCCAACAGCTTGTTGTCCCCCACCTCTAACCAACAAGCGGGTGAACGAAAAAGTCTCCCATATAGTGCCTCGAACGGTGCCATGCCGATCATGAATTGGTAAGAGTTGTTATAAACGAACTCTACCAAAGGAAGATATTTCTCCCAACCTCCCCCAAAGTCTATTATGCACATTCGGAGCATATCTTCCAGCATCTGATAGACTCTCTCAGTCTGCCCGTCGGTCTGTGGGTGATAGGCTGTGCTCAAACGTAACTCTGTGCCCATGGCCTCCTGAAAGCTCTGCCAAAAGTGGGCCACAAAATTTTTGTCCCTGTCAGACCCAATATTTATCGGCACCCCGTGTAGCTTAACAATCTCCTCTATGAATAGCTGAGCATAACACATTGTCTCAAAGTCTGTACGAATCGAAAGGAAGTTAGCCACCTTGGTTAACTGATCCATAATGAACCATATGGAATCATGAGTCCTCTGTGACGTGAGTAACGCTCTAATAAAGTCCATTGAGATTTTTTCCTACTTCCACACAGGAATCTCTAGCAGCTGTAGCATCCCTGATGGCCTCTGATGGTCAACTTTCACGAGCTGACATGTGGCACATTTTGAGACAAACTCTGCTATATATATCGTTTCATTCCTACCCACTAATACTACCTCCTCATATCCTGGTACATTTTATCCCCACCGGGATGCATCGCGAATCTCAAACCATGGGACTTTGTCATAACATCGTGCCTCAACTCCTCATCCTCTAGCACAATTAACCTCCTATTAAGGCATAGGCCTCCTTCCGAGTTGATCGAGTAACCCTCTGCTCCCTCAGCTAATAACTGTCTCACCCTATCTCGAAAGATTTGATCCTCTGCCTGAGCCCTCATAACCCTCATAATGATCTCAGGTGTGATGGATAATGCTGGCATGCAGGCCCTGGCTATATCATCCTCATATAGAAGATCTCTCCACTTTGCCTTCCAGACTTATGATATTTCCCCATTCGATCTTCGACTCAATGCATCTGCTACCACATTAGCCTTACGAGTATGATACGGGATAGCAAACTGTTAGTCTTTCACGAATTCTAGCTACCGCCTCTGCCTCATATTCAGATCCTTCTATGTAAAGAGATACTGAAGTGACTTGTGATCTGTGAATAAAGTGAACTGCTCTCTTAGAAGATAATGTCTCCATATCCTCAAAGCAAAAATGACCGCTGCTAGCTCTAGGTCGTGAGTGGGGTAATTCCTCTAGTGGGGATTTAGCTTTCTGGGCGCATATTCTATAGCCCATTCGTCCTATTGAAGCACACCCCCAAGTACCTATAAGGATGCGTCAGTGTAAACCCAATAATCTAGTCCTCCCTTCGGCAAATAAAGTATGAGTGAAGATGTCAACTTTTCCTTTAGCTCATCGAAAGCTAATTGACAATGATCACTCCAAGTGAAAGGCACCCCTTTCTGGGTTAGATTCGTCAAAGGTCCTACAATCTCTGAGAATCCTTTGATGAACCGCGTGTAATAATTGGCCAATCCTAGAAAACTCCGCACCTCGATCGGTGTCGTGGGCTGTCCCCACTCCCTCACTACCGACACCTTACTCGGATCCACCATAATACCCCGATCTAACACCACGTGGCCAAGAAACTGTACCTCCCACAGCTAAAATCCACACTTCCCGAATTTGGCATAGAGCTGGTGATCCGACAGTGTCTGTAGAACCATACGTAGATGCTCTGCGTGATCTCCTCGGTGTGCCAGTAGATCAGGATGTCATCAATGAACACGATGACAAATTGATCGAAATATTCCCTAAAAACCCTATTCATGAGATCCATGAACACTGATGGTGCATTGGTGAGCCCGAATGTCATCACCTAGAACTCATAAGATTCATACCGCGATAAGAAATAATTCTTAGGAACATCCTCCTCTCGGATACGTAGTTGCTGATATCCTGACCTCAAGTCGACCTTGGAGAATTAAGATGCCCTTCTCAATCGGTCAAATAGATCATCAATCCTAGGTAAAGAATACTTATTCCATATCGTCACCTTGTTCAGCTCCCTATAGTCCACACATAATCGAAGTGAACCTTCCCGCTTCTTCACAAACAACACCGGTGCACCCCACAACGATGTACTCCGCTGAATGAAACCCTGACCCAGAAGCTGTTGAATCTGCTATCTCAACTCACGTATCTCTAAAGGGTTCATACGGTATGGGGCTCGAGCAATCGGCCTCCTTCCCGGTGTTAAATCGATTACAAATTCGATTTCCCTGACGGGTGGAAACCCTGGTATTTCCTGGAACACATCCTCAAAGTCCTTTACTACTGGGATTGAGTCCAACGAAATCGCCACCTCTTATGAGGTTTCCTCCTTGATGTAATACTGGTGCATGCGTGACCCTCCCTCAGGTAATGGCATCGCTATCAAGAACATCTCCCTTACTGGAATGGAGAAACGATTGTCCTCTCATAACAATCCACAGTTGCCCGATAACCTGCCAACCAATCCATACCCTGGATGACATCGTACCCCTCCATAACTAACGCTAAGAGGTCCGCTGCTAAACTAAGCCTCCCACTCAAAATATCCACCCCCAAAAAATCGAGTGAATTAATGCACCACTGCCTACTGGAGAATCTACACACATCTAAAGACTACATGCGGTCTCTAGTAACCCGACCCATTTAGAAAAAATAGATTTAATGAATGAATGCGATGCTCCCGTGTCAAAAAGAATACTACCCTCATAACCATGAATGAGAAACATACCCACAACTGCTGGAGGTGCCTGCTGTGCTAGAGGATTGAGAACATACCGAACATTATACACACGCCCGTAGTGCATTTGCCCCTACTGCGATGAGGCGGGTGGAGCCGGTGCTGCTGGCGGCATCTGCCCCTGTTGGGCATCCTGCAGATGACCTCTGGCCCTTTGTGGGCACTCCCTCTTGAAGTGTCCTGGCTGGCCATGGAAAAAATAGCGTTCCTGACTATACCCCTATCGTTGGCCCTATTGGCCCTCACGTGGCTAGCCATGCTGGCCTCCACCATTTTTCCCTTGGCCCTGATGGCCCTGAGGAACTTGTTGCTGCTGATTTGGGACCGACTGCTCCTTCCTAAACCTCTGTCCTCCCGATTGGAACCCACCAGGCCTAAATTTATTAGCCTGATTCCCCTGCTGACTTCCAGTCTACTACTGAGTACCACTCGTGTCACCACTAGTAACTACCTTGCCCTGCTGGCTCGGCTCCACTACTCTCTTGCTCCCATTCGTATGGAAGCGATGATACTGGCAATGTACAAGTGCGGCATTCACGACACCAGTATAAGTAACTAATTCCATATTCCCAATCAAATATTGCCTGATCCTCCAGGCTAAGCCATCCATAGATCTCGATTTCTTTCGTTCCTCATCGCTCACCTCATTGGGCATAAAGTTTTCCAAACGGGTGAACCCTTCCTCATAGTCTGCCACTGATCGGTCACCCTATACTAAATCACTGAACTTCTTCCTCATCTCAGCCTCTACCGCTGGTAGAAAGTATTTGTGGTCGAACTGCACCCAGAATTCGGCTATCGTCATCAAATCCCGCTTCTTTATGGTGGTAACTGACTCCCACCACTATAAGGCTGCCCCCGACAGACGAAAGGTAGCAAGCATTTGTTTCTGCACATCGGTACACTCCAGCATGCGTAGATGGTGCTGAATATTCTTCTTCCTATCACAAGCCTCTACTACATTGGTGCTACCTCAAAACTCAAGTGGGTGACCCTTCTGAAAGGTCTCCCTAACTCACTGCCAAGACGGTGGCCCTACTGGAGCCTGAGCTGCTGGTGCCACTGGAGGTGGTGCCTGGGGCTGTGGGAAGTGAGATGCCATAGCCCGCATCATTGTCTCGACTACCTGAGCCACTATCACTGCCACCTGAATAGTGGAGATCAACTCGGGTGGGGGTGTGGATGGCAGTACCTATGGCTCCTAATGAGCCTCCCAGTGCTCATCTCTAGCCTCAGCCCTCTCTGCTCTTTACCTCTTCGGTGGCATCTGAAAATAGATCGAATTGTATAAGTACACAATTTATACAAACACTAATAGCAGAAATACTATATCTCACGAGCGAAAATGAATCAACGGTCCTAATAATAGGTCTCTATAACAACTGAATGCTACGCTGAAATGTAGTAAGCCGCACAGATCCTAAGGACACTAGAACTTGATGCTCTGATATCATCTGTGACACCCCGCCTAATTAAGCCCGTGTGATCAGGCCTAAATTAAATTAGAACATGTTTCTCATTTAGTTCATTCTTAGCATCACTGTCACCTTTTTAACTACTAACCACCTAAGTGAGAAAATTAGACTGGTGCCAATTTTATCTTTCATTAACTTAAATGAAATACTCATGTGAAAACAAAATAATATGACAATCACAATTAACTGAATTCAACCATTCACAATTAAATAATTTACCGAATAAACCATCGGTTCAAAATCCAACAACAGTAAAGACAAGCAATTAAATCTCAACAAGTCTGACAAAAGTACTGAACAAAACAGTGAGCAACATGCTCGAATAACTGATAGGAAGTCTCTATACTAAGAATGAAAAGAACAAGGTGCCTATCAAACTCCCGCAACATCCACAAGTGTTGAAGCAACGGGTCCCTGGAATGAGTCAAGCCTAGCGTCCCTGTGGCTGGACACCTAAAAGGTTTTTAAAAGTTTTATAGCAAGGATTAGTACCCAAAACATTTGGAAAAGATTTAATAAATGATTAACTTGCAGTAATAAGTAAATATGCATACTCTCCATATTTTAGTTAGTGTCGCACTCCCTTGAGGACATCCTCACCCCTCTTCTAATGTGCCCAACCAACGCCTTAATAAATTTCCCTTAGTTACATATTTCATAACTAGATAATTTATATAACCCATTTCAACCACCCTACTCTAACCGAGTGTGCCACAATTATGATTTCTAAGTTATTCTCAACATTAACTTAATTGATCATTTCCCTTTTTAAGTGCATATAATTTTCACACCCATTATATGTAATATAATTCACATCCTGTATTAATTGTACCCGTATACAATTATTTATCTCATTATATACATATAATCATATTACAACATTCACAAACATGCTGAAATAATAATTAATAATAACATCCTCCCTAGTAATAATTCACCGGATGTAAATTCTCTAAAGTGCTATCCCACTAGGTATATTCACATAACCTAGTTACCCAAGTCAGAATCTCTCACTAACTTGATGAAAACATATAATTGGAGGCGATCATATTCCTTCCCTGAAAGTGAGATGCCCCTCACCAATATAACGGACGCTATGACCTGGGAATATACACGCCCTACTCCTCAAGCTAGGGGATTCATCCACTACGCGCAACCTCCCCCTATAGCACTAGAGTATATAATAATAATATCTACCCACTGATATTAATGCTCACACCATATATGTATACTATCGCACACCGTATATATATATATATATATATATATATATATATATAAAATATTAATTACCCCGGCTATATCGTGTACTAAGTCCGTAACACAAGCCCATTCAGAATATTATGAGTTTATGGTCCAACTCTAATTATTAATTAATTCTCACATTGATTAATTACTTTACTTTTGGTATCATTCCAACCAATATGTTCGGACTTACTCTCGTGACTCGAAATAAAACTATACCTGAGTCTAAATCCCCGAATCCAAATGACTTAGCCTTTACTCTAAATAAAATTAACGTCTTGGTATCGTCAGCCAATATCCCCAGACTTGTCCACTCAATCCGTATTTAATTATTTTGAAATGTTATTCCCAAAATTTAACCATAGTGGGTCACACATAAATTTCCTCCAAATCCTAATTAATTCTTCCTCATAATTAATTTGATTAAACCCCCATGTTGATTTCTCATTACATAACGCATAGGAAAATATTTAAAAGTTATTTTCCCTTATATATACAAACTGACCGAGCTGCCAAAATTACCGACCATCGATCAATCGACCCCCAACCCTCGATCGATCGATAGAGCAAGTCATCATCTTCTCCGAGTTGCCTGTTTCATCCATGGATGAAATTCTAAAAACCCTAACTTCTTGGACCAACAATCACAAGCCTTCTTATAAACAAAATATACTAGAAACCTTATCAGGGACCCCCATAAAATCCACAAACAACATTTAATTTACGTTCTCTACTGTTTTCACAAATTGGGAAAAAATTCGATTTAATCCTTAACCCATTTAAACATCAAATCCTTATCTCAAATTCGTTTTTAATTCCTCCGGTTTACTCATCATACCAGATATATATATGCTAATCTCAGAATTTACATGAAATTCTACACAATTTAGAAATCAGAATAATGGTTCACTAAACCCCATGTTTATACCCTTAAATTCCCAAAACGAATTTCTTTGAATTCACACATCACATGAATATGAATTGAAATACAATTTAAATGCTACAGCAAGTTAACCACTTGCCTTATGATTCGTAGTGTGTGATTTTAGAGTTGTGAATGCCCAAGATTGAAGATGAACTCCTTTGATTTGGCTCTCCTTTACCCCCCAAATTTGCCTTTAACTGCTCTTAGGGTTTCCTAACCTACTAAGTATTTTTTAAACTCAATTTAGTCATTCCCCTTTTTCTTATAATTGTTTAATTAGGCTTAATCCCGTTTTTTGCCTGACGGGCGAAGCCCAAGCCACCCAATTGCCCTCGTGTGGGCCCAGCTATGCCTAAAAACGTCCCGTGACCCATTTATTACCCCCAGGTACACTTTTTCGACTATCTCGGCCCATCCGGACTCAACCATACACTCAAAATTGGCATCCGAATTAATTTATAAAAATCCTTATCTCACACCCAAATTATTCTATACCGACTCCCGACTGAGATAAGTACACACCCCGTCATTAATACCCGAAATGACGTAATTAAAGTATTACTATTCACTTAGTAAATAAGTTTCCATAAATATTAACCATTCACTCATCGATTAAAATCTAAATATATTTTTTTCCATACTTAATTCAATTAAAAATTACGACGCACAAGTAATTTTAAATTCCAGAATTAATTAAATATTTAACGCACAAAAATACGGGGTGTTACATAGGTTAGAGTGAGCATATCTAGGATATGATAGCATTGTAGTGACAAGCATCCGATGAGTTATTACTCGGGAGGATGGTTACTTTACATGACATATGTGTGAATGTTATAGTATACTAGTACGTATAGAATATGAGTAAATAATTATATACGGGATAAATACATCAAGTGTAAATGTATTTACGGTATTTATATGATTAAGATGTATTTCGTATATAACTAGTGTGAACATTATATGATTAATTAGAGTCGAAATGATTAAATAAGTTAATGAGTAGAATAACTTATACATAAAAGTAAGGAATACTTGTGTTACAGTATTGTGATGAAAATGGCATACCAAGGCTTGTTAGGTGGGGTAGCGTAACTAGTTGTGTTAGGAGGAAAGCGATAGATGTGTACATTAGTTGAGGGGTAAGCTATATATCAAGAGAGTACGACACCAACTTAAATATGGAAAGGGTTCATGCATATTTAAATTTTTTTATTTTAATTGCATGCTAAATATTTTGAAAAGGTGTTCTTGGGCTCTGACCCGTGTCAAAATATTATTTTCCAAAAATAATTTAGGTGTCTAGCTACAGGGATGCCCAACTTAATGATTCTTTCTAGGGATGCTTAGCTACAACATTATGGGGGTTTGTAGGATACGTTTTAGATGTTTCATATATTCATTCCTAGTTAGGAGTTTCATTGCAGTAATTCATTTGGGCGTGTTGTCAACTCAGACTCTTCAGTACTTTAGTTTATTTATTAGACTTTGTGAATTCAGTTTATTATTTCACACTTGCACTTGGATTTGTGTTGGGAACCGATGGTTTATTCAGTAGTATTTATTTATCTATCTGTCATGTGAATGATTCAGATTATTATTGTGACAACTTGAATATAATTATGATAAATCATGTTTAAATTATGCTTACCTTATGTGATATGGATAATGTGTTATTAGTGTATATAATGTTACGTTATTATGTTTAGACTAATCCTAACTTCATAGCTCATGAAATATTGAATTAGTTATAAATACAAAGTTTTGAAGTTTTTGGTAGGAATGTTCATGTTGGACACTAGTTTTGACCATTATAATATAACAATTGACTTGAGATAAAAAAACTAGATATTTGTAGATATATGAATAAGTTGTGTAATAAAATAAATGGTGAATGAAATAAACATTCGAGCGAGAAGTTACCGTCTTATTATAAACATGGGGTAAAGTAGTCATTTAACTTTAAATGATGTTTTGTCTTATATGGCGCCACATATTTTATTTTGATTGGACCAAAGGGATGTAACCTTATTCCAAATAAAAGACATTAAAATATCCATTATTCTTCATTGATATCAAAATTTCAAGTGGGTTAAGGTTTTCCATGACAAAAAGAGAGTCTAAGGTGAATTAGTGAGGGATTAAGGAAGATAATCAAGAGATAAACAAACTTTCGTATCCAAGGGTACTTAGGTAAGACTTAATTTGTAAATTTACATTCGTAATATCACATATGTTGTTTTATATGATGTTAAGAATCATATTTTGGGACAAGGGGACACGTTTTGTTATATGTATATGGGTAGGTGTAAGTTGTATGTATGGAGCAGGTTAAATTCATACAACTAAGGGCGTAATCATTATATTGATGAAACTGGTGTATCTTTATGAATACACAATGGAATCAATTGATTCTAGTTGGATATGAAAATACACTTATATATACCTATTATATCCTAAAATTATGTAAAAATACGAAGTAATGAATCTTGGGTGTTACTTTTAAGTTGAGGTGTAGAACCCAAAAGGGTAAGTATGCATACTTTGTGTTTGTAGTTTTCCTTGACATAAAGAATGAGTTCTGAAAATTATGAAACTTTAATTTTATATTATTCTGTATTTATATTTAAATGAGGTGGAATATCATAGATATTTATGATGCATAAAAATTATGAATTTTTTTAAAGTTGACTGAACGATAGAGGAGTTGATATGGTAGATTTTCCACGTAGTAAAAAAATGGGCATATCATGATTTAGGAAACTTGAAATAATGTGTCGTCTTTTGTATTGGGAACATAATATGATAAGGATTAGATTACCACGAAGAAGTTAAAGTAATATTGGACTATGAATTGGATATGTTCAATATCTTAATTCGAGTTTAGATGGAACTTCATTTATAATAAATGTTTTGAATGAGATCATATGATGCTTAGGAATTGGGTTACGTTTAAGTTATTATTTGGATTGTTAATATTATTATTATGATAATATTATTGTAATCATGATAGGTAAGGAAGGGGAACCAACTGAACAAATGTCAGATAAAGACAAAGAAAAACTCATTAAGTGGCCAAGGTGAGTGTACTCTCTGGATAGAGGTATGTGTATACTATTATGAATATGATCGGAATGTTATGAATATGAAACTGTTTATTTTGGTTTACCAAAATGGGAGGTTACTCCCTGACCCAGAATGGGGGATATTTGTCTATTAAAGACAAGGGGTTACTTCTTGACCAGGAATGAAGGAGATTCTCTATTGCAGACGGGATATGTGAATCATGATTCGAAAAGTCAGTCATTCATTGTGAATGGGCCGGATAAGTATATATATATATATATATATATTACCATAGGGATATAATTTATTGAATTTAATTTTATGCAATAGTATAGTAGTGATGCATTCACTAAGCTATTAAGGTCACGGTTCCTATGTTTATGCTTTTAAAGTAACGTGATGTCACTGTCAAATCTAGGAGGTTGGGTGGGGTTAGCAACAAATGCATAAAATCATGATTTTGGTCAAATGTAAACGGGGTAATTTAATCCTACTTATCCTTTAAGTAAGTTTGAATAAGTATAATTACTTTAAAATTGTGAAAAGTTTCTAGTTTTACAGATTCACGTTGATAACTCAAAAAGGATACTCGTGTTTATGTGCTGGTTAAAGCAATTAATATTTGACTCACTTTTAGTTTCAAACCTGATTATAAGTAACAGGGTTGGGGTGTGTCAATTATAATGTTGATGGTTGGGTTATTTTAATTTTATTTTTGCATGTTGTTAAGTTAATAATAAGATAAAATTTGGCAGCGACTGAATTTAACATGGGTGGTTAGTAATTTAAATAGTTTTTGACAGTGATGATAGGAATGAACCAAATTTGATTCCTATTTATTTTGATAAATGACTGATCACCTGTGATTAAAGTAAGCATGGGGCCACATCTTGACACTCACGTTTAGGCTCTTAAGATTTATAATATTAGAACGATTTATGTTGCCCAAGTAGGATATTGTAGTTCTTTGATAGCTGACCCACATAGATCATGTCATTATAAAACAATAAGTCAAACACATCAATTTCGATATCACCAAGAGTTATTCACACAAAAATGAATATACATAGTTAGAAGTGTATTATATAAATTCCACTTTACTTACCCATTTTGGCATGCCCGCATGATTGAGAACGTCTATTACACGCATGGATTTAGTTACCACTAAAATAATTGGAATTTAGAATGATGTCTACACTTTCAAGAGGGTACACTAATTACTTTAGAATAAAAAATGTAAAATGTCAAACTATTTAAAGAATGGTGAAATTAGTGGGAGCAATAAATCAGTTAATATGGTTATAAAATAAGTTAAGATACTTGTCTGATTCCCTTAACATCCAAAGTAATTATTGTAGGCCCATTTTTCTTTTGAATGTGTTTTAAGGATGTCCAAAAATAACTTTCTTTTTGAAAATCCTTTTTCAAAATATTATACGCCCCAAGTATGTGAACCAATTTTAATTAAGACCAATTTTATCTAATTTAATCCTAAACATGCATCTACGTTACTAAAGCAAGTAAAATAAATAAGTTCATAAAGGCGATTCCAGATGTACGAGGAAATCACTAAGGGAAAAAACCTCGGAAGACCCAAGCCAGACAATCACTATCATGTGGTATTACAAAGTACAGACCATGGACTTACTCAACGACTCGATCTCCCATAAGTCTTGACTCTTATCTGATCCTTCAACCAATTCACCATAGTGCCCACGTAGAAGTCCTTTTACGATAGTTGTCCACATCACACACATCCACATATGTCTCGGTGTCCACCATACAACTTGGCAACTGTGACACACCGCTCAATTAAATATCGGGTGATCAGTCCTTTATTAAATTAAATCAGAATATCCAGTTGGTTCATTCTTAGCATCACTGTCGAAAAATATTTATTTTATTTACCACCAACTAATTAATGAAGTTAGCGTTAGAAACATTTAATCATTTACTTATTATTCAACAATTTAAACCATTAACCATATTCACCATTCTAGTGAAAAAATTAATAACAAATAGAAAAAACATATGTATGAATAGATAATACTGGAATAAAAGTTCTAGTTAAAAAGTCTCAAATACAATAATTCATAATAAAACTGAATCCCATAAGACTGAAATAAAGGAGTACAATATATCTATAAAATATGTGATAACTGAGAATAGGCAACATGCCCTAACTAAAATAACTAAATCAGGAACTGAATGGAAAAGAGTTGAGGCGTCTAATAACAAAGAACTTCCACAATAGCTGCATCAACTCAAATTGTCCAATAGCCTATGCCTAACGCCCCTGTGGCTGGACACCTAAAATATATTGCATGAGAGAACATAGATTTACAAGAAACAGGTCATAACCCGAGTGAAAATATTTTTAAAACCGTTTAGAAAGTATTTCAAATGCTTAAAAGTAAATATTATATTCATGTTAGTCATGCGGGCTCTCTCTTGAGAAATATTACCTCTCAACTATTGTGCATGCCTAATGTACAACTAAACCATTATAGTTACTACCGTCATGCCTAACTAGTTCAAGCTCATTAATCTTCAAAACTATCATCTCACGACAACTACCCATATTTCCCATGTAATACATTAATGAATATTTTCACATCTTTTATCTTGAGTGAGAGAGTTTTCACATTCAAAGTTAAGTGTTCCCGCACTTATGTTATTTTAGATTTCATTATCCATCTTACCCACTAAGTTCACACTATAAAACATATCACAAGAATATATATATATATTGTGTAATGCTTCATTTTCTTATGCCAATATATAATTGTCTTCTTTCAATTTCGTCACACTTACTATCTAATAATGATATATTATTACATATATGATATTCCGAGTTCTTAATATGACAAAGTCCCATTTTTATATTTGAAGAATCAATGGTAAAATGGGTCAAATTGAGATTTTATGGCACATCCTAATCTAAGTGATAAGTTTAGGGGTAGAAAATATAATTTTATGAAACTTTAGGGACTTGGTTTTAATAAAGAAAGTTTTAGGGACCAAAATGAAAAATAAAATGGTCCTTTTCATAAATAAAATATTTTTAGGGACCTATAAGAAATATTGAAATATATGGTGTGAAATTACCAAAATTCCCTTCAAGTGCAAAATGACCCTTATACCCTTAATACCTTTCCACCTCATGCTCGATACCTCATGCTTGGTTTTGACACCTCCACCGTGCATATGTCATCATTAGAGGAGAAGCCAAAACATGTGTCGTTGTTAGAGGAGAAGCTAAACCATGTGTCGCAGTTCGGTGAAATAAGACTCTAAGACCCCTCTGATACGCGACACTTCTACGTTGACTCGCCGTTGTAAAGGCTTAGTTAGCTAGACACATGTCAATACCGTGATATCTTTGGAAAACTATAAATAGGGCCTTTGGGATCATTTGAATCTCACACCAATTCCTTGAGAATTATAGAAAGAAATAGTGAGAGAAAGTGTGAGAAAGTTTAAGAAGAAGTTCTTAGGGATATTCACCTTAAGGTAATCTTAATGTTATAATGCATCGTTATAGTTTTAATTTATTATTTTATAGCTTTACTTAGTAGTTATGCTGGTAAAATACAATAAAGAATTCACTAATCAAAACTTAAAATTTAGAAGAAATCCAAGTTGATTTTACTTTCAATATATGTAAACTTTTTTGAAATTATACGCTTTTAAAAATGATTCTTTTTAAAGAAATTGCTCGTTATTATGGAATCCCATTTAAGTAATTCCAAAGTCTGGCCCGGTGAAATTCTGTCTAGATGAGATGGTATTTAAGTGGTCCCCCTGTGACCTTCCATCTCTACTGGGAACCGACTGATGATGAGGGACTATTAATTGAATTCTTCAATTATGATCAATCAGATTTAAAAGTTAACAAATACGGATTCAGTAATCCTTTAAAAGAAGAGGTTATTATACTATAAACTGAACCTTTGAACGTGTACTTAAATATTTATCAGATTAACGTGTGATCGAATACCAATACCAGTAAATTTGACCTCTGACATTCCTTATGTATTTTGATTATATGATATTATGAAAACAATATATATTTTGTGAACGGCTTTTATTCTCAAAATTCATGTGATATCGATGACTGATTCAATTGTGATATGTTTATATTTGTCCATATAAACATACCGATTAAAATGATTATTGAAAATATGATTCGGCCTAAGGGACCTCTTTACTGGCTGACGTTCCCAGCTGGGTTATCGCTGGTGTGCCCTAAATAAGGCATTGTGACGAAGTAGTTCGATTGACACTCAACTACCGGGGAATAATACGGTAGAAGAATACGGTATTAGAGTGTACTTGGCCATTAAAATGATATGGTTGAAAGAAAAAGATATCACATTTGATTTGTTACATTCGTCTTTTTCTGAGTTATCCAATTGTGATATATATACTTTCATTTTAAAATATATATCTATTTACTACAAGTTCCTATCCATATATGTATATGCCTTCTCTGTTGACTTGAATAGGTATCTATTTTCTGAAAACCCTGGAATGTCTAGAGATTAAACCTCACTCGGCTTTTAGCTGATGTTGTGTAACTAACCATTTTTCAGGAAATAAGTAGGCTTGGATGGAATGTAAAAGGACTATATGGAAGATCCAGCTTTTAGAGATCTTTTTGTTATTTTAAGTAAAAATTTTGTTATATCATATAGAGCATGTCTGGCTCTCTTGTAATAAGAAAGCTCTGACCACGTAATTCCTTTAATTTCAGTATTTTACGATTCATAACCATGTAATTGTATTTTCGCTGCATTTAATTAAGGAAACAATTTAAGTCAGAATATTTGTTGCCTTGGTGGCATGTCAAGATACTCGTTCCCCACTACTTTTTGGGACAGGGTCGTGACATATATACTAATACGACACCTCTGGACTGAGTTGCGGTGCATGCATACTCTGTTATCATGTCCTAGTACATCCCGCACTGTAAAAAGGACTATTGGTTAGGTGTCTCCCTAAAACGAAAAATACAAATTCCATATATTGGAGGCGAATATAGTTCCTAGCCAAATGGGTCACGCACATACCTACGCTCATATTCAATCGTCGAAACTATCATACTCTCAGATAACACGTGTCCAAAGTTCTATGTTCCGGGTACAAATATAAAATCACCCAATGGGCTCATCAAGATAACATCGTCCACTATGCGAAACCTCCTCTCTGATAGCAAGCAGCGTAGGTATATCACACACATAAGAAATCATACAATAGGTATTCATAGCACCTATATACTTATAATATCAGTATAGATACACACACGACCTATACTATTTGTCCCATACGTAGTACATATATATCTCCCAAATACCCTACGTATTATTAAATTTCAATTATGCCTCTCATCGTATTTATATGAATTTTCACACAACTCTAAAGGCCCTAGTTACCCCTTCATTATTTTCCAGAAGTTATTTTCGTCGTCACTACTGGTCATAAACATAGGTTCACTCATCACTATGTCACCCTTCTCGAATTTTCATTCATTTATCAATTACGGATAATTTTTCAATTGTCCCAATATTTATTCGTCTCACTTTATGCAAGCCTAATCTCCAATTTAGGGATAATGTCCTTATTATAGAACAATAATCAAAATCAATCAATCTAGGCAACCTCCAATGGAATAACCACTAAAAAAACATTTCTTAAAATTTACTCCACGAATCTGCCCAAAATTTTAAAATGCAGTTTTGAAGCATTTCAGAGTCATTTGAAAACAATGTATTAGAGTAATAAATGCAGAAAATAGTATTTTATACTAGTCATCGCAGACAGAATAGCCATTTTCGGAACCAAAATGACTCAAAACAGTTTCTAAAACGACGGTCTAGTTTACCTAATTTCATAGACTTCTTTGAATTCAAGAAGTTTTTCTACAATTCAATCATACCCATCAAAAGTCGTATTTATTCATCAAGATTCAATATAATTTTGTGGGTCTCATGTTACATACATGGAAGGTTCAATCCTATAACAATTTCAAACATAAGATTATGATTTAAGTCTTCCAATTTAACCCAAAACATACAAATTTCTTATATGATACATTCTACATTAAGATGGATATCATACATTCTATAGTTTTTGCAAGATTAAACACTTACCTCAATATGAAGGTTTGATCCTCTGAAGGATATGGGTATATTGATGTTCCTCTCTTTCCGATCTACGCTCCTGTGGTGTCGGTGGTGCAAAAGGTGTAGGAATTGTGGTTCTAGCCTTCGAAACTCTTCTCTTCTTCCCCTTATGCCTTCTATGTAACCTCTATTTGTTTCTCTCGTCTATCACCCAACTTCCTTTCTCTTATCAGATATATTTTACTTAGGAAATTCATAGGTTAAATTCCCCCAAAAATACAAATGATCAAAATGCCCTCCTCGGATGTTGGTTTGGCCTAAAATTGTCTCGGAACCCAAACTAAACCCCTGGGTGGACTTTTCTGACTATCCTGACCCTTGCATACAATTTAGTGCACTCAAAATGACCATTCAGATGACTTAAAAATTAATTACATTCTATTTCATTAAATTGAGTCCCGGCACGACTGACACACGCATCCCGACTTAATTATTTTAACTATTGTATTTTTCACTCACGACAATTTTAATAAATTCAAAATCATATATTACTTTACTCGCTAAGTAATATTCAATATAGTTCACATCAATCAATACTAACCTTTTTCGCGCTAGTTAATATTTATTTTAAACCGAATTAATTATAAATTAATTTTCCACAGTTAATTTTAATTCATCCCATATTTAAAAATCTTTACATTTAATTTTAATTAATCCCACATTTAAAAATCAGTAAAATTTATGGGGTGTTACATACTTCCCCCCTAATAACGGAATTTCTTCCCAAAATTCAAAAAAATAAAAGTACACATGGTCGCAACAACCTTGGATATTTTTCGCGCATCTCATCCTCGCGCTCCCAAGTATACTGCTCGACATTAGGATGTTCCCACTAGACATGCACAAGTGGAACTACCTTTGACCTCAATCTCCTCTTGGTATGGTCTAAGATATCCACCGATCTCTCCTCATACGGACTATCAAGCTGTAAGTCAATCTCCTCCAGCACAAAGTAAGTGTGAGACAATTCATCCCGGAGATACCATCTCAGTGAAGAAATAGTGAACACATCATGAATACAATGAAAGTGCTCTAGCAACCCAAGTCTATGAACTACCGATCCAATCCTCTCAATGATAGGAAATAGCTCCACGTATCTCGGTGTCAATTTTCTTTTCTTCTTGAACCTCATTATCCCTTTCATAGGAGATACTCATAGTAGCACTTGATCACACACATTACACTTCTGTAAAGTGTCGCATGGAATCGACATAGCTCTTTTGCCCATCCTGATATACCTGTATACGACCCTGAATCCTCTCAATCCTAGTCATAGTGTCCTAACACAACTCTGGCATGAATAGCTTTTTATTCCCCCCACCTCTAGCCAACAAGCAGGAAAACGACAAGGCCTCAAATGGAGCCATGCAAATAGTAAACTGATAAGAGCTATTGTACGCAAACTCCACCATTGGAAGGTACTGCTCTTAACCTCCCCTAAAATGAAGGATCCACATCTGTAACATATACCGTAACATCCGATTCGTCCTCTCGGTCTACCCATCAATCTAAGAGTAATAGGTTGTATATAATCGCGCCCCTGTACCCATGGCCTCCTCAACACTCTCTCGAAATTGAGATACAAATTGGTATAACATAGTTTCTTACTAAAATGGTGGTATATTCAAGATCTCATCATGTAGTTTGCCCCATGCCTTGATTTGGTAAGCCTCCTTGATATGGTCCCTCTTTCCAGAATTGTAACAATTGCGAGAGAAGATCTCCTGACTCTAGCCCTGGCCCTATTGGACTCCCCCATTACTCCTTTGGTCCTAACGACCCTGAGGAATGGTATGTTATTGCTACTGAGAACCTTTATGGTCCCTCCTGTACCCACCATTATCAGGTTGTCAACATCTGAAATCTAAATCTCTTAGTTCAATTTCCTAGCAGGAAATCTTGTTCCCTTTTTTGGTGTGCCATACTAACACCGTTCCCATTTACTTTCCCATTCTGATTGGTATCACTCTTCCACTGTGAACAAGTTCAATACAAGTGGTACTAATCTCCATATATAGGAAATCTTTCACTGCCATTCATTTCTCTTTGGACTCACTGTCCAAGTCGGGGTATCCTTCCCTCGAACGAGGTAGTTTTGGCCTTGATTGCTACCCCCATTGTTCCTTGGGGTCCACTGACCCTATGGAATTCATTGTTGGTCTCGAAGGCCCTGACTGATCCCACTGTCATTTGGTAGGAGTTTGATTGATCCTAATTATTTAAATGGCTTCCCTACTGGATACATCCTCCATTGGTGCTTCACTATCACCATGAAATCCAATCTTTCTCTTTAAATAGATTCTCCAACCCTCTTGGATCCCTTGTTATGGAAGCATTGATTTAAACTTGTAAACGTATGACCTTGACGACATCGGTACTAGTTATTCTAATCAAATTTCTCATCTACGCTTGTAAAATCTCATCACGGATCCATTATCAACTTACTAAGCCATTTAATATTCTCTATTCCCCCTTTGTCGGGTACTCGATTTTCTAATAGGGTAACTCCCTCATGATTGGTCTCTATTTTTCCCACTTGTGAATAGTTTTGAAACTCCATTTGAATATATGTCGGAATGACAAATGGAAGCTCTTATGATCAAATCTTACCCAAATTTCTTGTCATTAATTTATCTCTCCATGGTTGTGGTGGCTAAATCCCTTCATTACTACGCTGCTTCTCTGAGCAAAAATAATTTCACTTGAAATTTAACCCTGAACATCGCTTCACTCCACCCTACACAATTGCCTTTGGATTGTCCTTCCATTGGCTTATCACACTTACTCTTTTCCCGAAATTCTTATATGTGACTCTTCAAAAGAGTCGCTTTGCCTTCCCCCTACTTACTACATGGGGTGAGTTTGAGTTTAGACCACCGTTATCTTCAACAATGTTTGGGAAAGCTACTACCCATGAGTGATTATCCCATTGTCATTCGCCGAAACAATAATTATGGTGACTTCCATCGCAATCACCATTCCCAGAATATTTCATGGCTTCTACTGAGCCTTTCCTCCTGTAGTACTTCTAACGGCCTTTGTTGATTGTCCTATATTGTTCGGTGTACGAAGCACAATCGAAGTTTCATATGAATCTAATCACTAAATTTAGTAGCATAAGAACGTAAGTCGCATACGTAGAGGAATACAATAATCCTATAATAAGTCTCTATATCAAAGAAAACACTAAGTTAAGATGTGAAAAGCTGCACAGATCCTAAGGACTCTAAAATCTGATGCCCTCATACTACCTGTGACACCCCGCTCAATTAAATATTGGGTGATTAGTCTTTTATTAAATTAAATCAGAATATCCAGTTGGTTCATTCTTAGCATCAATGTCAAAAAATATTTATTTTATTTATTACCTACTAATTATTTAAGCTATTCTCAAAAACATTTAATCATTTACTTCTTATCCAACAATTTAAACCATTAACCACATTCATCATTTTAGTGAGTAAAAAAATTGTAAATAAAAAACAAATTGACTGAATAGATAATTCTAGAATAAATGTTCCAATTAAAAAGTCTCAAATACAATAATTAACAATAAAACTGAATCCAATCAAATTGAAATAAATGAGTACAATATTTCTATGAAATAAATGATAACTTAGAATAGGCAACATGCCCTACCTAAAGTAACTAAATTAGGAATTGAATGGATAAGAGTGAAGGCGTTTAATAATAAGGACCTGAAACTTTCACAATAGCTCCATCACGTCAAATCGTCCAATAGCCTATGCCCGACACCCCCGTGGTTGGACATCTAAAATAAATCGCACAAGAGAACATAGATTTATAAGAAACGGGTCAAAGCCCAATTAAAAATATTTTTAAAACAGTTTAGCAAGTATTTAAAATACTTAAAAGCAGCTATTGTATTCATGTTAGTAATGCGGGTTATTTCTTATGAAATCTCACCTCTTAAGTAGTGTGCACGCCTAACGTACGGCTAAACCATTCTAGTTACTAATGTCATGACTAACTAGTTCAAGATCATTAATATTTAAATATATTATCTCATGATAACTACCCATATTTCCCATGTAATATGTAAATGAATATTTTGATATCGTTTATCTCGAGTGAGAGAGTTTTCACGTTCAAAGTTAAGTGTTCACACACTTAAGTCATTTTAGATATCACTACCCATCTTAGCAACTAAGTTCACACAGGAGAACATATCACAAGTATATATATATATATATATATATATATATACACTAATATGGAACCTCTCGGCTCAGCTGCGGTGCATGCATACTCTACTATCATGTCTTGGTACATCTCGCATGTAATAAGAACCGTTGGCTCGTTGTATCCCTCGAACCATAGATACAAATCACATATATTGGAGGCGAACATAGTCCTCATAATGGATCATGAACATACCTATGCCCACATTCAACCGTCGAAACTATCATACTCTTAGATAGCATGTGTCCAAGGTTCTATGTTCTGGGTACGAATCTAAAATCCCACTAATGGGCTCATCAGGATAAGACCGTCCACTACATGAAACCTCCTCCCCGATTTCAAGCAGCATAGGTATATCATACAAATAAGAAATCATACAATTGGTATTCACACCACCTATATACATATCATCAGTATAGATACACACACGAGATATACTATATGTCCCATCCGTAGTACATATCTATTGTTCAAATAACCTACGTATTATTAAATTTCAATTATACCTCTCATCGTATTTATATGAATTTTTCCACACCTCTAAGGGCCCTAGTTACCCCTTCATTTTTTATTTATAGAAGTTATTCCCGTCGTCACTACTGGTCATAAACATAGGTTCACTCATCACTACGTCACCTTTCTTGAATTTTAATTCATTTATCAATTACGGATATTTTCTCAATTATCCCAATATTTATTCATCTCACTTTATGTAAACCTAATATCCACTTTTGGACTAATGTCCTTATTATAGAACAACAATCAGAATCAATAAATTTAGGCAGCCTCCAACGGAATAACCACTAAAAATTACATTTCTTAAAATTTACTCTCCAAATCTGCCCAGATTTTTAAAATGCAGTTTTCAAGCATTTCAGAGTCGTTTTAAAAAAATGTATCAGAAAACAAAATGCAGAAAACGGGATTTTCTACTTGGTATTGCAGATAGAATATCCAGTTTCGGAACCAAAACGTCTCAAAATAGTTTCTAAAATGACGGTTTAATTTACCCAATTTCATAGACTTCTTCAAATTCAAGAAATTGTTCTATAATTCAATATTACACATCAAAACTCGAATTTCTTCTTCAAGATTCAATATAATTTCACGGGTTTAATGTTACATACATGGAGGGTTCAATCCTATATCAATTTCCAACACAAGATTATGATTTAAGTCTTCCACTTTAACCCAAAGCAGACAAATTTCTTATAGGATACATCCTACACTAACATGGATATCATAAATGTTATAGTTTTGCAAGATTTAACACTTTCCTCAATATGAAGGTCCGATCCTCTGAAGGAGATGGGTGTATTGATGTTCCTCTCTTTCCAATCTACGCTCCTGCGATGGTGATGGTTCAAAAGGTGTAGGAACAATGGTTATAGCCTTTGGAACTCCTCTCCTCTTCCTCTTATGGCTTCTCTGTAACCTCTCTTTGTTTATCCCATCTCTCACCCAACTGTCACAACCCGCCTAAAATAATAACGGGTGGCCAACCCTATACTATATTAAATCAGGAGTTTCAGATGGTCCAGTCTCAACATCAACTGTTTGTACTATATAATATAGGACTAACTACCCAATATCATACAAGAGGGATGTTAAAATTTAAATAAAATGCACAACAACCAACCAACTATCGCTAAAAAAAAAGATGCAAGAAAGAAGTAAGATAAATGAAATGCTAGAAATAAAATGAAATAAATAACCACTACAAAATGTACTACAAGGAGTAGACCCGAATAAGCTGTCGGGTCACAGCCAATACAATAACTGAAATGGAATAAATGTAAACATGTATATAAATATCCCTTGGGTACAAACCCGATATACAACATGAATCCTACCTAGAATTTTAAAGAGGTGGGAAACGGCTATCTGAAACATCCCGCAACAGTCCGCACCTATCACGGCTCCCAAGACTCTCGATAGAAGGTCATCCGGCATCCATGCGGTAGGATACCTATGGTAATATATATATACAAGCAGGAGAGAAAAGTAAACGGGTCAGAGCCCCGAATGTGAAAAATATTTAGCAAGTGTGTTAACCGTGCATAATAATTATCGGTGCACTATTTCATAATTAAAGTGAGACCGCTCTCTCGTGGAACCCCAACTCACCTCTCATCTAAAGGCGCGCACCTATTCGCGTCCTCAAGTTTTAGTTAAATTACCCCATATTATTAGGACAACCTAACTTATCATAGGCCTAGCCTATACCCAGGAGAGCTACTTTCCCATCATAAACCAAGGATCCACACTTTTCTAATCCCACTAGGTTATGATTACCAACAGTTATGCCATAATAGGCTTAATGGATTCCGATTTATAATTATAAAGAATTATAATTCTAAATACGTTACCCCTATATATATATATATATATATATATATATATATATATATATAGGCTAAAATATAAGAATTTATCTAAATATCATGCACATGGAATAATGGCAAAACTTCTCTCTAATCTCAAAATTGTACTACGTTTCGTGCGTGGGGAGTCTCGCAAAGAAAAATCCAAACAAGGAACCGCCCCGTTACACTACTCCTGACAATGTCACGACTAGAGATCCATTATGCCATATAAGTAATTACTTCTCTCAAATCTCGACATGGCACTGCGTTTCGTGCGTGAGGTATCTCGCAAAGCGAAATCCAAACAAGGAACCACCTCGTTACACTACTCCTGGGCAATGTCAATCCTAGAGATCTATAATACTTAGCATACAATTTAGTACTACCAATACTACTAAAACATTAAACTACATTACGAAAACAACTAAATACCTCCAATAATATCCTTGGGATGATGTAACCGAAGTATTCCTTAAATGCCATACATCAACCCCCAAGTAATCTGGTACACCATAATCATCCAAATGTACCCCACAGAAAATACCATATCCTTCCATCTAGAATATATAAATATATATATATAGGTATTTTATTCTCACCATATATATATATATATATATATATACATACCATCATTCATACCCATGACCAAGTGTACATACCATATATGATGTACAATGGCCATGCTCATATAATACCCGGCTATATATAGCGCCGATAAAACTGCATCAATGCTATCATCTTCCCTGAGTCCGGCTCACGTAACAACTGGGGCCACCTGGTGGGGATCAACGACACCCACTTCGTGATAACTCACACACACGACGTCCCGGGAAGCGGTTATAGTTCCAACCGGCAATGAGACGAAACATACCCACCACGTCTCATCTCAAAATATATATCTATCGTATAATAACACAAGGGACGACTATGACCTGGGGAATATCCACACCCTGCTCTATATTCCAGGATGCTCACCCTCTGCGCGGAAACTTCCCAATGATAGCATGAGCGGGGTATTCTTAACCACATAAGTATATATATCGCTCACATGCGCAATATACATACATCCATATGATCCCATCATATGATCCAATATAGTAAACCATCATATACGGTTCATACGTATGAGATATATCATTATATATACAAACTAATTCCTGTTCATACGTATGAGATATATAAACCCGGCTATAAATATACATAATCCTCAATATACAAGCCGTCACCACAATTTCCATTAAATGTACCTCGATATGTGAATACAATCCCTCACTTGAAACATATTCAATCATTTTTCCTATGATGAATAGTCTCCCAAAACCATATGTATATATCTATACATATATATTCAACATTAGGGTTATCACCCAAGATTTTGTGTAGGAATGCATCACTACACATTTCATCCATATCCAAAAGTACATAATTACCTTTGGTACTATTTAACCATAGGCACACGCATGACTTAATAGTCTAAAACCTTAATTTATTCCAACCTCATTTCAAGTATTGGAATCTCAGTGGTCATATCCCCATAATTACGTGTAAACTATCCTAACTAGAATTTATGCTACCGTTTGTTCTAGTCGATAGTACGATCCCAAGCCGTTCCCAAAGTCACCTATGGTTCGAATAAATCTCGGTAACCCTTACTCCTATTGAGTTATCAATTGTTCCTTAGACTAAACATTTCTAATGATATGAGACCCCTCACTCTTAAAGAGTATGCAACCACTCTCTTCCATTTGGCCCCAAATTATAACTTAACCATATCCTATCCTTATAAAGATTTGACATAAATGTCGGCCTAGAAATTTCACAACATACATGGATATTTCTTATCCAATGATTCCAAGAAGTTCCCACTATCAGATACTAAGTGAGAGACCCCCTATAAGTCACCAAAAGATATCTCTTACTTTATAAGAGAGAACCCCAAATCAACAAACCCAACCAAAAAGGGCTAGAAGTCATCTTAGGAAACCCATAAAACAGCCCATTAAGGAAGCCCCTAAGAATAAACTCCAAAAAAAAAGGGGGGAGAAGAAATCCAAGTTTTGGGCTAAAAACAGGGGACCGGTCGACCGGTCCCAGACCTCCGGTCGACCGCGGGTCCATAATTTTTCCTACGAAGAAATGCAGTAGGCTTTTGCCTTAAGGCGCGGTCGACCGGTCCCCAGACCGCGGTCGACCGGCCATACCAGATAAGTTGGCCGATTTCCCTTTCTCAGCAAGCCCACGAAATTAATACCCTAAAACTTTCATTCTAATCCCCAAACTTCCATCAAATCATAATTTTAAGCCCATTAATCAACCCAAAGTTGATCCCAACCATTTCTAATCCATTAAATCCATATTTAAACATTGATTTCAAGATTAAACCTAAAAATCTAGGTTTTGATGTTAATACCCAAAAATCCATTTCTTTACACCACAAATTATGAAATGAAATACACAAACAGCTATTTAGCAAGATTAAACACTTGCCTCAGATTTGTAGAGGTTGGATCGTCCTTGATGTCGCGGTTGGGATGGAAATCCCCAAGCTTCTATTCCTCTCTCTCTTACTTTCTTCTTCTTTCCTTTCTTCTTTTCTCTCTAGGGCTTTTTCTCTCTTTCTCAAAATGAGAAAGTCTTGATCCGTAAGCCTTAAATCCCTTAAAACAATAAACCCGATTTTAAATGTTAATACACACTTTAAATGACTCGTTTACTCCAATTCAAGTCAAAATAACTTTAAAACATTCCGGAGCTGAAATAAGACCCAATGACAGTCATTTTGACTATCTCGACCCTTCCGGGATCGATGGTACCCACCAAAATATCATCCGGAATACTTTAAAATATTCCCTATTTTTGGGCCTCAAGTCCCAAATTTTGAAATTCTCCAATTTAATTCAATTTTATTTTCCCAAAATTTAATTTCTCAATCTCCAAAAACCGAGGGTTGTTACACCAACTTCCCTTCTCTTATCATCTATATTTTACTTAGGAAATTCTTATGTTAAATAACCCCAAAAATACAAATGACAAAAATGCCCTCCCGGGATGCCGATTTGGCCTAAAATTACCCCGGGACCCAAACTAAACCCATGGGTAGACTTTTCTGACTATACCGACCCTTCCAGACACTTTGGCGCACTTGAAATGACCATTTAGATTAATTAAAAATTAATTACTTTTTATCTCATTAAATTGAGTCCCGATACGACGAACACGCGTGTCTCGACTTAATTATTGTAAGTGACGTATTTTTCACTCATGACAATTTTAATAAATTCAAAATCACATATTACTTTACTCGCTAATTAACAAGGTTCTAAAAAATGCGGGGTGTGATTGAGGCGTGGAGGCCAAGCCTTAAGCATTAGAAGCCTAGGCGGGATTTATGCGTAAAAAGGCGTCTTTAATATATTTTAATATTTTTTAACCATAACAAGGCTATTAAAATAGTAAAATTGTACATATCATAAAAATATGTCTGAATATTTGCAAGTTAAAATACTATTTGATTATTTTGGATGAGATAATGGTCCGGTTTGTAAATTTTTTTTAAATGGCGATATCATTTCACTAAAGCATTGTTGTTTTTAGAGAAAAAGTGCACCTTAAGGGTTTTACCAAGAATAAGACGTCAAAAGCTTAATGCGGGGCGTTTCTCCCAATACTCATGCCTAGAAGTTTTTTTTAGAACAGTGCTAAGTAATATTCCATATAATTCACATCCATAAATACTAACCCTTTTCTTGCTAGGTAATATTTATTTTAATCCGGATTGATTATCAATTACTTTCACACATTTAATTTTAATTAACATCACACTTAAAAATCATTACATTTAATTTTAATTAATTATGTATTTAAAAATCAATAAAAATTACGGGGTGTTACAGCAATATCTACGATGTTGAACACGAACTCCTTCGCTTCTTCATCGAAAAACCCAATGTTAGAAGTGATGAACAAACTCGAATGCTACAAACCCAGATCTCTATAGCATAAGAGTACGGAAGCTCAGATCTTGAAAATCTAAGGATGTATTTAGATTTTGAAAACCTTAGAAAACTTGTGCAGAAAACGTACTGCATGTAAACTAATTTTCTGGTTCTGTAACTTGCGAAATTTTGAGTGAAACACGCCTTCAAAAGATAAGTTAAGTCAGCGCATATTTTGAACGAGATCAGCATGCCGCTCGAACGAAATTGTCATATCCCTTGAACAACATGTTGATCTCTCTTGAACGTCCTTGTAATGTCACTCGAACCATTGCAAGTGTTGTTTGATCTTTCTAATACAACTCTAAACAATCCTTATCTCTGAATAAATGAAGTTAAAACTCTTTATAAACATTTTTAATAAAAATAACATCCTATAATTAGTTTTTGAGTCCCATAAACATTCCACATTCATAATTGAGAGATCGGAATGCAATGAAGACGTGAAACGTGCACCAAATTGATCTCGGCATGATAATTTCTTTAAATCTTGGCCGCAACGTCTTCAATAAACTTTGTGTCATAGACTGTGTGGGATCGAGACAATAAAAAATCTATCAATGAATCAAACACAATGTTTTGTTCAGGGAATAAGTCAAATATATATAATGGACTCAATTGAAAATTTTGTCCTTAAAAATCTCCTCTTTGACTCTTTCTGGACAAAATCCAAATAATGAAATGCCTAAGCCGGGCCGTTAAGCCATATGACGCTTAGATCCCATCCCTTAGAACCCAAAATCAAAAATTACAGGACAAGACTATTAAATGTTAGTGCGACAAGCATGAGTTATATGAATGTGATGTAGTTTTGAAATCTTGACTCTCTAAAGAATACCTACACACATGAAACAGAAAAATACCTAGTGAAGTATGAAGGAATAAATGATATAAAAATACCAATATGTAAAAACAAATCATTTGTTAAACATGTGAGAAAATTATTTTGATACAAATTTGAAAACAACATTGAAATCAGGATATCAATTTGTACAGACTAATTAACATCAATATATAAGCATGAAAGCATATGATATAAATTTGTAATGCAATAATAAACTATGTGCTCAATCTCCCCCTACATCACATACGTCTCTCCCCCTTTTTGTCTCGAATAGACAATAAGTGAAAAAGATAAACAAACATCAAATATCTAGCGTATGATAATCAATGAAACATATCTAGATAAACAAAGTTCTCCAGCTAATAATAATCACAATGTACCAAATCATAGCTAGCAAACAGAAGTCACAAAAAAATTGAATCATCAAAATCAGGTATGATGTGACTAAATACAATGCAGTAAAAACCATCATTTAACTTAATCAGGTATGAAATCAGAAGAATCCTCACAAAATCCTTCAGGTCGCTCGAACGACTTAGTATGTCATTTGAAGAAGCAGCATGTGACCTTAAACAGTACAAAACGGAAGCATGTTGCACAATAAAACCTTTTAAGCGACCTTCGTGCGACTTATCTCGCGACCCATACCTGACACTTTGCACTCCGTCGTGCGAACCTCACAACATCCAAACTTCAAGCGACATGAACTTGTCGCTCGAACGAGGTCCAGATGTCGTTTAAATGACATAAACAAATCTCAATTCCATTTCTCTAAATCCTGAAGTTTTTCCCAGTGAAGAAACATCGTGAAAACGTGAACTGGAAATATCAAACAACAGCAAAACAGACTCAAAACATAAAAAATAAATCAAGTAAAACAATATGAGTTTAATGCCAACATAGAATCAATGTGCTCAAGCATGGATGCGTGAACTACAATAAATGAATCACAACTCCAACACTTTAAAACGGTCAAGAAGCTCTAATTGATAGCTAAATGTCATAAAACTTAGTTTTATCCATACGTGACAAGTAATATAATGAGCTAAATGAACTAAATAAACATCATGCACACAAATCCAAAATTTTGACAATTCTATAAAAAAGTGTCATGATACGATTTTTCAATATAAGGATTCGTGGTGCAATCCCATTTAACTTTTTCCTCCCAACTCCCTCAAATATATGTAATATTTTTTTCAATATTTTTTGAGGTTTCTATTTTTCTGAACATAGAGAAATCCTATTGGCCCTATTTTGGCATATGGTTCTCTTTATTGCCTTAATTTTTTTAGGCTCTTTTAAATGGTGTATTTCACAACGTGATTATTATTCACTCGCAGCCCTTTTAGCGAACAGTCATCATTTTTTCAATTTATGCAATATCAATCCTCATGGTAAATGGTTCTTACATGAACACCTCCTCCTAAGTTTTATTACGCATAGATGATAAAATTGATATAAGAACGTCTAACCAAACTCAAATATGCATGAGATGTCAAACATTCATATAAACTCATGCATATGTGGAAAGATGGCATATATAGAAAGTCGAATTCAAATGTATATCAACTTCGAAACTACCCCATTAAGACAATGGATAAGATCATTCAACGAATCAACATTTATGACCAAATCTCCTAGCCACATGGATAATGAAATGATGGGCGTCCAAGCACACGAATATGCCACAACAAACATGAAACACTCACGACACAAAAAAAAAAATCAAAAATCTTTTATGTTTTTCTAAAAATAATTTTGACCAAAAAATAAAATATTTTTAATTTTTTCAAAACTTTTTATCAAAAACAATTTTTTTTGTATTTTTCAAATAAGACTCAATAAATGAAAAAATATAATACACATGTCATAACACTAACAAGATATAAATGATGATCCAAAGACTAGCGTATGACAAACATGGAAACACAATCATCCTTTAGATCTAACATGGGAAGAATCAAGTGAAACCAAGCAAGAACCATGAAGTTTAATTCTTAAAGCCTCTAAATCCGATTTCCTAACCCAAGTAGGTGTGAAATTACGCTTGAGGGTTTTGGGGACCGAAACGACTTTATTCCTAAACTTCCTAGGAGCATTACTAAGGATATATAAAAAATGTCTAAGGTGACCTTTCCTACTGCAATGAGTGCAAGAATAAATACGACGGGAATCATTACCAAGATGTCAAACTCTCCTGACGTTCCTAGTGGGATCTCTCACATGATTGGCATTGGCATTGGGAATGGGAATAACTGTATCATCGTAGCCTATCCAAACCTATCTCCCTTGATTTGGACGGTGACTAATATCCTATCCAACTTTTCTGATATACCCTCCAAATCAAACATGATATTACTCGAGTCTTTCAATATCTCTTTTAGTTCATAAATCCTAGACTCAAGCTAATGCCTGGATTCCTCGAACTCTAGAATTTCCTTCTACACAGACTCCATCAAACCGTGAAGACTATCTTTCTCTTTCTCAACATATTCTAGCTTCTCCCTAAGAGTCTTCTTCCTTTCCCTAATATCCTTAACGAAAGTATCATTATTCTCTATAGCATGTTCATTGAACTTATCTTGCAATCTGAAGTTTTCCCCTTCACCATTATCGCTTTTGCATATAACTCACTAAAGGCAACTTCTAACTCTCCTACATCAATATCCTCATCCTCACTAGCTTCACCTTCACTCATTTATGATTAACACTCAATGGGTTTGTAAGTTTCATACACATGAGAATCTTTATGGGAATATTTATCATCGTCGTTCGTATGACATGCCATGAATGCCACAATATTACGCTCAATGAGCGGACTCTCTCCCTCTTCCGATTTAACTATGACTTATGATGGTTTTATATGATATTGGTTTTGTAACCTCCTTAAGTCTAGTGGGACACTCGAAAACCTTGTGACCATATCCTTCACACACAAAACACCTATCTGACTCAACCTTATTGTCATTCTCACTATTATCCTTAGGGACAGGATTTACCTTGGTGTTCTTGAATTTCTCAAGTATTTTAGCATCTTTCGATTGCTTTTGAAACTTATGAAATTTTTGTAACTTCTTTACCAATAAGGATACATCCTCAAAATTGAAATCAAAATCATCATTCGAAATTTTATCCTGCCTTTATACAGACATGTAGCATCCTTATTAGTTCTATAGGCCGAGACCTCATACTTATTGCCTTAAAAGGCCACAGTAGCCTGCCTTTATACAGACATGTAGCATCCTGATAAAAAGATGCAACCCTATCTTCATACTTCCTCTTTTATGCCTATTTGTTTTATACATCCTAGTTTTTCTCACCATGGTTTAGTTCGTCTCAAAGAATATATTTCTAAAGACTATCACTCCAGAAGTCATAGAAGGAAGCGATGGATCAGACTCCCAGCCAAAAGAAGATGTGAAAATTCATTGAGGTGAATTAACCACCTATATGAAATATAAAAATCATGTTAGGGCCAAATTAACCTCCTAGGATAGAGGGTTATGATACTGGAGTTCGCAGCCTTCACCTTCATGCAGAAGGTCATAACTGTTGAGGATAAGGTCTCAATAAGGATGCTGAGGAAGAGAAAGCAGGAAGAACCAAATGCAGAAAGGCTGTATAAATAATTCTCACCACTGAATTCTAGTTTGGAAGACATCCTTGAGCATAAAGAGGAAACTAATCAAATGGCCGGAGAAGCTGAAATCCTGACCTCATAAGAGAGACATGACTTTCACCCAGATCATGGATACACCAACAATAAATTCTTTTCTTTGAAGAATGAGGTTGAGAGGCTCATCCCCCTAGTTATGCTCCAATAGTTGAAAGGGGATGAAGCCCCTAACTAATACAGTTGCATGCCTATCATTGCCCTATAATACTTTGTAGGTTTCTAAAATTATGCAAATATAGAATCTTTGAGTTTAAGCTTGCATGTTTTTTATTTCTTGAATATATATATATATATATATATATACACCGGATCAAATGTTGGTGAAATGCTTAACACATGTAAGTCGAACGGGAAGTGGTGTTTCCAGTATCAGGCAGGTGAGTAACGCATAAGAACCTTCCCTTGGGAGGGGAACAACACTTGGAAACGAATGAAAATACCCCGTAGGCTAAGGAGAAAAAGAAGGAATCTTCCTCAAGAGGGTCTCGCATCTAATTTATATATATGATTTTTTGATCTAGTAACTCTCATTCTATGCTTTTGAAGTCTCTTATAAGATTCTTATCTTAATAGGTTTGAAGAAAACCTAACAACTAATTACCCCGAAGATTGAAGTGAACGGATAAAAAGTTGTTCTTAGAAGGAAAGGGATATAATGGACTTTGATGGCATTGAAAAACACAATTAGCATGATGATTTCCAAAGGCATATGATATCCCTATTATCTTTGAGAGGTCCTCACAATCACCATTAGCCATGGGGGGCTCAAAATACCTGTTATATTAGCCTTGGGGGTTTAGAATACCCGCTCTTTTAGCCTTGGGGTTTAAGAATACCCATTTTATAATGGTGGGTTGGCTTAATAATACTTTTATTTAGTCGTGACTTGTCTTGATAATACCCTAATTTAGACTTGGGGAACTCATAATTACCCAAATGTCATGGGACAGTTGTGGGAGTCTTAATGGATAGCCCGCCAGGCGTGAAAATACCTAATAGACGTGGGTGTCTTTATAATGCACCCGACTAGGGGAGGCTTGAAAATACCCCAAAGTAAAAAATGCAAGTCAATTTACAAAGTCGCAGCTTGAGCAATAAGGTGGGATTATGCCACAGAAAGGGACCTTGATTCATAAAGGCCAATATAGCTAAAGATGACTGTGATAGGCACAAGTTCAATATTTATAAGACTGCAACATTTCGTTGATGAATGCCAATTTTATTCTTAATGACTGTGGAAGGCTAATCTAAGTTGCATTACATTACAACCTCTTACCTAAAGCTAAACATTGCAAATAACAACAATACAAAGCAAATAGGATAGAATGCTACGGAGAGTTAAGAAATGCATATATATTCAATTACAAGTCATTTAACAAAATACAACACTGGAAATTAAGCAAAAAGAGTTTGAAAGTTAAAGGCCACGGAGGGCCAATGTACAATTATGTCAACTATGGAATGAACAATGTTTAAAATTGAAAGTATTAGTCAAGAGGCTGCATCCCAGTATTCATAATCTTCACCATCGTCCGTAACAGTCTCAATCTTTTCTTTCTCATCTATATGATCTCCTCACACTGTTGCCATGTAAGCTCCTAAGCAACCTTAAGCTCCTCAATGCACAACAAATGCTTAGGGTCGTTTTAATCTCCAGGAGTAAATGCTATCATTGGAGTCTGAAAAACTCTTGGCTACCCTGTGCCTCAACTCTTTGTAACCATTGATAAAAGCCTTATTATTAATGAGGAATCAATCTTAAGAGGTCTTTTGGAAGGCCAAGGCATCTTTAGTTGCCTTCTTCAAGGTTGAGGCATGGTCAACATCCTTCTATTAGAGGGATACAACGTGGACATCTTGGAGTTTCTTCAAGGCAACAACATGAGTGTTTACTATGTCTTAATTTTGGCCTCTATTCGGATCAACTTGTCTTACAAATTGAGTCTTGCCTTGCAACCTCTATTGCCTTGGCCTCGGCAACCTTCAAAGCCTTCACAACCTTACTAAAAATCTGCTCAACCTCTTTTTGGGCATTTGCTGCGGCCTCCACTTTATTGTTTGCCTCCATTTTATATTCTTTGAGGGAAGCTTTAGAAGATTTCTTCCTAGCCTGAAAGGATGAAGACCTGGAATCCTTCAACTGAGAAAGGTGACCACACTCCACGCTTGGACATTTGGGCCATAAAAATCTCTACAGCCTGAAAGAATAAAATTAAAAGTGTTAGCACAAAAACATGCAGCTATGAACAAACCTTCTCATCCTTAGGAATGTAGTAGAAATTGTGGCCCAAGGAGATTTGGGGTTTATCTTCTTGAGGCGTGGCCATTAACATCCATCTAGGGCTCTTTCTACCCTGTTTTGGGGTGTGAGAAGCTTATCATTAACTGTCATGATTATTCGCGGAGGTGTATCGAATGTAGTCATATGGATGGGGCTATAAGGCCCTAAGAATCCCCATTAAAAATGAAGTAAGGACAGCCACGACAAGCTCCAGCGCGGTGTAAGCAAATATATTTTTAGGGTCTGCAGCAACACCCTCAATTTCTAGCACAGTGGTCGCAACACCATCAGCAGGAGATGCCTCCTTTATAGTTGGGAGACCAACATTTTTCTTATCTTGAGGGGAAGTGTTCTTAGTTGCCCTCTTCCTCTTTTTTCTCCTTTTCTATGGAGCCTGGTTTGGAAGTTAGACGTTCTCCTACAAGTCATATAGTTGGGAAAGTAAGAGATCCCTATCAATATTTTTTGTAGTTTTACCTAAAAAAGGAAAAGTCAATGTCAAAGAAATCAAGTAAAAGTTAATGTCACTGAAATATTTGAAAGAATATATAACTTCCTCATGAATATTAAAGGCTTTGGGGGAGGGATAATATCCATGTTTATACAGTGCCCGTAGAGTCACTATATTAGGGAAGTTTTTTGTTCATTCTCTAATTGAAACCACAGTCACAAGGAGTAAGACCTAAAAAAACTGCAAGGGGATTACTAAAGCCGTAGACATTATAAATGAAGATAATTAAAGTCTTCATCAGTAAAAAAAGATTAATTGTAGTTTAGTAAGCCAGAGCATCGACCTATAATTTTCCTTCCTTGGGGGTGGGCGACCCCAAGTCCGCGGTACCCTATGCTCCTTTTCACTTTCGCTCTCTTTTAGGTGGACCTCCTAATTGTCCCAAGAAACAAATAAGAATTCGCCTTTCTAGATTTTAAAACTGGAGGGACAACCCCTCATCAAGTGATATGGCCAAAGTGTACCCTCGCCTCTTAGAACGAGTAGCTTCATGTCTCATGTCTGAGTTGTCATTAGGGCCCCGCGTGTTATTAGTTGGGTTATCCTAAAAAGGGTCGACCTCTTCTTTACTAGACTCGGCCATATAGAAAGACGAGATCGCAAGAGCATCAAGTGTTCAACAAGGATCCACTTCTCTCTCTTCCATGGCCAATAATAAGATTGATCGTGAAAATCCAACCTCGCTCTGATCTTTTCATTTGAGGTTATACTTGTGTGTGTGAGAATGGGATCAACCTATCGGATTCAACAACATCATATCCTGCCAGGCCAAGCTTCCAACACATGACATCAAGCAGTGAGAGGACATACAGGTGCCAATGGCATGCCTATGTGGACAATTTTGTTATACCAAGATCATTCTCTCACGTGAGGGAATATTACATCATTATTTTATCCATGTGCCAGGTATAGGTTTCTTCATCTTATTGGGAGTTTCTTCATGAACATGCTGGTTACACGCTTAGGGGGTACATTACACCCCCAAGCCCTATATATACATTTCAACTTCTCCATGAGAAAGGATCCTGGGGACAACCATAACATAACTCTATCCAATTGTATACAGAAGAGAAAGAAACTTTTGAGCGTTGTATCCATGGACATTAGTGCCCTTATTTAGTGGATTACTCACACACTCACACAGTGGATGTAAGCCTAATTGGCTGAACCACTTTAAATCATTGATCTCACCTTCTGATCTTCATATCCTTCTATCCTATATACGCATATCCATATCCATTATTGCGCCATGATTGAGTTTAAGTTACACATAATCTTATATTAATCTGGTGGTGCTGATTACAGCATAATCAATTTAGCACCATTTGTGGGAAAGAGGATTGTCATCCCTTCCCTGTTTTAGCTTATACTCCTCGAAGTCTCTCGTGGTGAACCAATCCTCCCTCTTTGTGGAGTTATTTCACCATTAACGGATCTTCTGTTGAGCTTTTAAGCTCTCTTCTTTAGCTCACAGCTCATACAACTTACACCAATGGCTATGGATCCACCTCATCCTCCCGAGAATCAACTTACACCACCACATAGAGGTGGTAAAAGATCCATTCAGGCACCACCTCAGTCGATTGAAGTAGAAACGGAGCTCCGCTCCCTCATAGATATCCAACAATAGATGAAAAACCAATTTACTATGTTTATCCAGAATTTCATAGCTAGGACTGGCCGCATTGGAGCTGAGTTTGTGACCCCAACCATTAGAGAATGCTTTGTTGATCAACAAGCTAGGGGTTAAACCCGACACCAAAAAAGGACCTCCCTCCACTACATAGTCATAGAGATATTTCCAAGCCTAGGCGCCCACACCTATGGAGGAAAAGTCAAGAACTCCGTGATGATGAGGTGGGAGACGACCTCTATGAGAATGACAAAGAAATAGAATGCTGGGAACCATATTAGATCTTTAGGTCACTATTCACCCCTATAATCGATCCAGGAACAAGAGCGTCGGTAAAGTCAAGACGGAAGACCAAGAAAATCATCTTTGGATAGGCTAAGCAAAGGGTCGGCCTTTGATAGGCTTAACACCCAATAAGATCTGAGGAACCGTCTTTCCAAATTAAGGAGTGTTACCAGCTAAAGAAGAAATGAGAGGAGAGACGACTGCAGACCTCCAGAAGACTGAGATGATCAAAGAGATGTCATTAGACGACCTAGATGTGCAGAGGGGGTACCCTCAGGGCATCCAGTTCACAAAGAATGATCAGCTCGGCAACCATTAAATTCTATCCCTGCAGCAGACAAGCCTTGGAATGAGTCCGTACTGAGGTTGGAGAACAAAATAGGGGATATCATAAAAAGACGAGACCCCTTTAAGAGAGGATATGCTTAAGGATCTCCATTTGTGGAAAATATACTGAACTACCTAACCCTGAACAAGTTCAAGCCGTCGGTGGTTACTCCGAAGTATCATGGAAGCCCGAATCCGGTGCATCATGTGGAGATGTATCAATCGGCCTCCGACATCTATTCAATCTCAGAGGAGATGAGATGCTGATCATTATCTAGAACATTAATAGGGGTAACCCATGTATGGTTCACCTCCTTTCCCAAGAACTCAGAGTTTAAATCAACTACCCGATAGTTTTGTCCCCAATTTTTTCTTTGGAGTGAAACCTAGGAACCAGACGACCCACCTGTTATACATCAAACAAGGGAAATATGAGACTCTGGGGGAATACATAGCCCATTTTAATAAGGAGAAACTGAAAGTTGAAGATTATAAAGAAAGTATCGCAATGATGGCCGTTATGGGAGGTCTTCAGAAAGGAAAGCTACTCTGGAAGCTATTCAAGGACCCTCTAAAGTCCATGGCTGAGCTCTTGGCTACAATCAGGAGAGTCATGAACACAGAGGAGTTAATGGCCGCTGAGGAATGAAGAAAAGATAGCCCACAGTGATGGAAAGGGCTAGAAGTCCAAGGGAAAGGATAGTAAGAAAAGGCCGATAGACAACAAGTTTGAGGACTAAATGCCTCTAATAGTTAGTTGTGAGCACATTTTGAATGAGATAAAAAATGACCGGTCTCTTAGGTGTTCAAAAATGTTGAAGACAACTCCTCACAAGAGAAATAGAAATATTTGGTGAGAATTTCACCAAGATCATGGTCACACTACCGATAAATGCTTCCCCCTTAAAGACGAGATAGAAAAAAAATGCTAAAATCTAGTAAGTTGGGGAAATATATTGATAAGGGTCACGGCTGAGATAACCAAGGCAGAGATGACCCAAGGAAGAGGAGAAATGATAAATGCATAGAGGACACTCCATTCAAGCGGGATGACCCTTCGGATGATGATAGTGATGAATCAGATCTCCCACTAAAGGATGATAATGTCTTAGTAAAGATGCTCAACATGATTTCATTTGGTGTAAGCATGATTTGTGGTGGCCTAGCAAGAGGAGGATCTGAGATGGCCAACAACAAAGCACACTTGGTCGAGGAAAAGTCAATAACTAAGTCTGAGGTTGTAAACTCAACCTCTATTGATGTTAAGCCCGAGAAAAGGAATAAAGTGCATATGGAAACCCTCATAGTCGACTTTTCAAGACTAGATTTTAAAGGTATCATAGCTCATCAATAAGAAATGGACACTTGTCATCGTATGTGGCAATATTTATACTTTCTCGAAACCCGAGAAAAGTTGGTCGGCACCTGAGGAGAGTTGGTCGGTACACCAACCAACTCAAGGAATACCAACCAACTCAAGGAACACCAACCACCCTGGAAGACCAACAGTCATATTCATTGTACAAAGATGTAAATGTCTGAATATATAAAGACATTCCATCTCTTGGACACCCATCACTATAAATACAGGCATTCCCTTAGCAAGGGACATGCAACATGGCAACTAAGTAAGCAATTCACTTTCTCTACACCATATTGTGCTATTGTAAACCCCTAGGAATAAAATAATAGTGGATGTAGGATTTATTCATAGCTGAACAACTTTAAAAATCATGTATCTTATATGTTTGATGCGACTGTTTACTTTTATCTTCAATCTCATATTCATCTTCATCACTTTATCTGCTGTTGATGCACAAAAATGACATAGATGCCATTTTTTAATCTTCAACAGATTGGCACCGTTTGTGGGAATTCGAGATAAAAATTCTTTCCTTCTTATTAGAAGAAATGAAGATCATCTTCAAAAGCTAAGTTTTCTTTATCTATACATATGAATAAACAGTTATATGTTCATATACTCATTGTTTATCAATATAATATTCTACTATATTTGTTCATGAATCTCACGTTCAATTTTTATGATTTGAAAATCTACTTAAAATATTTATTTTAGACCATCTTATAATGTCTCCCTAAAGATATGTAGTATTTTAAAATTTTACTAGGTAAACACATTACTGATTTGCATCAATTTTACTGATACCCATATGATCCCCTATATCAAATTTTCTGACCTGAGGAACAATATTCAAATGATTTTACCAATATATCAGAAGATTTTCCATCGATTATAAAGAACCTAAAAATGGGGAATTTTAGTTCTGAAAAATGTCAATCAAAGATAACGAATATTTATCTCTCCTTAATAGTCGTTCTCTATGAGTTCGATGAATTTTTATCAACAATAAATGTGAAATCAGTCCTTTCGACTTCACATTCTACAGCAATGAAAATAATAAAATTGGGGTCCGTCTATTTCAAATGTTCTTTAAAACTGTTGAAACTGTTTGACTTCCTAAAATCATATGAGAATTCAAATTCTATCTCTGATAAAAAAATTATGACCCGATTATGGTAGAAACACCAAGCCTTATTTACATTGCAGATCTCATCAGACATGGATGGTGAATCATTATGAACCCAGTACGGTTGAAGAAAAATTCAAGCCTGACCGATCTCACTTCCATTTTCTATTTATCGCTGAAGAAAAATTATCATCAGACAACTATCTCTCGATCGAACCTCAACCCACCGCTGAGAAATTCTTGCCTATGATTATCGCCGATTGCAATAAAACAATTAAAATAATTAATAGATATGATAATTTATGCCATAAAAGTTTATGTTGGTGAAAGATATCTCTTTGTCGGTTGGCAACATCACCGGATCTTTATTTATTGGACGTCAACATTTATTTCCATAGCCGACGGACAACGACAAACGTTGGTCAGAGGAACCCCTGTTTTTGTCGGCGATAATTATTGGGATTAATATATCGGTCAGCGACATTACGCATCGAGTCCAGAAAGATCCTGATCATCTGTCATTGGTCGGCAATATATATTCTTGGTCGGGAACAGATCGACAACTCCATTGGACTATATTATCTTGATCGGTAAAACATTTTGTTGATCGACAACATCATTGATCGGCCACAGGTCTCAACCTCCTACCTGTCAACAACATCAACTATTGGTACCGAAACCTACAATTCTTTCGCATAAAATAACAATAATTAGAGGCAGGTATAAAGACATAAATAAGGGCTACCAACCATCTAATATTGATCGGAAACATCTATAGTTGGTCAACATGTGCAAGACATATTATTACTTGGTCGGAGGCACATCTAGTCTTGATCGGCAACCATTAAATACAAAATGTTGGTCAGCACAACCACTCTTGGTCATTCATTGATCCAAACCACCCATTGTTGGTCGACAACCATCTGAGGATGATTTATTGTTGGTCGCAGACATTCATTGACACCATTTGATATTGGTCGGAGACATTAGGAACTGGACGGCAGCCAAGAAGATGAAACAATAATATTTATTTCAGGATGATGGGTTTCAGACTTCTTGGTCGTTAGAACACGAAGATAAATTTTTTGAGGCATGGGTCTTAGATAACTGATCACCCTAAACTATTGCTTTGAGGAACCCTTAATTTGCTCACAATTTTCTCTTTGAAATCTTTTGGGTTTCTTACACCAAATCCCAATACTTCACAGTTCCTGTTGAGAAAAACATTTTTGTAAACCAACTCATACCGAATTATTTTTCTTGGATTTCACATATTTACAAAAAACCAAAATTTTAAACCTGGCATTTAAATAATTTTGAAGCCAATTTATATTTGGATCTTTAGTTAAAATTAAAATAACTTCATAAAAAAAATCTGAATTAAACATTATGCCTTAATTATGGAATATAATTGATAAAAATATTCTCCTGTGATACATATTCGTCATAACATAAAGTAGATTATTTCATGTTTTGAAATTCATATTACCCTAACTTTAGAGAAGGGACATATTATATATTAGTTGACTAAATTATTCCTCAGATATTCGAGAAAGTTATTAATTTTCAGAGCTACTGGATCTTATTTTTATAAGCTGGAAAATATTATCCTTGTTCGGCATTATACAATTTTTCCTCAACAAATCAGCCAGACACTATTTATTTTATTCTTGCTCCGACGGATGATCGAAATTCAGTATTTATGATCTGATTCTCAACTTGAAAGAAGGTTATGCATATTTTATATTCATCTCGATAGGAGCTCGGTAAAATATTGATTATCTTATATATTCAGTGCTGGAGATCTACAACATTTATTATATTTCACCAGAAACGGACAGTTGGTCGGGGCACGAATCATTATCTATTCGGATACATATTCTCTATTCATATAGGCATGTAGCTTAGTGAAATATTTATTATGACATATTCATCTATGAGGAGATCTGCAACATTTATTATATTTTTATCTCCAACAAATGTTGGTCGGTAAAATTCTTATCTTTATATATATTCAACAAACCAACTAAGAGTTGGTCGGCGTCAGCAACCACCAACTAACTATTGGTCGGCAGTCAGCAACCGCCAACGAAAAGTTGGTCGGCATCAGTAATCGCCAACTAAATGTTGGTCGGTGTCAACAACCACCAACTAAATGTTGGTTGGCCCTCAACAACCGCTAACTAATTATTGGTCGTCACTCAGCAACCGCCAACTAAAAGTTGGTCGACATCAGTAACAACCAACTAAATGTTGGTGGGCCCTCAACAATCTCTAACTAATTGTTGGTCGATACTCAGCAATCGCCAACTAAATGTTGGTCGGCATCAACAAAGATACCAACAATGTTGGTCGTCAACAACCAAAAACTTAAGGCAGAATGTTGCCTAACTCAGTACGAATCTCACCAAAAACTTAAGGCACAATGTTGCCTAACTCAATGCGAATCGCACCAAAAACTTAAGGCACCAATGTTTCCCAAATGACGATTTTTAGTATGAATTCATACAAATCACGAACCAGAAGTCATTTAAACATCCAAGGGGTGACAAGATAAGTTAATCAAATTTCATTTATTCATTTCAATAATTTCATATTATGTCATGCTTGTTACTAACAATTCAGGAACAAGAATACAAATAAAATTTATTTTATAAGACATTTTATGCTTGGGCATCATTATTATTATTTAATCTCCATAGCCCAATTAGGGGCTCTACATATGTCGATCAATAACACATATCAAAATTCACACTCCGCATTTGGGGGCTTTTACTACAGAAGTAATTATTCATTTAGTATCATTCAAGCATCAGATTCAGCATCTACATCACGAGGATTTTTGTAATCGACCAACACTAAAGAAGAAGTTGTACTTATATGTAAATATTTCAAAGACCGTTACTAGGTCGACACTAATCAAATTAAAGAATTGGGTTCAAAAGCTAGCATGTTACATCAACAAAGCATTGAGAAGAGTAGAGATCAGAAAAATTAAACATGGACAATCAAGACCCAGTTAATCAGCACAGAAGACAGTTGGTCGGCTAATCAACCAACTAACCCACTTAAAGATTTTAACAAGCTACAAGCTGCAAACTATGACATTACTGCATCCAGATTCCCATGGGTGATACATAGCACATGAACAAATTTCCTCAAAAGAAAGACTAGTTCCAGCGCAACCATCAATCAACCTGAATCATCCACCAACCAGAAGATAATGCACTTGTATGTTCAGAAAATCAAGAAGGCAGATAAATAATTTCATAATGCACTAGCACTGAGAAACACTGCAGAATAAATACTACATCCTTTCAATAAACCATCAAGCATGAAGCATTGGGGGCTTTTGTTGATGCAAAAATTCTCCAACTACGCAGACCAATAAGAAATGGACACCTGTCATCCTACATGGTAATATTTATACTTTCTCGACACCCGAGGAGAGTTGATCGACACCCAAGGAGAGTTAGTCGGCATACCAACCAACTCATGGAATAACAATCAACTCAAGGAAGACCAACCACCCTAGAAGACCAACAGTCATATTCATTGTACAATGATGTAAATGTATGAATATATAAAGACATTCCATCTTTTGAACTCCCATCACTATAAATACATGCATTCCCTTAGCCAAAGAGACAAACAACTTGGCAACTAAGAAATAAATTCACTCTCTCTACACCATATTGTGCAATTTTAAATCCCCGGGAATAAAATAACAGTGGACGTAGGCTTTATTTATAGCCAAACCACTTTAAAAATCATGTTTCTTATATGTTTGATGCGACTGTTTACTTTCATCTTCAATCTCGTCTTCATCTTCATCACTTTATATGCATGCCATTTTTTAGTCTTCAATAATATCCTAGCTCCTCGTGATGACCCGCTCGTTATTACCACCAGGGTACATAGATGTGAGGTATCGAGCATCTTAGTTGATGGAGGAAGATCTACAACGTCATGTTCTGGTCGTGCTTCAAAGTCTTACGAGTGAGCTGGGCCAGGTCGACCTGTACCATCATCCTCTGATAGGATTCAGTGGAGAAAAGGTTCACCCTCTGAGGATGTACGAAATGGATGTGAGAATGAGGGACGAGAGGCCAAAGAGACTGACCAATAAGATAAAGATTTTTATGATGGATGAGAACGTATTCTCAACTTACAACATCATATTGGGATGGGTATATCTCAAAGAGTTTGAGGTCGTGCCTTCAACGGTTCACAAAATGATAAAATTCTCGACCCCTTATAGAGTAAGGGAAGTTCAAGGTGACCATATGTTAGCATCAAAGTGCTACTTTAACTTAGAAGAGGATAGAAAAAACATAAGAAATCAATAACCACATATGACATTGATACCCTTGATCCCAGAGACGTGACAAAACTCAAGAAAGGAGAGGCCGCGGAAGAGGTAGAATCCATTATCCTCAATAAGGACAAGCAGGAAAAACCATCCAGGTTCACAACTCCCTAAAATAAGAGATCAAGGATGATCTAATATAATTTCTGAGGAAGAGATAAAGCATCTTCGCATGGAGTCATGACGACATGCATGGGATTGACCCAAAAGTAACGTCTGACAAGTTGAATGTTGTTGATGATGCAAAGCCGATAAAATAAAGAATAAAGATCTACTTAAGGTAGAAGTACGAGGTCATTAGAAACGAGGTTAAAAGGCTTGAGAAGGCCGAGTTCATCAGATAGGTGATATACCCTGAATGGCTTTCAAATTCTATCATAGTACCTAAATCCAGCGACAAGTGGAGAATGTGCGTGGACTTCACTAATATGAAAAAATCTTTTCCTAAAGACAACTTCCATCTCCCTCGGTTCAATCAAATGGTTGATGCCACGACCGGTCATGAATTGATGAGTTTTATGGACGCCTAATAAGGCTATAATCAAATCTTCATGGACCCGACCGATGAAGAGAATACAACTTTTATCATCGAAAAAGGAACCTACTAATACAAGGTCATGCCCTTTGGACTGAAGAATTTTGGGGCCACCTATCAGCGTCTAGTAAATAAGATGTTCGAAGATCAGATAAGGAAGACGATGGGGGTCTATGTCGATGATATAATTACGAAGAGTTTGAAAGCCGATACACATGTGGCCGACCTTGAAAGAACCTTCAACACAATGGACGAATACATAATTAAGCTCAATCAAGTGAAGCGCATGTTCGGAGTTGGAGTTGGAAAGTTTCTGGGATTCATCGTAACTTATAGGGGAAAGAGGCAAACCATGAGATCATCAAGGCATTTATTAAAAAATGCAGACCCCAAAGACCATAAAGGAAGTTCAGAAGCTCACTGAATGAGTGGTAGCTCTAAATTGGTTCGTCTCTAAAGCTACTGATAAATGTTTACCATTATTAAATTTCTTAGAACAACTTTTTAGTGGAATGAGGAATGCGAGAGAGCCTTTGTGAAGATAAATTATTATCTCGGCTCTCCACTTTTACTGTCTCGTCCTTTCCAAGGAGAGAAAATTTATATATACTTGGCCGTATCTGAGTTGTCTATTAGTGCAATGATAGTGCGAGATGATGAGGGTGTGCAAAGACCAATTCATTTCAATAGCAAGGCCCTCCAAGGGGCTGCACAAAGGTATCCGAAGATGGAGAAACTTTCCCATGCCCTAATCCATGCTTTAAGAAAGATGTAGCCATACTTCCAAGCCCACAATATGGTCGTCTTGATTGACTTACCCCTCAGATATGTCATCCATAAACTCGAGAAATTGGGTCAATTCATTTCCTTGGCCAATGAGCTGGGAGAATACGACATAGTCTATGAGCTGAGGGTGTAAATTAAGGGGATGCCTTAACAGACTTGGTGGTACAATTCACTTGGCTAGAAGTGAATAGTGAAGAAGAAGACAACCTTTAAAAGATGACCAAAACCAGTATCGAACTCGTAGAGGCTGAGATGATCACGACATAACCTCTTACATCCGAGACTGATCAGTTTTTGCTTATAAATGGTGTTATTGAAGAAGGGCCATTTTTAGAAGGGGCAGTATGAAACTTATTTGTTGATGGTTCACCCTGCATAAATAGGAGTGGAGCATGCCTGATTATGTTGGCCCCGGACGGAACAGATATAGAGTACGTGTTGAGGTTAAATTTTAAGGCTTTTAATAATGAGTCCTAGTATGAGGCCCTCATAGACGAAATCTCCCTCTTCAAAGCTCTCAACATTGGCTAACTTTTAGTACATAGTGACTCTCAACTTGTAGTTAATCGGGTCCTGGGGATTTATGAAGCCAAAGATGACATAATGCCAATGTACCTAGTAAAGGCGAGGAAGATAATGAAGGAATTAAATGATATCAAAGTGAAATGGGTGTCGTAGTTAGATAATAGCCTAGGCAATGCTATGGTAAGGCTAGTTTTGTCCACACGGACAGAGACTAGAAGGTTGGTGCCAGTAGAAATCCTTTCTAGGCCGACCATAGAAGAGGATGACATGAAGATGAACTGCTTCTTGAATCTAAGCATAGTACCATCTTAGATGAACCCCCTAATTCAGTATATCAGAGAGGGTAGTTTTCCAGAGTCTAAGGCCGAAAGAAGGAAGTTGATATACAAAGCCCCTAAGTTCACTATCTCAGGGGATATGATATACAAGAAGGGGTTTCTTTTACCTCTTCTTAGATGTTTGCACCCAGCCGAAGTAGATTATATTTTGAAGGATGTTCATGAAGGTTATTGCTTAAGCCATATTGGGGGAAGATCATTAGCAAAGATGATCATCACTCAAGGGTATTGGCGGTCGACCCTGGCCAAAGAATCAACCGAGTACGTAAAGAAGTGTGACAAGTGCCAACGGTTTGTAGCCATACCTCATCAACCCCATCAACCTTTGGCGTCTATCACCTCACCATGGACATTTGTAGTGTGGGAGATTGATTTGGATGGACCTCTGCCAAGGGCCATGGGAAACTACAGATATATTATTATGGTGATAGACCACTTTACAAAGTGGGTAGACGCCGAGGTAATGATCAATATCATAGAAAATAAGACCTTTCAGTTCATGTGGAAGAACATCATTTGTAGATATGTCTTTCCTGGTACACTAATCTCAGACAATGGTACCTAGTTCAAGAACATCTCCCTAGAAAAATATTGTAAAAAGGTCGACATCAAATAGTTCTTCTCATCGCCTGGACGAACCCATGCCAATGGTCAGACTAAAGTCACCAATATAACTATTCTTGATTGAATCAAGAAAAGGTTGGAAGATGCTAAGGGGAGATGGACTGAAGATGTACATGCTATACTATGACATTATCAGACGATGGTGAAAATGCCAACAAGGGAGACCCCTTTCATGTTAACTTATGGTTCAGAAGTTGTAGTGCCTACAAAGATTGGTCTCCCTACTCATAGAGTTTAGACGTATGACCTTGAGAAAAATATGGCAGAGATAAGACTTGACCTAGATCTAATTAAATTATGAAAAGAAGATGCAGAGGTTAGACAAGTTTCCTACCAGTAGAGGATGGCTAAGTTCTACAACAAGAGGGTCAAAGTAAGGCCGATAGCTATGGGATATTTAATTATGAAAAGGATGTGGAAGAATCATAACAAGCTCCATGCCGACTAGCATGGTCCTTACATACTTAAGGATGAAGTCATCCTAGGGACCTACCGATTGGAAAATCTAGAAGGAAAACCCTTTTCCAATCCCAAGAACGCTGACCATTTAAGAAGATACTACCAATAAAAGATATAGGAGATTATCTTGTATGTTTTTTTTTCCATTGTATGATATAGTCTATAAATGAAAATTATCTTGCATGTGTTCCCTCATATATTATTTTTAGCAATTAAATTATATGGTCCAAATGTCCCCAAGCTATAAAACATCATTTGTTATGAGATAGCAATGGCTTAACCTTGGTGATTTGATAACATGGAATGGGGCCAACCCCATCCATAGATTTTTAATAACACCAAGAGGGATTAATTTAATTATCAAAACATCATTAATTTGGTGAATAGGAGATGAAAAATTATTAATTTGGTGAATATAAGATGAAACTTCATTAGTTTAGTGATCTCGTACTTTAAACATCATTAATTTGGTGAATAGGAGATGAACCATCATTAATTTGTTAATATGAGATGAAACATCATTAGTTTGGTGATCTCAGACTTTAAACATCATTAATATGGTGAATATGAGATAAAACATCATTAATTTGGTGATCTCAGACTTTAGACATCATTAATTTGGTAAATATAAGGTGAAACATCATTAGTTTAGTGATCTGGGACTTTAAACATCAATAATTTGGTGAATATGAGGTGAAACATCATTAGTTTGGTGATCTCAGACTTTAAACATCATTAAGTTGGTGAATATGAGGTGAAACATCATTAGTTTGGTGATCTCGGACTTTAAACATCATTAATTTGGTGAATATGAGATGAAACATCATTAGTTTGGTGATCTTAGGCCTTAAACATCATTAGTTTGGTGAAAATGAGATGAAACATCATTAATTTGGTGAATATGAGATGAAACATCATTAGTTTTGTGATCTCAGACCTTAAACATCATTAATTTGGTCAATATGAGATGAAACATTATGGAAATATCATTAGTTTGTGGTATTATACTTCAAAAGATAACAAGAACAAGAAATAAAAATTATGAAAAGCAAACATTCATCCATTAATAATTAGATGTTTCAGATAACAGAATTCTCAAATTATAAAATCCCTGAGGGATGACTTCCTTAACAAGGAAAATGATAACCAATGGGCCCTCAAGTCTGAATGTCACCCATAGCTAGGGCCAACCCATCACCCGTTTGTACAGTCTCGCTAACTCCAACATTGGTGACCTCAACCCATCGTCATGGGTAGCCAACTCCTCATTATTGTCAGTAAGCTCCAAAGGACTAGTCTCTGCAGGAGAATTAGTAGAATTTTCAACCACGACTAGAGAATCTCCATGGTGAGATTCACCAAAGCCAAGGGCCACGAAGTCATCTGGCGACAGGATCCCGATCACTGCATGCGTAATGGCTGCTCATCGGCCAGCAGCCTTAATGCCTCTCTCCAGATAATCAAAGCTGAAGTCCAAAAATTTGTCAGACACTTTATAGTCGATAATGATTTTATTCCTAGCCTTGGCCAATGCAGCTTTAACGACAGCATCAATGTTGGCCTTTATGATATCGTCCTTAGCCTTAAGAGCTTTTCAATGGTCGGCCTTCAGAGTGAAGACTATATATTATCCTTTCTTAGATCCCCTTGACCTTGTCAAGGTCGGCCTTCTCTACCTGTTCAACATCTTGGCCTTTTTAGATTAAGGGAAGCCTCTTCAGAGTCCAATTGTCCATGAAGTGAAGAGAAATCGCACCCTGCAACATAAGAGGCAGAAACTTAAGTACAAGGCACATGAAATGAAGGGACAAACATTTGATTAATGGTTCTTCTTTCTTAAAGATACCTGGACAGTTCTGTGATTGGTGAATTCAGCTAGCAGAGGGATGTCTACGGATTGGAGGAAACGTTTATCATCCTCTGAGATTATGGAGCTGAGGACATCTGCAGCCTTCAGACTATGACCAATGACTCATGACTCCAGGGTCACTTATTTCCATCTGTGATAAACGAGCAGTGAGAGAATCATCCTTTTAAATGGGGATTCCATGGTCAGAACGCTAATTTTTGGAAGTCTCGGTGGAGGTTGGATCGATTGTACGACTCTTCCTCTTCTTCCCGGCACCATCGATTCTTCTAGAGCCAACAGTCTTTTTCGAAGGTACACTTGGAGGGGCAGTTTTATTTCCACGCCTATCAATAAGCTTACTCAAATTTTGGGTTGACATCTTCCAAAAATGGTCTGAAATTCCTTTTGGATGATCTGCAAAAGAAAAGTCTAAGAATTAGTTTATCGACTATACAAAGGTACGAGGCGTCACTTAACAAAATAATAAAATAACTTAAGAAGTTTGGTTAGGGGACCAACCCTTAGACCTGTTTGAGCGAGGTAGTAAGGGGTCATCAGATGCTCAAACTTCATAAGACGACCTTTATCAACTTGGCTACAAAGTTTGTTAATCTTCTCCTAGGCATCAGGGCTCAATCTCGGGTAAGCTCTGGATGATATGAGGACCTTGGCCCACCTCAGAAGAGTCCTGGGTATAGATGTCCCATAGGTTTTGTTATGGACGAACTCCCAAGCACCCGAAATGAAGACGTATAAGGGTTTCCAATTCTGGTTGGATGTCTGATTCACTAATAAAATATTCTTTTCAGACCTCCTGGCTACAAAATGATAGTATCCTAAATGAATCTTGGAAGATATTGGTTCGTAACAACTAATAAATATGTTAACTAGAAGGTCGGTTTGATGTAAAACCTTCCAAAGGACGATTGATCCAATCATAAATCTCCATGCATTCAGAGATAGTTGAGAAGGGCAAGGTTTATGTGAGCAAAGATGGCTCAGATTATAGGGTGAATAGGCAGATGAAAGCCTAACTTAAGCATCTGCTCGTAGACACAGGTCGCACCATCTCGGCTGCGAAAGGCTCTCTCATTCTCTAGAGGTTTCCTCATAGAAACAGCGAGATCTATATCATAGAGGTGTCTGAAACTAATGTAATACCTTGTATTTTTATGGCTTTTAAAATTGGGGATTTATTAAATTTAATTTGAGATATTAATTTAATATTAATCCGAAGATTTATTTTTAATATTTACTAGTGTGCTTTGAGTTAGTAATTATTGGGAATTTTTTGAATATTACTGGATAAGTAAAGTAATATATGAGATTGATTTTATTAATATTGTCACGAGTGAATAATATGACAATTGTGAAAATTAAAGTCGGGACGCGCCTGTGTCGTGTCAGGACTAAATTATTATTATAAAAGTGAATATATTATAAGTATCCCGTATGGTCATTTTGAGTGCACCAAAGTGTCCGGAAGGGTCGAGATAGTTCGAAAAGTGTACTCGGGAGTTTAGTTTGGCTCTCGGGCATTTTTAGGCCTAATTGACATCCCGGGAGTGTATTATTGACATTTTGTATTTTTGGGTAATTAAACCCACGAATTTCTTAGAATATATCAGCTATTTGGAGTTATTTCTTAGGGTTAACAAACAAAAAACCTAAGCCCACCATTAGAGAAGAAGGTGAAGAGATTAGAGAAGAAGGTGAAGAGTTTCCAAGCAATAGAAGGCCTAGAACTCACCTGATTGCACCGCCATTATCACCAAACGTAGATCGCACGATGAGGAACACAACCATATCTTTTTCATCAACAAATCAAATCCTTGAATCCCAGGCAAGTATCTATCTTGTTGATTTCCAAGTTAATATACCTTCCATGTTAGTCTAGGAATGAAAATCATATGTTTTAATTGAAGAATTATATGTTTGGAAGAGAATTTATATGTGTTGTAAGCAGAATCCATGTAGTCTAAAATCTTGATCATATGTAGAGGGTTAACCACGAGCTTAGTATGATATTTGGGAAGAAAATATGGATTTAAATTGAGGTTTGTTATTATTCATGTAAAATTTGGTTTTATAAAGAAATCTGAGATTAAACCCGTTTTTGATTGATTCGTTGAGGATTTATTGATGTCATTACGTTAGAACTTGTGTTTATACATTGCTTATACAATTGGATAATTTTGATGGGAGTTTGGGATGAAATTATAGAGGTTTGGAGGGGTTAGATTGATTGAACCCGTAGTTTGGAAATTGCAAAAACTGGGCAAGAACTGCTTGATCGATCGATCAACCAAGATCATCGATCGATCGATCGACCCCATTCCACGATCGATCGATCCCTCCTGGAAAAGTGCATATTTTCCCTTTTTTTTTAAATCGGGTTAAAATACGTGGGAACCCTTGAATATATTTTAAATAGTATAATGGGTTATGAAGAGGACCAATAGGGTCTAAGTAGACTTCGTTGAGCAAAATTAATATGAGATGAAATTGTGGGTTAAGGGGGAGTTATTCATACATTAGAAATTGTGCGTACGTTTACTAAAAGATTGAGACTTGTGAAAGATTTAGACTAGAAGGTAAATGAGGGTATACCTACTGAAATTATACTTACTGAGATAGAATACTTCGAGAGATGATAAGTATGTATGAAATAAATTATAAATGAGAATAAAAGAGACGAATCCATTATGCGAGATAATTGAGTAATTTGTGCTAAGAACGGATAATTATAATTATGGGTCGTGGGCGCAACTAATTTAGAAAATCTGAATATTTATATAAATGACTGTGCGGCTGTGCATATATTATGTATCTGTGTCAAAATTATACCCGGGCTCCTTGCTATCACGAAAGTTTTCGTGCTAGGACAGTCTTATCTCGAATGGATCTTTATGGGGGATATTGACTCGTACCCTAGAAGATGGTATCCTCGATACAAGCTATCTAAGAATGATAGTCAAATATTCTAAGATACGTGAGTGTATGTGTTGACCTCTTGGGACCTAGAACTATGCTTCGCCTCCATTTATTTGTGTATTGTGTTAATACAGTTTGAGAGTGATTCCGAACTAGTATTTCCCTTAGTTTGAGTGATACGGGGACTTGATAGCAGAGTATGCCAGCACCATAGATTTATGTGGGGTGCCGATAGTATATATATTACATTAGTGATATATATATATATATATATATATATATATATATATATATATGGGAACTTTCTACTGTGTGTATAAGTAGTTAAGAAATGAATAAATACTTCAGCTTTATAACAAGTGTTCGTGAATTTGGTAACGGTACTAAGTGGTTCTAAGTAACGTAAGAATATGGAAGAGAATGATTTTTTTTTAAAACTAAATATTATGGCCTTAATATTTCTCGAGATAAACTTCATGGGAATAAGTTAGAAAGACTTATGAGATCAGTAGAACGGTAGGCGTGCACACTAGATGAGAGGTGAGAATTCTCAAGAGAGTGTCGCATACAAACATGGTTGTGATATTATCTGATAAGTATTGTAAATACTTACTAATCTATTTTTAAAACTGTTTTACACTCGGGCTCTGACCCGTTTTCTATCATTTCTTTCTCTCTTGTATATATATATGTATACATTAAAGGTCCCCAGCCACAGGGGCGTCTTGCATAAGTTCTTTGGATTAGACGTGATGTAGCTTATGTGGAAGTTGCAGCCCTTGCTTTAGACGACCTAGTCATCGATTCAGTTCGTATTTTAGTTCTTCATAGTTAAGGGCATGTGTCGCCCATTTTCTTATTCCGTTTGGAATTGTCAGAGATTTATGTTTATTTATATTTCCAGTAATCAGTACTCTTTGAGAGTTAATTGTCACGATGAGTTCATTTATGGTTCTTAAACTTGGATTGGTTTATCTAAATGGTTTAAATTCTCGTGTGTTAATTATCATCATTAGCATTTATGTGATTCTTAAACTGTTAGTTATTAAAAAGGTCTTTATATTGGAATTTAATAAAATGAAAATAAGACTTTAAATTGTTTTGACACTTAGCTTATCTATTTAGGGTGTTCAAATTGGAAATATTATTTTGCGATAGTGATGCTAAGAATGAACCAAACGGTCACCTTGATTTTTAATCTAATAAAGGACTTATCACCCAATATTTAATTAGGCGGGGTGTTATGACTAACAGGTCAGCCTCAGACATAGTCTTCTCATACTCAGTGGCGATGGAGGTGTCAACCTCACTCTCCTCCTCACTGTTAATCTCCTACATCTTAGCCTGGGTGTTGTTCAGGTCATCGCTAGGGAAAAGCTCAATGAACTCGGCTCCATTTACGGCCAATAATGGAATGGCATTTATTGGAGGAGGGAATGAGACATTGGGCTCTAATATTTCCATAAAATTGGGGCCATGTGATGACTCGGCTCCTTTAGAAGACGAGATACGAGAGGAAACCTCTTCAGCATCAAGCTCTACACTTGGCATTGGGGAATAATCCATAGCCTCTTCGTATGAATCCATGCTCTCGACTTGTTTAGAGGTGGACATAGGGTCGGCACTAGACGACTCTGACATTGGTTCACCAGTCTCAACGAATTGGGGGTATACTACAGATAAGGGTGGTGGAAAGATAGGGCGAGCTGGAAAAGCCTCGGCCTTTCGACTCTCGGCTTGGGCTTCCTCTATCTGCCAAATCTTGTCAAACCACTTATCTCTCAGGATAGGGAAGTCCTCTGCTAACTTATACACGGGTTGTATAATACGAAGGACGATCACTTGGGTAAAATAGGAAATGGTGATTAAGGGAAAATAACTTAAATTTTGACTATAGTTGACTCAAGGATCAAACCTTGGGAATTTGAAAATATTTCCTAAGAACACCAAGAACAAACTTAACTTGACTAACCGGAGATGATGATCGGAGTTCACTTGAAAACCTATACACTTGAAATCTAACCCTAAAAACTACTCACAACCACCCAGTCATGCTCCAAACCACCAATAAAATTCCTTCCTCAACCTAAAGACCTCACAACAATGGTAGGACAACCATCGAAAAATAAAAACACCAACTGGAAAAATGCAAACAGTGATTAGAATTGTCAAAAATGAAGAATGTTGGGGTAAAGAAGGTACCTGAATAAGACTAATCTCTTGAGGCAGAGGAGGTTGATAGGAAGTGGCCTGAGAAAGGAAGACTTGCAGGTTTTTTGTAGTTTGGCAGTTATGGAGGTTTTTGCAGAAAAGGGGAGAAGGCGCAAAGGTTTGTTTGGGAACGAAAGAGAAATGAAATTTTTTTGAATTTTTAAATCTCCCCTAATGATTATGCACATTTCCCAATAATTCCATCATTGAGGTCATGAAAACCTAACCATACAAGAACCCAATAAAACTTGGGGCAGACGCCAACCTACAAGAGCAGTGACATGTGTAACCCATTCATCCATCAAGACGCATACAACCAACACATCATAAATGTTCCATCAGTTCCCTTAGTAACTCTTAGCCATCAACCTCCTATTTACACAGAAGGCTAAGGGCTAGGGGTGATTGATATGGACAAACTGTACCCTCGCCTCTTAGGATGAGTGGCATCACATCTCATGGCCAAGTTTTCCTAAGGGCCCCGCGTGCCATTGGTGGGGTCATCCTGATAAGGTTCGGCCTCGTCTTCACTAGCCTCAGCCATATGGAAAGACGAGATCGTAAGAGCATCACATGTTCAGCAAGGACCCACTTCGTACTCTGCCATGGTCGATAACAGGATTGACTGCGCTAATCCACCCTCGGTCTGATCTATTCAGTCGAGGCCATACTTGTGTTTGTGATCATGGGATCAACCTATCGGAGTCAACAACCTCATTTCATGCCAAGTCGAGCTTCCAGTAAATGACATCATGCAGTGCGAGCATATGCAGGTGCAGAAGTGGCATGCCCATGTGGACAATCCCGTTATAACAAGATCATTCCCTCACGCGAGGGAATATTAAATCATTATTATATCCATGTGCCATGGATAGGTGTCTTCATCTTATTGGGAGTTTCCTCATGCACATGTTGGTTACATGCTTAGTGGGTACATTACACCCCCAAGCCCTATATATACACTTCATCTTCTCCATGAGAACATTTTCTTCATTTCATTCTCTAAAAATCCCAGAAATATTTCCTTTCCTTTTCAAATTATTCAAAAACCAAAAAAAAAAAAAGAGAACATCTTGAAAATAAAAAAAAAAGGCCGTGATCGGTGTTTCTTCACCCTCAACTTTGTCAAAATTATCCAACAAAACTGACGCTTCAATCTTGTTTAGGGGTGATTCTCATCACCCAATTTTTATGCCGCCCCGCACTTTCATAGATCTTATCTTTAGGGTGAGATTCCATCGGTCTGGCTGAAGACGTTAAACTTAGCGCTACCGAGAGGCAGCCCGTCATTTCTCGTATGAGTCTCATTCTGTTTGGGGGTGGTGTTTCATATCACCCTATGTTTTTCCATGTTTATAGACTTGTACACATTTTTCTTATCATTTCTTCAGGTTTCCTTTTGCATTCATCTGTCCACTTCATTAGTGGTTGATTCTGGTAATCTCTTTCCTCCCTTATGCTCTCAATTTTAAAAATTCATTTTACTTAACATCGAGGACGATGTTCCTTTTTGTTTGGGGGTGGGGAATTTTATCAAAATCGTGCCTCTTTTGAATTTTTTTTTATCTTAAAACCTGATTTTTAAAATTTCGTGCAATTTCTTTCATCTCAATCATTGATGTGAATTTTCAATCATCCATCTTTCAAAGTCTAGGAATCAAGCTAGAATATATTATTTTTTCTAAATAGCTTATGTAATACATAACATGGCATGTTGCACCATGATTTCTAGACTCAACAAAATTTGCACACTTATCACGTCACTACGGTTAGAGTTAAGGAGTACTACAATTCTCAAGAGAACCTTAAGGATCACTAGTAGAGACTTTAGCTTGTGAGATTCGTGCCCTTCACCGTTTTAGAGTGTTTTACGCAATCTATGAGTCACAAGTTGATTCAACTTCATTTGGGTCCACACTAAATCGTTGTATGATCTCATTATTTTTCATTTTTGGCTTTATCACTGAGCACGACATCTTTTTCGAGTTGTAAGAAACGCGTGTCTTGAAATTTGTCCCGAATACTAGATTTTCATCAATACACTAACAACTTTTCCATATACTAACAACATTTCCATTCACTCACCCATTACCTTACCATTTATTTCCCTCATCATCCATACACACTCCCCACTCCATTCATATATCATCCATCATCATTTTGATAAAAAGAGTGTTGATTCCAAATGTTAAATGTCTTCAGTGTTGGTTTGAAAAGTGAGAGAAAAACAAAAACAAAAAAAAAGAGAAAAAAGAGAAAAACAACAAAAATAGAAAAGAAAAGAATATAGAAAAGAAAAGAAAAAAAAAAGAAACAAAAAAGAGAAAAGGAAAAGAAAAGAAAGAGAGTTTGCAATTCGTAGTTGGTTTTGAAATAAAGACATTTGTTCGTCAAAGTGTAATACACTCTTCTCAAATATCCACCATCCATGCATCATATCATCATCCCATCCTATCCTATCTCACCTCATCCCACATATCCCATTTCATTTCCCCCTCACCCATAAACATCATTATTTCCCCCAGGTGTTCGGGCAAATGAGAGTCAACGTGGTGAATAACTCGACGTTCTCACTATAGTGATTAGCATTCTTTCATGAGATCATTTTTCTTTCTAAATATTCGTTATTTCTTTTATGTGTGTGACTCGTTTGAACTTGCTTACATTTACTCACCTCCTCACACACAATAGAGATACACTGATCCTAATCTTGAGAGTTCGTTTAAGAGAGTTATATCCAGTGAAATTTGAAGTTGAAGCGTTGATTCTGGAGAGGCAATCTAGAAATTACTCTTGTGATGCTCGACCCGTTTTGACTGATTCACACTACACAAGTTGAGTTCTAGGAAGGATGTGCCTTGAGTATTTACGTAGCCTAAACTTTTTACGCTTATAGCTTGTATTTATGAAATCATTTATCTTGTGATGGATTGTGCGATCATTCTATGTCTAATAAGAGATTGACTGCCTTTCAATAAATTTTTGCAAATAAAGAATTTTGTGGGTATATTCCCTGCAAACCTTCATGAGACACAACTTGTTCTGTAGGGCAACCTATAGGTTTAAAGTCTTGTTTCACATGCTATGTGCAATTGAAAGTGCCCGCGAAAGAGGTACACTTTTGGTTACTTATCTTTCTCTTTCTGCCTATCTTATTGCTCGAGGACTAGCAACGCTCTGTTTGGGGGTGGTGTGATAAGCACCCAAAACTCTACATTTTATACCCTGAATAGACGTACTTTAGTTGCTAATTCTCGACAAAATGGGTCTTATGTGCTTAAATGTTTATCTTGTAGGTCAAATGTGCATTACAGAATTCAAATGCTTAAATCAAGGCAATTGTGCAAAAATGGTGCTAAATGCCTTTTCCCATAACCCTAGCCTACCCCAACCCGAGCTTAAACCTATCCCTAAACTTACCTAAATCCTGTCCTGAGTCGTGTGTGTTTGATTTGTTCCCTTTTGTATTTTATTTTATATTTTTTTATATTTTTAGTTTGAATCATTTTTTTAGGATTTATTTTTTATTTATTTAGGATTTCTAAGTTTTATTTTTATTTTATTAGTGTAATTTTATTTTAATTTTTATTAGGATTTGTTTTTAGGAGATTATTTTTAGTTTTTTTATATTTTATATTTTTTTAGGACTTTAGTTTTCATTTATATTTTAAGTTTTTATTTCTTTTGTTTTATTTTAGTTTTTATATAAGCTTAGGATTATATTTTTTAGTTTTAATATTTTTATTTTTATTGTTTTTAGTTTGTTTTATTTTTATTTTTATTAATTTTAGTTGAGTCTTTATTATTTTAGGGTCACAATTTAAACACACACACTTATCCTAAAATCACTCACACCTACCTACCTACACCCTCACCACGCCCAACCAATTCCTCACTCCATCTTCAACCTCCAACACAACCCATTTCTCTCTCCTCTCTATCTCATTATCAAAACCTCCCACCCATCACCGGAACCCATCACCTCAACATGGATCTAACCCGTGACCCATTTTCGGGTCTAACCCGACCCCCTTTCGGCCCAGACCTGGATCCTGCTACCCTTAACATATAAACCCATTTCCCCTCTATCCCCTCCATAACTCCTCCATTCCAGTCATCTCCTACCGGAGCCAACCCGCAGTGCCGATGACGAACGCACCCCCTCTCCAGCGAGCTCAAATCGGTGTTGCCGCAATCCCTGCCAACCCATGACTTCACCTCTACCCACTTCAACCCAGCAGTGCCAAAAACCGGAATCCTACCCGCCGGCGGGCGAACTAAAAATCCCAGCCCCATGTGAGATCCCATTCTACCCGACCCGCCAGCGCCATGTCGACTTAGCCATACGCCGACGAATCTCGTCGGACCTCCATCACACCTACCACCAAACCCGAGAATACATGTTCAACCGGCAAAACCCGAACGCGCCAGAGTTCACCTCCGACCACAACCCTGTGCGACCTATACCCAGTCGCGACCTATGGAATACCAGACCCAACCCCTGTCCACGTAGCCCATGTCTGAACCCACCCAAACCGAATCCGAGATCGACCCAAAAATCACTGCCAAACCAAGACTCCCCACTGCCACGACTCAAAACCCAGTTTCCAAAGACCCATTTCATGTATCTCAAAGCCAAAAACGTCACTTGCCAAAAATCCAACACTAAACAAAAATTAAAACAAAGCCCCATGTGCCTAACAAACCCTTTTTACCCAAAATGCCCCCAACTACCTATTTTAACCCAACTTCCCTAAATACCCTCATTCACTCTGCACCCACATGACCTTACACTCCTCTCACCATTTACATGCACACTCAAGCCAATTCCCAAAAATACACCTTAGCCCCATGTGTGCCATGCATCTACTATAAAAGAAGACTCAAGACCCATTTGAAGGATATATCATACCATCAAATGGGCTCTTGAGTCTTGTTTTATAGTAGATGCATGGCACACATGGGGCTAAGGGGTACTTTTGAGAATTGGATTGAGTGTGAATGGAAATGATGAGAGGAGTGTGAGGTCATATGGGTGCGGGGTGAATGAGGGTATTTAGGGAAGTTGGGTTAAAATAGGTAGTTGTGGGCATTTTGGGTAAAAAGGGTTTATTAGGAACATGGGGCTTTGTTTTAATTTTCGTTTAGTGTTGGCTTTTTGGCAGGTCACGTTTTTGTCTTTGAGAGACATGAAGTGGGTCTTTGGAAAATGGGTTTTTAGTCGTGGCAGTGGGGAGTCTTGGTTTGGCAGCAGTTTTTGGGTCAATCTCGGATCCGGTTTGGGTGGGTTCCGACAGGGGCTGCGTGGACAGGGGTTGGGTCTGGCATTCCACTGGCCGCGACCGGGTATGGGTCGCATAGGGTTGTGGTCGGAGGTGAACTCTGGCGGGTTCGAGGTTTATCGGTTGAAAATAGATTCTCGGGTTTGGTGGTAGGTGTGATGGAGGTTTGACGGGATTTGTCGGCGTATGGTTGAGTCGACAGGAGGCATGCGGGTCGGGTTGAATGGGATCTCACATGGGGCTGGGATTTTTGGTTCGCCTGTTTGCGGGTAGGATTCTGGTTTTTGGCGCTGTCGGGTTGAAGTGGGTAGACGTGAAGTCGCGGGTTGGCAGGGATCACGGCAACACCGATTTGAGTCCGTCGAAGAGGGGGTGAGTTCGTCGTCGGTGCTGCGGGTTGGCTCCGGAAGGATATGGCAGAATGGAGGAGTTGTGGAGGGGAGAGAGGGGAAATGAGTTTATTTGTTAAGGGTAGCAGGATCCAGGTCTGGGCCAAAAGGGGGTCGGGTTAGACCCGAAAATGGGTCACGGGTTAGATCCATGTTGAGGGGATGGGTTCCGGTGATGGGTGGGAGGTTTTGATAATGAGATAGAGAGGAGAGAGAAATGGGTTGTGTTGGAGGTTGAAGATGGAGTGAGGAATTGGTTGGGCGTGGTGAGGGTGTAGGTAGGTAGGTGTGAGTGATTTTAGGATAAGTGTGTGTGTTTAAATTGTGACCCTAAAATAATAAAGACTCAACTAAAATTAATAAAACTAAAAATAAAAAATAAAATCTAACTAAAAATAAAACAAACTAAAAAGAGTAAAAATAAAAATATTAAAAATAAAAAAATAAAATCCTAAGCTTATATAAAAACTAAAATAAAACAAAAGAAATAAAAACTTAAAATATAAATGAAAACTAAAGCCCTAAAAAAATATAAAATATAACAAAACTAAAAATAAACTCCTAAAAACTAATCCTAATAAGACTAAAAACTAACAAAAATCAAAATAAAATTACACTAATAAAATAAAAATAAAACTTAGAAATCCCAAATAAATAAAAAATAAATCCTAAAAATAATAATGATTCAAACTAAAAATATAAAAAATATAAAAGGGAACAAATCAAACACACACGGATCGGGGCAGGGTTTAGGTAAGTTTAGGGACAGGTTTAGGCTCGGTTTGGGGTAGGCTAGGGTTATGGGACAAGGTATTTAGCACCATTGCCTTGATTTAAGCATTTGAACTCTGCAATGCACATTTGACCTACAAGATAAATATTTAAGCACATAAGACCCATATTGCCGAGAATTAGCAACTAAAGTATGTCTATTCAGGGTATAAAATGTACAGTTTTGGCTGCTTATCAACAACCATAATAGAATTTTGTCCAATTCTATACAGAAAAGAGAGAGAGAGAGAGAGAGAGAGAGAGAGAGAGAGAGAGAGAGAGAGAGAGAGAGGGAGAAATAGATTTTTTAGCCTTATATCCATGGCCACCAGTGCCTTTGTTTAGTGGATTACTCACACACTCACACATTGGATGTAGGACTAATTGGTTGAACCACTTTAAATCAATTAGTTCACCTTATTATCTTCATCTCCTTCTCTCATATATACACATATCCATCTCCATTGGTGTGTTGTGATTGAGTTTAATCTACTTATAATCTTATCTGAATCTGGTGGTGCTGATTATAACATCATCTTCGAGTAACAGTCTCCACTCCGTATCCTCATGTAAAAATACTATGGGTTATCAATCAAATGTTCCTTTGGTCTGTAGAAGTCGAAGAACTACGCAACCATTATGTCTCTCTTTAACTGCTTCTTCCAAACCACTAGGGAGGAAATGATGGTTTTCTTACCATTGGGGCCAACTTGGGTTGGGGCCAAGTTCATAACACCTTGAATATTTCTCACAAGAACTAGGACAAGAAGTCGGAGTCCTAAGAGAAAGGCATAAAGTGGGAAGAAAAACCCATTACTTGAGACTGCGGTGCATGAACTTTGCTTCGTAGAAAACAGTGTGCATATAGTTCCCTAAGAAAACTCAGAGGCTTCAACTAAAGTAGCCAACCACTCCTCATTCATAATACAAGGACAGTGGAGGTCCCCAAGATCTCTTATGGATTCCTGACTATAGCTAGTTGTCCCAGCTTCAACGTTCCCAACCTCTATAGTTATCACAGTTGGATCCATGACATCCATATGAGAACAGGGTTGCTTTCTTGAACAAGTATCCTCCTCCATATGAAAACTGTCTGCGGCCTCCTTGGGATCCCTAAAGTTAGAATAAGGCACAGAGTCGGAGTTAACTTGCACACGGTGTATGTGTAGTCCTATAGCGTATATGGCCTACTGGTCTTTAGAGGTTTTATATGAAACACCTCAGGAGGAGGAACACTAAAGTGCCTCTTCCACAAGTCTTCCAGATATTCCTAACCATTCTAATACATAAGGCCGCGACAAGAACCTATAAAAGTAGAAGGACTTCATTGTTAGGCACCACAACCATTATGATTAAAATACAAGAGATGTAAGAAGCCTGATAATTAAGGTTGCAACACTACACAAATAAATTAGAACAAAAATTTGCAAGTTCGATTCAAGGCCGTAACTAGGTCAAAAAGAAAAAAACAAGGCTAAAATTGAAAGTTGTAGCCAATTATTCAAAACTTATGACATGCCACAACAAAGGGGATAAATAGTTAAATAGTTTCATCATTTACTTTCCAAAGATCGAAACCTAAAATCTAAGGTTTTGGCCAAGAGCAACATCTTGAGTTCTTGACGAAAAAAATCAATCCAAATAGGGAACGCAAACCTAAAATCTAAGCCTATAAAGCTCCCTACATGTCAAAATCATCCATTTTAATCCCCAAAAGCATCGAATTGCATTGCAAATACAGCTCGACAACCCAATTCCTAATAAATCAAAAAAAGTTCCAAAACTCAAACCGAACAGTTATATAACATATTAAACCCCTAGAAAATTACTCACTTAACAATAATTGTGTTATAGAAGGCATGGATTTCAATTATAAAATTAAAGAATTCATATATAATCCTATCTGTCATACGGTTTAAAAAAATAGAAAAGGAAAAAAAGAATAGACATGGATTAAATAGGCTTGAAGAACCAACCTGAAAAGGGGAGAAAATCAATTAAGGAAGAGAAACCAAAATAGAACTACCACTGGACCACTACAAAACCACCATTGATGACCACAAGATCACCTGAATAAAGTTGCGTGAGGTCACTAACAACTTGAGCTCTATGAGAAATTACAAAGGTAATGAGGCCACGACCTAGCATCATTTATATAAGAGGGCGCTAGAAGATGAAGAGACGCAAAATTATTATCATGAAATTTTGTTGCGTCCTACAAAAATAAAAACTAACGACTGACTTAACCTTGACACTGCAACACATGGGCATGAACATAGTCGTAGCACCAACACGTAACCTCTTGATATGCCCAATACCGGTGCCTAAGGCTCTGACATGCCTCGATAATTTCCCCAAGTAGAGAACATGATAAGGCTATGGTTGCATCCTCAGTAGTCCACAACATTATACCTATTTAACAGTACATACCTTGCCACAAACTTATCCACGTCAGCATGCGTTCACCATCTATCCAACTTCTAAATGGATTCCACACTTGCATCACCTATTCGTATGTCAGGTGATCTATGCACATGATCCTTCGCCTTACTTATATAAATAGAAGTTCTCAACCCTCATTTAGGGAGACATGATTTAGTAGATAAGGCTTGCCAAACTCTCCACTCACACTCTCTCCTACCCAGGTCACCTGAGCCACTATAGACTACGAACCTTCTACAACCTTTCCCGACAGACCGCATCTAGCCTACATAGGGCCACTATTCTCATGTATTTCGCACTCTATCCCTATTGTAAGCCTCTAATGGAAAACAAGACTTATGCTAATGATTGTGTAGAATGAGAGTAAGGCATTATAGTGGACATAGGCTCCTTTTATAGACGAACCACTCCATCTCTTGTTTTTATTTCCCTTTATTTACTTTATCATGATTTTATACTTTTATGATGGTTGAGAATAACTTCGATGCCATGGTTCGTTCTTATTACCCTAATTTCTCACATCATCATTTATTACATAAAAATGGCTAATGATTAATCATTGTTTGGATTATTTGTGCTTGCATTGCCATGTTGTGTTTTGTTGCACTTTAAATCATTTCATGATATTATTTTTTTCATTAATTTGAATTGGTATTAGATGTTATCACTTTTTGGTGGAGATATGTCTTATTGGGAATAAATAGTTTAGTATGCATTAATTATTTGTCTATATCTGGACAAAAATGAGAGAAATAGTATCTTTAACTTTAGTGTAAGGAGGAGATTTTTATCTTAGGGGGATACATCTTACCTCAGTGGGGATCATGACATAGGGGGAGTTTTATTCGGATACAGATTTATATTATTTATATATCCTCTTTGAAGTTGAAAGTGTATTTATGTGTGCAGGTTTGAAACATGCGACGAAGTTACAAGAGTAAAAAGCTAGTCAGAATATGTGTCTATCAAGAATCTGTACTTTTTCCTTTGGGGTTGGGGATTAAGTCTTTTAGCTGAGTTTGACTACCCATAGATTTTTATTTTATACCACAATCGACAAATGGGGATATTTATAAATACCAATTTCCAATAGAGTCGGTTTGTATGTATTTTGGCTTATTCCAATTTTGGATAAAACCATTTAGTTATAGGTTAGTACTTGAGTCTATTGACCTTTTAAGACTATGATGTGTTTAATTGAAGATGTAATGACGAAGTTTAAAAGACTACATCATTGTGATGTGTTTAATTCCATGTTTTTTCTCCAACATCCAAGAAATCTAAAAAAAGTATGGATGCATTTTAGTTTGATTACTGGATATTATTGAGTGTTGGTTTTATATGTTTGAGTATATTTTTAATAAAGAATTTTTATAAGAAAAAGAATTATTTTTTAACAAAGTCCTCTAAATGACTATATAGTGTTCGTTCGATAGAGATTGGTTGTTCGCTCAAACGACCTTCAAATGAACATTGAACAAGAATTTTCTTTTAGAAGAACAAATATTGTTTGAATCTCGCCAGATTTTGGTTTGAACAAGATGAGATGTTCATTCGAACGAGTTTGGTTTTTGGTTTGAACAAGATATACCGTTTCGTTCGAATAATCTCCTATTTTCATTCAAATACGTTTTTTCCACCTCAAAAATTGTGTTTTCTATAAATAGGCACCCTGGGAACTCTTTAAGTTAAGAATTTTGGCAAAAATCACTTTCTGATAAGAAACTAAAAGCCTTGAAACTTAAGTTTCAATCAAACTCTTTGTGATCCAAGTTTCAATCTTTATGCTAGTTTGAGATATCCAATTTGTGGGCATCATGAAGGTTTATACTCTTTGTGTCCTTGTAATTCCATATATAGAGAATTTGCATGGTTGGGTCAGAGATTTTTCCCGTTGTGGGATTTTCTCGTACATAGGCGTGTTGTGCGATTGATCTATTTTGTCATGTTATCACCTAGATGCACGCTTTATGTGGCCATCTCAAGGGTTCGAGGTCTAGGGGGTGCATGACAACTAGCTTTCTCGGTGTTGTCATTGTTGAAGCCAAGTTAAGCAATTCTTCAAATACCTACAAAATATATAACAAAACTAAAGTGTTGAGGTGAGTAAGAGTGTCAATCCAAATCTAAGGGATGAAACATATGAGAGAGGAATGCAATTTATTTATTTATTTATTTTCTTTTTGGACTTTTTACTTTTTATATTTTTTTAGATTTTTTAATATTAAAATGATTTTTTGTGAGGGTAAAATAAGACTAAACTAAATCAAAGATCTAAAGCCTAACTAAAAAGTGTGATGAGAAATAATTGAAATCTAACTAAATAAAATGTAAAGTATGAGACAAGTGACGAAATAAAAGTGAGGACTAACAAGGGATATGATGACACCATATTTTCTAGTTAATCAAAAGTAATTAATTCATTAAAATTAATTATCCCAAGTTAGTATCGAAATCACAAATCAACTCTCGTTGCAAATGTAATTTTAGTAATAACATTTTAGAAAATTGAATTCAACACTTCTATAACTCTTGAAAAGTAGATCCAAATACCATTTGACAAACCACACACTAGGATCGATTTACTAAATTAGTTTAAATCATAAAAAATAAACTCAGAGTTGGAATTCAAAGAAATAATTTCACATTTTGGAAAAACCTATCTCTATTTCGATTCTAAAATGGAAACTAAGACTAGAATCTCGTTTTTCTCTAATCAAATCATTTACCCTCTCTCGAGGCACAAACTAAAAGTAAGATTGCAAAGTTAATTATAAAAGGAATATTTAATAAAAATAAACTAATTAAAGTGGGATTAACATCAAATAATGGGATCACCCTACCCCATGAAAGGGTTTCTAGCCTAACATTGTGATACAACACAACAAATGTAATATTATCAACAAACTAAGCATGAAATAAAAAAAAAGGTAGAGATAAGAGAACAAATCTTAGAATAAAGTCTTCTTGAATTGTAAGTTGAACTCCAAACTATTCAATACAATCCAAACTCTCACACTTTAATCCTCACAAAATCTCTAAAAAAATAAAAGAAATAAAAATAATTATTTACAAAGATGTTTCTCTCTCTATTTTATTTTTCTTCTCTAAACTATCTCTTTACAAAAAACAACTAGGCCCTCCAAATGGGTCTTCTCTTTGCTTTTATAATGGACAAATTAGATAAAGGGGCATAATGGACAAGAGAGGTGCATGTGGTTTGTGAGGTAATGGGTGAGAGAATAAATTGAGGCCATTTTTGGAAAGTGGGTAAAAGGATAAGTGGGTTTTTAAACACGTCGGTTTAGTTGACTTAGTCTTTGACTTTATTTGGTTTTAAGCAGGTGAAGAAATCGGGTTGGAAGAAATGAAGAATGAAATGGGTTTAAATCGGATGGGGGTTTGATATGGATGTGCCCAAGGTTCGGGTTGTCGTCGGGCTATGGATGGGTTCAAGTTTGAACAGGTTTAAGTTTAGGCATGGGGAAAATGGGTAACCATGTTAAGGTCCGAGATGGTTTTGGGTTTTGTTGGTTTCCGATATGGTAGGCACCGGGTCGTGGCTGGGGCACCGTTAGGTTTTCACTGGGGTGGTCCGGTTTTCTGGATTCGAACATGGAGGTGGGTTTGTATTCCTTAGGGTTTTTGGGTTTTATTGCGTTCGATTTGGGTTTCGGAAATAAGGGCGGTGGTGTAAGAAGGTGGAGGGTTTTATGGTAGGTGGCTAAGGCAGGTGAGGGAGAGTGATGGATCTTTTGGTGGGTGTTATGGTTTGTTAATGGAGGATGAGGGGAGAGAAATGGGTTATGGTGTAGGGAAGAAGATGGTGAATAGTAGGTGGTGGTAATTTGGTGTGTGTGGTGTATGGTAGTAGGTGTGCGGTTGTAAGGGATTAGTTTAGTGTGTGGGTGAATGTTGGGTAATAAGGCGAGGGTGAAGGATATTGTTTGGGTGTATGCGTGGTGTGCGTGTTTAATTTGTGACCGTAAAAAAATAAACTAAGACACAAAATAAAAAAATAAAAATAATAATAAAATAAAATAAACATGTAAGATAAAAATAAATAAATAAAACTAAACTAAACTAAAAATAAAAAATAAAAAACAAATAAGAACTCATTAAAATAAAAAATAAAATGACCCAATAAAAACTCTAATATATACCACTATGAAAAAATAAATAAACACGACTCAAATAAAAACATAAAAACAAAACTAATAAAATAAACTTAACTAAAAACAAATAAAATAAAGGGGAATAGTATCAACTACTACTCGACGCGCAACAATACAATATAAAATTTGCTTAAAATATATACATGACTCAAAACAAAATATAACATATAAAATAAATACAAACGACACAAATAAAAATCTAAAAAAATTAAATAAAAGGTACAAACCAAACACACGCGGCTCGAGATATGTTTTGGGCTTAGGCGACAGGGATGGGTTTGGAGTTAGCTCTTTTTTTACGCACAGTTTCCTTGAATTGATGCTTTTGAAACCGCAAACATCGTTTGACCTACCAAATAGACAATTAAGCACATAAGACCCATTTTGTCGAGAATTAGCAATTAAAATACGTCTATTCGGGGTATAAAATATACAATTTTGGGTGCTTATCACACAACCCGAAACATAACATTTATAGTCCTCCCGCAAAATATAGAGAGAAGGAAAGATAAGAAACCAAAAGTGTGCCACTTACGTGGGCACTTGTAATTGCACTTTGCATGTGCAACAAGCCTTTAAACCTATAGGTTGCCCTACAGGGCGAGTTTTGTCTCATGAGGGTTTGCAAGGAATATACCCATAAAATTCTTTATTTGCAACAGCAGTCAATCTCTTATTAGACGTAGAGTAATCGCAAAATCCATCATGAGATAAATATTTTGAGAATTACAAGCTACGAGTGTGAAAATTGTGCTACATAAATACTCAAGGTACATCCTTACTAGAACTCAACGCGTGTGTCCGTGTTTATGTGTGAATCAATCAAAATAGGTCGAGTATCATAAGAGTAATCCCTATATTTCCTTTTCAGAATCAACGCTTCAACTTTAAAATCTCACGGATATATCTCTCTCAAACGAACTCACGAGATTTAGGTGCGTGTATCGCTCTTCTGTGAGAGGAGGTGAGTAAATTTAAGAAAGTTCAAACGTCTCACACACATATAAGAAATAATGAACATTTAGAAAGAAAAATGATCTCATGAAAGGAAACTAATCACTATAGTGAGAACCTCGAGTTATTCACCACGTTGACTTTCATTTGTACAAACACCTTGGGGGAAATATGGATGTTTATGGGTGAGGGGGAAATGAAATGGGAAGGATATGATGATATGAGATAGGATAGGATGGATGGATGATGGATATGAGAGAAGAGTGTTCTATACTTGAAGAACAAATGTCCTTATTTCACAAGACTTGATTGCAACTTTCTCTTTTTGTTTTCTACTCTCTTTTTTTTTCTTTTTTTTATTCGAATTTTCTTTTCTTTTTCTATTTTTCTATTTATTCTGTTCTTTTTTCTTTTAAAACCAAAAATGAAGAAATTTTACATTTGAAAAAAACACTATATTTCTCAAAAATGAAAGATGATAATGGAGATGATATATGGTGGTGTGGGGAATATGTGGGATTATGGGAAGGTAATGGGTGAGTGAATGGATGAAAATATAGTATTCAGGACAAATTTCAAGGCACATGTTTCTTACAACTTGAAAGTGGTGTGCTCTCAATGATCAAGCCAACAAATTTAATGAAGAATAATGAGATCATTCAACGATTAAGTGCGAACCCAAACTCTTTTCATCTTATCTCCACCATAAAACGCTAACTTTTCAAAATTTGATCTCTCTTCACAATATAAAATTCTCTTTTATTGATCCTATAGGTAATAAGGTTGCTTCTTACTTTGCTAAATTTGGTTGTACTTGAACTTTAGATATATGCTCTTCAATTATGGATACCTTTCCAAACTTAGTTAGAGGCCTTATTTTCATGGATATGTTAGGCATGCCTAACGTCTACACTTAATTTCATTTATTTTCTGTTATTGCCACTGTTGGAGGGATTTTCTTCTTCTAAAAAAGTGCGAACCCAAATGAAGTTGAATAAACTTGTGACTCGAAGATTGCGTAAAACTCTCTAAAAGGGTGAAATGAACGAATCTCAGAAGCTTAAGTTTCCACTGGTGATCCTTAAGGTGCTTTTGAGAAATGTAGTACTCTTCAACTCTAAACCGTATTGACGTGCTAAGTGCGCAAATTTTGTTGAGTCTAGAAATTCATGGTGCAAAATCTCTTGATATGTATTACATAAGCTATTTGGAAAAAATAAATCCTCTGGCTTGATTCCTAGACTAAAAAGATGGATGATAGAAAAGTCACGTCAATGAGTGAGATGAAAGAAACTGTATGAAAATTTCAAAAACTAGGTGTTGAAAATCATTTTTTTTCAAAAGAGGTTCAATTTTGATAAGATTACCCACCCCCAAACAAAAATGAACATCATCCTCTACGTTAGGTAAAATGATTTTTAAAATTGAGAATAGAAGGGAGGAAAAAGATTACCAGAATCAACCACTAATGAAGTGGACATATGAAGCCAAAATGAACCTGAATGAGAGATAAGAGAAAAAAATGTACACAAGTCTATAAACATGGAAAAGCATTGGGTGGTATGAAACACCACCCCCAAACACGATGAGACTCATACAAGAAAGCACGAGCTGCCTCCCGAAAGCGTAAGTTTAATGTTTTCATCCAGAACGAACCATTCTCACCCTAAGGATAAGAACTATGAAAACAAGGGGCGGTAGGAAAATGGGGTGATGAAAATCATCTCCAAACAAGATTGAAGCATCAGTCTTGTTGGATAGAGGATACACGGGTCAATGCACTTGTATGGTAAAGTGTATCATACAATGCAAAGCATTGGTGGACCACGGGAGGGTGGGGAGGAATGTATATGGATGAATGGAAATGATGAGAGTGGAAAGGCACCAACCTCAGGCCTTATTGAGCTGGAAGGTGAGGGCAACAAGGGCCCTATAAGCATGATGCTCAAGATATATGGGGAAGCGAAAGGGTGTAGAAATAGTGATGAGGTGTGGCTCATAGAAATTGCACGACCGTTTGATACATAGATGATGATAACGATCGCATCGTGATACATCAGGGAGAAATCGAGGGGAAAATCAACACCACAAGAGAGTGGCGGGCATAGTGCAACAAGCTCAGTGTCACGGAAGTGGAGAGTAGAACCATATAAACTCTCGTAGATGGTGGAGGATGGTTTCAGGTTAGGACCCAAATTATGGTTGGGAACATGCAAGGTACAATATCAAGATCCAAACTAGGGGATGGGATGAAAGGGATAATGGGAGGGTAGGGTGGGATAAACAATTTATCAAGTGGGATAAAGGGTATATAGGGTGGGATAAAGGGTGGAGGAAGATTAGCCAACTCAAGTGTGGTAGACACACACTCGTCCGAAGGAGTAAAGGAATACTCATAAGGGAGTGTGGTACCTAAAGATGGAGTGGTCAACTTCTCCACAAGAATATCACCAATGAATGTGGTGGGTGGTTCAAATGTGGCACCAAGATCAGATATAGAGGAATCACTAGAAATATTGGGCTCATAGGGAGCAATGCATAGTGGGATAAGATCCATATCTGGAGAGGTAGGAACCATCTCGAATTCAACCTCAATAAAATGGTGAGCACTCATAGCCGGATCTAACCTGTGATGAAGTAGTTCCCGAGGAACGCATGTGGTGGGATCAATAGGTGTAGACTCGAACATGTTTTTGGATTCGTTGGGAAAGGGAGTGTGAACCTCAATGATGGGTTCATTTGGACAAAGTGGGATTTAATCAGGCTCATGATCTTCTAATAAATCAACTCAAGTGTCAACTTGAGGCCCGAACCATGGGATGGTCTCTACATTGAGATTCTCGGGAGGATAGGATTGGTCACACTCAAAATCAGTGGCACAGGACGCCTCATCATCACTCCACATGGGGGAAACAACAGGTTGACTTGGGGTGAAATCCGACTCTCTCTCACACTCAATTTCATTTAATCATTGTTCTAGCCTTTGAAGAGCATCAACTTCAATTTGAGTGGCTTGCTCTTGCTCGATGATGAAATTTTGCAAGAGGCTTTCGAGAGTGGAGGTGGATGGTTGTGGTGAAGTGATGGGCAGGGGCAGTGGTTGAGGTGGAAACAACTCACTATTGGCAGGGCTATACGAAGAATACTCAAGGAAGTGTGGTGAACGGGGTCAAGTGCTTCATACACGTGAGAAGCATCTCTAAGAGAGACAAATGGATGATAATCATTGGGTGCGTAGTGAGGTAACTAATCGGGATAGGGTGCACTTGATTTCCATGACAACTGTTGGAACGTGTGAGGATCCACAACGTCAAGTTGGGATTCATATTAAGTGGAAGGGTGATCAGGCCTCCACGAATAGCTTGGGTACTCACACCATTAGGGATTGTCTATATCATCAAAATAGGCCGAGGTGGCTTTCGAAATACTGTCATATGGATACACATGATCCTCGGTGGGTTCTTATGGATATGAAGAGTATGAACACTCATGGGGAAAGTGATTGGATAGAAAACAAGATGTGCACAATAAAGCATGTGACGCGTTCATACTTATCATCGGAGGCGATGGAATATGAAATGAGTGCGTGGACGATGCAAGAGTATCAACGATGTGTGTTTGAGAGTTAAAATCACTAAGTAAGGTATGGAGGTTAGACTCAGGCTCAACTTCAAACATACTTCGAGAGGGTGGAAAATGGCTAAAATACTCCCCTAAGGAACTTTCGTCAGCCATGACGAGAGAAATATATATATATTTTTTTTTTGAAATTTTCAAAAGGAAAAGTAAATATTTTTGGATTTTTGAAAAATAAAGGAAGAAAATATTTTTTGGATTTTTTATGAAAATGAGAGGAAGAAAATATTTTTTGGATTTTTCTGAAAATGAGGAGAAGAAAAGATTCTTTTGGATTTTTTTTATAAAAATAAGGGAGAAAATATTTTTGGATTTTTTTGGAAGAAAATGAGGGGAAAAATATGGACTCTTAAATGTTGAACGAACTCACTAAAACCCGACTACCGAAAAATTGAATTGGACACACACAAGTCAAGGATAAGTCCAAAATAGCACATAGACAATTTTTATCTTCAAAATTTATGTGAGAGGGTAGCCAAATTTTAATGAAGTCCGCGGGTGATAAAAATCACGAAAATTATTTGAGTGATCGTCGTTTCAAAAATGTGTTCCTACGGGGCTAGCTAGTTGATTGATTTTAAAATTTGATGATAGCTATGGTAGCACACAATTGGTAAGCGACTGAGTCGGGTGATGAAATCCCTTCTCGCGAATGACCGGGTGTAGGTCTTAATTGATTAATTCATCATAAACATTCAAATATAAATGCGATAATAAAAATAAAATAAGAGCACGTAATCACACATAAAAATTGACTCGCTGACAAGAGAGGCGCAAGGATTTTAAAAATGTACCTCCCACCATTTGTACACGCGTGGGGTGATGAACGATTTGAGTCGACTAGGGGGAGATCTTGCCGATCTCAGTCGGTCCTGGGAGTCCTACCGACCCAAAGTAGAGAGACTTCTTTTCCTCACCTTAGATGACCAATCTCTACCTTTCCCGGTTTTCCTATCATGCTTTTCTTCATAATTAATTATTACAAATATAAACGAAAAATAGATGGTGTCTCCAAGAACCGCAATACAAGCCAAGAATAGAATAATCATAATTTCTAAGAAAATAAAAAATGGTATGAAAAATAAAAGTGAAATACAAATGAATCACAAAAGGAAATCCTCTCCGATGATTCAAGCTTCAAAGATCGGTGACGACGCCATTTGATAAAAGAACTTTTGCATATGTTTGTCGTTGTTGAAACTCCTCATATCAAAATCCTTCAATTACATAAAAGTAGAATAAAACAAGATAATAGCGGTAAGTGAATTATCAATCCAAATGAAGGGAGTGAAACAAAGGAGAAGCTCATGCAATTCACTTTCATTTTTTTTTTTTTTTTGGACTTTTTACTCTTACTATGTTTTTTTAGCTTTTTTGATATTAAAACGATTTTTGATGAGGGTGAAATAAGATTAACTAAAAAGTGTGATGATAAATAAGTGAAATCTAACTAAATAAAATGTAAAATATAAGATGAGTGAGGAAATAAGAATGAGGACTAACAAGGGATAAGATGACGCCATATACTCTAGTTAATCAAAATTAATTATCCAAAGTTAGTATCAAAATCACAAATCAAATCTCGTTGCAAATGTAATTTTAAGTATAACATTTTAGAAAATTAAATTCAACACTCCTACAACTCTTAAAAAGTAGATCCAAATATCATTTGACAAATCACCCACTAGGATCGATTGACTAAATTAGTTTAAATCACAAAAAATAAGCTTAGAATTGAAATTCAAAGAAATAATTTCACATTTTAGAAAAACTATCTCTAGTTCTATTCTAAAATGGAAACTAAGACTAGAATCTCGATTTTCTCTCAAAAATTATTTACCCTCTCTCAAGGCACAAATCAAAATGTAAGAGTGCAGAGTTAATTATCAAATTAGCATTTAATAAAAATAAACAAATTAAATTGATATTAAAATCAAATAATGGGATCACCCCACCCCTTAAAAGGGTTTCTAGCCTAACATGGTGATAAAGCACAACAAATGTAATATTATCAACAAACTAAGCATGAAATAAAAAAAGGTAGAGATAAGAGAAAGAATCTTAGAATCAAGTCTCCTGGAATTGCAAGTTGAACTCCAAACTATTCAATACGATCCAAACTCTCACACTTTAATCCTCACAAAATCTCTAAAGAAAAATAAAAGAAATACAAAATTATTTACAAAGATGTTTCTGTCTTTGTTTTATTTTTCCACTCTAAACTATATCTCTACAAAAAACAACTAATCTCTCTAAGTGGGTCTTCTCTTTTCTTTTATAATGGACACATTAGGGTAAGGGGCATAATGGACAATAGAGGTGCATGTGGTTTGTGAGTTAATAAGAGAGAGGATAAATTGAGGGCATTTTTGGAATGTGGGTAACAGGATAAGTGGGTTTTTAAACACGTGGGGTTAGTTGACTTGGTCTTTGGATTTATTTGGTTTTTAGCAAGTGAAGAAATTGGGTAGGAAGAAATGAAGAATGAAAAGGGTTTAAATTGGATGGGGGTTTGATATGGATGGGCCCAAGGTTTGGGTCATCATCAGGTTATCGACGAGTTGAAGTTTGAACAGGTTTAAGGTCAAGAATGGGGTAAATGGGTATCTAGGTTAAGGTCCGAGATGGTTTCGGATTTCGTTGGTTTCATATGTGGAACGCACCAGGTCATGGATGAGGCGCCGCCGAGTTGTGGCAGGGTAGTCCGCTTTTCTGGATTCAGACATGGGGATGGGTTTGTATTGCTCTGGGTTTTCGGGTTTTATTGTGTTTAGTTTGGCTTTTGGAAATGAGGATGGTGGTGTAAATAGGAAGATGGTTTTTTGCTGGGTGGCTAAGGTAGGTGAGAGAGAGAGAGTGATAGAGCTTTTGGTGGGTGTTGTGGTTTGTTAATGGAAGACGAGGAGAGAGAAATGGGTTATGGTGTAGGGAAGAAGATGGTGAATAGTAGGTGGGGGTAATTTGGTGTGTGCGGTGTATGGTAGTAGGTGTGCGGTTGTAAGGAAGTAGTTTAGTGTGTGGGTGAATATAGGGTAATAGGGTGAGGGTGAAGGATATTGTTTGGGTGTGTGAGTGGTGTGCGTGTTTAATTTGAGACCCTAAAAAACTAAACTAAGACACAAAATAAAAAAATAAAAATAATAATAAAATAAAATAAACATGTAAGATAAAAATAAATAAATAAATAAATAAATAAAACTAAACTAAACTAAAAAAAAAATAAGAACTCACTAAAATAAAAAATAAAATGACACAATAAAAACTCGAATATATACAACAATGAACAAATAAATAAACACGACTCAAATAAAAACATAAAAATAAAACTAATAAAAAAAACTTAACTAAAAACAAATAAAATAAAGGAGAATAGTAACAACTACTACTCGACGCGCAACAATAAAATATAAAAATTGCTTAAAATATATACATGACTCAAAACAAAATATAACATATAAAATAAATACAAACGAGACAAATAAAAATATAAAAAAATAAAATAAAAGGTACAAATCAAACACACGCGGCTGGAGATATGTTTTGGGCTTAGGGGATAGGGATGGGTTTGGAGTTAGCTCTTTTTTTACGCACAGTTTCCTTGAATTGATGCTTTTGAAACCGCAAACGTCGTTTGACCTACCAAATAGACAATTAAGCGCATAAGACCCATTTTGTCGAGAATTAACAACTAAAATACGTCTATTCGGGGTATAAAATATGCAATTTTGGGTTCTTATCACAGAACCCCAAACATAACATTTTTAGTCCTCGAGCAAAAATATAGCGAGAAGGAAAGATAAGAAACCAAAACTGTGCCACTTACGTTGGCACTTGTAATTGCACTTAGCATGTGCAACAAGCCTTTAAACCTATAGGTTGCCCTACAAGGTGAGTTTTGTCTCATGAGGGTTTAGAAGGAATATACCCATAAAATTCTTTATTTGCAACGACAGTCAATCTCTTATTAGACGTAGAGTAACCGCACAATCCATCATGAGATAAATATTTTGAGAAATACAAGTAAGGAGTGTGAAAAGGTTAGATACATAAATACTCAAGGCACATCCTTACTAAAACTCAACGCGCTTGTGTGAGTTTGTTTATGTGTGAATCAGTCAAAATAGGTCGAGTATTATAAGAGTAATTCCTATATTTCCTTTTCGGAATCAACACTTCAACTTCAAAATCTCACGAATATATCTCTCTCAAACGAACTCACAAGATTTAGGTGAGTGTGTCGCTCTTCTATGAGAGGAGGTGAGTAAATGTAAGCAAGTTCAAACGTCTCACACACATATAAGAAATAATAAACATTTAGAAAGAAAAATGATCTCATGAAAGGAAACTAATCACTATAGTGAGAACGTCGAGTAATTCACCACGTTGACATTCATTTGTACAAACACCTAGGGAAAAATATGGATGTTTATGGGTGAGGGGGAAATGAAATGGAAAGGATATGATGATATGAGGTAGGATAGGATGGATGGATGATGGATATGCGAGAAGAGTGTTCTATACTTGAAGAACAAATGTCTTTATTTCACAAGACATGACTGCAACTTTCTCATTTTGTTTTCTTCTATCTTTTTTTTCTTTCTTTTATTCGAATTTTCTTTTCTTTTTCTATTTTTTCTGTTCTTTTTTCTTTTGAAACCAACAATGAAGACATTTTACATTTGAAAAACAAACTATTTTTCTCAAAAATGAAAGATGATAATGGAGATGATATATGGTGGTGTGGGGAATATGTGGAAATATGGGAAGGTAATAGGTGAAGTGAATGGGTGAAAATCTAGTATTCAGGATAAATTTCAAGACACATTTTTCATACAACTCGAAAGTGGTGTTGCTCTCAATGATCAAGCCAACAAATTTAGTGAAGAATAATGAGATCATACAACGATTAAGTGCGAACCAAAGATCTTTTCATCTTGTCTTCACCATAAAACCCTAACTCTTCAAACTTTGATCTCTCTTCACAATATAAAATTCTCTTGTATTGATCCTATAGGTAACATGGTTGCTTCTTACTTTGATAAATTTGGTTCTACTTGCACTTTAGATATATGGCCTTCAATTATGGATACCTTTCCAAACTTAGTTAGAGGCCTTATTTTCATGGATATGTTCGGAATGCCTAACTTCTATACTTAATTTCATTTATTTGCTATTATTGCCACTGTTGGAGGGCTTTTCTCCTTCTAAAAAAAGTGCGAACCCAAACAAAGTTGAATCAACTTGTGACTCGGAGATTACGTAAAACTCTCTAAAAGGGTTAAATGAATGAATCTCACAAGCTAAAGTTTCCCCTGGTGATCCTTAAGGTTCTCTTGAGAATTGTAATACTCTTCAACTCTAAACCATATTGACGTGCTAAGTGCGCAAATTTTGTTGAGTCTAGAAATTCATGGTGTAAAATGCCTTGATATGTATTACATAAGCCATTTAGAAAAAATAAATCCTCTAGCTTGATTTCTATACTAAAAAGATGGATGATAGAAAATTCACATCAATGAGTGAGATGAAAGAAACTGCATGAAAATTTTAAAAACCAGGTCTTGAAAATCAATTTTTTCAAAAGAGGTTCAATTTTGATAAAATTCCCCACCGCCTAACGAAAATTAACATCGTCCTCGATGTTAGGTAAAATGATTTTTAAAATTGATAGCAGAACGGAGGAAAAAGATTACTAGAATCAACCACTAATGAAGTGGACATATGAAGCCAAAATGAACCTGAATGAGAGATAAGAGAAAAAAAATATGCACAAGTATATAAACATGGAAAAGCATTGGGTGGTGTGAAACACCACACCCAAACACGATGATACTCATACAATAAAGCACGGGCTACCTCTCGATATCGCTAAGTTTAATATTTTCAGTCAGACCGAACCATTCTCACCCTAAGGATAAGAACTATGAAAGCAAGGGGCGACATAAATATGGGGTGATGAAAATCATCCCCAAACAAGATTGAAGCATCAGTCTTGTTGGATAGAGGATACGCGGGTCAATGCACTTGTATGGAGAAGTGCAGCATATGATGCAAAGAAAAATAAAAAATAAATGGCACACAATAAAAACTGTAATATATAAAACTATGAACAAATGTATAAACACGACTCAGATAAAAACATAAAAATAGAACTAATAAAATGATGGAAAATATAACTACTGCTACTCGACGCGCAATAATAAAATAGAAAATTGCTAAAAATATATACATTACTCAAAACAAAATATAACATATAAAATGAATACAAACTAATGATGTTGTAATCAGCACCATCAGATTAAGATCAGATTATGAATAGCTTAAGCTCAATCGCAACACAATAATGGAGATGGATATATATATATATATATATATATGAGAAGGAGATGAGGATAAGAAGATGAACTCAATGATTTAAAGTGATTAAGCCAATAAGGCTTACATCCACTGTGTGAGTGTGAGAAATTCACCAAACAAGGGCACTAATGTCCATGGATACAACACTCAAAGCTCTCTCTCTCTCTCTCTCTCTCTCTCTCTCTCTCTCTCTCTCTCTCTCTCTCTTATGTATACAAATGGATAGAGTTTTGTTACGGTTTTGGATTAAGAGAGATCGATCCCTTCTTATGGAGAAGATTAAGTGTATGTATAGGGCTTGGGGGGTGTAGTGTACCCCCTAAGCATGTAATCAACACGTGCATGAGGAAACTCCCAATAAATCAAAGACACATGTCCCTGGCACATGGATATAATAATGATGTAATATTCCCTAATGTGAGGGAAAGATCTTGTTATAACAGAATTATCCATGTGGGCATGCCACTTACGTACCTGCATATGCTCGCACTGCTTGGTGTCATCTGTTGGGAGTTTGGTCTGGCATGATATGAGATTTCTAACTTTGATAGGATGGTCCTATGCTCATAAAAACAAGTATGACATCGGTTGAATAGATCAGGCCGAGGTTGGATTAGCGCAGTCACTCCTATTAACGGCTATTGCAGAGTACGATGCTGGTCCTTGCTAAACATGTGATGCTTTTGTGGTCTCGACTTTACCTATAACCGAGACTTGTTAAGACGAGGTTGACTCTTATCCGAAAAATCCCACCATAGCGGCTGTGGGACTCTTAGGGTGACTCGGCAGTGGGATGTGACGATACTCGTCCTCCAAGATGAGGGTTTACTTCGGTCATACCAATCACCCCTAACCCTTAGCCTTCTATGTTAATATGAGGTTGAGCGGTATGTATTATTGAATGCATGATGAGACATATCTGATGTGTTTGCCTTCTAATGCTTGATACATGAGTGGGTGACACATGTCACTGACCTGATTGGTTGGCGTCTGCCCCAAGTAGGGTTTGTTGGCTACACACTTGGGGTTTTATGCCTTTCATGATGGAACCATTGGGAAATGTGCATAATCATTAGGGGAGTATTTAAAATAAAAACAAACAAAGGTTTTCTATTTCTTCTAAAAAAAACCTTCACGCCTTTGTCATTTCTGTGAACCCCCATAGCCTTCAAATCTCTAAACCTATAAATCCTCCAATCTTAAGTCGCCTCCTGCTATTCCCCCTGTCTCAAGAGATTAAGTTTGCTCAGGTAATCCTCTTCACCCCCAGTTTTCTTCATTTCCAGTAATTCCAATCTTTGCATTACTTTTTCAGTCATCTTTTATATTTTTCGGCGATAGTTTTTACCATAATTGGGGGATTTTGGGTTAAAGAGCATAGCTTATCTGTTGTTTTTAGGTTGCTTGTGTGGTCATGAGAGTTTGGTAGGCTAAGGCTGCCGTTTTTTAGGTTTTCAAGCAAACTTTGGTCATCATCTCCAATTGGTCAAGTTAGGATTGCCCTTGGTGTTCTTAGGATAACCTTTTAAATTCCCTAGGTTTGATCCTTGAGTCAACTACAGTAAAACTTTTAAGTTATTTTCCCTTTATTACCTTTTCTTATTTTCCCCAAGTGTAGTCTTGTCCTTCGGATGCTACGATCCTTGTACAAGTTAGCAGAGTACTTCCCTAGCCTGAGAGAGAAGTTCTTTGACAAGATTAGGAAGATCGAGGAAGCCCATGCCGAGATTCGGAAGGATGAGTCTTTTCCAGTTCATCCTATATTTCCACCACCCTTGGTTGTAGTATACCCCAAAATCGTTGAGACTTGTTAACCAAAGTCATACTCGTCTACTGCCGACCCTATGTCCACCTCTCAGTAAGTTAAGAGTGTGGATTCATACGAAGAGGCAATGGATTATTCCCCTATGCAAAGTGTAGAGTGTGATATTGAAGAGGTTTCCTCTCGTATCTCATCTTCTAAAAGAGTCGAGTCATTGCTTGACTCTGATTCTGTGGAAATATTAGAACCCAATATTGCATTCCCTCCTCCAATATATGCCATTCCACTATCGTCCGCGACTGGATCTGAGTTCATTGAGAGGTTCCCTAGCGGTGACCCGAACAACACCCAGGTTGAGGTCCCGAAGAATAACAGTGAGGGGGAGAGTGAGTTTAACACCTCCATCATCGCTCAGTATGAGAATTCAGTATCTGAGGCTAATCTTTTAGTCTTCAGACACCTTTACGGCATTGATCCCACTATTTATATAAGGACATATCTCAATAATGTGACAGCCTTTCACAATCGATATGGTGAGATATCCGTCTATAAGGAGATGTTTAATTTAGGTTTCCATCTGCCTATTCACCCCATAATCCGAGCCATCCTTTCCCATATGAACCTTGCCCGTTCTTAGCTATCGACGAATGCATGGAGAGTTATGATTGGATCAATCGTTCTTTGGAGGGTTGTACATCAAACCAAACTTCCAATTCACATATTCCTTAGTTGTTATGCATCATCGTATTCCAAGACTCATCCAGGCTACTATGATTTTGTAGCTAGGAAGTTTGAAAAGAAAATCTTATTGGTGACTTAGACCTTCAACCACAATTGTAAACCCCGATACTTCTTCATTTTAGGTGCTTGGGAGTTCGTCCCGAACCAAGCCTGTGGAACATTTGTGCCTAGAACTCTTCTGAGGTGGTCCAAGGTCCCCCTATCGGCCAAAGCTGACCCGATATTGAGCCTTCATGCCTACGAGAAGATTAAGAAACTTCATAGACAAGGTGATAAATGTCGTCTTATGAAGTTTGAGCATCTGATGACCCTGTACTACCTTACTCAGACGGGTCTAGGGGGTATCCCCCTGAGTGAACTTCATAAGTTATTTTATTATTGTTGCTAAGTGATGCCTCGTACCTTTGTATAGCCGATACACTGATTCTGAGACTTTTCTTTTATAGAATGTCCAGAAGGAACTTCAGACGATCTTTGGAAGATGTCAGCCCAAAATTTGAGTAAGCTTATTGACAGGTGTGGCAATAAGGTTTTCCCTCCAACTGTACTATAAAAAAGATTATCGATGTGAGCAGAATCGATGGTGACAGGAAGAAGAGGAAGGGTCAGCTAGTCGATCTGACCTCCACTCGGCCTTCCAAAACTTAGTCTTCCGACCATGCCATCCCTATTTCAACAAATGATGATTTCGCTACTCATCTATCACAGTTGAAAATAACTGACAATAGTGTTATTGGTCATAGTCTAAAGGATACAGATACCCTCGACTCCCTTATCTCAGATGATGACAAACATTTCCTTCAATCCATTGACATCCCTCTACTGGTTGAATTTGCCATTCACTGAACTATCCATGTACCTTTAAGAAAATAACCATTCACTGAAGTGTTGTACCTTTATTTCTTGTGTCTCGTACTTAAGTGTCAACCTATTATGTTGCAGGGTGCGGTTTCTCTTCATCGCTTAGCCAACTGGACTCTAAAGAGGTTGCCCTTAATCCAAAAGGGCCAAGATACTGAAAAATCAGAGAAGTCCTAGAAGGCCAACCTTGACAAGGTCAAGGGAGATCTAAAGAAGGAGAAAGATTTGGTTTCCACTCTAAAGGCCGACCATGACAAGCTCTTAAGGCTAAGGATGAGAGCATGAAGGAAAGAACTGATGCCGCTGTTAAAGTTCCCTTAGGCGAGGCTAAGGACCAAATCATTGACGATTATAAAGTGCTTGACAAATTTGTGAACTTTTACTTTGACTATGTTGAAAGGTGTATTGGGTTCCCCTTAAACATGCTGAGACTTGGATCCTATCCCCGGATGACTTTGTAGGCCTTGGATTTTGTAACCCTCATCTTGATGCTGCTTTAGTCGAGGTTGAGAACATTATTGCTGCCCCTACAGAGATCGGCCCTCTTGAGGTTATAAAGAACCTTGGGGGACGATGTTACAACTTATATCCATGACGATGAGGTTGGGGCCACTAGTGTTAGAGCCAATGAAAAGATTCAGACTTGTGATGGGTCGGCCTCGATCGAAGGTGACGTTTAGCCTTGAGGGATGCTTCGTTATTAGTTCTCCTATTAAGGCAGTCAGCCCCGAGGCCTTTTATACTTGTACTTTCGTTTGTAACCTCTATTTATGGCATTTGTAACCTCGTGTTTGATGAATGAAATTCTTCTTTCCATAATTTTTTATCTTCTCCTTGCTATCTTTTGAAGTATGATACCACCAATTAATGATGTTTCATCTTCATCTCATTTTCACCAAATTAATGATGTTTAATGGTTTGAGATCACCAAACTAAAGATGTTTCATCTCATATTCACATATTCACCAAATTAATGATGTTTAAGGTCTGAGATCAGAGAACTAATGATGTTGCATCTCATATTCACCAAATTAATGATATTTAAGGTCCAAGATAACCAAACTAATGATGTTTCATCTCAAACTCACCGAATTAATGAAGTTTAAGGTCTGAGATCACCAAACTAATGATTTCATCTCATATTCATCAAATTAATGATGTTTAAATAATGAACCACACCCAAGTGATTTTGAATTTGGACTCACCAAATTATGGTGTTATGTTATACCCCCTCTCGTCGTTTTGAGAGTGCATGGTTGAGCATCTTCTCACCCATGAACTGTCGTCTCGGCACCGAGAGAGATTCGATCACCAAAATAATGATGTTTTACTAATGAACCACACCCAAGTGTTTTTTAATCTGGACTCACCAAATTATGGTGTTATTCCATACCCCCTCTCGTTATTTTGAGTGTGCATGGTTGAGCATCATCTCTCCCATGCACTATCGTCTCGATCGAGAGAGGTTTCCTCACTAAATTAATGAAGTTTTAATAATGAACCACACCCAAGTGATTTTGAATTTGGACTCACCAAATTATGGTGTTATGCCATACCCACTCTCGTCATTTTGAGAGTGCATGGTTGAGCATCGTCTCGCCCATGCAATGTCGTCTCGATCGAAAGAGGTTTCTTCACCAAGTTAATGATGTTTTAATAATGAGCCACACCCAAGTGATTTTGAATTTGGACTCACCAAATTATGGTGTTATGACATACTCCCTGTCATTGTTTTGAGAGTGCATGGTTGAGCATCGTCTCGCCCATACACTGTCGTCTCGATCGAGGGAGGTTTCTTCACCAAGTTAATGATGTTTTAAAAATGAAAATGACCCCTCTTGGTGTTATTGAAAATCCATGGATGGGATGAGACCCCTCCAGGTTATCATTTCACCAAGTTTGGGTTGTTTCTGTCTCACCAGGAATGATGTTTTATAGCTTGAGGATATTTGGACCATATAATTTAATTGATACAAACAAGATATGAGGAAACACATGAAGGATAATTTTCATTTGTAGACTATATCATACAATGGAAAAAATTTATCATATGAGATAATCTCCAAGATCTTTTATTAGTAGTATCTTCTTAAATGCTTGGTGTTCCAGGGGTTAAAAGGGCTCTCCCTCTAGATTTTCCAGCCGATAGGTCCCTGGGATGAATTCATCAATAGCTCTGTAAGGACCAAGCCAGTTCACATGGAGCTTATTAGGTTTTTGCCATGTCCTTTTCAGAACTAAATCTCCCACGGCTATCGGCCTTGCTTTGACCCTCTTATTGTAGAACCTAGTCGTACTCTGCTTGCAGGTCGCTTGCCTAACCTCTCATCTTCTCTTTTCTCTTTAATCAGATCAAGGTCAAGTCTTCTCTCTTCCATATCTCCCTTAGGGTCATACTTCGGAACTCTATGAGTGAAGAGACCAATCTCTGTAGGCACAACAACTTATGAACCATAAGTTATCATGAATGGGGTCTCCCTTGTCAGCATTTTCACTGTCGTCCGGTAAGCCCATAGTACAATATATACCTATTCAGTCCATCTCCCCTTATCATATTTAAAACTTTTCTTGATTCCATCAAGAATAGTTCGGTCGGTGACTTCAGTCTAACCATTGGCTTGAGGTTGGTCTGGCACTGAGAAGAATTGCTTGATGCCGACCGTTTTACAATATTTTTCTAGGGAGATGTTCTTGAACTGCGTACCATTGTCTGAGATGAGTGTATTAGGCAAGCCGTATCTTTAAATGATGTTCTTCCACATGAAAAGAAAGGTCTTCTTTACTGTGATCTTAATCATGGCCTCATCCTCTACCCACTTTAAAAAGTAGTCTATCGCCACATTTAAATATCTGTAGTTGCCTATGGACCTTGGTAGAAGTCCAACCAAATAAATCCCCCACACTACAAATGACCATGGTGAGGTTGTAAACATCATAGGTTTATGGTGTCGATGAGGGATGGTGGAAAACTGATGGCACTTATCGCACTTCTTTACGTACTCGATTGAGTCTTTGGCTAGGGTTAGCCTCCAACACCCTTGAGTGATGATCCTCTTTGCTAATGATCTTCCCTAAATATGGCTTGACTAAGAACCTTCGTGAGCATTATTCAAAATATAATCTACTTCAACTGGGTTAACACATATGAGAAGAGGTAAAAGAAACCCCTTCTTGTATAGCACATCCCTAAGATAAAGAACTTAGTGGATTTGTATCTCAACTTCCTTCTTTCAGCCTTAGATTCTGATAAACTACCCTCTCTGATATACTGAATAAGGGGGTCAATCCAAGATGGTCCTAGGTTAAAATAGAAGCAAAAATTTAACTTCGTGTCATCCCCTTCTATGGTCAATCAAGGAAGGATTTCTACTAGCACCGACCTCCTTGTCTCTGTCCATGTGGCCGAGGCTAGCCTTGCCAGGGCATCGACTAAGCTATTATCCAATCGAGGCACTATTTTGACTTTGATCTCATTAAAGTCCTTCATTATCTTACTTACATTTCCTAGGTACCTTGCCATTCTATCATCTTTGGCTTCATAAATCCCCATGACCTGATTAACTACAAGTTGAAAGTCGTTATGGACTAAAAGTTGTCCCATATTGCATCCTTTATCGAGGGAGATTCCTTTTGTGAGGTCCTCGTACTCTGAATCATTATTGGAAGCCTTAAAACTAAACCTCAACGCGTACTCTATATCTCTTCCATTCGGGGCCGACACAATTAGGCCTCCTCTACTCCTATTTTCATAGGATGAACCATCAACAAACAAGTTCCATACTGCCCCTTCTGAAAATGGACCTTATTCAATAACACCATTACTGAGCAAAAAAAATTATGTTTCGACCATAAGAGGTCTCGTCTTGCTTGTCCCGACCTCTATTAGTTCGATACTTGTTTTGGTCGACCTTTCAAGATTGTCTACTTCTTCACTATCAGCTTCAAACTAGGTGAATTCTTCCATAAAGTCTACTATGTCCTGCCCCCTGATTGCCACCCTCGGCTGGTAGACTATGTTGTTTTCTCCCAGCTCAATGGCCCAAGACATCAACCTACCCGATTTCTTTGCTTTATGGATGACCTGTCTGAGGGGTGAGTCTTTCAAGACGGCCATAGTGTGGGCTTATAAGTATGGCTTCATCTTTATTGAAGCATGGATTAGGGCATAGGCCAATTTTTCCATCTTTGAAAACTTTGATTCATCCCCCTGGAGGGCTATGCTGCTAAAATACACTAGTCTTTGCACACCCTCATGCCTCATCATCTCGCACAATCGCCTCACTAATAGCTGACTCGAACACGACCAAGTATAGATAAATTTTCTCTCCTTGGACAGGATGAGATAGTAAAAGTGGAGAGCTAAGATAAGACTTTATCTCCATAAAGGCTCTCTTGCATTCCTCTCCCCACTCAAAAGCTTTTTTTATCACTTTAAAGAATGGCAAACATTTATTAGTGGCTTTAAAAATGAACCTGTTTAGAGAAGCCACTCATCCAGTCAGCCTCTGGATGTCCTTGATGGTTTTTGGGGTCTTCATTTCTATCAAGGCTTTGATCTTTTTAGGTTTTGCCTCTATCCCCCTCTGATTTACAACGAATCCTTAAAACTTACTAGTTCCAACACCAAACATGCACTTCACTGGATTGAGCTTCATTCTATACTCGACCATTATGTTGAATGTTCTTTCAAGGTTGGCCACATATGTGTCGGCCTTCAGACTCTTCGTAAGCATATCATCGACATATACCTCCATTGTCTTCCCTATCTAATCTTTGAACATCTTATTTACTAGATATTGATAGGTGGCCCCAACATTCTTCAGACCAAAGGGAATGACCTTGTAGCAGTAGGTCCCTTTATTAATGATAAAGGTTGTCTTCTGCTCATCGTCCAGCTCCATGAATATTTGGTTATGGCCTTAGTAGGCATCTATAAGACTTATCAATTCATGCCCGGTCATGGCATATACGATATGATAAATACGAGGGAGAGGGAAGCTTTATTTAGGACAAAACTTGTTTAAACAGTGAAGTCCGCGCATATTCTCCACTTGCCTTTGGCTTTAGGTACTATGATAGCATTTGAAATCCATTCAGGGTATATCACCTCTCTGATGAACTTAGCCTTCTCAAGCTTTGTAACCTCATCTCTAATGACCTCATACTTCTCCCTTGAGTAGATCCTCCTTCTTTTCTTTATCATCTTTGCACCATCAATAAAATTCAACTTATGAGACATTAACAACATTCAACAACATTCAAATTATGACAAATTTAGTTTTGGGTCAATCCCAGTCATGTTGTCGTGTCTCGATGTGAATATGCTTCGTATCTTCCTCAGAAATTCCATCATCTCATCCTTGATCTCTTGTTTTAGGGATTTACAGACCTGGACGATTTTTTCTGGCTCGTCCTCATTGAGGATGATGGATTCTACCTCTTTCACCTCCTCCCCTTTCTTCAATTTTGTCTCATCTCTGGTATCAAGGGTGGCAGTTTTATATGTTGTTGTTGCTTTCTTATGTTCTTCTCTCTCCTCTACTGAGTTAAAGTAGCATTCTTGTGCTGACGTATGGTCACCTTGAACTTCCCCTACTCCATAAGGAGTCAAGAATTTTATCATTTGGTGAACCGTCGAAGGCACAACCTCAAACTCTTTAAGAGCTACCCGTCCCAATATAAGGTTGTAAGAGGAGAAGACGTTCTCATCTGATACAAAAAAGTTAATCTTATTGGTCAGCCTCTTTGACCACTCGTCTTCTATTCTGACATCCATTTCGTACATCGCTAGAGGGTGAACCTTTTCTCCATTGAATCCTATCAGAGGATGATGGTACGGGAGGAGCCTATCCCGACTAAGTCCTAAGCCTTTGAATCACGACTAGGACATGACATCTGTAGAGATTTCTCCATCAATAAAGATTCTCGGTACCTCACATCCATGTACCCTGGTGGTAATAACGAGCGCTTCATCATGATGAGCTATGATGCCTTTAAAATCTAGCCTTAAAAATCGACTATGAGGGTTTCCGTATCCACTTTCTTCCTTTTCTCGAGCTTGACATTAATAGAGGATGAGTTTACAACCTCGGTCTTAGTTATTTCCTTTTCCTCAACCACGTGCACCTTGCGGTCGTCCACCTTAAAGCCTCCTCCTTCTAGGCCACCATAAATCATGCTTACACCTAATGAAATCATGTTGAGCCTCTTGACTGGATGTTATTATCCTTTGTTGGGAGATCTAGATCATCACTCTCATCTTTGGAAGAGTCATCCCACTTGGATGGAGCGTGCTCTCTGCATTTATCATTTCTCCACTTTCTGGTGTCTTTGGTCATCTTGACCTCATCCTGAACCGCTCTTATCAACATATTTCCTCAACTTACCAGACTTAAGCATTTTTTCTATCTCATCTTTGAGGTCGAAGTATTTATCGGTTATGTGACCATGATCTTTGTGAAATTCACACCAAAGATTTCTTTTTCTCTTGTGAGGAGTTGTCTTTAACTTTTTCGGCCACCTAAGAGACCGATCAATTTTTATCTCGTTCAAAATGTCCTCTCAACTAACTTTCAGAGGGGTATAGTCCACAAACTTATCATCTATTGGCCTTTTCTTGTTATTCTTCCCCCTAGACTTCTAAAACTTTCCATAACTATGGGCTCTCTTTTCTTCATCTTCTTTTGTGGCCATCCCCTCCTCTGCGTTCATGATTCTCTAGAACGTAGCCAAGAATTCTTCCATGGACTTTGGAGGCTCCTCGTCCCGCTTCCAGAGTAGCTTTCCTTTCTGAAGACCTCCCATAAGTGTTGTCATTGTGATACTTTCTTCATAATTTTTGACCTACAACTTCTCCTTATTAAAACGGGTTATATATTCCCACAAAGCCTCGTCCTTCCCCTGTTTGATGTACAACAGATGGGTCGTTTGCTTCCTAGGTTTCACCCCAAAGCAGAAATTGTGGATAAAACTATCGGCTAGCTTCTTGAAACTCCCTATCGAGTTCTTAGGAAGGGAGGTGAACCATATGTAGGCTGCCCCTGTCAATGTACTAGAGAATGTTCGACATCTCATCTCGTCTTAAATTGAGTAGATATTGGAGGGTGATTTATACATCTCCACATGATGCGACGAATTCGAGCTCCCGTCATACTTCTGAGTAAACACCGTTGGCTTAAACTTACTCGGGGTTGGGTGCTTCAGTATTTTTGCCACAAATAGAGATCCTTGAGCATACTCTACAAGGGGTACCAGCTTCTTATGATGTCCCCTATATTATTCTCCAACCTTTATATGGACTCATTCTAAGGCTTATCTGCTGCAACGTTGACTTTTGTAGGGATAGCATTTTCCTTCACCCCTTCTCTATCGTCTAGCCGAGCTCATCATTCTTTGTTAACTGGACGGGCTGAGGGTACCCTCTATGCACACCTAGGTCAGTTGATGACCTCTCTCTACTCCTCTTGTTCTTGTGGAGTTCTGGAGTCATGTCTTTTCTCATTTCTTCTTGAGTCGAAAACAGTCCTTGATCTGGATAGATGGTTCCTCAGATCTCCCTAAGGGTCGAGCCTATCAAAGGCCGACCCTCTGCTTAGCCTGTTCAAGGCTAATCGCCTTGTTCTCTCATCCCGTATCTGTTGACACTCTTGCTCCCAACTTGGTTGTAAAGGGCAAGCAGTGACCCTAGAGATCTGATATGGTTCCCAACATTCCCTATCTTTTTCGTCCTCGTAGAGGTGGTCTCCCACCCTATTATCTTAGAGTTCTTGACTCTGCCTCCCCAGGCATAGATGCCTGGGGTCAAAAATCTCTCTTTGTCTCTGTTTTGGAGGGAGATCCTTTTTTCGGTGCCAGGGGTGGTTCCCTGGCTTGTTGATCTGGGATGCTTTTTCTAACAGCCGTAGTTATAAACTCAGCTACAATGCCACCAGTTCTGGTCGCAAAATTCTGGCTAAACGTAGTGAATTGATTTTGCATTTATTGTTAGCTGGATATGAAGGAGTGAAGCGCGATCACTACCTCAGCTATCTTCGAATGGGGGCGGTGCTTGACTGGAGCTTACACCACCTCCATGTGGTGGTTCCAATTGGTTCTCAAGAGGAGGAGGTGGATCCATTGCCATTGGTGTAAGCTATTTGAGCTGTGAGCTAGAGAATGAGGGATTAAATGCTCAACAAGAGCTCCTTTAATGGTGAAAAAATTCCACAAAGAGGGATGACGGGTTCACCACCCGAGACTCTGATGAGTATAAGCTAGAACAGGGAAGAGATGGCTGTATAATATTCCCACAGACGGCGCCAAACTGATGATGTTGTAATCAACACCACCAGATAAAGATGTGATTATGAATAGCTTAATATCAATCAAAGCACAACAATAATTATGGTTATATGTGTATATATATGAGAAGGAGACGAGGATAAGAAGATGAACTCAATGATTTAAAGTGGTTCAGCCAATTAGAACTACATCCACTGTGTGAGTGTGTTAGAAATCCACTAAACAAGGGCATTAATGGCTATAGATACAACACTCAAAGCTATCTCTCTCCCTATCTCCCCCCCCCCCCCCCCTCTCTCTCTCTATGTCTCTCTCTGCTGTATAAAAATGGACAGAGTTCGATTAGGATTTTGGATTAAGAGATATTGATACCTTCTTATGGAGAAGGTGAAGTGTATGTATAGGTCTTGGGGGGTGTAATGTACCCCCTAAGCATGTAATTAACATGTGGATGAGGAAACTCCCAATAAAATGAAGACACCTGTCCCTGGAACATGAATATAACAATGATGTAATATTCCCTCATGTGAGGGAATGATATTGTTATAGCATAATTGTCCACATGGGCATTCCACTTCTATACTTGCATATGCTCGCACCGCTTGGTATCATCTCCTGGGAGATCGTTCTGGCAGGATATGAGGTTACTAACTCCGATAGGATGGTCCCATTCTCAGAGACACAAATATGACCTTGGCTTAATAGATCAGGCTGAGGTTGGATTAGCGCGGTCACTCCTATTATCGGCCATGATAGAGTATAAATCTGGTCCTTGCTAAACACATGATGCTCTTACGGTCTCGTCTTTCCATATAATCGAGACTTATTGAGACGAGGTCAAATCTTATCCATGAAGATCCCACCATAGGCCTATGGGACTCTTATGGCGACTCAAGAGTGAGACGTGACGATATTCGTCCTCCAATATGAGGGTTCACTTTGATCATATCACAAACGACACAAATAAAAATCTAGAAAAATAAAATAAAATAAAATAAAATAAAAGGTACAAACCAAACACACACGGATGGGGATAGGTTTTTGGCTTAGGGGACAGGGATGGGTTTGGAGTTAGATATTTTTTATGCACATTCCTTGAATTGATGCTTTTGAGATCGCAAATGGCGTTTGGCCTATAAAATAGACAATTAAGCCCATACCACCTATTTTGCAGAGAATTAGCAATTAAAATACGTCTAGTTGGGGTATAAAATATACACGTTTGAGTGCTTATCAGTGTGTAATACCCCGTAATTTTAATGACTTTTAAAATGGGTTATATCTTAAATTAATGGATTAATTGGATTTTATTATAAATTAATTCATTTGGGTTTTATCCGAATTGTGGATATTAAAATGGATTATTCTGAATATTACTTAAAGATATTTAGGTAATATATGAATATGATGTCATTATTATGACGGTGTGATATAATTTCGGTAATTTGGATTTTTTAGTCAGACGCGGTATGGGACGTGTCAGGACTAATTTATTAAATTAAAAAGGAAATTTATTTTCTATCGACCTTATAGTCATTTCGACTGCGTCGTTGCATCCGGAAGGTTCGAAATAGTCAGAAAAGTCTATTTGGATCTTAATTTTGAGTCTCGGGTCATTTGGAAATGAATAGACAACCCGAAAGGGCATTTTGGTTATTTTTACAAGGGGGATGAATAGTGATTTCGGATTTTGTCTTATTATAAGTATTTGGAGATTAGTGTATGTAGGTTCATTTCATCTCTTCTACACAAAATTGAAAAGTCATCTTCTTAGAGAGAGTGGAAGGTTGCTTGGAAAGAAAAAGAAGTTTGCTTGGGAAGGAGGAGAACCAAAGGTCAAAGGTCACCACCACCATCACCACATATGTTATTTAACCCCAAAGGATCAGACCTTCAGTTAAGGCAAGTGTTTGATAATTGAAACTTAAGTTCGTATATTGTCCATGTTAGAATAATTATGAAAAGAGATGATTTTTCATGTTTGGAAGATAAAAATTTAATAGTAATGGATTTCTGGAAGTATGAAATATATAGGAATTAAACTCATGTTGTAGGTAGTTAGTAATCCAAGAAATATTCATCAATCTGTGGAAGAAATTCTGAAAATCATTTTGTGTTCTTGAAGATAATATGCTGATAATTTTCTGGAAAAAGAGGCAAAAACGAGTGGAATGAGAAGAGCCAATTTGGAATGTTTAGATCTCTTTTTTTTAGTGCATTTGGATGAGATTTAAGAAAAACTCAAAACACATACCTGACTCAATTTTTTGTGTAGAATCCAAATCTGAAGTCGGATTGATGATTTGAAAACTTTTGGATCTGATTTTTTTGAGTATTTAAAACATGAGAATTCATGATGTTGTTTCTTTTTAATGTTGGTTCTTATCCCAAAACTTTTGTAGATCTTCGGTGATTATTAATTGGATATTATGGGACTAAGAGAAGATCAGTAAGCCCTATTTAAGATTTGAATTAATTTGATTGGGATTTAATTGATTAGAATTATGTTAATTAAAGTTAAAGAGATTTCGGTTGCTAGATTCATGTGTTGGATTCTAATCTATTTGTATGAGGATTAAGGATAGTTCAAGTAGGGGAGATTTAATATAACACCTGGGTAGCCTTAGGGTTACAATTTAAACATCAAGGACTGAGTTTAAGCTCATTATTGATTTCGCAAGGGCTGAGTGTAGTACAAGAGCGTAGTGGTATGGCTCCTGGATAGAGATGGGAGTTTAGAACACATTTGGTTAAAAGAGGGGATGAGGTTATTCCGATCGCATATTTGAAGTTGACGAACCTCCTCGATTGACAAAGTTAAGTAGTAGTGTATTGGAGGGGTTCCTTGTTTGGATTTCGCTTTGCGAGACGCTCCGCGCATGAACCTTAACGACGTCGGGAGTGGAGAGATGTTATAGGATGCGAGGATAATTAAATTATGAAGTAAAGATATGACATTTTAATACGTGGGATTTAAAGAGATATAATTCTACGTAAGGGAATAATCTAAGGTTAATGTGAGTACCTTGTTGTTAGTACACTATAGGTATGATAATACCTATTTAATTGATTAATGATTATGTGTATGACATACCTAGCTTACTTGCTATCGGTGGGAGGTTTGCGCGTGAGGGCAGTCATATCCTGATGAATCCATGGGATCTTGGATTTGTCGCTCGAGGACATAGGTCTATGAAAGACTTATCGGGGAGTTGATAAGTCCGCTGACTATGGGTACGTAGGTATGTGCGTAACCCATGGGTATGAGAACTATGTTCTCCTCCAATGATTGTGTTGTTGTTAATGGTTCGAGGCATCCTCACCGAACCTTTTGTCCCCTTTTCGGCGACCAGCGATATTGGGACATGATAGCAGAGTAACGCATTGCACCGCAGCTGTGACTTGGGGTGCCATATTATATATGAATATATATATAATGGATTAAATGATTGAATGGATATATTGTGGTTAAATCTATCTATGATGATAATTGTAGATAACGGTGAATAGAGAAAGATAATGGAATTAAGTTGATAAATGTTTATGCTTATAGAATTGAAAAGCTTAACTCATGTTAATGAGAAACGATTCATATTAATGAGTAATGATTCATGTTAATGAGAAACTAATCATATAAAGGAGAAATGTAAATGAATAATAATGTGACGTATGGTATGGGACATATGGGGATTATGATATGGGAATGGAATTGTAATATGGAGACTAGAATAGAGGAACCATTAACTAGGAGGTTAATAGGAAACGTTAAGTGTGCACTCTAGTTGAGAGGTGAGAATGGCAAGTGAGAGTTGGGTCTAACATGTACATAATAAATGCTTTATTGCACTTGTTAAATACTTGCTATTTTTAAAATAATCTACACATTCGGGCTCTGACCCGTTTCCTTGCATATTTTCTTTTCTATTGTATCTTCTATATCAGGTGTCCTGCAACAGGGACGCCAACCTTAGCGGATTATGACAGGCTATGGATTTATGGAGTTTTGCTTAGACGCCTATCATCATTTGATTCACAGTATTTTCTTAGTCAGGGCATGTCACCCAAAGGATTCAGTTATCTCTTTTCTATCGGGGTCAAATACTATTGTATTCATGTCTTTTAATACATTTAACATTGTTGGTATTACTGTAATGGATTAATATTATGTGGGAATGTTTATTCCAAATGCTTTTAAATTCTTTTATGTTATCTATTTGGTTATCAGTGTTGTAGAATAAAATGTCTTGTGTTATTCTTAAATTGGAAATGGATTTTGTTAAAATAAAATTTGGAAAGTTTTTAACACCAGCTTAATTGAGTTTTGGGTGAGTTGTAAATGTTTTCGACAGTGATGCTAAGAATGAGCCAACTGTATATTCTATTTTAATTTGATATGGGACTGGCCACCCGGTATTTAATTAGGCGGGGTGTTACACAGTGCTCCCAAAGTGGATCCCTCCATCCCTCCCCTTCTAGCGTGCGCGCAGGATTAAGTCTTTTATCACGGCGTTCGGTTGTCATCGATGTGGGGTGATATGTAGAGATAGAGTCCTTAACCCATTTTGCACAAAATAGGCAAAAGAAATATTTTCACCTCAAGAGACGGAATTAAAGACAATACGAATGCTTGGAAACAAAGTGGTTTAATAGTTCGGGAACTAAGTTACGAAGTGGGAAGGTGTTAGGAACCTATCCCAACCTTTAGGTCTCTCATGGTCATGTGTTAATCATCTCCTGTAGAACTCCGTGATGTGTGTGCTTATGTAAATGTAAATGGAGGATTAAATCGCTTGACTCATGACATGGATAAAGTCGGAGAGAGTTCATCCTTAAGAGTGTTCCCAAATAGCAATTAAAAATATAATGTAAGTGTTTATCGATTTATAAATTTTTATAGAAGAATGAGTACGCATATCAGATAAGACATAAGAAAACAAGCATATAAAGTATATATATCATGAATATATGATGAGAATAAGGTAACATATATATGTGGGAGGACTCGAGTCGAGGGATTTTCCCAATATGCCTACATAGCCCAGGGGAATGAAAGTCAACGTAGTACAAAAACAACTAGGGCTGGGGTTTATCCCACAAATCCAACCGGGGACTTTATTATATGTTTATGTGTGTGTGTAGAAAAAGTTCTTTTAGTGTGAGAAAATGTGATGGGAAATCCCTATTTGGAATATACAAGTGAACCCTCTTTTGCTTGTTTTTGGGTTTTTCTATGAAAGTAAAGTATGGGAGAGTACTAATAATAAAATGTTTGAAGTTAAGATGTGTGATGTAATGAAGTAAACTACTAAAGAGAATATGAAGTAATTAATGAAAAAATAAGACAATTTAAAGACAAAGGAGAATAAATAAACTTCCTTGTGAAGACTTGAAATAAATCTTGATTATAGATGAACTAATATCAATATAAAGTGATGGTGGTTTGAGGATGTGGGTGGGAATTTACTCATAAAGAATGAAAATGATGGAAGGAATGTGGGAAATGGGCTTTTAAGGAAAGAACAACTCTGAATTCGAGGATTCTTTCTGAATTGCTGAGAGGGATGTTCAAGGGTTCCTTTCAAAGTGAGGTCATGGACTATATTCATAGGGCTAAGGGGTGTTCCGATCGACATGGTCCTAAACGTTCCTATTGGCTAAGAACCCAAGACACACTGCGGATAGGCAGGGTCCCGGGGTTTCCATTTGGCAGTTTGAGGTAGGGCTTTTGGAAAAATTGTGTTAAAATGAAAATTGTAAGTCAAAGTTGTGCCAGGGTGGAACACTGGAAAGGGTATTTTGATATCTTTAAGAATATATTGATCCACTCCCAGGTTTGAGAGTTGACCGAAGTCAAACGGGGCCTGGAAGTGCCCGTTGATTACAAGACATGAAATTCTCGAAGGAAAAGAGATCGATCATCTGAACCGTAACGATAATTCATGCACAAGGTAGACTATTGAAAAGGGTATTCAACGATATTTGAGATTTCATTCATCTTCATTTGGTTTGGAGATTTGACCTAGGTCAAATGGGGTACGAAAGCGCGCGATGACCCTTCGGAGTAAAATGATTCATTCATCCATTTCGTAAGGTTGATTCGATCATGGGGTGGACCCTTGGAAAGGGTATTAATATCCTTTCGAATATTCATTCAACCTCTTTCAAACTAAAGAATTGACAGGGGTCAAACGGAGCTCGGGATTGCCTGTGGCTTCCGGATTAGTTTTTAAAGAAAAAATGGATCGTTCATTCGAATCGTAAGGCCATTTAATGCATGAGGTGCTTTGTTGGAAAGGGGATTCATAGCCATTCGAAGATTAACTGAGCTTTTTCTTAAGAGAGTAAGTTGACTAGAATTAAAAGGGACCTGAGACCGTCCCGTGGTCTTCAGATTGGTTTTTGATAGTAAAATGAATTGTTCCTCCGAATCGCACATGGTGTGGACCATTGGAAAGGGGACTTAGTTCCCTTCAAAGATTAATTGATCTTTCTCTCAGACGAGAAAGTTGACTGGAGTGAAACGGGGCTCGAGAGTTCCCTATGGACTCAAGATTGATACTCGAGGTATGACCTAGGGTTTGGGATGAATGAGTGAGTGCTAGGGACCTAAGGAGGTGCTTAATCAGTCCTAGGATATAAGATGTCTACACTTTAGGATAAATATGAGACACGTTAATCATTTTTTAAACAACTTATTAAAAATTGGGGAAAAGTAGAATTTGGGTTAATTTTATTTAAATTAAATATTTAATTTAAATTTTTTGAAAAATTGACTAATTGTTTTGACCCCTATGTATATAGAGCGTTCTCACCATGCATAATATGATCTCATTCTAGTTAGATTGTTTTATTTCACATGTTCTGCTTCAGCTGCTTATTTTATTGATATATTATATCTAGTACTTAACAACTTGATATTTATATTGTGTTACACATGTTTGTTGCTCATACTCATGATACTTTTTATTGAGTATACCCCCTTTGTAATATTTGTTATTTCACATGACTATCTAGATTTTGCTTCGCTAGTTTTCCTTTAAATTGTGATTGTTTCTATATTATTATGTTATACCCGTTATATATGTCTTTATAATTATCTTTGACTTTCCATGTCGAAAAGGGGGATGAATGTCTAAGATAGGGGGAGATTTCAATGTTTCTTGATTTATGGGGAGAAACTTTCATTTATGGGTTTATGGTGGACAAACATTTTTTTGATGATATGCTTCATGTAGGAAGAGCACATACTTATTTACTTTTTGGTATTAGATGACCTTATATATTTACACATACGTACATGCTTTATATCATCTACACATCTCATTTGTCTTTTGAAAGATTCACAAAGCATGACGAGTTACTCTTTATGCATGCTATTACCTGCATGATCTTTGGTTCTTTGTTTAGTGTATTTCAGAGAGTAATTTTGAGGTTGATATATTTTGTTTAGCTTCTGTATTTTCAATCCACCTCTTCCCTCCCAATTGAGAGAAAAACTTAGATTTATGTTTCGAGGGGAAATTAAGAGTGATTTCACTTATATCCACACTAGCCATATTTTAATTGAATATATACTTTACTTGAATTGGTTTATCCAATAATACTAAATCTAAAATTTGTGGCGTTTCATTCTATTAGGGAGATCGGATTATGACATGACTCTAAGGTGGAGAGTATACTTCCTCTTTTAACTTATGGAGCTTAAAGTGGATTACTTATCGTCAATGGGGGGAAGTCCAAAGTTCATTGGTGATAACTAGTGCGCATAAGAGTGAGAGGTACGTTTTTTCTTTCTATAAATTTTTTCTAGAGTATTGACATGAAAATATACCTAGGAGAGGGGGGAACAAACTCATATATGGGTTTAGTGGAAAATTTCAAGATTTTTTTTAACTTTGTGTAAATATTAATTGCAATATGATAGGTCAATTAATGAGTAAATAATTAATAAAAAAATAAGCATATGTAGTTAAGAGTGATAGTTTAGCGGAACCTTACAAATCGGTGTTTTATCATGGTTTGATGTCTGTCTATGTCCAAGCTTGAGACAACACTTGAGAAACATCACTATCTCTAATTCACTTAAGGACAAACCAAAATCCTTACAAGGAACAACACCTTATAAATTACAACCAATAAGATGCTAAACTCATACTTGCCCAAGCGGTAACCATACAAGATCCCATGGTGTTTAAACACCTTCACTCCCTGCAACAACGACACTATCGCCTGAGAAGATACAATGGAATTTACAAAAGTCACAATAATGATATTCGTAATCAAAATTTAATGAAAAATATCTATACTAAAAGTGATATTGAAATCCGTTTACTTTCTCACTCAAGAAAAGTAAAAAATCAAGTTATCACAAGTATAATGTTCAAATGGGTTTTGGGTTAAAGCTTTAGCACAAGTGGGTATCGGGTTTATAATTTTGTTAAAGAGTGATTGATGATGTTCATTGAAGATCGAATAGGTTTTCGTAAAAGCTTGGCTTCAATGGAGTTTCTTTGTTGGAATGGGTTTGGGAGTTAGTTTATTTATTTAGGAACTTTAGTATATTAACACAAGCTTGTATTGGAACTTTACATAATGAGATGTAGTTGTATGCTCGTGTGTTTAATGAAAGAACACAAGGTATCCTTTTATAGGCTTCTAAGGAAGGATTAGATCTTAAAGGATAGTAAGGTAGTTCGGGATTCACTTGGAATTCAAATTTAAAAAATAGCCATTATTGATTTGTGAGTTTTCAAATAGTTTTAGTCGCCTAAAACCTCATTGCTCGAAAATATATTGAGTTGTATTGTTTTAGTAGGATCTGGGAAAAGATTCAGTTGACTAAAACTAGGTTTAATTGCCTAAAATCTTCTTGATTGAGGCACTAGGAAGTTAGGTTTTGGAACCATAATTTAGGTAGGTTGGGGATAGTTTTAGGTAGGTATGAGGAAGTGGTTTTTGGAAATATACAAACTAAAACAAGTTTATTTTCCTTTGTACAATATTTATTAAGTAACATTAAGAAATTGAGTGATGGTCTTCTGGTGTTTGATAATTCTTTTGAGTTATTTAAGACATGTGATGCTGCTTTGTGTTGCGTTTTGGGAGTATGTTTGATTGAACTTGAACTTGAACTTCAGAGGCCATGTGATCTCGAGATGATCATCCGAATTCTTTGATGGTTGCTTTTATGATGTGAGAATGAGCTAGCTTGTATGAATGGTTGATCTTGAACTTGTCTTGATGCTTGATGGATGAACGTGCAAGGTTTGTTGAATGCTTTGTATCTTCATTATATTGATTGGGATCGTCTATGTATGTCTTGGGCATGTTTGCATGGTCGCATGGATGGTATGTTTGTTGTAGCATATCTCATAATATATCGAGGGATTGATTTAATCTCAAGCAAATTTAAGATAAAATAAGGAAGTGTAATCATATATTAATTGTGTTGTCATCATACAAAATCATTTTTCTTGATATACATTTGTTTCAAAATCTCCCCCCTTAACAATGACAATATAAATAATATTGTGGCCATTAGGGATTTGATGAGTGGTTTGATCTAAAACAAAAAATATCAGCGTGTGGGGATCAAGGAGGAAAATCCCCTTTCATCCACTCAAGCGATATTCGCGGACTCCCACGAACATAAATTGGCCTAAAAATATAAAAAATGGAGTCGCCAGGCTATTTTGCTCAAAATAGGCCAATGATGTAGCCATCCCTGAAGAAACGACATCAAAAACAAATTGATTCATTTGAAACCGAATAGATCACATGTTTGGGTACTAAGTTAAAGATTGGGAAACCGTTAGGCACCCATTACTCCATTTCGGTATCTCATTAGCAATGATAGTATTCTCCTTTTTCTCCATAATGTGATTTCTGTGTATAATTTGTGCGGAGTAAAATTGGTGAGAAAATAAATAATCATGCCCATGTCATGGAAAAGATGGGGATGAGTCATTCTAAAGACTATGAATAAAAGGAAAGAAAATAATCTAAACAGTAGCTAAAGTGTGAGAAGTACACCAGATCACAATCCATCGAAAAAATGGAATATGCATGTGTAATGGGGCATTTGGAAAAAAATCGAAAATTATACCCCCCATAGTAATACACTAAATTATAATCCACTATAAGGTAATGGATATGCATGTCTGACGGGATCAGGAAAATGAATCTGAATAAAAATATGATAATATAATTTAATGTGAAGAACACGCTGGATAATGATTCACAATGAGGAAGTGAATTCACACATTTGACTGGGATGCTAGGAACATACAAAGTAGTGTGTATGTGTATATATATGTACATATGATTCTAATAAAAGTTAGAATTAATAAAGTGAAAAAAATAAGAAAAGATGATTGGAATCCCGAGGAAAATATACTAGTAAGTAAAAAAGTGAGTAATAATACTAAAATTTCAAATTCGAATGAATAGAATTTGGACCTTCTATAAATATTGAATTCTAACTTCGATACTGATTTGGTTTTATTTTGATGGTTATATAATGGTGGTAAAGTGGGTGAGATATGTGAGGTGGGTTGATGTAATGAAATATTAGAGGTATGTTTTGAATGGGGCATGTTAAAGGATACACACTAATTTTGAGGAAAGGACGTCTTAGGATCTGGAAAAAGGGGGTCATCGACAACGAGGTCATGCTTCCTTAAATAGAAAATATTTAGTGCTAGGAGGAGGTCCATTGATTGGCATAGGCCTAGGGCTACCTATTAGCATATACCCTGACATGCAGGCTAAGTAAAATACCCATATTCTAATAGGCAGAAGGCCATGGGTGCTTATAGGCAGTCCGAGATGGATGTTTTTAAAAAAAATGCATAAAATGGAACCGTAAGTTCGAACTACTCACGTCCATGACCATTATAAGAAGGATTCAGAGCTATACAAAACTTCATTGAGATACTCTTAGTTACTAGAGTTTTCCAAAGTCCAACAGAGATCGAAAATGATTAGTGACCTATTGATTAGGGTTTCAGATTAAAAGGTTATGTAAATCCCAACCGTAAGGCAAATTCATTAACAATGTGGACTATTAAAAAGGGTATTAAGATACTTATGAAATTTCACTTGGTTACTCTAGATTCCAAGAGTTGACTAAAGTAAAACAAAGATTGTAAATGATTGGTGAACTCTTAATTAGGGTTTCAGAGTAAAATGGCAAGTATATGTGAACCATAAGGAAAATTTGCACACAATATGGACCGTTAGAAAGGATATTCAGATACCTATAAAAGTGCATTGGGTTAATCTTAATTCTGAGGGTCGACCAAAGTTAAATAGAGATTGAAGGCATCTAGTGGAATTTGGGGTTATAAGAAAAGACCGGGGTTTGAGGGTTAAAGGAATTGTGTTTGAGACCTATGAAGGTGCATATGGGGTGTTAGAGTGGGGGTAATAAAATTGGGTCTCTACAGAGCCCCTATATAGGTGAGATTGGGATAATAAAAGGTTGTCGAGAGATAAACTCTCTAAAGAAGGTGAGTGGTGGGGGTAAAGATCTTATTCTAGGGATCTAGGGAGGGTAAGCAATCGATTCAGAGGGTTAATGCCAACTTTGTGGACCTAAAGGGTGTGAACGACTAATTAAGAGGGTCTAATCCAATTTTGCAGATCTAAGGAGTGGATGCTATCAATTCCTAGGGTTGAGTATTGTTCTACGAACCTAGGTGAATTCTACAAATCTAAAGAGTAAAAGCGATAATTCAGAGCATCGAGGCAAATCTTGCGGGCCTAGGTAAAATCTACGAACCTAAAGAGTGAAAACTAATGACTCAGAGTTTCGAAGACAATTTCATGGAATTTGGTCAATTTTGCAGGCCTAAACAGTGGAAGTGATCACTTTAGAGGGTCAAGGCCAATATTGCAGGACTAGATCAATTAAAACAACCTAAAGGGTGGAAGCAATAGATTTATAGGGTCGGGGCCAATTCAGTGGACCAAAAGGGTGGAAGTGACTCATTCAGAGGGTCGAGGATAATTAGGTGGGCCTAGAAAAATTTTGCGAACTTAAAGGGTTGAAAAAACCGATTCATAGAGTCGAGGTTAATTATGTGATCCAAGTTCAATTTGGAGGACCTAAAGGGAGGAAACGACTCATTCAATGGGTTGAGGCTAATTATGTTACGGACCTAAAGGTAGAAGGCAATTATTCAGAGGGTCAATAGTAATTGAGTGGTATCAGGTTAATTCTGAAACCTAAATGGTGGAGGAATGCTATTGAGGTGGTTGAGGATAATTCTATAATGCCCCAGCCAAGATTTACTAGTTACCGGTAGCCAACCCGATTCGACCCGAGTGTTAGGTGTGAAATGCAATAAAATAACTTATATATAAGGTTTCTAATATAGTTTTATTTTAATTAATGTTTCACTTGTTTAGCATGCGATTCTAATTTCAAGTTAAGCGTACAGAGATACTAACATAAAGTAAAAGAGAGTACTTACCTGTATAACGCTCTCAAAATAAAAAACTACACCTAACCTGCCGTAACAAAGACAAGGGTGTGGGACGAATGCTCAGTGGGAAATATATAACAACGCTATATAGAATCAAACGTCAGTAAGAAAACTATAACACGTTATTCATACTTGCACATGCAACTAGTTTATATATATACATATATGTATGTACTTAATGCATGAAACCATCTTACTTGTGAAAACGTTATTTGTTTCAATCTTATAAAAGAATTCCTCTTTCTTAATTTGACATTTATACTTCTACTTAACACATACGGTTAAATACTTGGAACAACTACACTTTGTTTAATCAAAAGCCATTTATTTACTGAAATTACCCTTTCTATTTAAGCCAACCCACAATAGTATTTTCATTAAAAATAAACTTTTCAACACACGCGAACACTGTGTTGGAGATACTTATTTTGCATTTGAAAATCTTTCAAAAGCACAACCAGGTATAAATAGAACTCCTGGGAAAGGTCAAGTCAGAATCAGAACTCAAGTCATACATTCTCTCTCTAGTGCTGAGTGCTTTAGTCCTTCATTCCACATTGACAACCAACATTCTAAGGAGTTCCTCTTGAGAAAAGTTACTATTATTTTTTTAAAGTTCATTATCTTGCACGGAGTAGTTCTTACATGGTTTCAGTTTTAGTAAAAGGAGAAGGTTTTACCAGGTGCTGCTCTAAAAGTTCTTGAAAACCTTAAAGGCAGGATTCATTGAAGTAGGTCACGCCTCACCCATTTCAGTATCTTACCAGACCCCAGTCACACTACCCTCCAAGATTGGGAGACTCCGATGGGAGGTATCCTCACTTTCATTGACAAAGAAGGTTTCAACATTTCTAAGAATCTTATTTTTTTTAAGACATTCCACTTGGTAACGGAACTCTAAGTGATTAGATTACTTAGAAGGATGTGGTGGTGACTGGAGCTAAGTCACCTCCTTAGGGAGGTAAGACCAGCTCATTGGCAGTAGCTCCGATGACAAGTTTGAGACTCATGGGCATGTTTTTTGATTTTTTGAAACAAAACAATATATACCTAGTAAGTCTAGGTCAAGGCTATATAACACCAACAACTTCCGCCTCTGGAGAGGCAACCACACTTGCAGCAATTTCGACGAAGGTAGTTCTGTCACGAAAAGTGGTGCTAGAGTAAGTTGTGGAACCATTATGTTAACCAACAACAATGGGCATGAGTTTGTAGTAATCCCCCCCCCCCCCCCCCCAAAAAAAAAAAAAGCTGTTACTATGGGGGAGGTGAGGAAAATTCTCTCATCCTCTCACAGAGAAGCACCTCATCTATACGAGGGACTATAAGACCATTACCCTTAGGATGTAAATAAGAAGATATAACCAAAGGGGTATATACCAACAAAGTTTATTAAGTTTAATGGGAAAGGGGATAACCAAATATAGCATGTGAAAAGATTCGTTGAGTACCTAAGAGTTCATGGAAATGACAAAAACTTGTGGTTGAGGGAGTTCTATAAGACCCTTACAGGAAAGGCCTACACGTGGTATTACCACTTGGCACCCAACAACATCCCCTCATAGGAAGAAATTCATAGGCAATTCCTCCCAAATTTCTTTATAACAAAGGATGATTTCACGTTAAGACACTTGGCAAAAGAGGTGCTAAAGCCCGTGGAAGAGTTAATGCAATATATCAAGCATTTTCGCAAGAGGGCACTAAATGTACATGATGAGGTGGAAGAGGAAAGGATGCTTCAAATATATTTTGAGGGACTCTTGAAAAAATAGAAGATCCATTTGGTTAATGAGACCAGAGAGGAACCTTTAGAGAGTTCACTCGGGCTACCAGCAGTATATCCACGATAATCAAATCGAGGTCCTCAAGTTGGAGGACATAAGTTCGATTGACTTTTGTAAAGTTTTAAGTCTTGAGGAGTCAAACAATCATCTATGTGGATGGAAATCCTAAGGGCGAGAATGGATGCCTCAGATATAAGAACAAAATCCTAGGTAATAAGAAAAAGTTCAAAGAGGATGCCTCACCACCGCTACCTTGTAGCGTAGCAGAAGCCATGGATTGTTATCGTACATCGGTACGAGAGGGTAGAAGTTCCTCCTCACTTGAATGGGGAATTCCTAAAACAAGTTGACAAAGCCAACCCTAAATATTTTGAGTTACACCAAACGGTGAAACACTCCACCCAATACTGTTACTACTTAAGGATAATCTTTTGCAAGGAGGTGGACAATGGTACTTTGCAAATACCACCAGTGGATGTTAATGAGAACCCACTGCCAGCTCATTATTATGCCAACGGCTAATAAGGTGGTAGCATATGATGAAGAAGAAGATTAAGAGTCGATGAGGTTGGAAGGCAGTGAAAAAATATGCGAAGAGCTAGAAAGGCTAACGTTGAACAGTAAATAGAGAATTGAGATGGAGGGGCAGCGAGATGAGTGGTTCTTCACTCCAAACCAAGAAGAGAGTAGGGGTGAGGAAGTCAAGCAAATGAACCTTCTAGATGGGTTGGGGTACATCTGAGGTAGAGTACATTTGTAATGCCTAATCATATGAAGTGGATTTAGATTGTGAATGTGAAGCCATAGCGAGGAGTCCTAAGTTCAAGTGATTCTTTAACCAAATAGGAGTGAAGTACGTCACCAGAATAGTCATAACAAGAAAGGTTTTGAAAATAGTACAGTAACAAGGAGACCCTAACTAAATTGGAAGGTACCAATTTGGAGGTTGATCAAAAGATACACTTCGGAAGTGGTCTTTTCTGAGGCAGAGAGGCAGGTGCCATAATTTCACAACCGCCCATTGTATGTGACAGCTATGATCAACATAGTTTCATTACACAAGGCATTAATGGATGAAGGGGCATCTATTAACATTATTCCAATCAATACATTGTATAAAATGAGGATTACTCAAGAGAAGATAGTTCTTGTGCCACTAGTAATTTCAAGATTTGACAGTGCCGGAATGCAGCCCCTCAGATATGTGAACGTGGGAATTAAGTTGGGGAATTTCACTTCCAACATCAAGTTTCACGTCATCAATACCAATACCAGGTACCAGTTGCTCATTGAAAGGGTATGGTAACATACTAATGGCATAGTACCCCCCCCCCCCCCCCCCCACCTACCACCAATGTGCAAAAGCAAGCATCCGAGGAATATAGATCATAATCAAAACAACACAAAAGAACTCTTTTGTTAAAGAGTCCCATTTGGTGGATGAGGTATTCAACACAGAACTGGACGAAGAAAAGAAGAGTAATTCCATAAAGTTAGAGGATAGGCAAGTGGTTGGAGGAGGTGCCCAGCCAAATAAGTATATCCACAATTGTTTGGGGGAAAGGGTGATCCCCCACATAGCAAAACCCAAGACAAAGGTGGAGGAGGAAGTCAAACCTCCTTGAACTTGTAAAAAGGTGGTCCTACCCGATGGGAAAGTCATATACCAATTATAACGGTCTACGTGGGTAGCATTATGGGATAAGAGGACCACCCCGGCACTAGAGTGTTTTGTTGTGGATGAATTCCACATCATTAAACATATTGAGGAGCTAAAAGAGGATCTAGAGCGCATGAAAAATGCCGCTAGGGAGAAACTACAAGAGTTTGAGAAAATTAACCTAGGAGTAGAAGGGGGTGAATGTAAACCCATTCTAATTTCCAAGAGTCTGAACCTAAAGCAGAAGGAAGAGGTCATCAACCTGCTCAAAGAGTTCACTGACCTATTTTCCTGGAAATACATGGAGATGACAGGGATAGTTATAAAAGTGAGCTCTCACAGATTAAATGTTCATCCCATTGCTCTTCTAGTCAGGCAAGCAACACTTACGTACAAAGTTGACCTCGACCTAAAGATAAAAGAAGAAGTAGATAAGCGATTGGAGATGGGGATGATCAAGACTATTCAACATCCTGCGTGGCTCTGTAGCATAGTACCTATGGCGAAGAAGGAAAAATCCAAATTCGAATTTGTGTGGATTTTTGTGACATAAATTTTGGCATGTCCCAAGGATGAGTTTCCTCGACCCATCATAGATAGCTTAGTTAACATTACCACAAGCCATGAGATGTATAGTTTTGTGGATGGGTACATTGACTATAATCAGATTAAGATGGATCCCATATATATAGAGAACACATCCTTTCGCGCGACACCGGGAAACTTCCACTACACAGTCATGCCATTTGGATTGAAGAATGGTGGGGCCACGTATCATAGGGCCATAATAGCAATATTCCATGATCTGTTTCATGATATACTAGAATTCTATGTGGATGATCTGGTGGTGAAGTTAAATAGAGAAATCAAGACATATAAGACCTTCAAAGTGTGTTTGAGAGATGACGTAGGTATAAGATGTGGATGAACCCCCCGAAGTGTGCCTTCAGGGTCAATGCAGGAATGTTTTTAGAATTTTTTGTTAATAAGAAAGGGGTGCCAGTTTTTGCAGACAAGAAGAAAGACATCATGATTCTTCCACCTTCGAAGAGTCAAATGTAGTTGAAGATCTTTTTAGGGAAAGCGTCCTACCTAAGAAGGTTCATACATGCGCTAGCAGAGTTGACCCACCCATTCAAACACCTACTGAAGGACAAAGCCAAGTGGACCTGGGAAGATGATCAGAAGAAGGCATTTGAGAAGATCAAGGAAATTTTAGCCTCCTCATCCATGATGATTCCCCGAAAAGTTGGGGCACCTTTGCTACTCTACTTTACTTTAATAAAAAGGTCCATAGGATAATTTATAGATCAAGATAAGGACAGAGTAGGGAAGCCGGTGTATTACTTGTCAAGAGTGATCTCAGGTACAGAATCCAAATACACCCATATGGAGAGAAACTTCCTTGCCATAGTAGTTGTGGCTCAAAATTTGTGACATTGTCTCCTAACATCTACAGTTTATATAGTCACTAAGTGTGACCATATCAAGTAACTTCGAGCATGGACAATACTGGTAGGACGAGTAGTGAGATAGTTCTTAATTTTGTCGAAGTATGATGTAAAGCGCATAGTGCCCAAATCCATCAAAAGTCAAGCGGTAACAGATCTATTGGCCCATTTACCAACTGGGAATTTTGAGCCCCCCAGTGAAGAGTTACACATGGAAAATTTCCAGGTATGCATGGCAGAAGATATGGAAAAGTGTGAAATGGAGTTTGATGGCTCTAATTCTCAAGGAACATAAGGTGTAAGAATTATACTTTCAAATAGTAAAGAGAAAATAACCCTCTCCTTCAAGCTAGACTTCAAGTGCTCAAACAATGAGGCTAAGTATATGGCTCTCATATTGGGAATTCTGGAAGAACTCAGAAGAGGCGCCAGGGTATTGTGCATGTGGGGGGACTCTAAACTAGTAGTGAAACAGGTTATTGGAGTGTTCACTCTCAAGCATTCTAACTTGTATATGTATAGATACATCATCCAGAGGTTGTTGGGACAGTTCGTGGAAGTCATTGTTGAAAGGCATGTAAGAATAATGAAAAGGCAGCCTGGTGCACTAGCTATAATATCACAGAAGTAAGACATCAATGAGCCGGAAGAAACAATCACACTATGGAGGTAAACAATGCCTACCATAGTGAAATCCTTGATCCCAAGCAATAAGCCGGAGGATTGGAGGCACCTGGTTGTGAAACAGTTGGAAATAAGAGAGGGGACAATAAAGGTGTTAAAATTGGAAAACTAACACCTGCTGTAGGGAACACTTTACTTCGAGAGCCCTGTAGGGTTGTTAGAAAGGTATGTTAGACAAAAATAAGCTACACAGAGGTTGGTAGAAATGCATGAATGCATTGTGGGGACACTGATATCCCTCTTTATCACCGGTTGTAGCAGTGGGGGTTGGGGTGCTATTATTAGCCCACCATGAGCGCAGAGGCTTCCTGTTTATAACAAGGCTATTTAAAGTGCCAAATTTATTTTTTCCAACCAACAAAAGATAATTTTGTTGAGTCCTTCGAAGATTGAAGGAAATCATACATAGCCTATCTGGAAGACGGTGAGTTTCCCACAGAGAGAGCAAATGAATTTATCTCCGAAAGATGGTAAACCATTTCTACTTGGTAGAAAGAGAGATCTATTGAAAAGGATACAATGATAAGTAACTAAAATGAATAGCTAAATAAGACACAGGGAGACTGTTGAAGGAAGCTCATGAACCCTCTTCTATGGGAGGTGCCAAACTGTATGATCAACTGATGACGCTGGGTACTACATGCCAACCATGGAGGTTGATTCCATTGGTTATTTGAAGAAATGTAAAGCCTGTCAACTGCATAGGAACATGGTACATGCCCCTCCAGTCAGTTCACATAACCTAGCAGCTCCCTACCCTTTTTACATATGAGTATTTAACTTGGTTGGAAAAATAAACCTAACATCTCTTGGCAAATCTTTGATTATTGTGGCTACAGAATTGTACTCCAAATGGGCAGAGGACATTACTCTAAGAATGGTGACTTCCCAAGTGGTAACCCAGTTTATCCAGGAGTATATCATATGCAGGTTTGGTATACCCAAGGTGATCCTAACAGATAAAGGGAAACAATTTTTATGAAAAGAGATGTCTCTTATTATAGACAAGTACAAGATTGTGCACAATAGGTCAACCATCTCCAATCCTAATGGTAATGGGCAAACAGAGGCCACCAGTAAGACCCTGGTTAATATCTTGAAGAAGATGCTAGAGGACATGCGCGGTACATGGGATGAGAAGATGTCTATGGTAATATGGGCTTATCGCACTTTAAAGAAAAAATCAGTCGGGTTTACCCCATCCTCACTAGTATATGGGACCAAAGTTGTCTTACCAGTGGAGTTAGCAGTAACTTTAATCAGATTTTATCAAAGTAATAGACTCATCCCTGATCCACGACATGTGCACCTGGAGGCACTTGACGATCATAGAGATAAGGAAAAAGATAACATTAAAGTCTTCACCCAAGTTTGTCAAGCGTAGGGAGTTCCAGGTGGGAGACTTGGTCCTACGAGCATCCACTCACCACCTCCACTGCTTTTTTGACATCAAAGTTCAAACCCAACTGGGAATTCCCCTTTGTGGTAAGAGACGTAGGCAAGTCAGGTTATTTCCAGATTTAAGAGCCAGAGAGTGACTGCCTCCAGTCCATCAATTCCAAGTGGCTGAAGAGGTATTATGCCTAGATTTGATAAAAAATCATTTCTGTCAAAGAATTTAAGCAACTCGCTCTAGCACTAGAAAAGTTATTTTTTTAATATAAAAATGATAGATAAACAAAACTTTGTAAATAGTACAAAAAATGAAAAGAAATGAATAGAAACTATGTTTTGATCATTGCATGATGACTCTTATTTTTTTTACTTACCTACTGCATGAGGTAGATCCATAAGAATAGTTTTGTTTATAAAAACTCTCTTTTAGCCTAGAAGAGGGTCCAGGATAAAGAGAACTTTGCTCATTACACTTAGGGGGTACATCCATCCTGACAGAAAAGTATATTGCGCAAAGTATCTCTAGGCATAATAGATAAATTGTTTTAGCCTTGTCACTAGACTAGTAGGAGGACATCCTCCAAGTAATAATAAAAAAATAATATTTTTTTTAACAAATTTCCCTAAAAAACAAGTTTTAATCTCCGTTCTCAAAGAAAATCTTTACTTGATTAGTTCGCAGAAATTGTGGAGAAGGGGTACTACACTCCCCTGCTCTAATTTTTTAAGAAAGAGGAAAAGAGGATTACTAACAAATTGTTTGAAATAAAGACCCCGCAAACTAGGGGAAATGTTTCTATAAAAGAATGGCATATTTTAATTATAAATTACATTCAAAGTTTGAGGTAAGGAGAAGATCTAACCCTTTTCTCCCAATTATTCCCTAAGAGATGAATGTGCGTAATAAATGCCCCCACTATTAGAGGGGTCATATCTAAAGAAGTATTAACTTGCTCAGATAATATGCAAGTACCCCACAATTAGAGGGGATAAATAAAAAAATGTTAACTTTCTTAGAAAATATGCAAGTACCTCACAGTTAGAGGGGACAGTTCTAAAAATATTAACTTGCCTAGAAAATATGCAAGTACCCCACAAATAGAGGGGGTAACTATAAAAATGTTAAATTTCTCAGAAAATATGCAAGTAACCCACAATTATAAGCTCTAAAAGTGCTAACTTGCTAAAAAAAATAGGGAAGTACCCAGCAGTTAGAGGGGGCAACATTAAAATATTAACTTGCTCAGATAATATTCAAGTACCCCATAGTTAGAGGGGACAAATCTAAAAATGTTAACTTGCTAAAACAATATGCAAGTACCCCACAATTAGAGGGCCAACTCTATAATTCGAACATGCTCAGATAATACAAAAGTACCCAACAATATATGGGGCAGTTAAAATAGATCAAGTGGCCACAAAAAATTAGAGAAGGCTATGGCAAGTAGATATCAAAGTCCAGACAGAAGTAGAGAATGAAAAACATGATAGAAATGCATAGAGTGCTTTTCATTAATAATGAAAAAGTTATTTACTTTTTGAAATTGTACAAAGGAATGTTTACATAACAAGACTATCTACCCACTAGAAAAAATAACAAATAAATCCCATTGGGACAGTAGTTCTGTTTCAGCAGGACCAACCTCCATAATAAACTGCTCCTCTAACCTAGCTATATGGGCCTCATCCTCAGCATCACCAGCCTCTAGCTTGGCCTAAAGGGAGTGAATATGAGACTGGATCCGAACTACCTAAGCCTGACCTTGTTGCACTCGAGTCAACCTAGAAGTATAAGGATTCATCATCTTCCTAAAGTTGACACCAAGAAAATGATGAACTAAAATGTCAAGCCAGTCCAGCTGGAAGTGATAACAGCGCTGAAGATCGTGAATAGCCTGGAGAAACAACGCAACCCTCCGAGCGGTCATGGGAGTAGGATAGGTAGATAAGAAATCATGAAGATAGTGGGCCAGGGCCTTCAAGTTGAAGACTGTAAGGCTAGAAATGTTGAGGACACTCTGAAAAGTAAAACTCTCGGGGTGGTGCTCCAAAAGCATCTCCAACAACTATCGCTCATGTGTGCAAAACCTAGAGGGAAACTCTGATTGCCACATGAAAGGTCTAGGATAATCTACCTCTATATAATCATAGCATGTGTTATGAGACTCAAGTTCCAAAAGAAGAATATAAGATTCCTCATCGGAACCGGCATCACTTGTGGCCTCAGAACTCTAGTCCGTCTAACCAGTCATCTTAACAAGTTCACCAACTGTATCCTACAGAAGGAAAAGTAAAAATGATAAGTCATAAAGAATATAAGTAGCAGGTGGTGCAATACACATGCTCAAATTGGAACAAAGTTTATGAAAATCTTACCCCATCTCCCATGGGAGTCAATATGTTGTCACCAAAGTGAGGAGGCGCCATATGACCCTCACTACCAGCGTAACAGAAAATAAGCAAGAGTTAACATTTCTTTTGACAAGAAAAAATGAAATGTACTAACTTTAACAAATAGAAATAACCTAGGTATGATAGTTTAATACCTGGGGAGTGTGTAGTACAACACTCACTATAGGTCTCGCAGAGTTAGGGAGGCCACCTCACTGACCTAAAAACAAGTAAATAGGAACGTGAGGGTGAGCCCACTTGCACAGTAAAAACAAGAAGAAAAGAGGGAATAAATAAGAGAGTAAGGTATGACAGTATAATACCTCACTCGCAGTAACTCTCCCTAATTGTTCTATGGTCAAAGGAACAATTGTGTCGCTAACTTAAAAATAGGGAAATAGGTTAGTGTGAGCAAGTACTTACACAGAAAATGTAATCTCAAAGGTTCAGGTAGACCAAGTGGTTACCTGAGAGATACCTACTGAGACACCCATAAGAGACCCCTCAATAGCATGAGAAGGAGCAGGATAAGAAGCAGGAGTAGGAGTGATACTGACCTGCAAAATGACAAAGCTAGAGGGTGTCGATAGACTCATACATAAATAATGCAAGTCGATGAAAATAAGAATATGTGACATTATACATATCGGAGTAGTCTCCTCCGTGATGCTGACTAGAGTCTCCCCAGACATAAAAACTGGCAGAATACCAACTTGAGAGTTAAAATATAGGTCTCGCAAGTAAAGGTACTACATCCGCAGATATGCTAGAAGAAACTACAAAATATGCATACATGTAACTAATCTAGAAAGTAGATGTGTAAAGACTAACGTACCATTGAAGTCGCTCCTGCGAAACTATGAATAGGCCCCTTAGACAAGGGGACTTCAGTCGGGCTGGAGAAGGATGTTTCCTCTACAGAAGATAAGGGGAGACTCAAGGGTGGTGCCTTTAAAGATGTCTATGTGGCCCTCATTACAGGCACTACGAATGAGGAGATCTTACTAACACCGCCTTACAAATGGAATGAAAATTATGAGTTGTTCATAGTAATGAAGAGAAACATATAAAAGATAAACGCAAACAAGTTAGAATAACTACCGGGAGAGGTGATATAATAATGCCTCCCACAGAGACAATAGCTGCTAGATTTTCCCCAGTAGTAGTAGGGTCTACTGAAGGGGGAACCGAAGAAATAAGCGATGAAGTGGTAGCACTGATCAACTCGCTTATAAAAAAATGTAAATTGAGTATGAGAATAGAAATGGCAAATAAAAAATGAGCTAAGAGACAAAAGATTTGAAACAGGTGTACTTGAAGTCCTTATAAAGAAGAAGGAGGGAAGATAACTAGTGGGATAGTCGTAGAAGATGTAGTGGCCTAATCATTACAAAGTTATTAAAGAACCAAATATTGATAAAGAAATAAATGGATCCTAACGGGAATAAGTAATACCTGAAAGGTGGAGCTAACCTGTGTAAAAGGAATGCTAGACGCAATAGTGAAAACTAGTCGTTAAGATATAGGCTGAATGTTAGGCCTATTATCCATTATCACGAAGACATGGGAGATGGTAATCCTCCTCGAAGGTGATAGACTCGGGGCAGTGCCTCCCATAATCATTGTTATTCCCCCAATAAAGGGAGTGCCACTGGAAGAGGGTCCCTGGAATGAAGACAAATGAAGACGATTCAATCAAAGATGTAGAAAGTATAATAAAATAAAATAAATGATACAAGAGACAAACTCAAAGTACCTTAGGTAGCCCGATGGAAGAACCTTTCACCATAGAGGAGGGGGAGGAAAAGAAAGTCGTCTAAGAGAAATAGTCACATATGTATACAAAAGAAGATGACTTTAATAGATATACCTCGAAATATGAGAAGTAAAACCAAATAACTCAGGAGATTTAATGATTACCTAGACCAAAGAGGAGGACACATAAGAATTCCTCGCTGTTATCGGGAATAGAGTAGATAGCTGGAAAAGTTAGATCAGAGGAGAGACTGTATTAATAAAATAAAACTAAAAAGAAAAGAGAATAATGTACGAGTAAGGGCAAGTGGAAAACCTACCTGGGTAGGCCTAAAGATGAGACTAAGATGGAGCTCCTCTCCCTAAAAAAGGTCCCTGGATAGGAATGGAGGCGATGGATCACTTATCACAATAGAGACACCCTGCAAATGTTGCAAAGATAAAGACAATTCATATATGAACTATGCATATGTAAATGGAAAATAAAACAATAAAAAAGAGGTTAAGAGAAAAGACTTACAGTGGTGGAGCGGCCAATCTTCCCATATGGAAGATGCCCAGCAGTGGGATTATTGGCGGATGGAGAGTCTATCGTGACACCTTCGCAAGAAGATTCCACCAAAATTGATAACAAATAATAAGTATCAGTGTGTTGATCATCAAAAGGATGAGTGACACTCATCTCATTCAAAGAAGAACCGTCATCATTATAGGAGGGAGTGCTTCTATAATCGACTAGTTCCTCTTCAAATGATAGAGAAGGGGAACCAGCAAGTGAAACCCCATGAAAGTCAGTTTCACTAAGTTTAAGGGAGAAAGGTGTAGTACCTTCACTAATAGGAATATAAGTAACAATATGCGTTTCAACAGATAACCCTAGGTCTTCAAAGACCTTCTCTCACATAATAATGAATATCTCCTCTACCCCAAGGTCATTAGTGCTAGACCCTTGGTCTGGTGCAGGAGAGGGAGCAAAAACCCCAGCACTGGTCTTCTTCTTCTTCCTTCTCACCCTATTTCATATTGGGGGAAGGTACAAAAACTATGGTAGTAACAGTGGTAGAAGGGTCACTTGTAACTGGTATGAAGTTATAAACATCCACATCAGGATGCTTCCTTTTTGAGGCAGCAGGGGATCTTGCCTTACCTTTTGACTTGGGCTCATCAGGTTAAGGATCAGGTTGCTTAGAATAAACAGACTTGTCGAGCAAGGGACTCATAAAGATTAGAGTGAGCTGCTCGATAGGAGCCTTGGGGATAGTGCTCCTATGCCACAGTGACTTTTGTGCCCTCTTGCCCAAGTACCTATCGTTGTTGGGAATTTTTATGAAAATGGATTCATGAGGGATGTCCCTCACATAGTTATGAATCAGGAGGACCTACCCTTGCCAAAGGGTAAACCACAAACGGGTAAAATAAGGCAAGTTATTTCAAGAGGGTACAAACATATTTCGCATATGGATAACTTTGTTCACTACCCCCTCAAATGTGAAATTAGAAAAAGCCTCAAGATATAGCTTGGAGGGGAAGGTGCTCGAAGGATGTACAAGAGTGTGAACCCCCTAATCATATCCAAAATGAATCCTCACTCTCTTAGAATGGTATAAATCCACACCTTGGCCCAAGTCATTCAGAGAAGGAAATGTGCATGGTAGAAGCATAACTATCACAGAGCTATGGGGGAATGTAGGAACAGACTCACCATCAGTAGGGCAGTAGAAGGAGCCCCCAAAAGAAGAGAAGGAGTTCCAAGTAAAAATACCACTGACGGTCTTACATTATGTCCTGATGGAAAAATCATCAATGTTATCTATCAATGACCCCAAATAACTCTTAGGAGTCATTTTGTGTGATCTTGCAGCATGAGCAACCCTGCTATGACAACCCCTAGCCTCTAGGTCAAAGTTAGGAAATCTCTCAAATAAAAAGGACATGATGATGAATGTGTTGGAAAATTTAATGGAATCATAACGCCCACAAGAACACTCAAAATCAACATGATCCCTATCCAACCAAGTGTATAGAGACCCCAAGGTTAGAGATACGAGGGGAACTGCCCTCCCTCGAGATAGCCTCACAAAAATATTGAAAAGAAGCTCACGAAAATAATCATTTGGCATCCCACGAAGAAGGAACCTACTCAGAAAAGTGACAAATAATGTTGTCATGTGTGGGGGAGTTAATTTTGTGCTCTCTTGACTCCTCAAGGTCCTTCTCGAACTTTCAACATAGGGCAGCTACTCAAAATCTTTGAATCAGTATCATTGTCACTTGGTGAAGGAATGTTTGGTGGTCCCAGTTAAATAAATAGCAACATATTTTGAGCATTCACCCAAAGAAGAGTGGAGATCTCCCACCATTTTCTCTTCGACCTCATCTTCAAAGCCATTAGTGATAACATGGCTCCCCAAGTAAGGAACAATGAGCATCTATCATATATCCTACAAAGTAATGGTAAATTACCCCCAACCAGTAATGAAATTGTGTGAATCCCCAATCCATAAGGAAGTTAGTAAAGTAAATGCAAGGGAATTTCTAGCAATGGAGCAAGACTTGAAACTGCTAATGGTGCTCAAAAGACCTATCCCCTCGATAAAAACCTTGTGCCAGGGGTTGGACAAGATATGATATACCCAGAGACCCCATTCCTTAGAAGCACCCCCACATGCCTTGACCTAAATATTGGAATGGGGAAAATCACCCCTATCCACTCGTACCCTAAGAATTGAATCAGGAAAGAAAATGGTAAAATTACAAGACTCTCCTAGACCCACTTGGATTTGCTCATTTATCTTTGCCACAAATGCCTGCTCGAAATTTGCGAGTTAGGTCAGGAAGGTATCCACTTTTCCAAAATAAGGCACCAGATGATAAAGGTAAAAGTCCATTTATTGACGAGCATCTAGGTACTCCTTTTGGGACTTCAAGTATGCAACATATGAGGACGCCCCCTAGTGGGCATCTCAACAGATGAGGATATCCCCTTTATGGGCATACCAACAGACAAGGAAGCCACCTTGATGGGCATCCCAATAGATGAAGTGCCAAAATCTCTAGAAATAGAATCCAAAATCACATAAGTAATAGAGGTGTATTCTATGGACAAAATCGTCGAGAAGGTGACGAAAATGGGTACCAAACCCACTACCACCTTGCTAGTAGTAGTGGAAATTGTGGAAGTGAGGTTTTGAGAAGATGAAGAGGCCATTTGCGGTGGTGCAAGAGAGAAGAAAGGATGGTGGCTACAGAAACTTTCATTTTTTTCTCTCTCTCTCTCTAAAGAACTTAAGTTTAAAAGCAAGTACTAAGGTAAAGAAGAAATGAATGTTTAAAAATGGTTTTTATACCTATAAGGACATATTTTTATAAGTCCGTTATCAATTTAGTATGCCGTATACCTCTACACCGTCGAAGAGCATTCAAGAGCCATTTAAATCAAATACGGATCTGAATTAATCAAGTTCTTCATCATAAAGACTTCGCGAAGTTTACTTTGGTAAGGTTATGTTTTAAATACCTTAACTTTACACTTAGAGCTTTTGGGATATTTTTACAAAATATTTTCTAAGTGTTGGAGTGGATCTTTTCATCAAATTTAAGAATGAGTATTTTTTTCTAAGTGTTGGATCGTACCTCGAATTTGACACCTAGATCGTTCAAGCGAGACAGCTATCTCGTTCGAGCGACATATGGATGTCGTGAGATGAAATTTGAATGACATATATCCTTCATTCGCGCGAGATCCTTATCTCATTCGAACGAGCTCATTTTTCGAGGCGGCGTGTTTTTATTATAAATACTCATTAAATGGTTTTGTTTTCTTTAAGTCCCACTGTTTTCCAGAACAGAAAAAACTGCGAAAGCATAATTCTTTTGGCTTCTTACTTTAATCCTCTTTATTTATAATTTACAAAAATCCCAATATGCTTCAGTGAATTATTTTGGTGTTCAAGAACACACCTTTGCTGTTGTTTACTCTTATGGGGAGGATAACTTACATCGAGAAGACTGCGTGTATAGGATTGCGGTCCTTATGGTATAGCTAGGTGTGAACCATTGTTGTTTTGTTTCTAGTCGTGGCTTTGGAGGTTTGTCGAAGACACCATGCGTTACTCTTGTGGACGAAAGCAAGATTATATGTAAGTCAATGGTCTTGTAAACTTGTCAGAGTTCTAGAAATAAAAAGGTTTTGCCCTTCGGGGATTTTTCCTTAAACATGTGGCGTATGCTTTATTTATTTATGGACTGACACATGCGCACACGTAGTCGAATGGTTTGGAGTTGATTTAAGTTTGTTTAAAAATAGACTCTAATTAAATAAGGTTTAATTGGAAACTTGTGAATTTATTTAATCAATTATCACACACTGCATCATTTATTCGGTTTTTCAAATTGGTATCAGAGAGGATTACGCTAATTTATCGCATGATCCTGATTTTTTCAAGGGTTTACTTTCTAATACAATTTGTCTACTCACATTTTCAAATTGGTATCAGAATAGGTTACACTATTTTCTTGTGTATTCCTATTTTTCGCAAAATTGTGTGATATTGATTTTTTTTGAAAAATCAGTTTTGTGAAAAGTCGCAATTTTCCAATGGAGCACTTATGTAATCAGATGCCCCCCTTTGATGACACGAGTCAAAGTTTTGATAATATTAATTATTTCAATTTGACGTTTGGTAAAGCAATTGATTTTTTGGAAAAAGAAAATTCTCGTTTTAAATTCGCGATGGACCTTTTGCAAATGGTTCAAAATCAAAGAGATTTTTATCGTGAAAAGCTTGTTTCCTTGGACCATGACTTTGTTTCTTTAAGATTATCCAAGAAGGAGAGTGATGATAGGGTCCTTTTTTCGAAAAGGAATTGGAGGACCTTAAAAATTCGATGGTTTGTGTTTGTGCCAAATAGGATAAAAATATTTTAGTCAATGAGTTTGTGGCACATAAGGATACACTTAAGGACAAGTTATCTTTAATTGAGGGAGGGAGAGATAACCTTATAGGTTTGATTGATAATTTGAAGAATGGGTCCCTCAAATTGGAAGAGTCTAATTCTTTGCACGAGTCAAAAATTTTGAATTTAAAAAATGATTTAACAGACTGGAGTAGGTTTGATAGTGATGGTAATGGCTCATCTTGTTCTAATGCTTCTAGTGCTAAAGAAAAAACCATTATTTGTTTTAAAGGGTCAAACATTCCAATGGACGTCAGACAAGGTTAACCCGTAGGTGTCGTTACACCCGTTTACACATGTTCATATTGTGGTAAGAAAGGTCACCTTAGGCATTTTTATTTTGATCTTGGAAAATGTCCTAGGAAGTTTATTTCTAGTGTTCCCTTGGTTCCTAAAGCCCCCACACGTCATTTCATATCTGTTTGGGTTAGGAAATCACTTTTAGAGGCACTTGATTTTAGACTAGTTGATTCCCGTTTTCTTGCACATGATTCTTCTCTTGCCATATCGTATAGATGATTGTGTTCGCATGTTTATCATACGCTAGTTTTTGTTTCATGATTTTTATGTTTTGCTAGCATTGTGACTTGTACTTTTTGTATAAATTTTTTCTTTTGAAAAATACAAAAAGATTTTATTTTGATAAAAATTTTGAAAAATCCAAAAAGATTTATGTATTTTGTTTACAACGTTTATGGATGAACACTTAGGATGATCGAGTCACAACATCGTTCCATTTTTTTCATGTGACTATTTGATAGTGTTTTGAGACAATATGTCAATTCATCCATGTGCTTTATAATGTTTGGACTCATTGAGATGTAATTAAGTGTTACCTCCTAAATATTTCTCTTTTCATTAGTAAAAAAGGAAGTACATATACATCTTCAAAAAGAAAAAAGAACAACTATTGAAAAAGGAAAACAAAAGATTCTTGGTTTTACACCTTCTTCTTATCTGCCTCTAGACTAGTTGAAGAAGGAGCGAGAACTGAAGGAAGAGAAGGATTAACTTTGGAAGGCTCAATAGAATCAACATCCTGGTGTTGATTGATAGACTCCACCATTATCAAAGACTCACTAGAACCCCTATCATCAACTTCCTCATCAAGGTTTGGAGGAGTCATAGGCTCATATCGCGAGAATAGCTCAGAATCCTTCGGAGTGTCGACCTCCAGCAGAGTACAAGACCACCCATCCTTGAAGAATTTCTTATTTAAAAAATTAATTTGTGAAGAAGTTTCTCCAAAGGCCTTATCATGGCCTCTATTGAAGCCAGCCTCTCTGGCCTTAGCCCTCCTCACCTTTTCAGTACCCAGGTACTTCTGTAGATAGGCAGACTTGACATTCTTAGCATCTAAGTCCTTCTGCAACTTTTCATCCAAACCCCGAGCAGTGGTAGCAGCTTTCATCTTTTCCTTCCATTTTTTTTGTTCATTAACCAATGTTAATTGGGAATAAAGCAACGACTTTTTCAACTTGTTAAAATCTTCTTCAACTTCACTAGAGTAAGAAGCTTTCAAAGCCTCATCTTTCTCCAACATATTATTGAAGTTAATGAGTAACTGCACAAATACAATAAGGAAAGTTAGTATTATGAAGAACAAATCAAAAGATAGAAAATTAAAGAAGACAAAAAAAAAATATACCAAAGCAACACTTTGAGTAGCCCTTTCAGAACTCTTGGAGTGAGGTAATGTATACGCAACAACACTCCTGTGGTCTGGAAAAGTCCTAGACTTTATTAGTTCTCTTGTCAATCCAAGGCCAAGTACCACTGGAGAGGCAGAAGAAGATATGCCAACTAACTCACATTGGTGTGGAAGAGCAGAAGAACCTTCTGCGAACTTAGAAGGAAACCCTTTATTTATTCTCTTCAAAAGGCTCTCTTTAATTTTCTTGACCGTGTGTTTCTTCATAATATCATTTTTATTTTTCACCCCTTTATTAATTTATTTGGAAGGGGGATTGGCAGGTATGTCTCCTAAAATTTTGGTAATCTTCCTCTTCCCCATGGAAACAACTAGGGGAAAATTTGAATCTAAGGAGGAAGGGGACAGGGCAACAAGATCACCACTGCCAAATACAGTGAGTGAGGAAGTAGAAAAGGGTTCTTGTTCAAGGTCAATCACAGGGGAAGGAATAGGACAAGAAACAAAGGAACAGATTGTGTTCTTGTACTACAGAAAATAAGATGCAGACCTAATGTGCTCCTCACCAATCCTTTGATGAAGTCCCTAAATAAACTTCAACTCCCTCAGATTCACTTCACTTTACTTTGGGCACCTTTTATTCTAATCAACTGCAATAAAAATTTATAGAACAACGAGTAGTGTAGCATTTAAACAAACATGTACAAGGTAAAACAATTAAATGAGAAATAACCTGTCACATTGCCAAAAGGAGGGCACCTAAGCCCTGGTACTCAGATTTCTAGTGAAAGGGTCGTATTGCTAGTTTTTTACAACAAACCCATGCTCAAAATAATCCATATTGGAGTCTGGAAGATTATCTACTAACGCTTTATTTACAGCCCTAGTCTTTAAATAAAAAGTTGTGTCACTAGTCACCCACTTATAACAAAACATTATTTTTGGAATCCCTAGATGGGTTACATGAATTTTATTCAAACTATACACGCCATTCACAATCCTACAAGTATTGGGGGCTACCCTAGCTGGGACAACGTCAAAGTATTGAAAAACTTCAAGGTACAATGGGTTAGGAGGAAAAGTAAACCCATCTTCAGCTATGAAAATAAAGGGAAACCAAGGACCCTCAGCAAATGAGAAAATATTAGTAGGTAAAAAATGTGTTCCAAAACAACCCAAGAGGGAATCTTAAATTCATTTATGAATTCGTCAAGATAATCAACAGAGTAAACCATGATGAAGAATAGAAGGGAAAATAAAGAATTCTTTCAGGAATTAAGGATTCAACACGAACTGAAGAACAGAAAACGATCACTCAAGAGAGAAAAATAAAGCTTCAACACACTGTAGTAAAAACACTAAAAAGATTTGAGATAGTAAAAGTTTGTGGCTTTTCATGCTCTTTATAGGTTGCCTCAAAAATTGGAAAAGTAATGATTAAAAGGCAATGCCGATTGAACTGGTGGCGGCTAAAAGATAAAAAAGACGAATTTTCCCAAAAACGATTCGTTAAAGTTGTGGATAATTTCAAAAATTCCATGCGCATTATATTTCCACATATAAATGTAATTTTTTACAAGTATGATGATTCAGTAACCGACCATGCCTAAAATTATTGTCGGAGCAACTTTAAGAGCCAAATGCTCCATACTCTTGTAAAAACTTCAAGCATGAAACATTGGGGGCTTCTGTTGATTCCAAAAATTATCCATATACATGGACAATTCAGATATTGACATGTGTTATATAGTGGGATATTAATACTAGTCATTAAGGATGGAATACCGACAAATTTCAAGAATACTGACCAACGCCAGGGATGCCGATCAACATCAGGGATCCCGACCAACGATGACAGGCAAACACCAACAGTTGTATACATTAATGATTGTATAGATGTAAATGTCTATGATATAAAGTCATTCCATCCTTTGATATTCCATCTCTTGTACAACCCCTGGGGCTATAAATACATTGTAAACCCTACATACAAGGACAGAGAAAAAAGATAGGCAATTGAGCAATCCCAAGGCAATATACAACAGTGGACGTAGGCTCTTCCTTCAAGCCGGAACACTTTAAAAATCTCTTGTCTCTTATTTTTATTTATATGTGATCAATTAATTAGCACAGTTTAGTTTTTTTCATCAACAGACACTATTATTTTTCTCCTCGAAAGTTCGACGCCAAAATAGTCCAAGTCACCTAAATTGGTAACCATAATTGGGAAAAAAAATTCTTCTAGGTCTTTGGCGAATGGGAGTTGTCTCCCAATGACCTAGAAAAAAGGTATCAACATTCCTAAGGATTATATCTCCCTAGACTTTATTATCAAAAAGGCTCCATCATTACACAAAAGACTAGTAAAGTTGATTAGATAAATTTGTAACTCAAACCCTCAATACTTTGAGGATGTACAATCCCCCAAGAAGTTTGGGCCACGATGAACTATTTGAGCATCAGAATGATTGATATTGATTCTTATAGGCCACCAAGGCCAACTGGTGATGATGAGAGAAGTTCTAAGGAAGAGGATGAAGATGAGGTGTAGGTTAGCCACGTTAAATGGAATTATGAATAGGCCAATCAGAAGGTCGAAGAAGGTGAGAGATTTAACAAGTCTTAGGTCATCCTTCTTTTCTATGTGCTTTTGTACTTATATCAACTTGAGTGTTAAATATTTTTGTCCATGTTTTTGGTGGAGCTTGAAATCCAAATTTAACTCCTTTATCATGGCTCTAGCTAGTATTTCTTGACAAAACTAAAGGAAAACTAAGATAAATAACTCAAAGAACTAGCTCAGTGAACAATTCCAAAAAAAGCCAATGAAGAGGCTCGTGCCAAACATAGGAATGATAACAAAACTTATCTTACAAATGCTGAGCAATAGGCCCATAAAACTAAGGTTGTTGACGAATAAAAAAACAAAGTGTTTAAGGAGAGGCAAATTTATAAGAAGAGGCCTTTGGATTATTTGTTGGTTAAGTATCCTAATTTTCCCAATTTTAATTCCAAAAAGAAGATCGTCATTGATGTCCAACCTACTTAGAGGTTATACAATGGGGTAGATTATTCATCGTCAAATGGTCATGCTGAACCCTATGAGCTTGATCCTCTGATGAATTAAGAAAAACTTCATGGGGATAAGAATTCTATCCTTCTGAACGTTGCAAATACATCTGAAGTCTCAGGCTCTATAGGTTATACCCCAACTTTCAGTTCATGAGGACTTTAGATGTGGACAATTATGGGAATTTTTCTTCATATAAGGCATTTGTGGTAAATTTATCATGTTAATATCCACTTTCTCTTCAAAGCCGGTCTATTCTACTTTATTTAGTTTATTCCATTTCTTCTTTATACAGGGTAATATGGCCACCATAATTCTGAGGGAGATATCTCAATTTGCCACGAAATCTTGTGATGCCATAAGAAACGCAAAAGTGGGGATTAAAGACAAAATCAAACTTCTTAAGGCTGACCTATCTAAGTCTTATACCAAGATTTAATAGACTAGTGATCAGATGGTGGCACCTTAGTAAAGATGAATAATAAATCATGCAATTGTAATAAGACCTCAAGATTATAAAAGACAAGCTTGATGACTTGAAGGGTCAACTTTCTCTTGCCTTGGTCACTACTTCAATGGTTGGATAAAAGTCTTTTAAAGACTTTAAAACTCATAAAAATACATCATTCACACAACCATGGTATTCCTCAAGGTTTATGACGAAGTCAAAAAGAGCGTAGCTAAAAATTTCCCTAATTTTTCTAACGTTGCCATGTCTTGGGAAGGGGGTGATGGCGAGGATAAGGCCATGGAGGAATAGGTAACAAGAACATCTAAGGTAGGGTAAGCATTTAAGGATGAGGTCCTAGTTAGAAAGGAGAAACAAATCATAATCGAGGATGGACATGTTGAAGTTAAGAAACTTCTCGCTACTGGAAACATTGAGTTGGCCCCCAAGGATGTGGATGCTTAACTTATTTGTAATTTTATATTGTTGTAAATTTTTTTTTGTAAAAACTGTTGTTGAACATATATATGAATGGGAAAATTTTCATTTGTTAGTATAATTGAAAACAGTTTATATCATTCATCATATACTATGTATATTTTATTTTGCAAGTATTTTTCTCATGGATAGACATGATTGGATGTAGTCAATTTTAAGTTTAATCCATGTTTGGTTTGGATATTGCTAGTATTATTTAGACTTTTCTCTGTGCTGTGAGATCTTGTCATCATAGTCTAGTCATACTTGCTCCCTAAGAATGAACTATTTAGTTGTCCAGTTAGGAAAGGTATGTTTGTAAGTTTTTAGAATTCCTTAATACCCTCTTCCAAAGGTTTTATGCAGTTAAATACATGATTTGGTCAATTGGGTTGGCCTTAGCCGACCTCACCTTGAAATATTTTTATGGTGTTGAAGACGTGCTTTGGTTAATTCAGTTGGCCTTAGCTGACCTGACCATAAAGATCTTTGTGCAGTCAAAGACGTGCTTTGTTCAATTTAGTTGGCCTTAAATGATCTGACCTTATAGATTTTTGTGCAATTAAATTCATGCTTTGGTCAGTTAGGTTGCCCTTAGCCGACTAACCGTAAAATATTTTTTGGAGTCAAAGAATTGCTTTGGTAAATTGTGTTAGTGTTAGCCGAGCTGACCTTGAAAGGTTTTTTCAAAACATATGTGTTGAGTTTGAAACACAATGGATTATGAACTCAAGATGTCTTCAGTTGAATCTTCATACCCAGCTCTTTGACCGAACTTTAGATAAAGCTAAAAAGAATTTGATAATCATAAAATTGAAATTGGTGTAATAACAATTCACAGGTAATGAATTATGTTCATACAAACTTTGTAAGTCCCAACTGCAATTGTTTTTCTTAATAATTAGAAGACTTTTTTTTAGTGATAATGCCTCCTGAGGTGATCAGAGTTCCTAAGGTTTTTGAATATAGCTCCTTCTAGATTTTTAATACAATAAGTATTAGGTCGTGTAACTTCATCTATTTGGTAGGGACCATGCCAATTATCTTCTAACTTGTTGAATTTTTGCATGAATTTCTTCAAGATGTAGTCACCTTCATTGAGGCTATTTAACTTGAATATTTTATTACAGAATTTTATTATGCGATATTAATAAGTTGCTACCCAGAGCATTACTGCCTTCTCGACCTCATCTACCAGGTCTAGATTTAACCTTCTCATAAAATCACTCTTGGGGGAATCGAAGTTGAGGACCCCGTGTCTTTGAAGGCTGACCTCAACTGTGACCATGGCCTCACTAACAAAAGACAACATATTGGCTATTTCTCATTTTATTATTCGCGGTGTTATCATATAGGAACATAACATGCTTTGTAGTTCATTTATCCAATTTTCTTTGGCTGAATCCAACATTTTCTTCATTTGTTCCAACAATGCTCTATCTTGACCTTTGTCTTCACAATGCATTTTGGACGAGATGGTAATGAGTGAAGTTTTCTGATTTTGGCTTTATCATAAAACTTTTGAAATTACTCATTGTCAAAATGTCGTGCTCGTTAATGAAGGTGTGGGGAATCCCAGATATCCATAGCACATTTTTATATAAAATGGAAGAATATTGCATAGTCTATCTCTATGAGTGGTTCGAACTCCACTAATTTGATAAAATAACCTACTGTTATTACTAAATACCTGAATCTTCCCTTGGTCTTTGAAAGTAGGATGACTAGATCCATATGCTTGATGGAAAAATGCTAAGGTGATGTGATCGGCACCGGCTCGGCTTCCAATCTCTTATGCACCACTATGAATCTATAGCACATGTCGCACTTCTACATGTATTATTCATAGTAATTCCTTATTGTAGGCCAGTAATATCTTTGGATTGATATTCTTTTTACCAGTGTCTGACCTATTGCATAGGGCTCATACTATCATTTGTGTATTTTTTTAACTAAGTTTGGCACCTATATGGTGTGAATACATCTCATCATTGAGATAATATAACCAATTTTGTGTAGCAACCCACTTTTCAGGACAAATTTGACTACCTTGTAATGAAAACTTCTAGATTCTTTTTAATCAGCTGGGAGAATACTTTCCTCTAAGTTTTTTCTAATCTGGTCTATCTAGGATGGTCCCATGGTTATCTCCAGAAACTTAACTTCCTCCACGTCAATGCTCCTCTGTAATAATATCTCTATGAGCACAATTCTACTCATATCATCCATGGTGGTTGATGCAAGATGAACTAATCCATCTAATCTAGTATTCTCAATTCTGGGGATAATGAGCGTTTGGAGATATTTTAGCTTTGTCAGTAATGATTTCACCCTTTCCAGGTATTTAAACATATTTTCCTCTCTTGCCTCATATTCTCCTAGAACCCGGTTCACCACTAATTGTGAATCACTTATATCCATTATCTGCTTGGCCCCTAGTGATAAAGTTAACTCCAATCCAACAATCAAAGCCTCGTATTTTTCCTTGTTATTAGATGTTTCAAATTTAAATTGGAGAAAATATTCTATATTAGCTCCATCAGGTGTGTTGACTATCTATCAAGCTTCATTTTTACTTGTACATGACAATTCATGCATGAATATCTTCCATGCGATTAGATCTTTTTCAAATCTTACTTTTAGAAGGGATCCATCTTTAAACACTTTGTTTGAAATTCACTACCCTTTCTAGTTTTACTCGGACGAGGACTCTGTTAATATTTGGGTGAGGTCAATTGGAATCATAGCAGCTTGTTCGGCTAGTCCTCTCTCCTCGTTGGTGAATTTTTCAATAAAATTTGCTATGGAATGGATTTTATTGCAGTCCTTGGCTCATATAGGATATTATATTCACCCGGCTCTATCGCCTATGCCATTAATCTTCCAGACTTTGCATGTTTGTGGATTTTTTGTTGAAGTGGGTGATTAGTGTAGTTAGAGTGGACTTGGAAATATTGCTTCATCTTTCTGGATGCGCCTATTATAGCGAGAGACATTTTCTCCATTTTTGAATATCTTACTTTTTCATTGGTAAAATATTTTCTCGTGTAGTATACTAATTTTTAAACTACTCCATAACTTTTTATCAGAGCTGAGCTAATTGCTGACTCTGACATAGCCAAACACAAGTACAATTTTTCTCCTAGGATTGGTCTTGATAGAAATGAGGTCGATCTTAAGTACTTTTTCATCTCCAAGATGGCGACATGGAATTACCCGATCCATTTAAAAGTGTTTTCAATTACCTTGAAGAACAGGAGAAACTTATCAGTTGCTCTAGATACGAATTTGTTTAAAGACTCCACTCGATCTGTTAAGCTTTGAATTTTTGTATTTCTCTTTGGAGTCTTCATATTGACTAACTCTTGGATCTTATAAGGGTTGGCCTCTATTGCACTTGGATTAATACTAAAACCCCAAAACTTTCAGCCTTCACTCCAAACACACACTTAGCTAGATCTAACTTCATTCGATATTTCTCTAACTCATCAAAGGTTTGGCCATATGTATTTAAGATGGTGGTATTCCTTCATATTTTTTTGTTAGCATGTTGTCTATATAAACATCCATATACTTCCCTATCTATTTCTCAAACACACTTTTACCAGCCTTTAATATATGGCCCCTATAATTTTTATCCCGAAAGGCACAACATTATGACAAAAAGTACCTGGACTGGTGTTGAGTGCATTATTTTGCATAAATTATGTCCAAATCTAGTCCTTGTTAGGCCTTTCGTATCATAAATTAGGAGCTTTTAGAGTCTTTTTGGTAAAGTAAAAGAAAAAGGCAAGTTTGAATAAAATTCGAGTGAAAATACAATTTTAGTAACTTCAGGGGGTAAAATCATAATTTTAGAAATTTGATTGGCCTAAAAATAATTTTTAAATGTTTACCTAGGAAAAACAAAGTTATCCCTCAAAATTTGGTTGAATTTGGAGTTAAAATGGAAAAGTTATGAATTTGGGGGTCTAAAATGCAATTAAGGGTAAAAATGTAATTTTTTAAACTTTAAGGGGATGAAATTAAATTAATATAAGTTATTTTATATTTTTACAGGTACCTCTGAAGTTTGGTAAAGATCCGAGGTCATTTGGTGAAGATATGAAGATTGTGGGAAGAATTGAAAGAAGAAAAAAATCTTGAGGTAAAAGCATGAAAAAAGGAAGTTAGGAAATTGGTTCTGATTATAATTGATTGCAGCAGTTATAGATATGAAAAAGGTTTCTAGCCTGGTGGTTGGACTTGCACGTGTAAGGAACCCTTTGGTCCTAGGTTCAATTCCCAGGACACTTAATCTTTTTGGTGAAAATACTTCTAAACTAATAAGGCTATGTTTGGCAAATGAATATCCAGCCTAACATCTTTCAATAAAGATCATATGCGCCGAAAGTTGTTTAGAAAATCAAGTAATTTCCCCTAAATCTTATCATGTTAGATATTTTTGGATTGCTCTCAAGTTTTAAAGATTCCAATCAGATAACTCCACCAGATTTCGTGAAGACTCATTTTCAAAATTGGTTAAGAATTTTAAAATTCATTTTTACCAATAAAAAAGAAGTTTTATACTCATCCAAATACCCTACTCCCAAGCCTATAAATATGACCCTTGGGTTCATTATTTTTTTTACAGAGAGTTGTAGAGAGCCACTTTAGAATAATTATTGGTAGTTTTAGTTTTAGTGCTTTATTTATATTTGAGGGCCAACAATTATTTTGTGGGAGGAATTCTGTCAAGAATATTTGTGGCACACCATTTGTAAGTTTTTTTATTTAATGCGTAATAATATTCATTCTTGCAAATTTATTATGTCAACAATTATACTAGCTGAATTTCCTGGCTAGGACTAGGTAAAATTTATCATGGATGATTAATATTGTGTGCGATTTAAATTTATTTTTATTCCCGATATGTGCTAAAGATTTTTAAAAAAAATCGATATTCATTTAAAATGACAGAATAGTGTGTTTTAAACCTTCGTTTTTGTTTGGAAAAAAACATATTTTTATTTCCAGGGGTGAGTATTTTTTTTATGGATAATGCTTGCACTCGTTTGTTTTGATACTCCATACTTAAATACTTCACTTTTAAATTTAAAAGTGAACTTTTTAAGGGAATAAGGATTTTAGCCGTCTCAATTTAGAGATGTTAAAATTTATTTTGGACTTAAAACGTATTATTTTTTTTCGAATTAAATATGACGAGAGTCGATTTAATTTGAGTTATAAATTCAGAATGACGACTTTAAATCATTGCATAGTGTTAGTTAAACGTGATAAATGGATCCCATGTCCTAGTTTTCCTGCTCATTTGATTATATCTCTCGTAGTTATATTTTTATTTGTGTGTTTGCTTAGTGTTGAAGCAAAAAACTAGACTAGGCCTAATTAATTGATCATAGATAAAAATAGGGAAAACAAGTAAGACAAAGATATTTTTAAAGTGGTTCGGCTCAATGGAATATCCTACGTCCACCGTTATGTATTGATTGCCTCGAGTTGTTTTTCGATCCCCATCAATGAGGGTGATACAATGTATTTATAGCCCAGGGGGGTGCTGATTGTTGTCGTGTGAAAGGATGGAATGCCATCATTTGTTAGGCATTTACATCAATACATAATGAGAATTAAATATAGTACTGTTGTCGCTTCATAGGTTATACACATTGTATAATTGTTGTCGCTTCGTTGGCTATGCAGGTTAGATTTTGGGCAGTTGATCAATCTTTGCAGTTGGTCGGGCTGCCCTATTGGTCGGGCTTCCATGTTAGTCAGGCTTCCTTATTGGTCGGGCTTTTGCATCATGATGACTTGTATTGTGAGACATTGGATGACACGTGTTGTCTTATAATTGGTCCATGTAAGGTGATAAATTATGGTATCAACAGAAGCCCCCAATGTTTCATACTTGGAGATGATGCAAAAGTGTGTAGTGTTGTGCTTTATCAGTAGTTCGAGCTGCTTGGTCGGCTGCAGACCTTCCATACTTGTAAAATTTATCCACTTAATTGATAATTTTTTAACGTGAATGGCAATTTTGTAAATATTTTAACTTTTAGCGAACCTTTCTGGGGTATCTTTGTCTTTTCCCTTGTTATCCACCGTAAACTCAACCGTCATTCACTTTAATCGTTACTTTTCCCAGTTTCCGAGGCGACTTATAAAAAGAGCGGTAAAACTTATATCATCTTCTACCTCTCATTTTTTATTCTACTGATGTGTTCTTTAAACTTTTGTGCGATAGTTTTCTTTTCTGTTTTCAGTTCTTGCTGAATCCTTAAACCTCTGTGAGAACTTTTCTCCCTTCTTCTTTGTTTCTTCATCATGATTTATTTTGTTGAGTCACTTGATTAATTCAGGAATGATCTTAACATTCCATCTTGGGTTGTGTTAGAACATCCTACTTTTCCTTCTGATTTTTTATCTCTTACTAAGGGCCATTGGTTCCCTTCCATTTTTATTACTAAGTGTGGGTTCATATTTCCTCACAATCCCGTGTGTCTAGAGTTTTGTCAGTATTTTGACGTTGTACTTGAAAGAATAACTCCTAACACATGGAGAGTGGTGAATAGAGTATATAGGTTAAATCAAATCTATGGAAACCATCAAGGGTAACTAGTGATACCACTTATTAATTGAAAACTAGGGAAGTTAGTAAGGCTTTAGTAGTTAACCTCCCTGATTCTAAGAGGGATTATTTTGATCATGGGGTAGTTGTAAAAAATTGGCAACATGCTCCCTTAACAAGAGGTGCTAAATATAAAGGAACTAGATGTGTTCTCTTTAGCAATCGGATAGGTTGTTCTAGGTTTTAATAATTTTTCCCTGTTTATGTTTGATAAAATGTCATACTGACTATTGTTTTGTAAATATGATTGCAGTTGAAAGTAAGAGAAAATCCCCCAAAGAGAGTGAAGTAAATTTAAAAGAATTGAAGTTTATTTGGGGACTTCACAAGACGATTGCTGAGGAGCACATTAAATCTAGTTCTTATTTGCTTCAATACAGAAATACCATTTCTTCCTTCATCAACCGACCTGCTGCTCCTCCTTCTCTGGTGATTGATATTGATAAGGAAGATTCAAACACCCCTCTTTATAATATCATGAAGAAGAGAAAATTTCTTGATCTTCTTAGTGGTAGAACTTCTGGCTCCCAGGAACCTGCTAAAGGAGCCAAAAAGAATACAGGGGATGTTTTGAAGGCCCCACTCCCCAAAAACCCATCCCCCAAAGACTCATCTCCCAAAGATCCATTCCCTAAAGATGATATACTCCCTTTTAGGAGACTTAGAAGAGGGCTTGCAGAGAAGCAGGTTGAATAGGTGACCGACCAACACACCTTGGTCGAATTACCTTCTTCTGAGGCTAGTCCTCCAACAGTTATTACTCGTGGTTTTGCTAGGAAATTGATCAAGTCTGTTACTCTTCCAGACCACAGGGGAGTTGATGGCATGCTGCCCCGGGTAAAAGTTTCTAAATTGGCTGCTCAGAGCCTTGCATCAGTTAGTGATTTCCATCTTTTTAGTTCTGTTGTCCTTTATATTTTTCATATATTAACTTGACCTTTTTCTCTTGCAGTTCTTGGTGCATTTTAATAATATGTTGGAGAAGGATTATGCCATCAGGGCTTCTTCTTTAACTGATGCAGGGGAAGATTTTATTGCATTAAAGAAATATTTGCCTGAGTCTCAACAAGCCTTAGAGACTGAGAAGAGTACTTGGGCGGATAAACTGAAGATAGATGAAACTTCACATCAAGCATCTGATGGAAATTCCCTTGAAGCTGAGTGTATGGCTAAGGACGATGAGCGAATAGCAGAGGAAGAAGAGCACAGGGAAAAGACTGTTGAGGAGCTTGTGTCCTCTAAAAGGTTTAAGAGTAGGTTTGCTGTTAAGTCATCCTTCAGTTCTGGTTGGGACATGGCCTGGAATAAATCCATTTCTGCTACCTCTGCTCAGATTGAGTATGCAAAACAAAAATGTTTCAGAGATTGTTGGGTTAGTGCTCTACAAGAGTTAAACATTATTGAAGACTCTGAACTTTTTCAGAGACATACTCATGGACCTCCTTCTACCATTGAGGATGAGATTAAAGATGAAGTTGGTTCTGCAGAGTCCTCTCTAGTGGTCGAATCTTCTACCGATCAACCTGAAATAACTAAATCTTCTCTTCCTCCATTCGACCAAATCGAGTAACTCTAGTCCGTAGCCCCTTCTTCTGAGAAGGACCAGACGATTGAGAATGATAGGGAGAAGGTGTAAAGTTGTTCAGCATTTTCCCTTTTGCTTTTTGTTTCTTTTTCTTTATATTTATTGTACTTGAATTCTTTAGTATCAATAAAAAAAACTTTTGTTCCTTTTTTGTCTCTTGTTGATTATGCATGTTCTTGATTCTTGTTGTTGATTGGGAATCATTTCTTCTTCCTAGTTTGTAGCAAAGATGGAATAACTATCTTCTAATGATATCGAGATACTGAGAAAATGTAATGCTTTTTTCAAAGATTGTCATACGCACTTATCCGAGGAAGAAATTATTCAGTTGCTCGGTGATGATGCATCAGAGCAAGCCAAAGAAGCCTACAAGTATTTGAAGTAATTACTTGATCGGGAAGTAGAAAACAACGTTGCCTACTATGAGATTGTAAAAGAACTTCAAGAAGAGAATAAAGAATCCACTATGATGTTGCACTAGAGCTATGAGAAGAAATATCAAAGCTTAAGTTTAGGTCAGGGTTTTGATAACTTTGTTTCTATTTATAATAAAAAGGAAGCTTTACTTAAGCTTGAAGTTGAAGAAACTAGAACTGTTGCCAAACTTCTCTAAGAGGAGAAAAATAATTTGAGGGATGAAATAAATCTTTTGAAGTATGCCTATGGAACTGTAGTTGCTACTACTAATGAGGAATACTCCTTTTTAGAGGCTGAAAATGCAACATTAAGGGACGAGTTGGAATCCTTAAAAAAGATTAAGCATGTATCCTCTTCTCGAGAAAGAAATAAGCCTAGCCGAGGAACCAAAGAAGAAATTAGGACTCAACAGACCCTTGTCAATCAAGTTGCGTAGTTAAAATCTAAAGATCGAGTTATTGCTGAGATGTCCCAGAAGCTACAGACCTTGTGTGAACAATTATCCACTAAATCTTCCCAATTACAGATTAAGGATGTGGGTACTAAAGAAGCTGCAGTATCATGTTGACAAATTAACCTTTCAATTACATAAATAGCCTAGGGAGGTTTAGATTGATGGGTATAATGAAGCTCTGGGGTGTCTTGATCATAGACTACAACAGGCTAAGAATGAGTCCTATAAATGGGGTTGGATGAATGCTTCAACTGTGATGAAGGTGGATCGAAATGATTCATTGTGGGATTGGTATGATATAAGTTTGCCGGAGCTTGACAATCCTCCATTCAAGTTAGATGTTAACTAGATTCCTGTTCATCGTATTCCTCAATGCTTGATTTCAAATTACTTATGAGATTACGAGCTACATGATGAACTAGAGATCACCCGACCTCCTCATATGCTTGATTTTCCTAGTAGTAGCAAAGCCCGGTTGCTTAAGGATTTTAACTTCAGTAACTATCCTTATACTTTGGATGATCCTTCAGTTAGCGTGGATCCTATTTCTAAGGCTGAAGGAAAATGCCATGTAGAATAAGGGTTTGTATTTTGTTTCTAGATGTTAAGAAACAATATGTAATCATTTAATTGACATAATGAAAATATTATTTTATCAATTTTAGATTTGTGAATGGATCAATTTTTAGTCAGTCTTTATATATGAAAATCTTATTAGTCTTTGACTATGAATGGATTAACTTTTAATCAATCTCTAATTTTGGATTGACAATTTTGTCAATCTATAGTTTTTCACCGATTCTATTGATATCCTTAAGATTATCCTAAGTATCATAATAATTACCAATGCATCACCATGGTTCTACTAATGTACCTCAATTTTTAGGTAATTGCATTAGTTACCTTGGTTCCTAGGCGTGAGTGGAACATTTTTCCATCTTTTAGCCCAGTTTAAGTGAAAATTATTCATCCGGGTCTTCGTTAACCAAGAATTTGGGACTTAATTTTTCCTTGCATGGTTTTTTGACAACCAAATTTATTAGGTCCTTTATTGATGTCGACCAACATTGTTGTTGTTTTTATTGATACCGAGCAACATTTTTATTGGTGGTTTGTGTTGACAACCAACTTTGTTGGTGCCGTTGTTGATGTCGACCAACATTGTTGGTGTTTTTATTGATACCGACCAATATTGTGTTGGTTTGTTGGTGGTTTGTGTTGACAACCAACATTGTTGGTGCCTAACTTTGTTGGTGCCCAACTTTGTTCATGCCTTTGCTGATGCTGACCAACATTGTTGCTGACCAACATTGTGGGTGTTTTTATTGATACCAACCAACATTTCGTTAGTGCTTTTGCTGCCGCATTTGTTGTGTAGTGCATTGCACTAGTACTCCAAAAAAATACATAACAAATTTGGGGAAATCATATTCTCATTAATATTAAAATAAAATGAATACATCATGATTACATCACTGATAATATTTCCTCAAGTGTTCTGCATTCCTGGGATTTTTAAATTCTTCACCTTCCAAGGTCTCAATTCGATATGTTCCTTGTCGGATGACTGTTGTAATGTGATAAGGACCATGTCAATGGGCTTAAATCTTATTATTCTTTCGAATTACCTTCTTCAAAACATAATCACCTTCTTTTAAGTTTCGAGGCTTCACCTTCTTATTGTAAAAATGTGCAGTTCATTGTTGAGAGGTTGTATTGCTTAAAGCTGCATCTTCACGTACCTCTTCCAGCATGTGCAAGTCCAACCTTCTTATCAAATCACTAATTGGGGTATTGAAGTTAAGAACTCTCTGAGTAGATAAATCTAGATCGGCAGGAATCATAACTTCAATACCAAATGCAAACATGTAGGGAGTTTCTCCAGTAGCACTTCTAGGGGTTGTTCAATAAACCCACAAGATAGAATGAAGTTCATTGATCCAATTCCCTTTAGCGTTTTACAACCTTTTCTTTAACCCATTAAATAAATTTCCATTAGTTACCTCCATGTGTCCAGTGCTTTGATGGTGGCCAGGAATATAGTGGATTTTTTGGACATTGGATTGGGTACAATAATCAACAAATTCGTTGTTATCAAATTGTGTGACATGATCACTGATAAAGGTGTATGGCAAGCCATACCTACAAATCATATTCTTCCAAATGAACCGATACACCTTCTCATAGGACATATCGATCAAGGGTTTAGCTTCCACCCATTTAGTAAAGTAATCAACAGCTACAACCAGGTACTTGAACCTTCCTCGGGTGGTCGGCAGAGGCCCGACCAAGTCAATTCCCCACATGGAAAAGGGCCAAGGTGAAGTTATTGGTGTTAGGAGAGCTTGTGGAGTCTTGCATATGTTGGAAAACCTATGGAACGTATCACACTTCTTGGCAAAAGATGCACAGTCTGCTCGCATAGATGGTCAGTAGTACCCTTGTGTGTTGAATCTTTGCAATAAAGTTCTCCCAACTACATTGGCCACACAGGACTCTTCATGGACTTCCTCAATCACATATTTTACTTCAGCTGGATCACACATCGTTGCAAACCAACATTCAGTCCTCTTCTATATATCACACCATTTTCTAGCACATACCTCGCAGTGGTCGTGGTGGCATAATCCTTTGATTGAATTGTGTAGGGACTTCAGCTTGCAGAGTTTGAGCCAAATATTATATCGTATCTTGCATAACCTCTTGAACCTTGGCTAAGCTAGACAAAATTCCAGTTAAATCAATGATTTTTAGAGGGGTAGAAGGATTAGGCGGAATTCCCTTATTTCTGGTGCTTGATTCAAGAATTTCAGCCATGGATAATGAATTAGTGAAAACATTTAGAAATATGTTCACTCAGACGACGCCAATCTGTTGATGCAAAAAACTATACTAGGCATAATTAATTGACCACAGATAAAATAGGGAAAACAAACAAGACAAAGTTATTTTTAAAGTGGTTCGGCTCAATGGAATAGCGTACGTCCACTGTTATGTATTGATTGCCTTGAGTTATTTTTCGATCCTCGGCAATGAGGGTGATACAATGTATTTATAGCCCAAGAGGGGTGCTGATAGTTGTCGTGTAAAAGGATGGAATGTCTTCATTTGTTAGGCATTTACATCAGTACATAATGAGAATTATGTATAGTCTTGTTATCGTTTCAGAGGTTATACAGGTTGTATGACTATTGTTGCTTAGTTGGCTATACAAGTTAGATTTTCGAAAGTTAATCAGTCTTCCCAGTTAGTCCGGCTGCCCTATTGGTTGGGCTTCCATGTTGGTCGGGCTTTCTTGTTGGTCGGGCTTTTTCATCACATTGACTTGGACTTGTGCCACATTGGATGACACGTGTTGACTTATAATTGATCCACGTAAGGTGATAAATTTTAGTATCAACACTTAGTTTAATACTAAATCTCATCTCCAAACCAATTTAGTTTAGTTAGAAAGTCATAATTATTTTCAAAAAAATTTGATAAATCCTCGTGGGTTAAACCCGTACTTACACTCACTATTCTATTATAGCCTGTGCACTTGGAGTATTTGATAAAATTAACAACAAGTTTTTGGTGTCATTGCCAGAAATTTGTTCAATTTTTTTAAAGGTGGTGACTGTCGGACTAGTTGTTTTTTACTTTTCGCATTTTTGTTAGTAAAAATAAAAAAATAAAAATTGCAAATTCAAAAAAAAAAATCATCAGCTGATATTTTTGTTCTTTAGTTACTTGAAAAAATCATATTTAAGTGTTTTTTTAGAAAATAGCACTTTTAGCACTAGTTTATCAAAAAAATACATAAAATTTGAAAAAAACATAAATAAATAAATATATATATATATTGGAAATTTCCAAATTCGTTTTTTTAGTTAGTGGACCTTAAAAAAATCTGAAAATTTAATTTTTTTATTCCAAGCAGTAATTCTATTTTTTTCGAGTAAAAAAATTATTTCATGAGTGTGCTTTTTTGTGTTTGTGTGTTAAATACACCACTAGTGCGTGTGTCGTGTATTTTTCTTCACTTTTCTTTTAAAAAAAATTATGTGTCGCACTTTATGTTTCGTGCAGTTTTTTTTTTTCCAGAAGCATATTCAAAAAAAAAGAAGGAAAAAAACAGTGAAGAAAATTTGGGAAAAGTGTTCAACGGTGTGCGAACGTGAAGAAAAAAATGTACAATCTTTCCACGAGCACAAGTAACTCTCAGGGACGACTGAAACGTAGGCAGCATTTCCCTCCCATCGACGTCAACTTAAACTTCGATCCAGTGTAAACAAGTGACCTTAAAAAGTCCACGTCGGTGGTATATTTTTGTGTGCTCCTACATGGTTTAATTTCGCATTTAATTTAGCATGTTGCATAAATTGATTTACGGGAAAAAACCCATGTGAAAGATAAGGTGGGGATTTCATCACCCTTCCTTAGCCCGAAAATCACTAATTAACCCAGCATTTGCATATCCCGATCCATCACATTTAATTTAAAATCAAGTAGACATTGTCCTTAGGATATCACATAGTTCATAGGAAACCTCTTAACGAGGCTATAATTAAAAACTACTCCAACGTGAACTTGTCAAATCGATCCTGTTTCACCTTGTCTAGGATTGATGGTTTTTAATGTGTCTTCATACCGACCAGCTACCTGGAGGAAAAAGAAGAATTTGAACAGATAATTGTAGTTGGTCGTATTTCAAATTTTCCCTTGTCAAAGAGTAAGAGTTGTGTAATTAGGGAGATTAAGTCGGAGACCTCTGCTGTCATCGATTAATCTTAGGAAAACTAGATTCTAAAATTTAAAATTCCCCTCACCTAAATTAGATAAACCAATTTGCTTTGTGTTAGCTAGGAATTACGTGATTTAACTCAAATTTGTTTTATTTTAATTTTCTTCACATAAAAAAAAAGAAAAAAAGAAAATTCGATAAAAAAAAGAGAGAAAACTTTCGAGTGAGGTCAGTGTATGCGAAGTTGGTTTCGAGATCGTACCGGTCATTTGTCGAGTGTGGAATCTAGCTTCTCCAATACTTATGTAGGTAGATTTTTTATTTTCACCGAAATGGGAGATGAGTTAGCAAAACGTACCCTTAAAGATTATCTTTACCCGACCAGGTCTAGTCAACCTTCGTGCATACGTCTACCCGATCACATTGTGAATAATTTCCTATTCCATCATGGACCAATCCAAATGTTGCCCGTGTTTAGAGGTTCCAAACAATGAGGATTCCTACCTTCATATTCGGGAATTTGAGGAGATATGTGGGACCATTAAGTATCAACAATTCACCGATGATATTTTCATACTTAAATTGTCTCGTTCTCGTTGAAAGAAAAAGCCAAGAGTTGGTTCAACTCATTAACACCCAAATCAATCACCACTTGGAACCAAATGAGTGTCGCCTTCTCCAAAAATTATTCCCCAACCAAAAGACGGCATCGATACATCACGCCATCAACACATTTAGCCAAAAGGAGGGAGAAGCCTTATGAATGTATTTGGAGAGATTCAAGGACTTGCTACTGCAATGTCCGCACCATGGGATTGAGATGGGATGCCAAGTCCAAATTTTGTATGAAGGGTTCGATTATAATACTCGAACTATGCTCAAGTCATTATGTAACAGTGATTTTACTAAAAAAAATGAGGTTGACGCATGGGTATTCCTAGAAGCCGTAGCGAAAAAGTCCCGGCAATGGGCACCTAATAGAGAATCTAGGCCCACCACTTCCAATGAGTGTTTTTCTCGCAAAGTCTAACAAAGTTATGATTTAAATACCAAAGTGGCCCCATTGTCCCGACATTTAGAAGCTTTAGAGACGAGAAAAGAGGGTAATTGAACCACATCTACGGATGTTCAACATGTAGGTTCCCCTATGTGTATACTTTGCGATGCATTTGGCCACTTAGTCGAGAATTTCTCCACCCTTCTATCCCACAAGGAACTCACCGAGCAAGCCAATGCCCTCTAACAAAATAGGCCAAAGTATGACCCATATTCCAATGCATACAATTCGAGATGGAGAGACCACCCTAATATTTCATGGTCCAAGGGTCAATACCAAGGAAGTGGAGGTCAATCTTTCGGTAACCCACCCCCGGGTTTCCAAAAGAATGCCACCGCACAATCGTATCCCTCGTTTGAAAAGATCCAATCTTTAGAGGTTTCGATGAACCTTCTAGCCCAAAGTACCCTTTAATTTTAGAAAACCACTCAAAATGTCCTCAAATCCACCCAGCAAAGCATGCACGCGAATACTCAGGCCATTACCAAACTCGAGGTTCAAATGAGCCAACTAGCTAACGCATTGAGTGAGAGGAACAAGGGAACATTCCCGAGTTAGCCCGAACCCAATACAAAGGGTAACATGCCTAGGGGTCAATTTGTTATTCAAGACGACACGAGTGTGTCACACACCCAAGAGCATGAAAAAGCCATCAGCACGCTTAGGTCCAATAAGGAAGTAGTGAAAAACATTTCACCTCCTACCGAGAGTGAATACGAGAAAGGTAAGGAGAAGGAAGATCCACTCGTGGATCCAACTTCCTCCTCACCCTTACCTTCCGATCCATCTGTAAAGACCTATGTCCTAAAAGCTCCATTTCCCCATCTTTTGGTGACCCAAAAAAAAAGGAGCAAGTTGATAAAATGTTGGAAGTATTCAAACAAGTACAAATGAATATCCCACTACTTGATGCTATTTAACAAGTCCCATCATATGCTAAATTTCTGAAGGACCTTCGTAAGTTCAAGAGAAGCACCAACGTACCCACGAAAGATTTTGTCACCAAGCAAGAAAGATCGATCATTTCTTATCGAACTCCCATCATGTATAAGGATACTGGTACACTTACTATCTCTATAAAGATGTGGGATCACCTCATTGATAAAGCCCTTCTAGATTTATGGGTAAGCATGAATATTTTTCCATACACCACGTACGAGAAACCATGTTTGGGTGAGTTGAAACCGGCTAGGATTACCTTGTCATTAGCTGACCGTTTTGTGAAAATCCCAAGAGGTATTTTTGAGGATGTCCTAATTAAAGTGGGTAACTTTATATTTCATGTTGACTTTGTTGTCTTCTACACCCAACAAGTGAAAAATCAGATTGTATAAATCCCTGTTATTTTGGGTCATCCTTTCCTCGCCACATCTGATGTCGTCATTAGGTGTCATAGCGGCCAATTGAACCTATCCTTTGGTAACATTACTATGGACCTTAATGTGTTCAATATCTACAAACAACGGCCCGATGATGATGAACCCTAGATGTCGACATGATTGAAAGTATCATCCAAGAGATTTTCAAGCAAACTTATAATGACGACCCTCTAGCAGTTTATCTTACCTTTTTCGGGTCCAAATTTGTTGTCGAATGGTCCATCAAAGAAGTCAAAACCCTTCTTTACTCCTCCCCCATCATGTAAGTAGGAAGTTGTAAGTATAAGCATGAGGCCCTCTCACTTTCCTCATCATATATTCCTATATAGATTGTGAAAGCTCCCGTGCTTGAATTGAAGCCACTGCCTGAAACACTCAAGTATAGGTTCTTAGGACCTTCTGAATCCTTTCATGTTATCATCGCGTCTGATTTGGACAAAGAACGGGAATGTAAACTATTACGTGTTCTCAAAAAACACAAGGAACCCATAGGATGGACCATAGGTGACATTAAGGGGATAAGTCCCTTGGTGTGCATGCATAGGATACAGTTAGAAGATAATGCTAAAACTTCTTGTGAAGCACAACGTAGACTTAATCATAATATGAAAGAGGTCATACGAGATGAGGTACTAATATTGCTAATAGGTTATCCCCGTTCAAATGGTCCCGAATAAACCAAGTGTTATGGTGGTGAAAAATAACGTTGATGAGTAAATACCCACTAGGATATAAACCGGTTGGAGAGTGTGTAATTATTATAGGAAGTTGAAAGTTGTTACAAGGAAGGATCACTTACCTCTTCCTTTCAAAGACCAAAGGCTAGAGAGATTAGCTGGCTATCTATAAAACTATTTTCTCGATGATTATTCCAAACACAATCAAATTTTCATCGCTTGTGAGGATCAACAGAAAACCACTTTCACTTATCCATTTGGTACTTTTTCTTTCTGACGCATTCCCTTTGGGTTATGCAACACACCCGCTATCTTTAAGTGGTGCATGAGGAGTATCATTTCGGATATGGTGGAGCGTTTTATCGAAGTCTTTATGGATGATTTTTCTGTATTTGGGTCTAGTTTTGATGAGCGCTTCAATCACCTCACCCTCATTCTGAAGAGGTATACGAAAAAGAACTTTGTTCTTAATTTGGAAAAATGTCACTTTATGGTCAAATAAGGCATAGTGTTAGGTCACATCATTTTTGAAAAGGGTATCGAGGTAGATAAAGATAAAATAGATCTCATTTCTAATCTCCCACCCTCTAAAACTGTGCATGAAGTTCAGTCATTCTTAAGACATGCTAGTTTTTATAGGAGATTTATTAAGGATTTTAGCAAAATCTCTCGAACCTTGTGCAATCTTCTTGCCAATGACATGCCATTCGATTTCACTGACGAATACCTTCAAGCCTTTAAAAGGCTAAAGACAAAATTAACGTCTGCACCTATTATGAGACCCCCGACTAGAGTCAGCCATTTGAGATCATGTGTGATGCTTTCGAATATGCCATAGGTGCGGTTGTAGTTTAGCATAATGAGAAACTTCCTCACGTCATCTATTATTCTAGTAGGACTCTTAATGATGCCCAATTTAACTATTCCATGACTAAAAAAGTGTTCCTCGCTGTTGTTTTTACTCTTGAGAAGTTTATATCTTACTTGATAGGATCCAAAGTTATCATTTTCAATAATCACTCAGCCCTGCGATACCTTTTGTCTAAAAAGGATGCTAAGGCCCGTCTCAATAGGTGGATCCTATTACTACAAGAGTTTGACCTTGAAATTAGGGATTAGAAGGGATGTGAAAATGTAGTGGTTGATCACTTATCTAGGTTAACCATTGAATCATCTGATAACATATTGCTACACAATGAGTCCTTTCCCAATGAACAACTAATGCTTGTCTCTCAGCTTCCATCGTTTGTTGATATTGTGAACTATCTTGTGGCGGGTGAAATTCCAATGCATTGTCTAAGAAAGATCGTTCCAAATTTTTAAAGGAAGCAAAGCATTTATTTTGGGATGTCCCGTATCTTTTCAAGTATTGTCCCGATCAAATCATTCGAAACTGTGTACTCGATCATGAGATTCAAAGCGTAATCTCTTTCTACTATGACCAAGCCTATGGAGGTCATTTCAATGCTAAAAATACCACTATAAAAAAAATTTAGTGTGAATTCTATTTGCCCACTATTTTCCGTGACTCGAATGATTACAGTAGGAATTGTGACCATTTCCAACGGTTAGGAAAGATCACACGTAGGAACATAATGCCCTTAAATCCCATTCTGATTATCGAGGTTTTTTATTATTGGGGCATTGATTTTATGGGTCCATTCCAAAATTCCCAATAGAATCTTTACATTCTTTTGGCAGTTGATTATGTGTCTATGTGGCTAAAAGCCATATCATGTAGGATGAATGACCTCTATGTGGTGGTTAAAATCAGTCGAGAAAATATTTTCTATCATTTCGGTATGCCTCGAGCCATCATTAGCGATCAGGGAACCCATTTCTGTAATCGATCCTTCGATAGTCTCATGAAAATATATTTTGTCATACACAAAGGAGGATGTTCTTATCACCCTCAAACTAGTGGTCAAGTTGAAGTTTCTAATAGGCAAATCAAGCAAATCATCGAGAAGACAGTGAATCTGAACCTGAAGGATTAGCCTTTAAGGTTATTGGATGCATTTTGGGCTTATCGCATCGCCTACAAAATGCCACTTGGTATGTCCCCGTATAAGCTTGTCTACGGAAAAACCGACCACCTTCCATTAGACTTAGAACACAAGGACTATTGGGCCATTAATACCTTCAATTTCAATTTACCTGTTGTGGGTGAGGTTCAAAAACTCCAACTCCATGAGTTGTAAGAGATTTGGAATGATGTGCACGAAAATGCAAAATTGTTCAAAGAGAAAATGAAAATGTTCCATGACAAGTCCATCCTACGGAATTTATTCGAGCCTGGATAGAAAGTTATCTTGTATAATCTAGGTTGAATCTCTTTCCCTGTAAATTGAGATCTAAATGGTCTGGTCCCTTTGTTTTAAGGACAATCTACCCACATGGGGAGGTTGAGATAGAGAATCCTAAAAAAAGTGAAATTTTCAAAGTTAACGGTCAAAGGTTGAAGCCATATCTGTAATTATGAGATCAGGAAATGGAGGACATTGTCCTCCAAGACCCTGTGTACCACTAGTGAACATGAAATTGAATCATTATTGTATCATAGTTTTTGTTTTATAGGAATTGTGCGTTGGAAAAAGTCCCTCATTACGGTAATATCTTACATATATTTCCCGCCTTTTTCAATTTTTGTCTTATACATTGAGGACAATGTAGAAGTTTGGTTTGGGGTTGTTGAGGTAATTTTTCCCCACCGTGAAAACAAAATATCACAAAAATTTCATAATTTCAAAAAGATTTTCAATATTATCGAGTTTTGAAACGATTTCTTAATATAGAATTAATTCAGGGATCCCTCAACTTATGAAAGTTTTTACACATTAGCCATATAATATGATCGAAAATGGATATTGAAGCGAAAGTTAATATGCTTAATGAACAAATGTGTTGATTTTTAACCTGGTGAGATAATGTAAAATTTATCATTTTCGAGAGATTTAAATCAATCCGAGTTAAAATAAGTCAAAATTTCCTTCGGTGATAAATTCGTTGATGATCTCAAATTTTGTGTTTTGTTCGATTACTGAAAACAAAAAGTCAAAATGTGAGTCTGAAGAACTAGAAGTCTTAGTAAGTCGTCTTGAGACACAAATCAACTTAATGAAACTTGAGAAATGAGATTAGGCCACTGTTTGAAAGCCCAAAATTCAGCCTAAACTAACATTGTTACATTCTTCTGTTGCAAGCCCATTTGAGGCAAAAAAAAAATATGTATTTTTAATGAAAACCCATTATCCTACCTAACTCCAACTCCAACTCCAACTCCAACTGGGAGTTAAAATCCCCTAAAAATAAAAATCCATACCCATTGTCTGAGAATAGTAGGGTAAAATTATAGTAGAAAAAAGACCAAAAGAAAAGGAGGTTGCAAAAATAATGTGTGAAAAGAAAAGAAAAAAAGAAGGAAGAAAAAGAATTTTAAAAAAATGTGAGTTTGAAAAGAAAAAGAAAATTGAGGTTGGAAGAAAAATGCTTAAAAGTCAAAATACCGAAAAATATCTATATTCTCAAAAATTTTTGAACACCAAAGCCATTCCTTCTAGCTAAAATTCGAGCCTATAATACAACCAAAGAAAGTCCTAATCGGTCTCAAGTGAAATTAGTCATAGTGTGGAGAGAAGATGAATGTGATTCAATATTTTCAAAAAGTAATCGATGTTCTGTTCATGAGATCATATTCAGTCCCTATAAAAAGTTCATTTTTCATCATGTATATGTGAAAATTACTCATTTAAATTTACTATTTTATTCACATATACCAAGAGAAAATAACCCATTTTTGAGTGTTCGATTAAGAGTGCATCCCGTGAGATTTTGAAATCAAAACAACCTTTCGGATAAGAAATGTAACGATCAAATCTTTTGAAATGGACGGTTATATTGGCTTTGTACACACACATGATAAGTTGAGATTAAGAAATGAAGTTCTACTATATTTATGAAGTTTGCATTCAAACTTGATTATATTACTTTCGAGCTTTTTTGTATTGAGTCAAGTTTTCAAATTTTGTGGGTATATTCACTACAAAACCTCACAAGATAAAACTCATCCACAAGGGTGACCTAGTGGCTTAACGGCTTGTTGCACATGCTAAGTGGAATCGTGATTCCTACGAAAGTGAGTTAGATTTTAAAATTTTAGTTTTGCTCGAGGACTAGAAAAATTTAGGTTTGGGGGTATTTGATGAGTGCATTATTTTTCATGAATTATTTCCAAATCTGGGACTTGTTAGACCTTTTGTATCATAAATAATAAGCTTTTAGAGTCTTTTTCGTAAAAAGAAAAATGCAATTTTAGTAACTCCAGGGGGTAAAATCATAACTTCATAAACTTATGGGCCTAAAAATAATTTTAAATGTTTATCTAGGCAAAACAAAGCTCTCCCTAAAATTTGGTTGAATTTGGAGTTAAAATGGAAAAGTTATGAATTCAAGGGTCTAAATTGCAATTAAGGGTAAAAGTTTAATTTTCTAAACTTTAAGGGCATGAAATTAAATTAATATAAGTTATTTCATATTGTTGCAGGTACCTCTGAAGTTTGGTAAAGATGAAAGGTCATTTGGTGAAGATATGAAGATTGTGGGAAGAATTGAAAGAAGAAAAAAATCGTGGGGTGAAAGCATGAAAAAAGGAAGTTAGGAAATTGGTTCTGGTTATAATTGATTGCAACAGTTATAGAAATGAAAAGGCAGCTAGCCTGGCGGTTGGACACATGTGTGTAACGAACCCTTTGGTCCTGGGTTTAATTCGCAGGTCCCTTAATCTTTTTGGTAAAAATACTTCTAAACTAATAAGGCCATGTTTGGCAAATGAAGATCCAGCCTAACATCTTTCAACAAAGATCATATGTGCCGAAAGCTATTCTGCAAATCAAGGAACTTCCCCTTAAACTTATCATGTCAGATATTTTTGGATTGCTCTCAAGTTGTAAGGATTCCAATTAGATAACTCCACCAGATTTCGTGAAGACTCATTTTCAAAATTGGTTATGAATTTTAATTTTTTTACCAATTAAAAAGGAGTTTTATACCCATCCAAATACCCTACCCACAAGACTATAAATAGGACCCTTGGGTTCATTTTTTTTTTACAGAGAGTTGTAGAGAGTCATTTTAGTATAATTTTTTGTAGTTTTAGTTTGAGCGCTTTATTTATATTTGTGGGCCAATAATTATTTTGTGCGAGAATTTTGTCAAGAATATTTGTGACACACCATTTGTAAGTTTGTTTATTTATGAATATTAATATTCATTCTTGCAAATTTATTATGTCTACAATTATACTAGCTTAATTTCCTTGTTAGGACTAAGTGAAATTTATCAGGTATGATTAATATTGTGTGTGATTTACAAGTGCTAAAGGTTTTTAAAAAATTGGTATTTATTTAAAACGACGCGAGAGTGTGTTTTAAACCTTCGATTTTTTTTGGAAAAAATCATATTTTTATTTCTAAGGGTGACTATTTTTTGATGGATTATGCTTGCACTCATTTGTTTTGATAGTCGATGCTTAAAGACTAAACTTTTAAATTTAAAAGTGAACTTTTTAAGGAAATAGGGATTTTAGCCATCTAAATTTAGGGACGTGAAAATTTATTTTGGACTTATAACGTGTTATTTTTCCTCATTAAATACGATGGGAGTAGATTTAATTTGAGTTATAAATTGGGAATGACGAGTTTAAATCATTTCATAGTGTTGTTTAAACGTGATAAATGGATCCAACGTTCTAGTTTTCACGCTCATTTGATTATATCTCTCGTAGTTATATTTTTTTGTGTGTTTGCTTAATTTAATACTAAATCTCATCTCCAAACCAATTTAGTTTAGTTGGAAAGTTACAAATATTTTGAAGAATTTTATTTTTGATAAATCCTCATGGGTTCGACGCGTACTTACACTCGTAATTCTATAATAACCCGTGCACTTGTGGTATTTGATAAAATTGAAAATAGCTGGTGATGAAAGCGGTCGTCTCTCTTCCCTCCATTTTCATTTTAATTATGTTATAACCAGAATAATCATCCATAAAGCTCCATAATTCATGCCTAGTTGTTCCATACACTAGTTGATTAATTTGATGAAAAGGATTGGGACATGCCTTATTCAAGCCTGTGAAGTCCACACACATTCCCAATTTATCGTTCTCATCTAGTACACAATGTACATAAGTGTGGACTTATCCTGGACTCTTCTGCTCAACTTCACGACCCCTGCGCAGTGTCGATCAGACTAATCAACATATAGGCCCATAACACAAAGGCCCATTTCCATACATCTCGACCTCTGAGACTTCACCCTCAGAACAGTTGCAATCACACGCAAAGGCTTATTTTGCGATCATAGTTGACCCCATGTCTCAGATTCTCCATGTGTTGGCCTCATATGATGCTGGCCGGTAGAGATACCCCTACTGTTCGTGGACAAATTCCATAGTCTAGGAGTTACTTGCCTGGAAGACTAGTCTAATAGCCTTGGCCTGGCCAATACCAATGTAGCTGACCTCAATATTTCACATGGAACATGTAACTTATGCATCACTAAGCCATTATAGGAGATCAACGATTCACGTGGGGGGATATTTCATCATCAGAATCTACACATGCAAAAGACAGGTGGAACCCTCCCATTAGACTACCCAGCTCATGCACACCAGGTGCATGCTTGGGGGTGGCACTGCCCCCCCCCCTCCCAATGCTATATAATCCCACTTCATCTTATTTGTAAAGTATCAAATAATTCACCATCTTATGGAAACTCTGCGTAATTATAACCTACATAGAGAAAGCTTGAGTGAATTTAACAATGACCTTCAGTGCCAATTTATAATATCAAAATCACTATCATCTTACATAGTGGAGTAGGCTAAAGCCAAACCACTTATATGCATATGTTTATTTCTTTCTCTCTCTCATCCCCTTCATTATTTACAAACATTTATGTGATTTCCTCCATTATTAATATAGCTAGACCTAGAGTTGTGCACATAATTGATATTGTGATTCTTAGCATCATCATTTTGGCACCACGTGTTGAAAATAGATTTTTATTCTTTTTCATTTCTTAGCTTAAATCCTCTCCTTTTGCCTCTAGTGGTCCAGATCAACCATTATTGGACCTAAATCACAATTGAAATATCTTGGATGAGTGTTCTTCAATCTTCTTCTTGCTCATAACTCATTTCTAGATTTTTGTTACTTGTGTTCTCTACTCGGGGGTAAATCTCACCAAATATGGCATATGATTTACCTCCTAATGCTGGCCCAAGTTCCATCCAACCCACCACCACTACACCAAAAGGCTTATTTTGTAACAGATTTATTTTTCTATTTGTAACGGATTTTATCCATTAAAAAATTGTAATGGTTAAAAATTGTTACAAATAAAATATAACCATTGGAATATATCACTAATCATTGCAATATATCATTTAAAGGAAGAAAAATTAAAAGAAAAACATAGTTCAAGTCAAATGGGATTTACTCCCCCCAATTCCCAAAACTTATCCCACTCCCTCTCAGCCTCTCCTCGCCGACCTGTGTCCCTATACCCTTTCCAGTCATCTCATATATAAACTAATAAAAATCCTAATATGTGTCGTAGTGGAACACATAGTCACAGTGAGAGAGACCACTTGAGAAATAGTGACTGTAAAGGTTAGTTGTCTCGTCATTTCCAGTTTTCGATGTCATAAATCTAACTAGTATATAGGTAGATAGGAATATGTGTTTGATTGATTAATGTAAAGGGATATAAATTCTAAAATTGTTCCTTTACTTTTCAATTACGTGAAGTTCCATCATTCCTAAATTTTAGGGAGAGATATCCCTTCTGAGACAGATGAATACCCCGAAATCTACCATATGAAACTTTAGGTAACTGATGATCTTCGTGACAAATCCAAGTTTTAATACCCCATTTTATATGTATTTTTTATTGTCGATGTAATGAATATTATTTATTGGTGGTGTTCATATAATCTTATGAAATTTAGGTTGTTTTTGTTGATCATGTTCTTTTTAAGGAAGTTTCAGAAAGTGAAGAAGAGCATTGGTGAAATACTTGCGATCAATGAGGAATATTATAATATTATATCACTTGATCTTTGTTACATGTTTGGGATGTTACTAAATTTCATCCTAGTTATGATATTAAAAAGATTCAATTTTTATGTTCCATATATTCAACTAACTATGCCAAATAATTTTTTTCCCGTTTGCTATCCCAAAATCTTAATTTCAAACGTACCTAAGAAATTTTTAGCTTTTCTAACCAATACCCTTATTAGGCCCCTTTCCTTTAACTACAAGATGTTCTTGGCCCACTAGGTATCCTATACTCCTAATACACTATTAAAAATTAATTTTAATGTGATAAGCTCGTTCTTTTCTTCTTGACCAAATTGTAGGATTTGTTATTCAACGGTTGAGCTAATGACTCATAAGTTTTTAGTGCGGTTGTCATATTTTTTAGATTTGATAATGTTATGTATATTGAATAGACATTTTCAAAGAAATTTCGGTGATGATCATAGCATTACCCTTACTTTTGTGCAAAATTATTATTCATATTTGACGTGATTCTCTTAACAAAAAGTTTCATGAATTCAAGAATATTAACTTCTTTTACATTTTGTGGTCATGTAGTTACTTTGATAACTGTGTGTAAGGGTGAAACCTGCCTCGGGGATTATTGATTTGCTAAGGTTCTTGAATATGTGCATCATTAGTTTTTAGTTGTTGGAAATTCCTGAATTAAAGGGTAATGAATTTCGTACTTTTGCACATCAGTTTATTAACCACTAAAGTTAGCATCTATTGTAATATTTATATGTTCTTATGTTCTTATGTTTTATGTTTTTAGTGTGAGTGTGTACGTACATGTGTTTGTTATTCCTTACTAACAGGATAAGTCTGTATAGTTTTCGTTGTGTTATATTTATCACCTGAAGTGTCTTTAAATGATAAATTCAATGATCTCAAGATATTTCTTGGTCTTTGACCTTTGTAGTGTTTTCGGGGGACATTTTATCTCTAAAGTAAAGTTTATCAGATGGACTTGATATGTTGAGTAAGTTGGCTTCATAATTTTGAGTTTGATATTGAAAAATCAATCAACTTAGGCCTTCAATCAATTCGACTTGCAATTGATATGTAATAACGGGAAGGAGTTGTTCTTTACAGGGAGGGGTGATAGTTTTACTAGGACTACCAATGCAAGATTTTATTTATCTTTTTGTAATCACATAATTAATTGTTAGGTTCTATTTAATTGATTAATTTACTTACCGAAAATCGTGTAAGCTATCTATTTTAGATACCATACCTAAGGAAGAAGCTAGGTAGATATAGATCGCCCGAGTCGATTTGATTGAATATTTTAGGTGGGCACAACATATCTATGGTGATAGAGACTCTAGTCACCCACCTTAAGTAGCAGCATTTTAAAATTTCAATCATCAAATTTCCCATCTCTTACCAAGTAATCAATACATTATTTCCAAACCTGAGAAAAATTGTAGATAGATTCTCCATCGAGGACGAAATAGTTTGATTGAAAAAACAAACTATTAAGGTGCATTATCATCAAAGATAGAAAAACATTGAAAATAGTACCTATGATTTTTTAAAAGCTTGATATCTTTTGGAAAAGAGATAAGTGAATAGGTGAGATAATATCCACTTCTTATGTAATTTTTTTCGTAGAGATAAGAAAAAACGTAGACACCTTTAGAGATGCATCGTAATGACATCTTTTTGGTTGCTTTCGAATGAGAAGAATTTCTAGAATATTTAAAGATAAGCAGGTAGTAATGGAAATCCCGTCGAAAAGGATCATGCTAAAGGCACCCCCAATGTAAGTAGGTAATGGGGGGTATTAGATTAGTGCTTTTTTACCTTGGATCGATCTCATTATTTGAGACATCAATTTTGGTCCTACAATGAAGTCATTGTTTAAATTTTTTTTCTGCAACTTGTTTTATGTCAATGGAGGGGAGAGTTGGTGGTTCAAGGATGTTTATGGTCTATGTAAGCTTCGATACAAAATACGATTATAGGTTAAACTTTCAGGTCTATTGGGTTTGTGATGCTTTATTTTATCTTGGGGAGGTTTGATCAATATTGTGTAATATGTGTCTGGAATGTTCAATTGAAATAGATTAACTTGGAGCATAAAGAGTTTTGACAAATTTATTGGGGATAAATAATTACGGGATGTCGAATCGATTAATTCACTATACCCTTTATTTAGTATAGAAGAGATATACTTGCTCTCAGTGTGATATTTTTTTATGTTATCTATGGCATGGGAAGAAATGTTCTTTTGTGTGAAAGATGGAGTTTTGGTCAAACTTTGGTACCTTAATAATTTAATTATTTTTTACAAGAATTTATGTAGTTGGGGGAATTGTCATTCCAATCATTTTAAACAGTGTCTTGATAGTATCTATGTTAGAGGTTGCTAGTGCTATAAATTCATGTGAAACTTAGAGGGATGAAAGGGAAGTTATTGAAATGGATTTAGGAGGCGTATGGATGATGGAGAGTTCTTAAGATATTTATCGTTTGGAGGGCGGGTGGAAGAGAATTGAATTAACGAATAAATTGGAGGAATTTATTTGAAAAAAACAAATATATTGGAGTCAATAAGGTGAGAAAAATTACCAAACTCCTGTTGAAGCTAGAGACTCATAATGTTGGTCTTTTAAGTATGGAATATGAAATTGTGGAGGTAATACAAGTTTTTGAGAATCTGTATATCAACAGTGAAGATGTAGTACTGAGATTGGAGAGATTAGGTTGAATTTTGATTGATGACAACGAAAGTTCTTGGTTGGAAAGACTATTAAAGAAGGAATATATTAGGTTGACCTTCTTTGAATGTGAGGGTGATAAATCATCAAGGACATTTTATATGACCACGCATCAAGAATGTTGGGACTTGGTAAAGGAAGGTGGTACGAATTTTGTAGAGTAGTGTTTTGAATGCCTGCTCGAATTTCACATGCAGTTGTCTTATCCCCAAAAAGGTGTAGTCACTTGAATAGAAAGATTCTATCCCAATTAGTGTAGTCACTTGTTTATATAAACTATTGGATAAAATGATATTTTTGAAATTGAAGTATGTTTTGAGGGATATTGATGATGTGTCTCAAGGGGACTTTGAAGGATTGTTTGAGAAACAATACTAAAGGCATAGTCTTTAAGGTTGATTTCAAGAAATAATAAAATCATGTGGATAGGGTTTCTTGGATCATGGAGTCAGTCAGGTCAGTTGACTAGGTAATCTTACTTTATTTCTTTATCTTTATATGTTGATCTATTTTTTGCCTCTTAGACTTCCCCGCTTATGTTATATAGTGAGTGCAATATAATAAGTCATTTACATTTTTTACCTCTCTCTTTTGTTCTCCCAATTTATTATTATTGAAATTTACCTTAGCATTAGTGAAACTTGTCGCATTGTTAAAACTCCAATAAAAAAAGGAAAATTGCAATGTTGTAATTTTTTATTTTTTGAAAGCAAAGTGATGCATTAAATGGCCGGCAAAAGGAAAATTACCTTTTTTATAATCAAGGCGAGGTATGACTTAGATTATTTTGTGTTTTCTTGTGACTGACTCCATCCATCCGAAATTAAAGGTCCTATTTTCCTTTTTAGAACGTCCCAAATGAATGAATTTTCGAAATGGTGAACATGTTTTGATTTTGACTATTGAGACTCTTAACTTGGGACGAAGGGAGTATTAAAAACCTTTTTTTAACTCCGTCAGTGCAAAACTTTATTTTGTATTTCCGGTCCCAAGCCCTGATGAAGAAGGAGGGGAGGAGGTTTTTTTAATGTCATTGAACTTCATTGAAGGTTGCAATTAGTATATCAAAATATAAAAGTATCTTTATAACCAAATTTGTGCCAAATCCAGGTCTAATAAGTAATAACAACCTTGCATGTCTTTCTTTTTTGTTTCAGGCTTTATTTTCCTACAAATAATCCTACTTAGTTTCTATTGTATAGGCCAAAAACCTATCATCTTTGATCTTAACAATATCGTCAATCAGTTAACTATGTTGATTTTTCCCAAAACATGTGAACTAAGTAGGATTATTTGTTTGATAATATTTTTCTTTTAATTTAAAAAAAAATTATCTTACATTGCAATTATGACATTTTTTGTGTTTCAGGTGGCCGAACATAACAACAAAGTCCTATTATTGAATCATATATTGATAAGTGGAAAGTTTCCCATTGGGATGAATATTTGTTAGAGTCCTATACGTTCCAACTCAAAGTTCTGGTATGTGTTCAAAATTTTCCTTTTGAGGTCTTTTGTGACACTTAGTGGGATTAATAAATACACATTTTGACATCCTAACTTTCATTGCAACATTCTTAACCAGATAGTAATTTCGTCTTCTCGTAAATTATAAGTGAATTGCTTGAATCTATATTTGGTCGCATTATGTTAAACTTTCTGAGTATGCCTTGGATACCATTGAAATGTTTAGATTTGGGAAGTAAGAAATATGTCATGCATTAGTTGAGTTAACATTTTGTTTCTAAAAACAAAGGCAAAGTTTAGTATGTTCCTCTTTTCCTAGATCTAGAAGTTATGATACGACATGTATGCTACTTATGATGATGATGGAGAATGATTTTAATATTCCAATAATATATCATGTTAACTATACATCGTAAGTGTCCACACCGTTTCCTTCCTTGAAGAGACTTCTAGGAGCTTAAGTTGATGCCTATGTTACCCCTCTATCACTACAAGCTGCATATGGACCCTAAGTGTCCACACCGTTTCCTTCCTTGAGTTAGATGTCCTATTATCTTAGAAACCCCGACCATGTCTACCCCAGGGTACACTCTCGGGGTCCTTGAATGCTCCATATTCTCTAATTTGATAAGTGTGCACCATGTCGCTATTATTATTTGCAACCATAACACCTCTCATTAATTTGGACAAAAGAAGATTTGTTGTCTCTATCGGTTGGTGGTGTCATAGATAGGTTAACCTGAAATTCACAACCTTCGTCGTAATTGATCAATGCGAAGGGCTCAATTGGCAGAGGATGGACCACAACGGTCCCAGATAGTTACTGGGGTTCAAGCATGGGCTACTTCACCTCCTTTTCTGGCCTCGAAGTCTACAATGGAAGCCTGGATAGAATGTTGGTGTTCAAATATATGACTCATCAGAGCAAGCAAATGGACTAAACACGTTCCAACTGTTCTTGCAACTGCAGGTTTTGTTACTGCTAGTTACAACTTTATACGTTTCTTCCGTGGACGCAACAAAATTATGACCCATTATAAGAAAAAGGCCCAAAAAGTCATCCCAAAGCTAATATGATATGTTGTAGACTTTCCAAATAATTTTTAAATGTTCATCTCTAAACTTGTTAGTTTCAACAATGTGTTTGACGATCTGTGTGATGCCGTCTATTGATCTTGGCTTTCAGTTAGAGTTTGTGTGATGTCTTCATCAATGACTCCATTGGCGCATTAATTGAATCATCAATAGCAAGTATGTTCTTCCTGTTTGGTTTGTCTAGTGATACCCCTTTCTGGAACATGATCAGAGGGATACTAATTGGATTATCTTTCCTATATAATTGATCGGCTTCCGAAAGAAGTTTAAGATTCACAGAGAAATACCTTAAGGGTTAATAGTAGAGAGCTCAATGGAATTCATTTTATTTACAGGAGACTTCAAAATAGTATTATGATGTTGTTTGCTTTTACGTTCCCTTATGATATTTTCTATACACTAATGGAAATCAGGGGGCTTGACATGTTTAATGATGGGTCAAATACAATCAGTAAACGGATTTATGTATGGGGAACTTTAGGAATGGGATGAGTCATAATGAGAACCAATTAATTTGAAATATTTATCCTTATATATGCATGGTTAATGCTTAGCATCGGATGTTATGTATTTTGTAGATATACATTTACTTTGTCTCATTGATATTCTTGATTTTGAACAACCAGGGGACAGCGAATTTAGAGACTCACACTGAGCTTGGGCATAATATGCCCTAAAGAGTCTGAAACCGCAATTGATAACACACATGTTTTATCTATAAAGATTTCGGAGTGAGTATTAGTTTAGGAACAGAAGAGGGTGTGACAATAAGATTTTTTTCCTCTATTTCTTATCAGTTTTCTATTAGTGTTTTGAACTGGCTAGTTTATCACGGCATATTAGGTATCCGTGTCTGTTGTTATATATGTAATTATCCTTCTATTTGCATTTTTAGGAACTTTTATATGGGGATTGTAAAGGATTCACTTAGACCCTTTATTTTTATGTTTTGCGTCAACAGTGAATTGTTCCTTTTTTTACTTTTATACAGTAGTATTTTTTTTATTGTAGACTAAAATCCAAATCAATCACTTTATTAGACTTTAGAACATTTTTCATCGCTAAATATCACTGAACGTCACTTATAGTGGAAATTTTTTCACATTTTGCAACGAAAAATGTTCGAAAGTCCAATAAATTTACTAATTTAGATTGAAGTATAAAATCAAAAATTAAAAATTTATTAAAATTAAAGATTGTTTTTCTTTCAAATTCTATTGTTTTGGCGTTTTCATTGTGGGGTCACGTAAAAGTTCATTTTCCCCAATTCCATTGTCCATTTCCATGGAAGTTCAATACTTTTTCGAATTCACCAAGAATCCCAAATTTTTTCAATTAATAAAATTATTTAAAAGTCGTCACAAAATCCAATAACCAAAAACAAAACATGAATGCAAGCCTAGTTTACAAGGAACAATTTTCCTTATTTCCCCAGAGTTATCAGTAAGGACACCAATTTGACCCATCTTCACCATGGACATAGAAAAGTCCATTTAGAAGTTGTTTCCTCCAAAAGTTACCTCAATTTGAACTTGTGCTTTGGTTTCACTATCATCGAAGAGAGTCACGTCAGACTGAAATAAACCTTAATTATCTCTCACCCATTGAAGTGTAATAACTGGTGTCAAAATTGTTGAAGATTCGAAGGTCCATCTGAACAATTGCAGTGTTATATGTTGGCTTGCATTTTACCTTCAACTGAGCAATGTAGTTTGAGTCCATGGTTGGGTAAGTGTCATCTTTACCCAAGAAATTGTAAATCCGGTTTGTGAAGGAAGTGAAAATCCTTTAGGTTTTTTAAGACATTTTGCGTCATTTCTTTGCTACACTTTGTAACTTTAACCACTGTAAGTAGGTAATGGTGAATACCTTTTCTCTGCTCTCTTTTTAGTCCATCTTCACTCTTTTTATTCTATATGTGTTTTGAACTTTGTTGATTTTTTTTCCTTTTTTGCATACTATATGTAACTCTTTAATTTTTTTTTCATATTAAGTAGGTATGCATATGTCCGGATACTCATCGACCCCAATATCTTTTAACTTCGATTGGGTCTGGATCATCATCGACCCTAAATCGATCATTCATGTATTGGTCCAGATAATCATCGACCCTAAATCGATCATTCATGTATTGGTCCAGATAATCATCGACCCCAATACCAAATTAAGCATACATTAGGTATTCACACAGCCTAGGTACCAATATAATAGGTATTCACACAATCAACTTATTTATACTAGTACGTAATATTATTTTCACTAATATTCACCGTACTTTACCATTTATATATGAGTTTACTTCACTCCCGTACTCCCCTCGTAGGCCTACTATAGAAGAATATATTTCCTAATATTATTATTACAAATGAATAAGAATTCCCCCACCACGTCCATTTAGGAATACTAGAAAAAAGAAAGATTTTAGACATTTCAGAGCACCGAACCGATCCGCTTCACAGGACCGGACTGGCTCATTTTTCTATTATGGTCGAACCGGTTCATTTTCTGTTAAGGCTGAACCGATTTGTTTACTGGAACTCAGTTCTCTGTTTCGCAGCAGCGTTTTTACACCTATTTTATACCCAAATCTCATAAATTCTTTTCCAAATTCACAGTCTATCGTTCCTAACTATTTCTACCATAGATAAAAAGATTTCTAACGTTTCAAACACATTAAGACTTCTCCTAAATAAATCAAGAAAATATCAACCCCCTTAAACTTTTTCATAAACTAGTTTTGTGTTCCTTCATTAAATTCCATTCAAAACCCAGATTAAAATCCGAGGTAATAATCAAAACTTTTCTGATTCACAATCCTCTACAGATATAAACCCTAACTACATGCAATTTTACCCAACATGAAATCAATTATTACTCTTCATCAGGGTTTTGAAATAAAATCAATCTATTTATGAAATCCCTACACATAGGTACTAAAACTTCAATTCAATTTTCAATAAACACTTTCATTAGATTGATTGATCTGATTTCATGATTTTTAGTTGATGATTGATTGTTTCTTCTCAAATCTTCTTTTCCAATTGACTTGAGGTTCAAGAAGCCCTTCACCACCTTCTCAATTCTCTCCTTCGGCTTTAGAAAAATGGTTATCTCTTTTCTCTAATGGCCTCTATAATCTTTTATGTTATGATACCTAACCCCAATCTCTAAATATCAGATCTAAGGATCTAATTTTCATATATCCCTTAACCTTTTTTAGAAAAATTACTGTAACGCCCTTAGTAGGTGTCGTTTTGGTCCAAAATTGACCACCTAGGGCCCAAACTATACCTCTGGGTACACTATTTCAACCCATCCCGAATTATTCGTGACCTCTAAATTTCTATCTGAGTCACTTAGAATATATTTATCATTCCTCACCTCAAAATAGTTTACACGTGACTCTTGGTGAGATAAACTAGAATACACACATATGACTCGTTATGCCATGTAATGATAATCATTTATTATTTACTATTCGCACTTAGTAAATTTCATCAAAATATTAATCAGTATCTAAATCTTTATTAATATTTAATAATCACATTTATTAATTAAATCACATTAAATTACTTCACTCGCGTAATTTAGATAGAACGTATTGTCCTTATTAATTACCAAATTAATTTTAAAAACTGTGCTAAAATACTGGGCGTTATATACCTCCCCCCTTACAAAGGAATTTTTTCCTCAAAATTTAGACATACCTATGGTAATTAACTCTGGATACTTCTCTCGCATGTCATCCTCTCGCTCCGAAGTCGACACCTTAACATTATGGTGACCCCACTGAACTCGGACCAAGGGCACCACCTTGGACCGTAGTTTATCCTCATCACGATCTAGAATAGCCATGGGCCTCTCCTCGTGTGAGACGTCTGGATGTAAGTCAATCTCTTCAAGTGGAACATGCCAATAAGCCCTCCCGTTCCTCTTGTATTTCTTCAGTGATGACACAAGGAACACATCGTGTATCCACTGAAGATGCTCTGTAAGTCCCAGATTGTATGCTGTCTGTCCCACCCTCTCTATAATAGGACACTACCCCACATATCTCGGTGTTAACTTCCTTTTCTTTCCAAATCTCATAATCCCCTTAATAGGAGATACTCGAACCAACACCTGGACACCAACCTCTTACTCCACATGTCTCATGTTGGCATCATCATAACTCTTGTACCTATCGTGAGCTATTGGAATGCGCCCTCGAATTAACTCAATCTTAGCAGTAGTATCCTGAATCATCTTGGGTCCTAAAATCTTGTTATTCCCTACCTTTAACCAGCATGCGGGAGAACAATAAGGTATCCCATATAGTGCCTCAAATGGTGGCATCCCGATTGTAAATGGGTATGAATTGTTATATGCAAACTCTACCAATGGAAGGTATCGCTCCCAACCTCACTCAAAGTCCAGGATACACATCCTCAGCATATATTCTTGTATCTGATTCACCCTCTATATCTGTCCATCTATCTAGGGGTGATATATCGTACTCAATCTCAAGTCAGTACCCATAGCCTCTTGAAAGCTCTGCTAAAAATGTGACACAAATACTTTGTCTCTATCAGAGACAATATTAATCGGGACTCCGTGCAGCTTAACAATCTCCAAAATGAATAGTCATGTGTACTTCATCGTGTCATAGTCTGGGCGAACTGGAAAGAAGTGGACAACCTTAGTCAACCAATCCACTATCACTCATAACAAACTGTGAACTCGCTACGAAGTAGGTAACCCAATAATAAAATCCATTGATATTCTCTCCATTTCCACAAAGGAATCTCAAGTGGCAGTAGCATCCTCGAAGTTCTCTGATGGTCAACCATCATAAGTTAACAAGTAACACACTTTGATACAAACATTTATATGTCTCTCTTCATGTCGGCACACTAGTACTTTCTCCTCATATCCTGGTACATCTTGTACCCATCGGGGCATACCGTAAATCTAGAACGTGAGACTCGATCATAACTTCATGTCTCAAATCCTATTCCTCGGTACTACCAACCTCCCATTAAAGCGCAGGCCTCCCTCAGAGATAACTGAGTTGGCCTTTGCACCCTCATCCAATAACTACTATACTTTCTCCTAACAAAACTGATCATTTGCCTGTTCCTTCACTACCCTCATAATAATCTATGGAGTGATAGCCATAACTGCTATGTATGCTCTGACAACCTTATCCTCCTGATGGAGCTCACTCCACTTTTCTTTCCACACCTCTACTAAATCTCCAGTAGGTCGTCGGCTCATCGCGTCTGCCACCACGTTAGCCTTTCTAGGATGATATTGTATATCAAACTTGTAGTCCTTCATGAATTCTATCCATCGCCTCTGCCTCATGTTCAGATACTTCTTTATGAAGAGATACTGAAGTGACTTATGATCTGTGAACAATGTGAATTTCTCCCCAAATAGGTAATGTCTCCATATCCTCAACGCAAAAACGACCGTTTCTAACTCTAGGTTGTGGGTGGGGTAATTCTTCTCATGGGTCTTTAGCTTTCGATACGCATAAGCTATCTCCCTCTCTTCCTATTGTAACACACCCCCAATTACCTATAAGGATGCATCCGTGTAGACCCGATACCATACCCCACTCCTAGGCAATGCAAGTATGGATGCGGAAGTCAATCTATCCTCCATCTCATCGAAGGTCGATTAACATTGGTCGCTCCACACAAATGGTACTCCCTTACGAGTCAAGTTCGTCAAAGGCCCAGTAATATTTGACAACCCCTTCATGAAGTGACAATAATATCCGTCCAACCCCAAAAAGCTGCGAATCTCGGTCGGTGTAGTGGGCTGCCCCCACTCCCTCACCGCCGATACTTTTCTTGGATCAACAGTTATGCCCTTATCGGACACAATGTAGATGAGAGACTGTACCTCCCGGAGCCAAAATCCACATGTACTAACTTTGGTGTACAACTAATGGTTCTGTAACGTCGGCAAAACCATTCGTAATGATTTTCATGCTCCTCCTCTGTCCGTGAGTAAACCAAGATGTTATCAATGAATACTATCACAAACTGATCCAGAAACTCCCAGAATACTATGTTCATGAGATCCATGAACACTGCAGGCGCATTGGTGAGCCCAAATGGCATCACCCTGAACATGTAGGACCCATACCTCTACCGAAAAGAGATATTAAGAATATCCTCCTCCCAAATACTCAACTGGTGATAGCCTGACCTTAAATCGATCTTAGAGAAGTACACATTCCCTCTTAATTGATCAAATAAGTCATCAATCCTATGTAACGGACACTTGTTCCTCATCGTTAACTTGTTAAACTCCCTGTAATCCATGCACAGGAGAAGTGAACCATCCCTTTTCTTTATAAATAACATCGGAGTACCCCAAGGTGATGTACTTAGCCATATGAAACCCTGACCTAAGAGCTGCTGAATCTTCTCTCTCATCTCTCGCATATCTGGGGGGCCATGCAATACGATGCTCTGGTAATCGGTCTTGTCCCTGATGCTAAGTCGATGACAAACTCTATTTCCCAAATCGGTGGTAGCCCGGGTATCTCTTGGAAAATGTCCTCAAAATCTCTCACTACAGGAATCGAATCTAAGGGAATGACCAACTCCTGCGAAGTCTCCTCCTAAATGTAATATAAATGAGTTCGCAATCGTCCCTCGGGAAGATGCATCGCTACTAGGAACATCTCATATCCTGGAATTGAAAACATAATTGTCCTCTAATAGAAATATACCGTCGCTCTGTATCCTGCTAACCAGCCCATACCTAGAATCACGCCATACCCCTCCATATCTAACACTAGGGGTCTTTCGCTAAGCTCAGTATCCTAATAATAATATTGAATCCTATACAAATCGCATAAATCAAAGACCCACAATCTATCGGTGACTCTACAAACATAAGGAGACTAATCCGATATCTGTAATAAATCGACGGCTCACGCAAATCTAGATTTAATAAATCAATGAGATTCTCTGGTATCAAATACTACTCTACCCTCATATCCATGAATAAAAAATGTACCCGCTACTGCAGGTGGCGTAGAGGGTACCAAAGGTATAGGCACATCCTAGACGTTGAATACACTCCCATAGTGCAACTGGCCCTGCTGTTGGGGTGGGGCTAGCACTCGTGCTGGAGCTGGATCCTACTGCCCCTGATGGGAACCCTGACAATGCGCCCTAATAAGCTGTGGACAAGCCCTACTCTTGTAACCCTGCTGGCCACATGTGAAACACTACCCCTGAAACTGCCTCTAAACTTAGCCTTGATGGCCCTAACATAGGCCCTATTGGCCCTATCCCTGGTGGACACCCCCTTGGTTCCCCTAGCCCAGACGACCTAAGGAACCTTCCGATGCTATAGGAGAACCTTCTACTATTGCATGGGACCCTGTTGGCACTGTCTATCCGATCGGTACCCACCAAATCTAAATCTCTTGGCAGAGTTCCTTTGTCGGGACTTCTGCCCCTGTGTGCTCCCTGTCTGCTACTGCTGGGGTGGTGTCCCACTAGCATTTATCCAATAGTCTTTACCTATGGCATAGATTCTGCTCCCCTCTTACTTCCCTTCCCATGGAAACATAAGTCCTGACAGTGTAAAAGTGACGCATTAACAACATCAGTATACATCATCAAGGCGGGATTACAATCAAGTGTTGCATGATCCTCCAGGCTAAGCCATCCATGAACTTTGTCTTCTTCCTCTCTTTATTTCTCACCTCGTCTAGTACAAAATTTGCCAGGCGGGTGAACTCCTCCTCATAATCAGAAACTGAGTGGTCAGCCTAACATACCTCACTAAACTTCTTCCTCATCTCTGCCTCGACTACCAGCGGAAAGTACTTATGATCAAATCGCACCTAGAACTCCAAAATGGCCATCGAGTCTCTCTCCTCAGCTGTGGTCACCGACTCCCACCACTAAAGGGCATCCCCAGTTAGCTTGAAGGTGGACAACACCTATCGCTAAACCTCATGGCAATCGAGTATGCAAAGGTGTTGCTGAATGTTTTTCTTCCAAATACATGCCTCCACTACATCCGTGACACCATAAAACTCGGGAGGATGGACCTTATGGAAGGTCTCCCTAATGCTATGACAAGTGGATGGCCCTCGCTAGGCCCGAATAGCTAGTGGTGTAGGCTGTTGAGCCTAAGGCTGAGGGAAGTGGGTTGCCATGGCCCTCATAGCTATCTCTATTGCCTGAGCCACTATCACTACCACCTGAGTAGTGGAAATCATCTCTGATAGTACTGGCGGTACCAGCTAATCCTGAGTATCCTCCCCCACCTCATCTCTAGTTGCGGCCCTCTCAGCTCGCTCTCTCCTCAGAGGCATCTAAAAATAGATTAAATTGTATAAGCACACATTTTATACGAAATTTAATAGGAAAATCACGATATCTCAAGGAACACAAAGATATAAACAACAATCCTAATAATAGGTCTCTATGTCAAACAAACGATACGCTGAAAACATAGTAAGTCCTACAGATCCTATGGACACTAGAGCCTCATGCTCTGATTCCATCTATGACATCCCGTCTAATTAAACATCTGTTGATCACGCCTTTATCAAATTAAAATAGGTTTCTCATATGTTCATTCTTCGAATCACTGTCGAGAAAAAAATTAATTACTTTAATTAAATCGGTGCTAAATTTTATCTTTTAAATAAACAGGATGCTAGAATAGTTTGAAAACTAAAACAACATACACAAAATACTAGAATCCAAACTAACACTAATATGTAAAAGAAACTAAGTCAAGCCGAATAAATCGTCGGCTAAAACCACAACAAAGGAAAAATCCACAATCCAACTACAAAGTAAAATTGATACAAATCTGGAACTGTAATGGAGTCAACTGACAACATGTTTACATATGAAACATAAGAATGAGATCATATGGTAAATCTGAATGAAATAGTCGGCTACTCAATGATCCTGTCAGCATCCACACTGCTACAACTCTAAATCCTTGGAATGAACTCAAGTAAGGCGCCCTTGTGGTTGGACAGCTAAAAGGTTTTGAAAACATTTTTATAGAAAGAGTTAGTACTCAAAGCAGTTTGAAAACATTTAACAAGTATTTTACCGCAATTAAAATCGATTATTGATTACACATGTTAGGTTCACGCACACTCCCTTGAGTCTCCTCACCTTTCATCTAATGTGCACACCTAACGTCCGATACTTATCCCACCTAGCCATCATACCCAAGCTATCTAGACTGAAGTATATAAATGATTTAATCAATGGTCTACACTCCCATACCGTCCATACAACACGCTTTATTATTAACATCCTCGCGTATTTCAGTTTTCATATAACATTCGCGTGTGTTATATTTAATCATCATAATCAAGTATCACTACTTAATTCATAAAGCATTTCATATTTAACATACGCCTTCCATGATTAAGTTTCAGTACTTAATTTACTAAATATATTCCCAATCTATTTTTATTCATAAAATTAAGTTCCTCTCTACTTAATTTATCATTTAGATGTGTGTGTGTATATATATATATATATATATATATATATCATCTACAACTCTACTTTCTCACCTAAATTCAATATCATGAAGTATATATATTTCACACAATATATACAATAAGGATTATTGGTCCTGCTACTCATCGACCCCAATCATCCAACCATTTACATAGGTTCGGATATCCCTCAACCCCAAAGTAAATGTTATGCATATGTATATTGGTCTGTATACTAATCGACCCCAATATCTTTTAACTTCGATTTGGTCTAGATCATCATCGACCCCAAATCGATCTTTCACGTATTGGTCCAGATAATCGTCGACCCCAATACTAAATTAAGCATACTTTAGGTATTCACATAGCCTAAGTATCAATATAAAAAGTATTCACACAACCAAGTTATTTATACTAGTACATAATATTCTTTTCTCTAATATTCACCGACATTTACCATTTATTTATGAGTTTACTTCACTCTCGTACTCCCCTCGTATGTCTACTACAGAAGAATATATTTCCCAATATTATTATCAGAAGTGAAAAAGTATTCCCCCACCACGTACATTTAGGAATACAAGAGAAAAAGAAAGATTTTAGAAATTTCAGAGCACCAGACCGATCCGCTTCCCAGGAGAAAACCGGTTCATTTTCCTATTATGACCGGATCAGTTCGTTTTCTATTATGGTCAGACCGATTCATTTACTGCAACTCGGTTCTTTGTTCCACAACAGCATTTTTACACCTTTTTTATACCCAAAGTTATAGCATGTAGTTAAACAAATAAGATATTACAGAGATGAAGTACTTATTTAGTTCAGTCTATGAATAGTGAGAGTTAAAAGTTTTGCATCTGTTTTGTCACACTATAATATTGTATGTATAAAAGGTCATGGTTTTCTAGATCTGGGTTCGAATTATTTATTATAATTGAAGAATACCTTTTACGGAGGATTGAAGTGAGGATAACAGTTGTAAATTTGATTGTGCACCATAATATCATTGTATTCCAAGATGGTCGTGAAAGTAAGGCACATGTTTTGTACAAGAATAATGTATTGTAACTTCAATTCTTTCTACTCAAACCAATTATTTTCTTTCTAACAATGTGTATTTGTGTATTATGCTCTGATACAAGAAATTAGAGTTTCACTGGTACTTGGGGGGTTGTGGACCTAAGGTACGACAACTAGCTTCTATTCAATTGATTTTTATTAATGTAGTGTTTGTTGTTTAGTGTTGTCATAAAATTGGGAACCATATTATTAATTGACCTAAGGTACACACTGGACTGGATGAAATAGTTCAATATGTCCATCTCTACAATTTTTTTTCATTTTTTTTTGTTCTTTCTATATACCCTTTTTATTTAATTTATTTTTATTTGGGGGTTTAAATTACCAATCTGAACCACAATATTAAGAACCTTACCTTTTGGACATTTTCTTATTTTTTATATATTTGTTGAACTTCACTTCATTTCTGAAAAATTGGTTTAGTAGTGTTAGATATGAAAAAGAGGATAACGCGCACTATTACTTAGTGGAGGCTCTTCGTTTGTTTTTAAGGTTAGTATTTGGTGTCATGGAGGTGGTGGATTATAGGATCGCTATATTGGTGTGGATTTTAGTTTGGTATACTTCTTCTTAGATTTTTGACATTTTGAAGGAAAAATATTCCTTTTCCCACTTCAATCTTTTTAATTAGCGGCAATAGTTGTATGCATAAATCCATTTTATAAACAACCATGTGTTGTTTTGACACATGACCACTAATTAAATTCTTTATATTTTTTATTTGAAATGATGTGCCCTTTTAATTTCTTGTGTGTCTTTTAATTAAAACAAATTCCATATATTTTAGTTTTTTCCAATACTATGATTGAGTTTTTTCGACAGGTTCTTATTGGGAAATATGTTGATTACTTCTAGGAGAATAAATTCTACTACTGCAAGAAATATCGCGACGATTACTTTGAGTACTATTATGGTTATAAGCTAGATGGTTTATCTTGTACTACATTTTGTTTTTTTTGGAATTTTAATGGTTATGAATAAAATATAGTTTTGGTTCAGTATAATGTCACTGAAATATTTTTGTCATCGAAATAGAGTTTCATACAATTTGACACGTGTGTTTATTTTTTGAGTGAAATTTGTGGGTATTGGTTAAGTGTAGTGCGATACCATTTGTTGAGAATGATTTTAACTAGTGTATTTAAATCTATTTATTTAATGAAAAATTAATACGTTTTTAAAAATATATTAATATTTCAAACGAATTTTAACAGTTACAAATCAAAACATCAGTTACAAATATATGACACCCAATCCATTACAATATTTTGTAACGGTTTGCATCCGTTACAAATTCTATACTTTTAATGGATAAACATCATTACAATTTAGTAGATCCGTTACTAATATATATTCTATGTACCAATGCTAAATTCGTTACAAAATAAATTGTAATCGTTTTTGTTCGTTACAAATATTAGTTTTGCAACGAATTTTATCATTTAAAAATTCTCTTAGTAAAATAAATAACACCAATTTTCTAAAGAATTTAGTCCAATACACATATTTTTGTAACGATTTTTCCCCATTACAATTGATCTATTTTGATGTTGTCCACCTCAGTCAAAAATGGCCAATGTGTCAGCGACGTTGTGATTTTTTATGTCTAGCAAATAGAAAATGCAAGAGAAATTTATGGCATTTAGCCAAAGTGTTCTGGGAGGTATCCCGAAGACCCATTAGAAGAGATTATTACTTCAACCTACTGAAAAGTGCCAAACTCGACAGTAGGGGGACCAACCCCGACCCCACTCAAGGAGGTGCAACACCATCATAACCAGAAAGGCGTCAGTAACCCTACGCGTCTCCACCTTGGAAGGCAAACTCAAGGTTTCCCAGGTGTCCAAGACTATGATGAGGAGTACTAGGAACCATACGATATTTCTTATGGTACCGTCCGTCCAAAAGTCACACCAGCCCTAACCTACCTAGGAAAAATCCTATAGCCGACTCTGGAAAGTCGATAGAGAGCTTCAACTTTTGAAACATTAATCAAGAGGTGGGCCTTTAACTGTCTCGAATCTAGAGGATATAATGGACTAGATAGTAACTCTCAATCCCACAGCGTCAGTGGATCTAAAGAAAATGGAATACATTGTGATGAAAGACCAAGGCAGATACGGGATGACCAAAGGGAGTTTAAGGACCGACAAAGGACCGCTGACTGAGAGCCAGCACTAGTGGTAATGCCTATAAACGGAGGAGGATACTATATAGTGGTTGAATATAAGTCATGGAATAGTTCCATATCAAGGCTGTAAGACAAGATCGACAACTTGGTCAACAACCAACACCTAAGCCGGTTGGGTTACATGGAAGGGTCATCGTTTGTGCCGAGGATTGTAAGTCATCCTACCCCTATAAAATTTAAACCCCAAACTATGACGTCGAGGTATGATGGTAGTACAAATTCAATCCACAATATAGATATGTATTGCTTGTCCACCGACATATATTTTATGCTCGACGAGATTAGATGCCAAACCTTCTCTAGCACTCTCATGGGTGCGTCTCACATGTGTTACACCGCCCTGTCGAGAGGTTCCATATAGAATTTTAAGCAGCTAGCAGTGAAGTTCATTTATAACTTCTGTTTTGGCATGAAGCCACTTAAAAAGGTAACTCATATCCTCAATGTCAAGAAAGAAAATAATGAAACTCTGAGGGACTACATCTCTCGTTTTAATAAGGAAAATTGGGACGTAGAGTATTTTGACGAAAGTATAGCGAGAATGGCACTCATTAGTGGTATATAAAGGAGAAAACTCCTTTATAAACTCTCTGAAGATCCACCAAAATCCATGATAGGACTCCTTTCCATGGTTGAGAGAATCATGAACGAGGAGGAGGCTATGGGGGTTAAGGGGGGATAAAGGAGGTTGGCAGCGAAAAATCCGAACAAACTAGAAACAAAGAGGGAAAAAAGAGATTCAATGAGGATAAATTTTCCAAGTACACTCTGCTAAAAGTAAGCCCACACTTAATTATTATTGAAATCAAGGACAGCAGAGCACTTAGATGGCTAGAGAAGCTCAATTATCCTCCTCACAAGAGGAATAAGATTAAGTGGTGTGACTTTCACCAAGATCACGGGCACACGATGAAAAAGTTCTCTTCCCTGAAAGACGAGATCAAGAAGTTGCTAAAATACGGGAAATCGTATAAGTACATAAACAGGAATGGAGACAAGGATGTGTCTAGAAATAACATAATGGAGGAAAGGGGACAAGACAAGAGAGGAGGTTTCAATTAATAGGAATGATAATGAGTCTGATAACGATATGGGGAATAACCCCGACCTCCCAACAAAGATGCCTGATGCAAAGGGTTATTTTCACATGATCTCCTTTGATGTGAAGATAATCTGCGGTGGCTTAGCATGTGGAGGTACATAACCGATCGATAAAAAAGTTCATTTGGTAGAAGCAAAGACAACCCTAAGGAGGTTAGAGGTAAATTCATCCAAGACAGAGGCAAACTCGGGGATATTAAAGAAATCCTATATGGATTATGCTACTTGTTGGAATTTCTAGAATAGACTATAAAGGAATCTTGGCTCCATGTGAAGAACCATTTGTCATCAGTATGAGAGCTCACGGGTATTATGTTTCCCGTATCCTTGTCTATGGGGGAAGTTTAGCAGACGTGATGTTCTAGGAATGTTTCAAAGGGTTAAAATTAAGCAAAAAGAGAATGGTACTTTATCACCAACTGTTGTTCGACTTCAGTGGGGAGAAAGTCCTCCTAGACATGTGCATGAGCACCTGATCAAGGTGTCTCATAAATAAGAATAGCTTATTTGTCATAAACAAGCATGTGTTCTCGGCCTATAATATAATTTTAGGAAGAGAACCCTTCAAGGAGTTCAAGGTTGTACTTTTTACAGTTCACCATATGATGAAATTCTCGAATCCCTATGGAGTACGGGGAGTATAGGGTGACCAAGTAGAGGCTCGCGAATGTTATTTCTCCTTGGTTGAGGAAAAGGAGGCCCATATGAGAGTAATCACTTCATACAACATTGTCGACTGGAGAGACGTGAAACAATAATAAGGGTGAACTAGTTGGGGAGGTATAATCCATCGTCCTAAATGAAGACAAGCGAGAAGAACTGTCCAAATTAGTTCATCCATAAAAGTTGAGTTTCAAGAAGGGATTAGTGAAGCTACTAAAAAGAAGGCATAGTATATTTTCCTGGAGACATGGAGATATGTCGGGGATAGATCTCGATTTCATCTGCCATCAATTGAATATTGATGAAAAGGTTAAATCCAATTAGATAGAGATGCAGAACATTCACAAGAGATAGATACAAGGTAATTCGGGATAAGGTGAAAAAGCTTTAGATGATCATGTTTATCCGAGAAGTCCAATATTCGAATTGGCTCTCCAATGTCGCTATAGTACCTAAGTCAAATGGGATATGGAGTGTGTGTGTGTATACTTCATTGAATTGAACAAAGCTTGCCCCAAAGACAGTTTCCCTTTACTTCTTATTAATGTAGATTTTATGGTCGGGCACGAATTGATGAGTTTTATGGATGCGTATTTGGGATATAACCAGATCTTTATCCATAAGGCCGACTTCGATAATACATACTTTATCACAGATAAAGGAACCTACTACTATAAGGTAATTCCATTTGGCTTGAAAAATGCAAGGGGAACCTATCCAAGGTTGGCCAATAAGATGTTTAAAGACGATATTGGGAACACAATGTAAGTTTACATAGATGACATACTGATCAAGAGTCTGAGGGCCGAATACCATATAGCAAATCTTGAGCACACTTTAGACACAATGAATAAAGACAATATGAAATTAAACCCAACTAAGTGCATGTTCGGAGTCGAGGATGGAATGTTTCTCGGCTTAATCGTGAACCAGAGACAAATAGAGGCTAATATAGCCCAAATCAAAGCACTGATTGACATGCACACATTGAAAACCATCAAATATGTTCATAGGATAATAGTGAGGGTCACAACACTCAACTATTTTGTCTCTCAAGCAACAAATAAGTGTCTGCCATTCTTGAAAATACTGAGAAAATCCTTTGTCTGGCATGGAGAGTATGAGAGAACCTTCCAAGAATTAGAAACCTAATTGGGGTCTCATATTCCATTGTCTGGACAAGTTCAGTATGAGAAATTATTTTTCCATCTAGAAGTGTTAGAATCGAAAATAAGAGCATCCATTGTTTGAGACGATAATGGAGTCCAAAACACAGTATACTTTAACAGTAAAGCCTTGTAGGGGATCGAGCTTAAGTATCTAAAGATAGAGAAGCTGGGTTATGCGCTGATTCATGTCTCAAGGAAAATAAATCTATATTTTGAGTCACACACAATGATGGTGCTCACCGACACTCCTCTGACGTACATCATTCACAAACCAAAGAAATTGGGTAGGTTAATAGCATGGTCAGATGAGTTAGGTGAGTTTGACATCAATTATCAACCTAGGAATGCCATTAAGGGGAAAGCCTTAGCAGAATTTATTGTCGAATTCACATGGGCTAAGACTGATAATTATAATAGTATAGAAATAGAAATGCCATCAGTTGTACCAATGGAGGTTGTGGTAGACTATGCCTAGGTCGACACTCTGAAGACCAACACTGCTGAAAGAGTTTTTTTGTTTAGAAATGCATTTTTATCTGAAGGACCTTTCTAGGAAAAAGAACTAGTATGGAGCATGTTTGTAGACAGATCATCTTTTGAGAATGCAAGCAGCATAGGGTTGATATTATCGACCTCGATGGAATAAATACTAAGTATGCCCTTAGATTCAACTTCAAGGCATCGAATAGTGAGTCAGAGTATGAGGCCCTACTAGCAAGCCCCTCTCTTGCCAAAGCATTGTATGTCGGCCAAATAACTTCCCATAGCGATTAGCAGTTGATAGTCAATCAAATATTTGAATTTATGAAGCTAAAGATGAGAAGAAGGCAAAATATTTGGCTAGAGTAAAAAATATAATGGTAAAATTTAGAGAAGTTAAGGTATAGAGGATCCCTAGACTTAAAGATTGTTGAGTTGGCGCTTTGGCTAGATTAGCATCGGCTACCAGGACGGAGATCAGACGATCACACCCTATAGAAATACTTCATAAGACGAGCATCAAATAAGAATATAACATCTTAATGTTCTCTCTAAACCTAAACTTGGGAGAGTCCTGGATGGATCAGCAGATTAAGTACATATAAGACGGTGAGTCGCTAGAATCCCAAGCCGAGAGGAAAAAGCTTCGATATCGGGCAGTGAAATTCACCATCATTGCTGATTTATTGTACAAGAGAGGGTTTTTAATCCAGCTGCTTAGATGTTTTCACCCCACTGAGACAGAATACATCCTCCGAGACGTCCATGAACGCTCTTGCGCAAGTCATATCAGTGGTCGATGTATGGCCAAGAGGATCATCACCCACGGGTATTTCTGGCCAACATTTGCTAAGGACCCAACTAAGTATGTGAAGAAATGAGAAAAGTGTCAGACGTTTACAAGCTGTAACACCCTGTATTTCTGTGCATTTAATATTTAATTAATTCGGCTAATTTTAAATTACTTGTGTGTAGTAATTTAATTGAATTAATTATTGTTAGTATTTATTTAAATATTTATCTAGAGAGAAAGTGGTTAATATTTATGGAATTTATATTACTAAGAGAATAGTAATAATTTATTTGCTTCATAACGAGTGATAATGACATGGCATTAATTTATCTGGACCAGGAGTCGAGTATAGACTATATTGGGGTCGAGATAAGAAATTTTAGTAAAATTATTTGGATGATAATTACGAGTGCACGGTTGATTCTGGATAGGTCGAGATAGTTGGAAAAGAGTACTCGGGGGTGCTAAATGGGTCTCGCGATATTTTTAGGCCTAACCGTGCCCACATGGGAGTGTTTGGGCCATTTTTATAAAGCCCACAAGCCTAAAAAGGGGATTGTCATAGTAAAACCTAAAAATGAGAGGGTTTAGCCGCCATAACTCATTTCAGAAAACCTAAGTATGTAGAGGAGAAAAGAGGGAGAAATTGGAGAACCCTTTGGAGCCAAAATCAAGAACAAATGTGTTTGTGTTCTTCATCAAATCACCACGTACATCAAAGGATTTAGACTCTACGAAATTTATCAGGTAAGTGGTTAGTTTTGCTTTAATGTAAATATGTTATAATCGATCCATATCATAGTGGGTGTGATGAAATCCACTTTGGGGAAGGGTTGATTCATAAATTGGGTTTTATAATTCATGGTGCAATACGTGGGTAGGTTGAGGAAATATTTATATATCTCAACATGTACTGTTTGGGAAGTAAAATTTGTGATTTTTTTAAACCTAAAAATTATCTCTTGATTTTGGCAATTAGTGAAATTAAAATTTAGATGGAGATACAGTAAATCTTATGCAATTGGATAGATCAAATTTGAGATTTATTTCAAGTGTTGTGGATATCTGGAAACTAGGGAATGACTTTTGTATTTGTAAGTAATGGTTGTTAATGGATTTGAGACTTTAAAATCTACTAGAAGTACTTTGAAGGGTTAAAAGATCTTACAGTAAGGATGTCTGATAATAGAGGTGTGGATTATTCAATGGCGAACGATATGGGTAGAAGAAAAGAGAGAAAATGCCCGGAGGTCGTTCCAACGATCAGGCCCTTCGTTCGAGCGACGCCGCCTATTGTTCGAACTACATGGTGAGTCATTCGAGCAACGTCGGTGGGACAAGACCAGTTCCGTCCACTTGTTGTTTGGGCCAGAGGAAAGGGATTGGAGGTTTAAGTAAATTCAGTATGGAATTTGGGTCAACCTTAGTTATGAGCCTGAACAAGGGGATTTGGTTTAACTATTTACATTGAGGAAAAAGTGAAAAAAATCCACATTATAGAATTTGGAGCAGAAAATTCGAAGGAATAAATTATGGCAAAGAGAATGTGTCTGGGTCTTTTGGTTGAGTAATGCCATGATAATAAAAGTTATTAATGTGCAAATAATTAGAGTTTAGAGTTGGGGAATTGGCTCAGATATTTTAAGCTAGTGCTACGGGATTCGAGCACGGATTAGTCAGGTTTAAATTATATATATCTGCGGTGATTTTTTAGTGTGTGTGTGTGTGTATATATATATTTGCGTGCTTTATAAATATTGGTGTGAAAATATTTATGGGAATAGATACCCCTCTAGTGCTATCACAAGAGGTTGTGCGATGTTGGTGAATCCCCTAGCTTGAGGAGCAGGCCAAGTATAATCCCCAGGTCATTGTCGTCCAGGATTTTATTGTGTGATTTATTTTCAAGGGTGAACCGCTTTGGGGTATTATTGAGTTTTATTTTCAGTGAAGGAACTATGTCCGCCTCCGCTACATTTATTTTTGTTTCACTGATTCGAGGAGTTAATCGAGTTTGGGTGTCCAGGTGGATGAATATACCTGGGATGATAGAATTATAGAGAACATCTGGTGAGTATCTACTCGGGATGATGGTTATATACCTACGACATGTGTGTAAACGTTGTAATATGATGATACGTATATATGGTGCAGATAATTATGTATGGGTGAAATACATAAAGTGAACTGTATTAATTATATATAACTAGTGAGAATGTTATATGGTCTTAAATGAAAAATGATTAGTTAACTTAATGTGATAAATAACTTATAAATCATATAATAAACATACTCGGGCTAGAGTAGTGTGAAAGGAAGGAGTTATAATAAGAACTAGTTATGGGGTAGATGACTAGGTGGGTTATAAAGAAAAACGTTAGGTGTGCACAATAGTTAACGGGTGAGAAGGTACTCAAAGGATTACAACACTAACTTAAATATAAAGAGCATTCATACTTTTTAAATTACTGCAATTTAATCACTTGCTAAATATTTTCAAAATGTTTTGGATTTTAACCCTTGCTGTTAAATATTTTCAAAACCATTTTAGGTGTCCAGGAACAAGGACGCCAGACTTCATTCTAATCCTGGGGATACGCCGTTCCGGTATATGTGGATGTTGCGGGAGTTGGGGTGGACGCCTCTTTCATTTATTCCTAGTTTAGGAATTTATATCCCATATTTATTTCGAGCATGTTGCTAACCACATTTATTCATATTGTTTCAGTTCAGAATGTATGGGATTTATTTACTATCTCTCATACATATTTGGTTTGGATTTTAGCCGATGGTTAATTCGGCAAGACTTTGATTCAAATATTTGATGTGATGTTTAAACTCTTTCATTATGTAATGGTTTCACTTAGTTTTTTCGTAGTACATAATGACTTGGTTATTAAACGATAAAATTTTGACACTGACATAATTAACTAATCGATGGTTAGTAATTAATAAGGTTTTAGATAGTGATGCTATTAATGAACCAAATGAAAATCATGTTTTAATTTAATAAAGAGTGTTCACCCGGTATTTAATTAGACAGGGTGTCATAGAGGGTCTCAAAGCATCAGGTTTTAGTGTCCTTAGGATCTATGCGGATTTTCACCTTTCAACTTAACGTTCTTTAAAATAGAGCCTTAATATAGGGTTTTTGTATTCCTTTACGTATGCGAATTACGTTCTCCTGCTATTAAGTATAGTTGATGTGATTCATATACGGTTCAAATTGAGCATGGCACATCGAATAATATAGAATGACGAGCATAGGACGTTATAAGGATTACAGGAGGGATGGATCGGCAAAAGCCATAGAGTATTCTTGGAATAGTGATGCGATAGGAGTCACTATGATTATTGTTCGAACAATTGACGTTGGAGTAACCACTGGGGCGCAACAGTTACCCCAAGAACCATCGTTAAGGACGATGTCACCGAGTTAGACCCACCAAGTGCAAACAACAAGGGCGAGGGTAGAAGAATATTTTTGTTCAGAAGAATAATCCGCTAGAATTTGAGGAAAGTGCATAACGGTGATTAACCAATGGAAAGATAACATCCAATTGGGATCAGATATGGAGTAGTGTAGTGACACTCAAGTCAAAATTCCGGGCGAAAATGTTTGCTCATAGGAGCAGTGTTGGGTGATGGGATTCAGTCACCATATCCATGGAAAATTACCATGAATAACAAGGAATTTGGAGTGAAGATTATTAAGAAACCTCTCACCAGTTGTTTAAATAGAGAGGCAACGGAGATTTCAGTATTTTTTATCAAAAGGGTCGGACAGTGGTCAGATATGAAGGAAAGTTGACAAAATTGCAAACCCCGTACCCGATGAGAGGGATACAAGGAATCTAAAAGGGTTCGTAAGTTGATAATAGACCCGTGGGTAGAATATTCAAGCATGGATAGGAGATCTGGCTATGATGACTGGTGTCGTTGTCATCAAGATTGTAGATTTACAAATTTATACCAAAGCTCACATGAGAAAGGAGCTAAGGGAGTAAGAGAATCTAGCTGAAGGGAAAGGATGGATTTTTCGGTGCTAGTGAGGCACCAAGAGAAGGGATACCCAGTAGAGGACCCAAATTAATGATCGAGATCAATAGAGTTCCTACCAAGTGAAGGTGGGTTCAGTCAGGACTGTCAAGGCTAGCAACAAGTCCCATAGTACCAGTGGAGCCAAAGGGATAATGGGCGTAGCAATCAGGGTCAAGACTACCAGGTTTGCGAGAAGGACAACCCCAATATGATGGGTGGGGACAGAGAAAGGGGGCAGGAAAGACGAGCTTTCTTATGTGTAAAGAGTAAAAACAAAATGTGTGGATCTTGTCCGCAGAAAGTCAGGGGACAGAAGAGGGATGCCTAGCAGGGGAAACAATTATAGAAGTTTTAGTTCGGTTAGGACGAGAGGGCCACATCCAGGAACCGTTTGAGCCGCCAATGTTATGGGTTATTGAAGCTACGAGTTTCCAACTCGAAATGATTGGGGTCTATTTTTTTTTACACGAGAGAGTCACAGTAGTTTGTTAATACTAAATTCGCGTGTGGAACGGGTTTGGTAGAGGTATCATTAATAGTACTATAGTTGTAAACATTTACCATTAAGTTGTTGGGCTCTCTTTAGTCCCACCTGCAGGGGAGCAGGTGTGGACACTGAGAGGGTATATTTTTTTCAAGGTAATGCCATGATGAGAGGTGATTATGTGCTTATGATTTTATCCTGAGTACGGACTGGTTAGCGATAGTGGGTGGTTACCGCAAGACTATCATGTTCGTTGTTCCAGGGCAGGATGTATATTATTTTTGTGATGTCTCATCTGAAATAGGGTCCAACTCGCGGAGGTGTTTTGAGAAGTAGACTTCAAGGATTACAATTGTCTAGTTATATTGGATCCCAATGTGTTTGTATTCTTACTGATGAAATTCATGGTATGTAGAGTTACCGTGGAGCGGAGAGATTTAGCTAATTATTAACTTAGCGCTGAGGACTTAGTGATATTACGAGCACAATAGTATATGACTCCTTTAGAGACGCGGGAGTCAATTATGAAACTTGTGAGTATAGGGACAGGGTTTGAGTATCCCAGGTATATGCTCTTGGTTCCATGAAAATTGAGGACGGACAATGCTGAGGAATAGTGCATGGGGAAATCTCTTTTGGGCTTTGTAGTGACATATTATACACATAAACCTTTATAAATTTCGGGAGTGTAGAAACGTCGTTAGATTCTAGGACATCAGATTAAATGATAATTATTGAACGTGTGGACAAAACACGTTGAGCTGAGAGCTATTATGAAATAGGGCCAGTGGAGTTGGGAAGTACTGAGAAAGAAACAGTGGGAAGAACTTTTGGACCACAAGTTGATGGGTGGGGTAATATCAGGAATAATTAAATAGTAATTGGTGGGGTGATCAAAAATACCCAAATAATATAGCCATGTCGAGAATGTGGGGGGAGAACTTGAGATAAGTATGTTACGTATGTGATGTTGTGAGGTTTATGTAAATATGCATGGGTTATAGGGTGTATAGGATACCTGGGTGGAGCAGAGTCTCCCTAGTCATATGCCTAGCAGTTTTGGGAGAAAAAGAAAGGGCAGTGATTTTAGGTATATTCCAGAAAAAGGGAAGTAAGATGTCCCTCATAATGTGAAACGTTGATCATGGGGATCGATAGAGAATAATACATAGTTGAGTTTCCTCCAAGTTACACTATTTGGGGATGGAGAAAGGTTGATCTGATGTTTTCAACTAGGCTTTTATAATTTTGATGTTCCTAGTGACGGGATTGATGAGTATGAGTGGTAAAATTCATCTTTGGGACATCCAAAGTTGCAGAGAGGTCGGGGTTTCCATCAGGTTTGCGGAATGGATTGACCAGAGCAGAATATTTGTTATTTTGGAGTGGGATATAATATCGAGCAGTATATCCAACCTTTTTCTTAAAGAAAAGAAGTGAAACAGAACTAGGTGGTGTAAAAAATTATGGCGATTTAGGATAAGACCTTTCAGTCCCACCTCTGATCGGAAGTGTCAGGAGGTGATGGGGACGGAGTTTCATATCATTCTAGACGTGTCACCCTTAAGTAAATAGTAGAAAAAATTGACTAGGTTGGTGGAGGAATCAAAAAATGTCTAATTCAATATTGTTGGGTAATTGGGAGTATTAATTACCACTAGTAGAGTTACATGTGATACCTCATAATAGTTTATTATCTACATGACACCTTTTGAGAAATTATCATGGAATTTTTTCGTCCACCCTTTGGTTGGGAAGGGTGGGGAAATAACAAGCTTCTGGGACCCAAAGTGATTTATGGTCAATCGACAGGAATTGAGCAAACTGCATCGTTTCTAGGTAGCTCAGAATTGTAAGGAGAGTTACGTCACCATGAGTTAAGAATTTAAAGTCTGACATAAGTAGTCAGAGATACTTGTGGGTATTTACCTTGAGGAGAGTCATGGGTTTGGCAACAATAAATTGGAACCCATAAAGGTGGGGCCTTTTCTAACGTAGAGATAGTAGAGCCGATAGAGCATAGGCACATCGTTTGTGGCACTATATGGTCGGAGACCATTGAGTTTGAGATTTATGACCAGGTGTTGATTAGGGTGTCTCCCATGAAAGGGGTCATGAGTTTCAGCATGATAGGGAAGATAGCGCTGAGATTTTTGGGTCCCATTCCTATCATTGAGAGAGTGGGACCGATATCTTATAGACTGGGTTTACCATTGAATCTGCAATGGATACACGACGTGTTTCACGTGGCATTGCAGAAGAAATACTGAAGAAGTGAGAGTAATTTTTAGGACGTCCCACTCGAGGAGATTGAATCGCAGCAGAACCGCCTATGACGACAGACCCATATCTATTCTAGATCGTAGTGAGCGCATGTTGTGGTTAACGTGGTACCACTAGTTAGAGTACAATGTGATCATCATAGCATTTTCGAGTCTACTTAGGATCGCAAGGATGACATACAAGAATAGTATCCAGAGTTATCCACCGCAGGTATGACCTAATTTCAAGGACGAAATTCCTTTGTAAGGTGGGAAGTATGTAACACCCTGTATTTCTGTGCATTTAATATTTAATTAATTTAGCTATTTTTCAATTACTTGTTTGTCGTAATTTCATTTAATTCATTATTATTATTTATTTAAATATTAATATAGAGAGAAAGTGGTTAATACTTTTGGAATTTAAATTACTAAGTGAATAGTAATAGTTTATTTATGTCATGACTAGTGATAGTGACGTGGAATTAATTTATCTCAACCGGGAGTCGAGTATAGACTATATTGGGGTCGAGATAACGACTTTTAGTAAAATTATTTGGATGATGATTCTGAGTGCATGGTTGTTTTCGGATTGGCCAATATAGTTGGAAAAGAGTACCCGAGGTGCTAAATGGGTCTCGGGACATTTTTAGGCATAACCGGGACCACACGGGAGTATTTGAGCCATTTTAATAAAGCCCGGAAGCCTAAAAACGGGATTGACATAATAAAACCTAGAAGTGAAAGGGTGTGGCAGCCATAACTCATTTAAGAAAACCTAATTATGTAGATGAGAAAAGAGGGAGAAATTGGAGAACCCTTGGGAGCTAAAAACGAGAAGAAGTGTGTGTATTCTTCATCAAATCACCATGTACATCAAAGGATTCACTCTACGAAATTTATCAGGCAAGTGGTTTATTTTGATTTAATATAAATATGTGATAATCGATTCATATGATAGTGGGTGTGATAAAATCAATTTTTGGGTAGGGTTGATTCATAAATTGGGTTTTAGAATTTATGGAGAAATACGTGGGTAAGTTGAGGAAAGATTTATGTATCTCAACGCATACTGTTTGGGAAGTAAATTTGTGATTTTTTTAAACCTAAAAAATATCTCTTGATTTTGGCAAATAGTGAAATTAAAATTTAGATGGAGATACTAGAAATCTTATGCAATTAGGTGGGTGAAATTTATGATTTATTTCAAGTACTGTGGATATCCAGAAACCAGGGAATGAATTTTTTATCTGTAAGTAATGGTTGTTAATGAATTTGAGAGTTTAAAATCTATTAGAAGTAGTTTGAAGGGTAAAAAGCTCTTAGAGTAAGGAAGTATGGGAAAAGAGGTGTGGGTTCTTCAATGGCGTACGATACATGAATAAGAAGGGAGAGAAAATACCAGGTCATTCAAACGACTGGGGCCTTCGTTTTAGTGAAGCCTCCTATCATTCGAACGAAATGGTGGGTCGTTCGAGCGGCGCCAGTGGGCCAAGCCCAGTCTGATCTACTTTATGTTTGGGCCGGAGGAAAGGGGTTGGAGGTTTAAGTAAATTCAATAAGGAATTTGTATCAACCTTAGTTATGAGCGTGAAAAGGGATAGTTTGGTATAATTATTTGTGTAGAGGAAAAGGGACAAAAATCAGCATTATAGAATTTGGAGCTGAAAATTTGAAGGAATAAATTACCGACCAAGAGAATGTGTCCGGGTATTGTGGTTGAGTGACACCGTGATAATAAAATTAATGTGCAAATTAATTAAAGTTTAGAGTGGGGGAATTAGCTCGGATATTTTAGGCTATTGCTACGGGATTTGAGCACGAATTAGCTGGGTTTAAATTATATATATATATATATATATATATATATATATATATATATATATATATATATATATATGCGGTCATTTTGTTAGTGTGTGTATATATATATTTGCGATCTTTATAAATATTGGTGTGAAAAATATTTATAGGAATAGATGCCCCTATAGTTCTATCACGGGAGGTTGTGCGATGCAGGAGAATCCCCTAGCTTAAGGAACATGCCGAGTATAATCCCCAGGTCATAGTCGTCAAGGATTTTATTATGTGATTTATTTTCAGGGGCAAACCGCTTTGGGGTATGATTCGGTTTCACTTCAGGTGAAGGAACTATGGTTGCCTCCACTACGTTAATTTTTTTTTCACTAATTCGAGGAGCTAACCGAGTCGGTGTATCCGGGTGGACGAGTATACCTAGGATAATAGCATTGTAGAGAACATCCGGTGAGTGCCTACTCAGGAGGATGGTTATAGACCTACAAAATGTGTGTGAATGTTGTAAATATGGTAATACGTATATATGGTGCAGATAATTATGTACGGGTAAAATACATGAAGTGAACTATATTAATTATATATAAAGAGTGAGAATGTTATATGTTCTCAAATGAAAAATTATTAGTTAACTTAATGTGATAAAGAACTTATAAATCATACATTAAACATACTCGGGCTAAAGTAGTGTGACGGGAAGGAATTATAACAAGAACTAGTTACGGGGTAGATGTCTAGGTGGGTTATAAAGAAAAATGTTAGGTGTGCACAATAGTTTAGGGGTGAGCAGGTCCTCAAGGTTGTGCGAGACTAAATTAATTATGAAGAGCATTCATGCATTTTAAATTACTGCAATTTAATCACTTGCTAAATATTTTTAAAATGTTTTTAATTCTAGCCCTTGTTGTCAAATATTATCAAAACCCTTTTAGGTGTCAAGCCATAGGGATGCTAGACTTGATTCTAATCCCGGGGATACGCCATTGCAGCATATGTGGATGTTCTAAGAGTTGGGGTAGACGCCTCTTTGATTTATTCCTTGTTTAAGAATTTCTATCTCGATTTTCTTTCGAGCATGTTGCTCATAGCATTTATTCAGATTGTTTCAGTTCAGATTTTATGTGATTTATATACTATCTATCCGATTTATTTGGTTTGTATTTTAGCCGATGATTAGTTCGGCAAGGCTTTGATTCAGTTATTTGATGTGATATTTAAATTATTTCATTATGCAATGGTTCTATTTAGTTTTTTTGTAGTACGTAATCACTTGGTTATTAAAAGATAAAATTTGGACACGGACTTAATTAACTAATAGGTGCTTAGTAATGAAAAAGGTTTTCGACAGTGATGCTAATAATGAATCAAATGGAAATCCTATTTTAATTTAATACCTGATATTTAATTGGGCGTGGTGTCACACAATAATCCCTCATCAACCTCTTTTGTCCATCATAGCACCCTAGTCATTTGCAGTTTGGGGGATCAATTTGTTCGGCCCTGTGCCAAAGGTGGCATGAAATTACCACTATATGATAGTAGGGATTGATTATTTCTCAAAATTAGTGGAAACCGAGCAGTGGTATCTATTACAAAAGTCAAAATGTTCATGTTTATTTGGAGGAACATCATCTGCCAATATGGCTTGCCGAACACATTGATATCAAATAATGGTAAATAGTTTAAGAAATAGTCATTGGAAGCCTACTATAAGAGGGTCGGCATAAAATAGTTTTTCTCTAATTCGGGCAGACCCCAAGCCAACGGATAAATGGAGGTCACCAATAGGACAATACTTAACAGGATTAAGAAGAAATTGGAAGATGACAAGGGCATGTGGACTAAAGAGTTGCATAGAGTCTTATAGGCTTATAGGAAGACTGAGAGGATGTCGAAGGGAGAGATGTCATTTACCTTAGCATATGGATCTGAGGTCATTATCCCTACCGATATTGGACTTCCTAGCAATAGAGTCAAGACCTATAACCCAGAGACTAATGTGGGAGATAGAAGATTGGACTTAAATCTGATTAAAGAAAGAAGAGAGGATGGAAAGGTCAAACAGTTCTCTTATCATCAAAGAACCATAAGGTTCTACAATAAAAAAGTTAAGTCTAGGATGATAGCCGTGGGTGACTTAGTTTTAAAGAAGGTTTGGAAAAAGCCAAACAAACTTCATCCCAATTGGCATGGAGCATATAGAGTGATTGAAGGGGTCGTGTCAAGAACCTTTAGGCTGGAAAACATAGAGGGTGAGCCCTTTTCCAACCCCTGGAATGCCGACCACTTAAAAAGATACTATTAATAGTCATTTTTATGCACATTGTAGCTTCTTAAATCATTCTATTTCAATTTCAGTTCCATTTGTATGATAATGTGACCAATGAAATAATCCAAGTTTTGACTCATATTTATTCTACTTGTTGTCATCAATTGCCACATGGTCTAATTTATATTAAAGTAAGAAACATCATTTTTATCGTGAATTAGTTTATAAATCTCTCTCGATAATATAAAAGTGCATGGGGAGTCTCGTCTCCTCCATGCCCTTCTAAAACTGCTGAGAGGGGGATCAATGTGATAACATCACTAATGTGGTGAAAAATAAAAATTAAAAATCATTTTATATGATTGCATAAACATCACCTTAGGGTGAATTAAAAATCATAATAACTCTCTCTGCGATACAAAAGTGTACGAGGCGTCTCATCACCTTCGTACCCTTCTCATAACGTCGAGAGGGGGGATTAATGTGATACATCACTGATTTGGTGAAAAACAAAAACTAAAAATCTTTTTGTTTGGTTTCGTGCACATCAGGTCATGGTGAATTAAAATTAGTGTAGTCATAGGTATTATATTGAAAACATCATTCAGTGATAATAGGATGCAGAAACTGCACATGTGAAAAATAACATAAGACTTTATATCACTAAAGGATAGCATCAAAAGATAAAAAAATGGTCAAATGTTACACTGATTCAAAAAATACGAGAGGTGTGAAACATAATTTTTAAACACATGGGTACATAAAAAAAGGCATAAGTCCACAGACAACTGCCCAACAAAAGATAAACCCATGCATATTTCATCTTCCCAGCCTCATAGGGGACGTTAGTAGTGGAAGGTTGAGATTTTGTTTGAACTTCACCTTCTGCATTATCACCATATGCTATCGCAGTTTCATCTTGGTTAACAATTATGGTCTCGGCCATAGATGCCTAGGTAGTGGCCTTAGTCTCCACTTCGACGAGAGTGATAGCATCTTCTAGGTAAGAGAGATCGAAGGCATTCAAGTCATCCACCAGCTAAGGCTCGGCCTTGCTGAGGTTAGGATATTTGTTCAAGGCCCACTCATAAGCCGTCTTTGCCCCTTCTCCAAATATTGAAGGGCATAGCCAGGAAATTCCTCAGATCCTTTTAAGGCCTCAATAGCTTTCTTGACAGCTTTCTCAACCTCAACCTTGTGCTTTATCTAGAGATCAGTAATATTGTCATGATGGGCAGTCTTCTGGGTCTCTACTTTTAACATTTTTTCTCCTTTAAGTTATCTATGGCAATTATATGACTCATCTCGATGTCCTTTAGCTCTTGCTTCAATGGCTTGTTAGCCTTCCTGGCCTCATTAGTACGTTGAACTACAAGAATATTGTTTTAAACCCATTAGTTCAGTTAGTGAATGGACAATAAAGGCTATAAATAGTAAATAAGTAGTGAAATACAAATGTGTAAAGTCAGAGGTGAGAATTAGAATAATTATAACAAAAGATACATGGTTCAAGCCTTAGAGAAGAGCTTATGTCCACATGATAGCACTTTGTATTATGTTTCGATTGACTAAAGGTCTAAGAATAATACAATTCACTCAATATCTTCTCACTCAATGGCTTGACAGTTAGAATGTATGAATATCTCTCTATCGGTATATATCCCAATGTGGGATCTCTCCTTTTATAGTTAGTGACTATGAGAGAATGTATGTCATGCCTATACAAAGCGGTTTACATGTTTCATGTTCTTATAGGTTAGACAATATCATCTTATTAATGGATTATAACTAACATGTAGAATGGTTTAAAGTTTAAACCATGATGGAATGTCCCTACGCATGTTTGTTGTTAATGGTGCCCATTCTGATGGTATTCTCCATCATTTAACAACATTATTAAAGTTATATTACTTCGGTTAGCCTTTTTGACAACAATATCATCCGTTTAGATGGAAAAGAGTCCGACCACATTGTCTATGGCCGATCTATGATGTTGAGATGAGGTTATCCCTTGGTACATCTCCTCGGTCAGGGATGATCTCTTATTCTATTGCACAGTTTTACACAGTTCTCTTCGGGTCATGAGATGATCCATAAATATGGTATACATAATAATATGCTTTACCCTCCTTGTGAAATAATGGTAAACATAAATAAGATTAAAGCTGAGAAATCAGCTTTAGCAAAGACAATTTGTGTATTAGAGAAATATTTTCCTTCATCGTTCTTTGATATCAGCATCCATCTACTTGTGCATTTACATGATGAGGCTTTGTGTGGCCTCGTTAGGCATCCCTCAATATATCATTTTGAGATCTTGATGAAAACCTATAAAGATTACCATAAGAATACATGGTATATTGGAGTTTCAACTACTAAAGATTATATAACAGTGAAATCATAACTATATGCTTGAGAACATATGCCAAAATAATAGCCAGGGATGTTAAATACTCATGGACAACGAGTAATCGTGGAACCTGATGAGTATGAGGATTAATTTCCTTGGAGTAACCCTAAAGAGATGACACTCACTAATCTACAATACGGGCAAATAACTCATTATGTCTTCGAATCGCAAGATAAAGTTGGAAATTGGAGATAGTAGGTAGCTATATAATTAACTAAATTATTCTTGTTTGATTATATGTATTCTCTATATTATGATCTAAACTCTAGAATTTATGTTTAAGAAGTACGAAAGCAAAATTTCCAAAAATCATCTGAGAAATCTCACGATGAATGATTTTAGGGCATGAGTATCACAAAAGGTAATTTCCACCTCTTATGTGTGTGGTTATTTATTCATGTATTTTAAAAACATGTCGTAATAAAAATTCATTCCTAAATGTAGATTTTAAAAAGAGGTGATGTCTCTTCAAGGCTTTCATGCCTAGAATAGGTTACGTATTTCATGCAAAAGAATTTAAGAAATTTTGCACCAACAGTTTTGATTTCGGCTCATTCTCATGTGGAAAAATATTTTGACACAAAATAATGGAATTTAAATTTTCTCCTTGACTATCTATGTCACTATAAAAAGCGATAAAAATACAAAAGCTACGGTGCTAACTTATTATGGGATTGTTCAATAAATCCTAAAACTCGATTATTTAGATTTCATCGAAAACGTATTCTGTTGTGAATGGGCGAGGATAGAGAACACTACAACTTCTTATAAAGTTGATCCTAACTTAAAACTTATCATAATTTATTTATCTAAGATGAAGAGTAAAGATGTCAGAGTCGAAGATCTTGTTATTTGTGCCATTCTAAATTTAAAGAAGGTATTCTAGTCATATTCGATTGCAATTGGTCTATTGTTGTGCATGTACAAAGGGTGTGAGTACTCAAGGAAACATATTAAAGTCTACCAAAGAGTTCCAGTCTAATTTTAATGATCACCCTAATTTGAAGGATCTTTTAGTTGATTTTGATCAAGATTGAGTATTAAAATATTATTTTACCCTTGACAATCCTATTGGTATCTTATTATTATATTTCTCCTTGACAATCCTATTTGTATCCAAATTGTATCATATTAGATCTTTAGTTTGATTTATGAATGTTTAGTTTTATTTATGAATGTTTAGTCTGAATCATGAATGTTTAGTTTGAATTGTGAATTAACTAGGATGGCACAGTGCTTTACTTTTAATTATCAACTTTAAAATGTCAAATTGGTTTGACTGTATTTGTCTCGTCCTTCTTAACAAACATTATACATAACTGGTATTCACGTCTCTATATAAAATTTGCAAATTTTCTTGGTTATTAGGCTAAGCAACTACGTTTAGTACCCAAACGTGAGTGGTATTCTATTTTGGATTAATTTATCGCAAGCCATCCTTACATGTATGACAATTAGTGAAGTGGCTAATCATTATTATAGTTTTCATTTTTTTAAAATAATATGCTCAGATATAGTTCAATGTGATGTGAGTATTATAAAGTAGTAATAATATTGTTGAATTATATGTGATCTAGTTGTTGAATACATGTTTTTTAGGGGGCAGCATAAAAATAATTGTTTTTATTAAATGTATATTGTCACAACCCTAATTTGTGATCCCCAGATTGTTTAAAAAATAAATAAATAACTGGTCACGGTCTTGGAGATGAATCTAGTGGGAGATTCCTAAGGGATAGCTTTGCTTATTAATTGTTGGTATTGTTATAATACCATGATATACCCATTATCTATGTCTTTCTAGTTATCATTGACTTTCTGTGTCAGAAAGGGGTAGAAACATCTAAGATAGGGGGATATTCCCATGTTTTTCCCTTAAGGCGGAGAAACTTTTATTTATGGGTTTATGGGCAGAAATATTATTTTAATGATATGTTTCTTATAGGGAAGCGCATACTTGTTGTACTTTTTGGTATTATATGATCCTATCTTTTTACACATGCTCACATGCTTTATATCATTTATATATCTCATAGATTTTTCAGAGGATTCGTAAAGCAGGGTGAGTTACTATTTGTGCATGCTATTAGCTGCATGATCTTTGGTTCTTTGTTTAATGTGTTTCAGTTATAAGATATGTTGATATGTTGTATACCCATATTTTAGACTCAACTTTGAGGTGTCACTGGTCTTTTGGACTCTATGTGCATTACCACATACTACTCGCATTATATGCCTAATGTGGAGTGGGTTTGGTAGGAGTAATCAAGAGATTTTTATGTTTTATGGATTTTTCCATAGAGTAGACAAAACGGGAGAATGAAAATGTAAATATTTCTAATTATATAAAAGTTAGTTGAATTCCATGTCAAAGTATTAAGTCCTTGAGTCATTCAAGCTACACAAGATTGAAGCTCTCTCATTTAGACTGCATGGACTTTTGGGACTTTGAAGATCTACCAAAGATACTCTAATTCACAAGACTTATATTCCTGAATTGAATATATATCCATTTAATAGTTTTGTCAATAAAATTTATTCGATAAGAACAAACTTACACATTTTATAAAACATGTAATTATAGGGATGGACAAGTGAATTTGATACATGAGACGTGTTGTGAATACATTTGGGAAAAGACCTAATTTTAAATGTGATTTGGTTTAAGTCTATTTTATTTTACTTCAAACCATTCTCATGGTCCATTTTGGACTTGTGCATACGACACCGTTTGCACGATCAAGTTTTGACTCGTGTACAGGACCATGCACTATTTCAGCTTTAGTTACATACTCGCTAAAATTGTGCGCGACAAAAGTTAACCTTGCATACAATGGAGGGATTTCACAAAAAAAATTATATAATTAAGTAATTTTCCCTCTCTTTTTGATAATATCTGAAATACTCTTTACTCACTTACATCTCAGAGAGTATTTTCAAGGTTGGGAGATTTTGTTTAGCTACTCTATTTTCAAATTCACTTGTTCCCTCCAAAATGAGAGAAAAAATAGATATATGTATTCGTAGTAAATTAAGAGTGATTTGATTCATATCCACACTAGCCAAAGTTGAATTCAATATATACTTCTCTTGAATTGGTTGATCAAACAATCTTAGATTTAAAATTGGTGGTGCTTCATTCCATTGGGGAGATCAAAGCATGAAGCAATTGTAAGGAGAAGTGCGTATTGTCTCCCTTGCTTTATGGAGATTAAGGTGAATTTATTTATCATCAATGGTGGGAAATATGAATTTCATAGGTTACTCCTCATGAGCTTATGAATGAAAGGTACCTTCTTGCTTTTTATAAATCTTTTCAATATTTTTGGCCTGAAAATATACCCAGGATGGGGGGGGGGGGGGGGGTGAATTGGTATATAGGTTTAATGGAAAATTTTAAACTTTCTCAACTCTGTGTAAAGATGAATTGCAATATGATAGATAAAATAAAGAGTAAATAATCAATTAAAATAAGCACATGTGATTAAGAGAGAGGGTATAAAGGAACATTACAAATCGATTATTTAATTTGGTTTAGCCACCGCCTACATCTATGATCAAGACGCTACCCGAGAAACTTAACTATCTCCAATTCACTTAAGGAGAAACCAAAATCCTTACAAGGAATAACACCTAATAAATCGTAACCATCAAGATGCTAAACTCGTCCTTCCCAAGCGATGCCCATGCAAGATCCCACGGTCTTTAAGCGCCCAAAATCCAGGAAACAATGGCACTATCGATCTAAAAGATGTAATGAAGTTTATTGTAAGTCATAATAATGATATTCATATCCAAAATGTAAAGCAAAATAGTTTTACTAAGAACAATGGTGAAATGGGTTTACTTTCTGTCTCTAGAAAAGTAAAGAATCATGTCATCACAAGTATAATGCTCAAATGTGATTTGGGTTAAAGCTGTATCACAAGTGGGTATCAGGTTTGTAGATTTTCTAAATAATGATTGATGATGTTGAAGCACAAATGGGTTTTGGTAAAATCTTGGTTTCAATGGAGTTTCATGGTTGAAATAGGTCTGGGACTTGGTTTCTCTCTCTAAGAGACTTTGGGATATTCACACAAGCTTGGGTTGGAACTTATTAATGGGATGTTTTTGTATGATTATGTGTTTGATGAAGGTACCTAGGGTATCCTTTTATATCCTTCCAAAGAGAAACTAGATGTTAAAGGGTAGTAAGGTAAATAAGGGTTCAGTTAGAATTCAAATTTGAAAAAAAAAATCATTATGGATTTTTGAGTTTTTAAATAGTTTTAGTTGCCTAAAACCTCTTTGCTCAAAAAAAATTGAGTTATCTTGTTTTAATAGGGTATGGGAAAAGTTTTAGTTTGCTAAACCTTGAGTTTTAATAGACTCAAACTAGGTTTAGTCGCCTAAAACCTCCTTGATTGAGGCACTAGGAAGATCAGGTTTGGGTCAATCATTTGGGTAGGTGTGGGATGATTTTATGTAGGTCTAGGGAAGTGGATTTCCCGAATATACATAATCAAACAATTGTATTTACCTTTTGTACAATAGTTCATACGGTACATCAAGAAACTGAGCAATGGCCATCTAGTATTTGATAATTCTTTTGAGTTATTTGAGATTTGTGATCTTGCTTTATGTTATGTTTTGGGAGCATCCTTGCTTGAAATTGAACTTCATAGGACATGTGATGTTGAGAGGATCATGAGATTTCTTGGATGGTTTCTTTATGTGATGTGATGATGAGCTTGCGTGTATGATTTCTTGATCTTAAACTTGTCTTGAGGCTTGATAAATGAACCTGCTAAGGTTTGTTAAGTTCTTTGAATCTTCATTGTATTGCTTGGGCATGTTTGCATGGTCACATGAATGGTATGTTCATTGTAACATATATCATAATGTATTGAGGGCCTGATTTAATCTCAATTACATTAGAGAGAAAATAGTGAGTGTGATAATATATTAATTGTGTTATCATTATATAAAATATTTTTTCTTGAAATACATTTGGTTTCAAAATCTTCTCCTTTTATGATGATAATATAATTAAAAAAAATTTCATTCAGGATTTTATGGGGGGTTTATCCTTAAAACAAAAAAGATCAATGTGTGGGGATCAAGGAAGAAAATCCCCTTTTTTCCACTCGTACGATATTCGCGGGCTCCCACCGATATAAATTGGTCGTCTAAGGGGTGAAAATATAAAAAATACACTCGCCATCTTATTTTTGTCAAAAGATGTAGCCATCCATGAAGAAACGACATCAAAGACAAACCAATGCATGCGAAACCAAACAATCACGAATCTGGGGACTAATTTACGAAATGAGAAGATGTTAGGCACTCACTCTGCTCTTTCGGTCCCTCATGGGCTAGGATAATATTCTCCTTTATATTCAACATGAAATTTGTGTGTATGATGTGTGCTGAGTGAAATAGATCAGAAAAGAAATCGTCATACCCATGCCATGGAAAAGACGAAGATGAGTCATTCTGAGGAGTATGAATAAAAGGAAAGAAAATAATCTACGAGGTAGCCAAAATGTGATCAACACATTGGATCATAATCCATCACAAAAATGTAATACGCATGTCTGACGGGGCCAATAAAAATATAATAAAGAGAAAAGGCTACTCTATATGCAATACACTGGATCATAATCTGCAATGATGAAATGGGTATGCATACCTAATGGGATTGAGAAAACGAACGAGAATAAAAAATATGAAAATATAATATATGTGAGAAACACACCAAATCGTAATTCACTATGAGGAAATGAATATGCATGTCTGACGAGGTTATTGAGGACTTACAGACTCGTATATATATATATATATATATATATATATATATATGATACTAATAAAAGTGATAATAAGTAAAATGAAAAGATAAGAAAAGAGCATTTGAATCACGAGGAAAACTCGAGATGCCTAATTAGTCGGATATGGAATCAAAGTCTATGTAGTTTAAAAACATATAAGGGTGGGATTTACCTATGAACAAAAAACTAGAGTTTCCTTATTTTGGTTTGTTAAAAAAACGTGCACAAGTGAGGTAAGTGTAATAAAATGAAAAGAAAGTTCTAATTTGGGATTTAAGGATCAAATCCCTTTTTTTTGGTTTTTTGAGTTTATGAATATAAATTTGGTGATTAAGAAAGTTGATTAAGAAAGGTGATTAAGGTGAGGAAATGGAAATTAAATGTGGAAAATATACTAGGAAGTAAAAAAGTGAGTAATAACACTAAAATAACAAGTTTTAATGGATAGGATTTAGACCTTCTATAAAGCTTGAATCATGACTTTGATGGTGATGTATGTTGATTTTGATGGTAGTGTAATGAGGTAAAATGGTCAGGAAATGTGAGGTGTGTGGATGATGTAATGGAATGTTGGAGGAAAATTTTGAAAGGTGTAGGAAAAAGTTTACGCACTGATTTTTAGGAAAGGATGTCTTGGGATCTGAAGGGGGGGTACTTCACAATGAGGTCGTAACTTCCTTAAATAGGAAAATTTTAGGACTGGGGTGGTTTAGCGATCAGCATAGACCTAGTCCAACTTATTGGCATACACCCTGACTTTTAGTTTAAGTAAAGTACCCCTATGTTAATAGGTAGAGGGGCAAGGGTGCCTATAGCTAGTCCAAGATGGAATTTTTTGGGAAAATGTGCACAAAAAGAAAACCGTAAGTCCGAATCACGCATGGCTGGAAATGTTGGAAAGAATATTCTTATATATATAAGTGTCATTTGAGTTACTCTTAGTTTCGAGATCTTATCAATGTCAAGTGGAGCTTAGAAGTTCCCGATGAACTCTTAATTAGGGTTTCGGAGTAAAAAGGGAAATAAATTAAAATCGTAAGGCATATTCATGCATGGTATGGGATGTTAAATGTGTATTCATAGACATATTAAATTTCATTGGGTTACTCTTTATTATGATAGTTTACAAGATCATAAATGTCCAGTGTCTTCTCTATTAGGGTGTCATAGTAAAATGGCAAGGAAATCTGAACCGTAATGTAGATTTATGGATAGTATAGACCGCTCGAAATAGTATTCAAAGCCCTATGAAAGTGAATTGGGTTAATTTCAATTAAAAGATTTGACCAAAGTTAAATGGATCTTGGAAGCATCTGGTGGCCTCTAGATTATAGTTTGAAGGAAAAGACCGGGGTCTAAGGGTTTAAGGAATTATGTTTGTATGTATGAAGGTGCATAATTGCTATCAGAATGGGGGTAATAGAATTTAATGTCTATAGAGCCCCTATAAGAGAGATCTTAGGATAAGCTAAGGTCGTTGAAAGATAGACACCCTAAAGAAAGAGAGTTTTGGGGGTAAAGGTCTAATTCAAAGGCACTAAGGAGGGTTAACGACCAATTCAAAGGTCAAGGCTATAAATGCATATGTGCGACACTGATTAAACCAAATTTGCAAATTTCCAAGTTAGCCTTATTTAATCGGTGTCAATGTTTACTCCAATTTTATTCAGCCCTAAAACATGCAACTACATGTGGATAAATCAAACCAACAAAAATAATTGTTGACACATGGATTTGAGGAAAAATCCCCTTTCGGGTAAAATATTTTCATTTCACTATAATAGTTACAATGATTATAATGAAATTTGCAATGGATTGATGTCAGAAAACCACATAGGCCACAACTTAAATCAACAATGGAATTTCGCAGCAACTCCATATGAACCGCAGTTCGGTCAGCCAAGGAACACCCATGAGTACTACCTACTAATGCGCAGTCAGACAACCCAGTACCTCCATCAAGTGGCACCTAAATCAACAGTATAGATCTTCTCTACTAAAGAAACTTCAACAAATATGTGTTCTTGGGTTCCAAAAAAAATCACATAAACTATTGGGATCTTGTGAATTGAAAACAAAGAAGATTAAACCCTAAAAGTGAGAAGACAGTGATTCTGTCAAAGAAGTTTTTGTATCTGATAAAAACGCATGGTCTTCTTTAAAAAATGGAGTTGTTTAGCACGCTATATATAAAAAATTTAAGGCGGCGCGTCGCTCGAACCAATTGTCAGTGTTGCTCAAATGATGACACATGTCGTTCAAATGACTTCGCGCGATATAGCCTCGACGCTCGAACGAAGTCTCTTTGTCGCTCGATCGAGCTATTAAAAAATAAATATTTTTTGTTTCATCGAAAAAAAGTCCGCCTCAACACTTATAAAAAATTCTTTGATGAAAAACTCTGCTCCAACACTTCAAAAATATTTTGGAAAACTTATTCCAACACTCTAAGTGAAATGTTAAGGTAATTTAACACAACGTTACCAAAATTAATCTCGTGAAGGCTTGAATGTTGAAGAACTTTGATATTCGAATTCGCCTTGATGAATGATTGATCTTAAATAAGTCTTCAAAGGTTGTAGCAGTATACGATATACTCAAATTTTAAGCAAACACTAAAATAATGTCCTTACAAAGGCCAATTATGTGAACCTAAAGAGTGTAAGCGACCGATTTAGAGGGTCGAGGCCAATTCTGCAGACCTAAGGAGTGGATATGACCGATTCATAGGGTGAAGGCCAGTTCTATAAGCCTTAGTCAAATTTGCAATCCTAAATAGTGGAAGCAATTGATTTAGAGGGTAAAGTCCAATTATACGGACCTGGGTTAATTTTTTGGACCTAAAGAGTGGAAGCGATCGAGTTAGAAGATCGAGGCTAATTATGTGGTCCTAGCTCAATTATGGAGAATTTAAGAATCGAAATGACCAATTTAAAGGATCAAGGCTAATTCTATGAGCCTAGGTCTATTCTATGGTCTTAAAGGGTGGATATGACCAATTCAAATGATCGAGGCCAATTATGGGGGGCCTAGGTCAATTCTACGGACCTAAAGGATGAAACCGATCTATTCAAATGGCTGATGACAATTTTGCTACCATGTGTCAATTCTACATACCTAAAGGGTGGAAGGGATTATTTAGAGGGTCAAGGCTAATTTTGTGATCCTTAGTCAATTTTGCAGACTTTGAGAGTGTAAGCGATCGATTCATAGGGTCGAGGCCAATTTGGTGTGGCTAAATAGCACTGGCATGGATTTGAAATGTATTTTGAGAACTTTGATGCTTCATTAACACTTTTGCATTTTGATACTCAATTTTTAAAAATTTATGGAATTTTCTAGAACTTTTTCTGTGTTTCATGAATTTTTTAATACATCTTGCATTTTTCAAAACGGATGATTTTTATCAAATTTTTGTTTTTATCGGATTTTGAAGCTTTTCACTTTTTAGAGATTTTTAGGGATTTTTTGTGAATTGTTTGGGCAACTGGTTGCATTTTATTAACATTTTCGTAACAAAATTTAGGGAGGAAATGCCGATAGGCATAGGCAAGGGTGTGCCTATAGGCGGTGATGTGGAATCCGTAAGGTTTTTAGTATACCGAGGGGCCCTACCTATGGGCATAGTTAGGAAATTATTGATCGACATCCACCTTGGTTCCACACACAAAAGGGGAGGGTTCCTCATTCTTCACACCTTCAAAACGAAGATTCCTTCTCACTTTCTCTAGAAATCCCTATAGGCACTTTTCTCTCAAGGGATTCATGGAAGACATGAAAAACAACCCTTTTGTTAGTTAGGGTGACCAGATTGACATTGAGTGACTTATAATTGGTGCTCTAGATATTGGCAACGATAATGCATGTTGATACTAAAATTAATATGCTGATATAGACGAATCAGAAGAAGACACGTGTCGATCTACATGGCACAATAACAATGAGGAAGTTTATTTCCCCGACCAACTCCAACTCTCCGAGGAACTCCAACACTCCGAGGAACTCCTGAACGATGAGCAACCAAGGCGGTCCGAGCTGCATCTCGGCCACAGCATTGATTGACAGATAATCAACAGTTTAACTATTCATTGAATGCTTATCATACAGACTTATACTCTTAAAGGGCATTAATTGTTTACCCTTTCACATGTACAGCCTAAGGGCTATAAATACATTGTATCACCCTCATTCTAAGGGACCGGATTTTCTTGATAGAATTACATATCGAGAACTCCAAAACACTTGGCAATAACAGAACAGTGGACGTAGGCCATTCTTATAAAGCTGAACCACTTTAAAATTCTTTATCTCATTTATATTTATCTGTGATTAAATAATTAGAAGCAATCTAATTTTTTACATCAACAGATTGTCGCCGTCTGTGGGAAACGACTGTTGTTATCATTTTTCACCAAAAATAATTCATCATCAATGGCAGATAATCCGGAATCCAGTAATCAAAACGCTGGAAATGCTAGAAATTTTCCAAATCCCTCCGCACCTCCAGATCTGGCGGGAATTATGACGAATCTGGCTCAAGGACAAACCGCATGCAAGAAACAATGCGGAAACTCATACAAACTCTTCATGGCGGTGCACCTGCACATTCGGGACAGCGAAGTGGTCAGAGGCAAACTTATTTACTTTCTTCACGATCCAGGCGTACTGAGTCATATTGTAATGAGGAATCTGATGATTTCTCTTATCAACCTGGCCGAACTTCGTCAATACGGGCCACAAATACTGAGCAACGTGTCACTCTCTATCCAGAGAGACCCAGTGCCTTGGAAAGGTTAAGCAGGGTGTCTCCTTTCAGTCGATTAGGCCCTAGGAGGAATAGGAGTCCACTGAAGACCATGACGAGGAGTTTTCGACAACCATTAGATCTAAGAGAAGGATCAGCACAATCACGACCAGTTGCTCGTCAAGATAGATCTCAGAAGGCCACTTCAGAACAATCAATTGCTCGAACTAATAGGCCCGAGGCAGGAAAAGATGCGTGGAAAGGGTCCATTCAGCGATTGGAGGATAGATTGGGAGAAATGGCTAAGGCGAAGAATCCCCTACAACGAACTTTTGTTCAAGGGACACCTTTTGTCCAGGCCATTGTGGATTTTCCTACACCGTCAAAGTTTAAAGCTCCTGTGGTGACCCCCAAATACGATGGAAAGATAGATCCTGTTCTTCACATAGAACAATATCAAGCTGCTGCTGACATCTATGCTGTCCCCGACGAGATGAGATGCAGAGCATTCTCATGAACTCTTACTGGATCTGCCCAGATATGGTACAACAATATTCCTCGGGGTAAGAGTTCAACTTTCCTTTAATTGGCCGAGTTGTTCATCGGCAATTTCTATTTTGGAGCAAAGCCAGTAAAACGACTAGCACACTTGTTAAGTGTTAAACAAAAATCTGATGAGAGTACTAGAGATTACATAACTCGTTTCAATAACGAGAAGAGGGAAGTCATAGATTATGAAGAAAAGATAGAAATCACCGCCTTGATAAGTGGGTTGTTGCCTAACAAGTTGTATTACACTTTGGCGAAAGATCCACCTACACCTATGTCAGAGTTGATGGCAATGTGACACCCCGACTAATAAAATACCGGGTAGCTACTCCTTTATTAAATCAATACAAAATTCCAAGTTGGTTCAGTTAATAGCATCACTGTCGAAAACATTTTAGTAATTACTAACCACCTAGTATTTAAAAAGTAAGTTGCCAAATTTTAATTTAAGTCTGATTAACATGCGATAAAAGAATAATGGAAGATCAACATAATCCATTCACCATAACGAAGTAATGAAATAATCAACAAATAATAATAAGTCCGGAGGAAAACTCCTCACAACAATCCCACAACTGAAAATAAAATGACAAGTCTGAATCCTGAATTAATACATGCCACAAGTCTGAATAACTGAAATAAATGAAATGTCTCTAAGAAATGGGCGACATGCCCTACAACTGATAAATGCTGAATAGAGAGTCAATATAAAAGAAGCGTCTACAAGAAAAGTCCTGTAACTTCCACAAACAGCTATAGCTCGTCACCTGAATGAGGATCCTAAGCATGGTGTCCTTGTGGCTGGGCACCTAAAATGGTTTTTACAAAAAAGTAGATTTGAAAGCAAATGGGTCACAGCCCGAAAGTGGAAATCATTTTTAAAAAAAAATAGCAAGTGTTTTAATAACATTAAAACATTAAATGCAAAATACATGTTAGGACGTGCACTCACATGAAATTCTCACCTCTCGACTACATGTGCACTCCTAACGTACATTACCCATCTAAATGACACATATATCTAACCAAAACGTAATAAGTTCTACCCCTTACTACTCGATTCTCATATTACATTCTAACGTTATCAATTAAATAAAGGGCTTTACATACACTCGGATTCTCAATTAGTAATATAATTTACTATCAATTAACCCGTTATGTTTTCTCAAAACATTACCATAATTATATTCACAATATTAACATGAAAGTTCCCATTAATTAAGTGTATATTATTCACGTCATAAATATACAATACAAGCACCCCGAGACTAGCTGCGGTGCACACATACTCTGCTATCCATCCCGGTACATCACGTACATAAGGATCACGCATTCCGAATCTCTCAAGAATCGTTCTCAGATAACAACATCACAAATAATGGAGGCGAACACAGTCACATCACATGGGTCACGCACATACCTGCTCTCCCACGATCAGCAGACTTATTAACATCCCAATAATTCCTTCTCTAACATATGTTCATCGAGGTACCAGTCTAAATCCGGGAAACACAAGGATTAGAGGGTCCTAAGCGAACGTAAACCTCCCGTGATAGCAAGTATGGTAGGTATGTCATACACATAAAATCAATACATATACTAAGTATGCACACATCTTAGTAATCACCATAATATATATTGGTGGTACACTTCTAAATCTCGTACCGACATATAATGCTACACAATTTATATGTTCCCCATTAATATAGTAATCTAGGTCGTCAATAGTTCTCGCATCGTAATAGACACTCACGTCCTACTTCACATTTTCCCTTAGGTTCAACTACACTTCTAGGTTTTACTCCTCATTATATCTCAAATGTCCCTACTATATCAATTTATCATCAAGGGAAGTTTATCTCTACCATTAAATAAGGTTACGGGACATGCGAAATCAAAACAGGATAAAAAGCATAAACTGTCAACTCGTCAGAAGTCTCGTTCGAACGAGGCTGTTCGAACGAGAGTTCGTTCGAACGAACTGGGCCTTCTAACGAGATCTCGTTCGAACGAAAGTCTTCGAACGAACATCCCACTCATTAGAACCCAAATTGTCAACTCGTTAGAAGCTCGTTCGAACGACCTGGGCAGGTCTTCTAACGAGTGGCCAGATTCGAGCTCAGATTTTCCAAATCTCGTTTTTCCAACTTTCTTCACTCCTAATCCCTCATAAAAATCGTTCCAACATCAATTTAAGGTTCCTAATTCGTACTAAACATTCATAGATCATAACTAAACGTTTATATAGGGTCAATACATCTTAAACATCATCAAATCATCAAATCCCTTCATTTATCCCCCAAATTACATGAACATGAACCCTAAAATTTATAAATCATCAATGAGCCTAATTAAATCCGTTTCTGTTTCATCCAAGATATTATTATCATCAAAATCATCACCTACGTACAATTCTACATGTAATTCCTCATCAATATGCAAGATTCTAATTCCAAGTTTAATGGGTTTTCATCCATCTCCCAAACAAATACAATTATAACAAATTCCTACGCATGGAAGAAGCATTCTCTGCAATTAATTGAAATTAAACCACTTGCCTTATTTGAATCTCTGATTTTGATGTCGATTTGATGGAGTATTCTCTCTCTCTCTGCAGAATTCTCCACTCCTCTCTCTCTACAAGCTTTCTTCTCCAAAGTGAATGGTGGCTAGGGTTTTTGCCTTAGGAAATTTTGGAACAATTTCTAATAACCCCCGTAGCCTAATAAGTCCTAAGATGTGGTTAGTGGGTTTAGTGGGAAATTACCAAGCCATCTTTTTAATTCCCAATTTTCGTAAGTTTTAATTCCCAAAAATCCAAAATTACCAAACTACCCTTATACGTTGTCGGTATGGCCTAAAAATGCCCCAGGACCCAAACTAAACCCCCGGCTAGTGTTTTCTGACTATTTTGACCCTTCCGAACGCGTTGGTGCACTCAAAATGACCATACGGTTAATAGAACTAAAATTCACTTTTTAATTAAAATAAATATTTCCCTAACGCGACTGTCACACGCGTCTCAATAAAATTTCCAAATTGTCGTATTTCAATCTCACGACAAATTTCATACTTCAATATTCATATATAATCATATATTCACATTATATTCAAATACCAACTCGCATCTCGCTAGTATTTTAATCCGGATTAATTTCCAATTAATATGAATTTAATTCAATTAATCCCATAAATAAATATCACAAAAATACGGGGTATTACATACTTCCCCCCTAATAACTGAATTTCGTCCCGAAATTCGGAACTAGAAAGTACGTGGTAAGAATAACTCTGGATAACGTTCTTGCATCTCATCCTCGCGCTCCCATGTGGCCTCCTCGACATTATGATGTCGCCACTGAACGCGCACTAACGGAACTATCTTTGACCGTAGTTTCCGCTCACTTCGGTCCAAAATAGCAATCGGCCCCTCCTCGTAGGAGCTATCAGGCTGGAGATCGATGTCCTCCAAAGCAATATGATAATAAGCCAAATTGTCTCTAAGGTATTTCCTTAGCGAGGAAATATGAAATACATCGTGAATCCGATGCAAATGCTCCGGTAATCTAAGCCTATAAGCAACCGGTCCAATCCGCTCAATAATAGGAAATGGCCCCACATATCTCGGTGCCAACTTCCCTTTCTTCCCGAAGCGCATAATCCCCTTCATAGGAGATACTCTGAGCAAAACCTGGTCCCCCACTTGGAACTCCCTGAAGAATCTTTTCGCATCAGCATAGCTCTTCTGCCGATCCTGAGCTACCCGAATGCGACTTCGAATCAATTCTATCCTTGCCGAAGTATCCTGAATCACTTCCGGCCCAAGTAGTTTGTTGTCCCCCGCCTCAAACTAACATGCTGGGGAACGACAAGGTCTACCGTACAACGCCTCAAATGGAGCCATGCCAATGGTGAACTAGTAGGAGTTGTTGTAAGCAAACTCTACCAGTGGAAGATACTGCTCCCATCCACCCCCGAAATCAATGATGCACATACGTAGCATGTCCTCTAACATCTGATTTGTACGCTCGGTCTGCCCATCGATCTGCGGGTGATACAACGTACTCAACCGCAATTTCGTGCCCATGGCCTCCTGAAAACTCTCCCAAAATTGTGAAATAAATATCTTATCTCGGTCAGACACGATATTTAAGGGCACACCGTGAAGTCTCACTATCTCTGAAATAAAGAGCTGGGCATACAGTCCCGTAGTGTAGTCTGTCCTTACGGGTGGGAAATGAGCGACTTTAGTCAGCCTGTCCACAATTACCCAAATGGAGTCGTGACCTCTCTGTGACGTAGGCAACCCCGTGATAAAGTCCATGGATATGCTCTCCCACATCCACATCGGGACCTCCAATGGCTGTAGAAGTCCTGCCGGTCTCTGATGATCCACTTTTACAAGCTGACAAGTGGCGCATTTAGAGACAAACACGGCAATATCTCTCTTCATCCCGCTCCACCAATACTGACATCTCATATCTTGGTACATTTTATCCCCATCGGGATGTACCGCGAATCGTGAGCCGTGCGACTGTGCCATCACCTCGTGCCGCAATTCCTCTCCTTCCGGAACTACCAATCTCCCATTGAAGTGTAATCCCCCGTCTGAGCTAACGGTATAGGATTCAGCTCCCTCTGATAGTAATCGAACTATCAGCTCCTGACAGAATGAGTCATCTGCTTGTGCCTTTACCACTCTCGTGACAATCTGAGGTGTAACAGTCATTACCGACATGAATGATCGGGCCACTACATCCTGGTGTCCCAATTCTTTCCACTTCGCCTTCCACACCCCTAACACCTCATCAACAGGTCTGCGGCTCAACGCGTCTGCTACCACGTTAGCCTTCCCCGGGTGGTATTGGATATCGAACTGACAATCCTTCACGAACTCAAGCCACCTCCGTTGCCGCATATTCAACTCCTTCTGCGTGAATAGGTACTGTAGGGACTTGTGGTCCGTGAACAATCAAAACTTCTCCCCCAAGAGGTAATGTCTCCAAATACGAAGGGCAAATACAACTGCCGCCAACTCCAAATCATGAGTGGGGTAATTTTTCTCATGAGGCTTAAGCTTACAGGAAGCATAAGCTATGGCCTGACTCACCTGCTGTAATACACCTCCAAGTCCTTGCAAGGACGCATTGGTGTAGACTAGATATTCAACTCCCGGTCTCGATAATGCTAACACAGGTGCTGAGGTCAACTTATCCTTTAACTCATCGAATGCCAACTGACAGGCATCACTCCAGATGAACGGCACACCTTTACGAGTCAGATGTGTCAAAGGACCAGCTATCTTTGAAAATCCCCGAATGAACCTCCTATAGTATCCTACTAATCCCAAGAAACTACGGATCTCCGTCGGTGTCGTGGGCTGTCCCCACTCCCTCACCGCAGATACTTTCCCCGAATCAACAGATATCCCCCGGTCGGCAATAATATGTCCCAAAAACTGGACCTCCTTCAGCCAAAACCCGCATTTCTCATATTTTGCATACAACTCATTCTGACGTAGTGTCTACAAAACTTGCCTCAAATGCTCGGCGTGCTCCTCCTCTATCTAGGAGTAAACCAGAATATCATCGATGAAGACAATGACAAACTGATCTAGGAAATCCCTGAACACCCTATTCATCAAGTCCATAAACACTGCTGGAGCGTTGGTCAAACCAAAAGGCATAACCCGAAACTCGTAAGATCCATATCTCGATAAGAACGCAGTCTTCGAGACATGCTCTTCCTTGATAAGCAACTGATGGTATCCCGATCGTAAATCAATCTTCGAGAAGAAAGAAGCTCCTCTCAGCTGGTCGAATAAGTCATCGATTCGAGGCAACGGATACTTATTCCGTATCGTGACCTTATTCAACTCTCGGTAATCCACACACAATCTCAGTGAACCATCTCTCTTCTTCACGAATAACACAGGGGCACCCCACGGCGAAGTACTCCTCCGTATAAACCCCTGACCCAACAACTGCTCAATCTGATCCCGTAACTCCCTCATCTCAGCTGGAGCCATACGGTACGGTGCGCGTGCTATAGGTCTTGTATCTGGTAATAAGTCTATGATAAAGTCTATCTCTCGACTGGGGGGTAGGCCTGGTATCTCCTAAAACACATCTGAATACTCCCTGACAACTGGGATCGAATCTAAAGGAATCACAACCTCCTTAGAGGTATCCTCCTCTATGTAATACAAATGAGCGGTCGAACCTCCCTCTGGGCGAGGCATCGCCACTACAAACATCTCTTGCCCCGGAATGGCAAAAACAATGCTCCCACCGAAGCAATCAATCATGGCTCTATAATCCGCGAGCCAATCCATACCGATGATCACATCGTGAACATGCATATCTAATACTAACATGTCTGCAGGTAATACCAGACTACCAATCTCTACCCCCACTCCCCGGCATATAAAGAAAATAAGTGACCCACTCCCCAATGGTGAGTCTACACACGTCACTGTGCTCTCCGCTGTGGCTAACAACCCTAAGGCTTTCGCAAAATGTGTAGCTATAAAATAGTGTTTTGCCCCCGTATCAAACAAAACCCGACCCATAGTACCATGGATAGGAAACATACCCTCAATCGCAGGTGGTGCCTGTGGAGCTGCTGCATGGTGGACGTTATAGACACGTCCATACTGTAACTGCCCCTGCTGCACAGGAACTGCTGGAATGGCTGGAAGTGCTGGCACCTGGCCTGGAGCTGGGAGAGCAGGTGGAAAAAGTGGCCTATGTGGCTCATATCGAGCACCCTACTGCTGCTGCGGGGCCCTGCCCCTATCAGGACAGTCTTGGCATTTATGGCCAGTCTTGCCACAAACGAAACACTTCCCCGGGAAGTTTCCCCCTCTCTGCCCCTGGCCCTGGTGGCCGTTACCGTTCCTCCACTGGCCCTGCTGGCCCTACTGAAACTGTTGTTGACCATTCTGACCCTGCTGGTTCTGATGGCCGTTCGGACCCTGATGGCCCTGCAGGAAACCTCCCTGTCCGTGCCTGAAATTTCCTGACCTGGACCTCTTGTGATCCCCCTGCTGGGAACCCTGTCTCTGCCCCTGAACAGATTGTTCCCCACTGGCACCATTCCCTCCAGTCCTGCCCTGATGGCTGGACTCTCCCGATCGCTTACCCTCAGCCATGTGAAAGCGGTGATCCTGGCAATGGAGCAATGCAGCGTTAACCACATCAGAATAAGTGGCTAACGAGAGGTTCCCTAACAAGTGTTGACGAATCCTCCATGTTAACACGTCAGTAAATTTTTGTATCTTCTTCTCCTCTGTCGGTATCTCATCCTGAACAATGTTCAGAAGATTAGTGAATTAGGCCTCATACTCGGCCACCGTCTTACCCTCCTGTCGAAGGCTCATCAACTTCCTCCTCATTTCCGTATGAACAGCTGACGGAAAGTACTTGCGGTCGAACTGCACCCATAACTCCTAAATAGTGAGAGTGTCTCTCTCCTCCACGGTGGTAATAGATTCCCACCACTGCAGTGCAGACCCCACTAGCTTAAAGGTAGCTAGTATCTGCTTCTGAAACTCAGTGCACTCGTACATCCTCAAGTGCCGTTGAATATCCTTCCTCCACTGACTCGAAACTACAATATCGGAGCTACCTGCAAACTCCAGTGGGTGTGCTTTCTGAAAGGCATCACGTACACGTTCCCAAGCAGACGGGAATGCATGTTCCTGAACTGGCACGGCTACTAGCGCCTCAGGTTGTGCCTGCTGAACTACTGCTAGTGCGGCATTTACCGCCTGGGCCACAATGGCTGCAACCTCGGCGGCATTCATCATGCCCTGAACTGGTGCGGGCTGTGGTTCTGGCGTTGCATTCCTGGGAACCCGTTGTGCACGTCGTGGAGGCATCTAAAATAAGAATGAAGTTTATAAGTTCGCAGTTATAAACTCAAAATAGCTGAAGAACGTAGCATATACAAAAGAATCCAAGAGTCCTAAAATATAGGGCTCTACATCAAAGAAAGCTCGGCGGAACATAATAAGCCGTACAGATCCTAAAAGACACTAGAACCTGATGCTCTGATACCACCTGTGACACCCCGACTAATTAAATACCGGGTAGCTACTCCTTTATTAAATCAATACAAAATGCCAAGATGGTTCAGTTAATAGCATCACTGTCGAAAACATTTTAGTAATTACTAACCACCTAGTATTTAAAAAGTAAGTTGCCAAATTTTAATTTAAGTCTGATTAACATGCGATAAACGAATAATGGAAGATCAACATAATCCATTTACCATAACGAAGTAATGAAATAATCAACAAATAATAATAAGTCCGGAGGAAAACTCCTCACAACAATCCCACAACTGAAAATAAAATGACAAGTCTGAATCCTGAATTAATACATGCCATAAGTCTGAATAACTAAAATAAATTAAATGTCTCTAAGAAATGGGCGACATGCCCTACAACTGATAAATGCTGAATAGAGAGTCAATATAGAAGAAGCGTCTACAAGCAAAGTCCTGTAACTTCCACAAATAGCTATAGCTCGTCACCTGAATGAGGATCCTAAGCATGGTGTCCTTGTGGCTGGTCACCTAAAATGGTTTTTACAAAAAAGTAGATTTGAAAGCAAATGGGTCAGAGCCCGAAAGTGGAAATCATTTTTTAAAAAAACAGCAAGTGTTTTAATAACATTAAAACATTAAATGCAAAATACATGTTAGGACGTGCACTCACATGAAATTCTCACCTCTCGACTACATGTGCACTCCTAACGTACATTACCCATCTAAATGACACATATATCTAACCAAAACGTAATAAGTTCTACCCCTTACTACTCGATTCCCATATTACATTCTAACGTTATCAATTAAATAGAGGGCTTTGCATACACTCGGATTCTCAATTAGTAATATAATTCACTATCAATTAACCCGTTATGTTTTCTCAAAACATTACCATAATTATATTCACAATATTAACATGAAAGTTCCCATTAATTAAGTGTATATTATTCACGTCATAAATATACAATACAAGCACCCCGAGACTAGCTGCGGTGCACACATACTCTGCTATCCATCCCGGTACATCACGTACATAAGGATCACACATTCCGAATCTCTTAGGAATCGTTCTCAGATAACAACATCACAAATAATGGAGGCGAACACAGTCACATCACATGGGTCACGCACATGCCTGCGCTCCCACGATCAGCAGACTTATTAACATCCCAATAAGTCTTTCTCTGACCTATGTTCATTGAGGTACCAGTCTAAATCCGGGAAACACAAGGATTAGAGGGCCCTAAGCGAACGTAAACCTCCTGTGATAGCAAGTATGGTAGGTATGTCATACACATAAAATTAATACATATACTAAGTATGCACACATCTTAGTAATCACCATAATATATATTGGTGGTACACTTCTAAATCTCGTACCGACATATAATGATACACAATTTATATATTCCCGATTAATATAGTAATCTAGGCCGTCAATAGTTCTCGCATCGTAATAGACACTCACGTCCTACTTCACATTTTCCCTTAGGTTCAACTACACTTCTAGGTTCTACTCCTCATTATATCTCAAATGTCCCTACTATATCAATTTATCATCAAGGGAAGGTTATCTCTACCATTAAATAAGGTTACGGGACATGCGAAATCAAAACAGGATAAAAAGCCTAAACTGTCAACTCGTTAGAAGTTTCATTCGAACGAGGTTGTTCGAACGAGAGTTCGTTCGAACGAACTGGGCCTTCTAACGAGATCTCGTTCGAACGAAAGTCTTCGAACGAACATCCCTCTCGTTAGAACCCAAACTGTCAACTCGTTAGAATCTCGTTCAAACGAGCTCGTTCGAAAGACCTGGGCAGGTATTCTAATGAGTGGCCAGATTCGAGCCCAGATTTTCCAAATCTCGTTTTTCCAACTTTCTTCACTCCTAATCCCTCATAAAAATCGTTCCAACATCAATTTAAGGTTCCTAATTCGTACTAAACATTCATATATCATAACTAAACATTTATATAGGGCTAATACATCTTAAACATCATCAAATCATCAAATCCCTACATTTATCCCCCAAATTACATGAACATGAACCCTAAAATTTATAAATCATCAATGAGCCTAATTAAATCCGTTTTTGTTTCATCCAAGATATTATTATCATCAGAATCATCACCTACGTACAATTATACATGTAATTCCTCATCAATATGCAAGATTCTAATTCCAATTTTAATGGGTTTTCATCCATCTCCCAAACAAATACAATTATAACAAATTCCTACGCATGGAAGAAGCATTCTCTGCAATTAATTGAAATTAAACCACTTGCCTTATTTGAATCTCTGATTTTGATGGAGTATTCTCTCTCTCTCTCTGCAGAATTCTCCACTCCTCTCTCTCTACAAGCTTTCTTCTCCAAAGTGAATGGTGGCTAGGGTTTTTGCCTTAGGAAATTTTGGAACAATTTCTAATAACCCCCGTAGCCTAATAAGTCCTAAGATGTGGTTAGTGGGTTTAGTGGGCAATTACCAAGTCAGCTTTTTAATTCCCAGTTTTCGTAAGTTTTAATTCCCAAAAATCTAAAATTACCAAACTACCCTTATACGTTGCCGGTATGGCCTAAAAATGCCCCGGGACCCAAACTAAACCCCCGGCTAGTGTTTTCTGACTATTTATACCCTTCCGGATGCATTGGCGCACTCAAAATGACCATACGGTTAATAGAACTAAAATTCACTTTTTAATTAAAATAAATATTTCCCTGGCGCGATTGTCACACGCGTCTCAATAAAATTTCCAAATTGCCGTATTTCAATCTCACGACAAATTTCATACTTCAATATTCATATATAATCATATATGCACATTATATTCAAATACCAACTCGCATCTCGCTAGTATTTTAATCCGGATTAGTTTCCAATTAATATGCATTTAATTCAATTAATCCCATAAATAAATATCACAAAAAATACGGGGTATTACAGGCAAAAGCGACCAAAATCATGAATGCCGAGGAGGCTATGGCTACGAAGTAGAATATGGATAAAGAAACCAAGGTAGAAGTCGAAAAATCTAAGAAGAAAGAGCATAAGGGAAATGACAGTGACAAGCATTCCAAAAATAATACGTCATCGTGGGAAGTCATGAAGAAATTCGACAATTATACTCCTTTGAAAATGGGTATTAATCATGTCTTGGAAGAAATCAAGAATAACGAGGAAGTAAGGTGGCCAAAGAAGCTGAGGTCGGACCCTGACAAAAGAAATAGAGATAAATATTGCGAGTTTCATAAGGATCATGGTCATATGACTAAAAATTGCATAGCCCTCCAAAACGAGATTGAAACGCTCATTAGACGGGGAAAGTTGTCAAAGTATGTTGACCGTAGAAATGAAAGAGCAAATAAAGACCGAGCAAGAGAGAGATCTAGATCTCCTCGTCGGGCAGAAGAAAATAGGAAAAGAGATCATGAAGATGATACAGAGGATGAACCCGATCTTCCCAAAAGGCCAAGGCAACCAGAACGCGAGGTATTTTCAATACGTTTTGGAACATTTGATTGTAATGTTATTACAGGCGGAGATGCAGGAGGAGGAGATCTTACTGCAGAAAGAAAAGCTTACCTAGGTGAGGCTCAGGCTTGCTCATACATTCAACGGATACATTTGGCTGAGGGGAATCGCCCGAGGAAGATAAACAAAGAGAAGATGGTCATTGGTTTTTCAAAAAACGACCTTGCAGGTAAATCCTTGTTTAAATACGCACGCGCTATAAGACATACACATACTAAAGACACGTATAACACATACACATACCCCCATACGTATAACACATGAACGAATACACACACGTATAATATATATATGCACAGACACACACATAAATATAATTACATGTGTGTTCTCCTCGTTTCATGTAATAATAACTGAAGTTCAACTTATTATAGGTGTTTCCTTTATTCGGGTAATTTTCCCTATATTTTCTTTTACGTAACAAAGTTTTATTACTGTTTATTGACTCTTATAACTATGTATACATGTATAATATGCATACTTCAACTTGTACATACCTTTGGTTGACATTTATTATTAAGTAAACATGTATAATGCATAAAATTTAAGTTGTATATATCATTGGATGATTGTTATAACTTGAATGCTTTCTAGGTTCTTTATTTTACGTAACACAACGCACATGTATAACACACACATTTGGTGGACACACAGTAATTTTAGGAATAATTTAAATAAAATAAACTCAATTTGGACTTCTTGATATTGTGAGGGTGAATAATATGGATAATACTATTTGGTTGACTGTTATGGTCATGTTCACCCCTCCTTAAGTGGTTTTTATTTGGGTTAACACAAATTGGTGAACATGGTTGCACATTTGGTGGACATATAGCAATTTTAAGATTAATTTGCTAAAAATAAACTTAATTTGGACTGTATGATATTGGTAGGGTGAGAGAAAACAGGCGAAATGATTCATAACAATATTAATATTAAATAAAATAAGATAAACTTAAATTGGATCGGTTGAAAAATAATAACTAGTTAACGACTAATTAGAGCCATTACATGTAAGACTCATATTCTCACCCTTAGATATTCGTCTAGAGAAAAATGAGGCATGATGATAGTTACTGAAAATAAGAGTACGAGAGGTTGAAATTCGACCACGGTATGGAACTGTTATTAGTGTGCGACATATAAATGCTACTCCTATTTACAAGTATGGGAATAAGAAGATTGAATAGTTCAACTACTTTTCAAATCATGTAATTTATCTCTCGCAGTAATACCTCTTCGATCATATTTTGTTTCCTGTAAAAAGCTGGGATGAGGTAGTAGAGAATATATTTCACCAACATAATTCCGACATAGCCCTTACGTTACTTACACTATGATAAAAAACATAAAAACACTCATCCGTTGTAGATACAACTATGTAAAGAGAGCATTGACCAAGACTATGATGTCTCACGACATATGGACGTTAAATTAAATCTTTCCAGTTAGTGGATGAAGAAAGGATTCCAAGGTCATGTCACATACATCTATACATCAACCATAGACATGTTTCTTCATAGTTAGCCACATGGAATAATATATAGAATTTTAAAAAGAAATACCAAATTTAAGCAGACCAGACCATGGAACATACATAAAGTCTTATTATGAGAGGGTATACGCATATATATAGTTATAAACATGATTAGTTCATAAACATGTTAGTATAATAAATTCGTATAAACAATGTCGAAAGGCAATGGAGATGACATACCAAATGCTGATAGTACACCTCCTGGATTCTCATCTCATGGACCCCAACCTAGATTCTCATCACCGCTGGGTGAACAATACTATTATTTTCTAATGGTTTACTTTACCACTTCATATATGAGTAGGCAACAAATGTTTATTAATCCAACACCCCCACCCGCGCTACCGACACCTCTCAAGAAAATGAGAAGAAGACTATTGGGTTCTCCCTTCTTGGGAATAATTATAATGGCACTAAAAATGATGTCAACATCTTTAAATCTTTTTGTTTTATATTTAGGAAAAATCATATGGGAGTCAAGACAACAGATACTAGAATGAATTTGATCAAGCCATCAAGGATCACATTTTTTATGAACTTTGTAAGAATTTTTCACTCCCCTACCATATAAAGAAAAAGGTTATTTCTTGGGTTACTGAAAAAAATTAGAAAATATCGAAGGAACCTTTGGCAGAGACATGTCCTAAAGGCGGCATTATGCTCTGCCATTTATTTCTATGAAAGATAGAGTCCCTCTGAATGTTGAAATGTTCGTTGATCAATGGAACAACTTTTTAGAAAATGAGGTGATAAACAAAAAAATACTCCAAACAGAGAAAATAAAATGTTGCAAAGAAAGTTGATGTTCATAGGTTGAGGTCTAAATTATATGAAGATTTTAGGAGTTAATGGTCATTAAGGACAAATGGCAGTCCAAATGCTGGTAAAAGACCTAATCGGGATAACTTGTACGTGCATGCCCGACGGGACAAAGATAATAAATTCCCACCACACTTGGCTGCGATTCTGGTGATTATGACTAGTTATTTATTTATATATTTTTGTGTCATATGAAATAATGTTAAGATCATAAGACTGAATATAATTTTACGCTATAGGAATCGATCGAAGACATTAGTAGTCAAACCTCTTTAAGCCCTTATGATGACATTGAAGATAATCCCTAGCCCAAATCTTTGGAAAGGACAATAAAGGGGAGACGAGAGATGTTTGATAACATGTGCCAAAAACCAAATTTTAATAAATTTCACCTCTCATGGATGAGCTCTCTTCGGTGAGGAATCGCATCTCGACTTAGAGGAAAGTTAATCCAAGACATATGGGGATGTGCAAGAGATTAAGAGTAACCTAGGTGTGTTGGCTAGTAGAACTGGGCACCTTGTGTTCTTATTTACTAGAGGGTTGTGGTTACGCCTACCCTTATTCTCAAGGTTTACCCTATCCTCGATTTCTAGATTTCCCCTCCCAAATTTTGCCTCCTGCAACATTCCCCTCCCTGGTACCTCTTCCTACCACATTCCCCTCATAAATGCCTCTTCGTGCCACAATCACTAGATTGTCGTCATCCAATCATGGTGACTATGGCATCCAGTACTATATAAGGGCCTTGGCCCATACAAGGATTATTTCTCAATACACAATTGTTTCCTTGGATGTCAAAACTACTATTCAGAAACGGACTTTGTATATGGATGAGGCTTATATATTGGTCGGTACTTACGGATAATAGCCCATGCACATTGATAACAGAGAAGGACCCTAGATGAAATACTATCAGAATTTTATTAACACTTAGCCCGTTTATTTATTGGTCAAGATTAGGTGATGAACAATGTTTAGTTTTAGAACAATTTGTAATATTTTGTTTATTTAACATATTTTAAGTTTTTGGGTCATTTGTTAACAATTTAAGTGTATGCAACAATAATTTAAGTTTAAGTTTTAAATATAATTTAATTTGTATTGAAATATTTGAATCAATTGTGTGTTCTTGTATGCAAGATGACCTTTGTTTCAACTTGTTAATATTGATGAATTGAATGTTGAAGATTATTTCATGGATTTCCCATAATACAAAGAGTGGTAAAGTAACATGATATATGATAATCATTTAAAGGGCATTCAAGGATTTGTTAAATACGCATAATGAAATCTTAAAAGTGACAAGATTTCGTGTCTGTGCACCCATTATATGAACAAAAAATTTAAGTATTTGGAAGACATCGAGTTAAATTTAATAAGTTGGGTAATTTTTCAAGACTATAATATTGGGGAATATCATGGTGAAAATAATGTACCTTATTTTTTAGAAGAATTACCAGTACCCGACCGCATAACGAAACCCCACCGAGTGGAAGTAGTACATGATTTACCAACATATTGTCCTTTCACTGACCTAATTGATAATACTTAAGGAGTCCACCACCATCAAAACCATCGACCTATAGACACATATAATGTGCATTATGACCAAGTCAATGAACAAGTTCATGCTGAATTAGTAGAAGACTGGGAATTCATATGGTTGAAAGCTAGCACGGTTAGACCGTTGTATAAATATTGTGACAAAGATCACTCGGTATTATATGCAAAGATTGGTTTGCATAATTTTAAGAGTCAATTTGGTTTATAGGTCAACAATGTAACCATAATTCTTAAGTGGTTAATAGACATTCTCCTAAAAGCGAACGCGATATTAGACAATTATCCAAGCATGAAGAAGATCTTGAAGGGGTCAGGTTTGAAGTAAAAATTTATTAATGCATGAAAGTATGATTGCATATTGTACCACAATAGTCATGAATAGGAGGATGAGTGTCATATATGCAATAACCCATTATATGTGGCTTGTGAGAGTGGAAAAGATAATACTTAAAAATATTGCACGTGCTTGCAAGTTCCATAGAAGGTTTTGAAACATTTTCCCCTCAAACCATGATTAAAAATATTTTTCTATTATACTATGGATAGTCGAGGCCATGATATGGAATGCTCGATCCCAGGTGGCTAGGAATCTCATGCACCATCCAATTTATTAACTCATCTGGCAACTTTTAAACGCATGACACTCTGAAATTGTAAAGGAACTGAGTAATGTCCATCTTCAATTATCAATCAATGGGTTTAACCTTTTTGATAATTTAAGCACTAATATGAGTAATTGGCTACTTCTTAGGGTCCCTTTAAGTCTCCCTCCAGCATTGTACATGAGAAGGAGTTCAGATTATTGTCCTTATTCATACCCATGACGAAGCCTCACAATGATGATATTGATACTTTTTTAGACCCGTTAATGGAAGAACTTAAAGAGTTGTGGGATAAAGGTGTGAGGGTGTTTGATGCTTATAAGGGTGAAGAGCACTTAAAACAATGGTAATATAGGCGATCGATGACCCTCCTAATTATGAGAACTTATCTATCAATATTCATACTTATTATGGATGTACCTCTATGGGAAGTAAACTGAAGTCACTTGGATACATCATAATGGTAAGATGTGTTATAAGGTTCATCGTAGATTTCTTTCGACCAGTCACCCTTTTAGGAACAGCAAGTCTAACTTCTTACATGTTGATCACGAGTGTAGGATGGAACCAGATTGGCTTTCTGGTCAACAGATCGAGGAGAAGGCAAAGGTTGAGACTATGGAGAATAATTACGTAGGAAAAAAACCTCAGTTTGTAAACCTTAAGAGTAAAGCTAGGGAGCATCCGAATGACCCTATTAAAATGAACGCATGGTCCATACGATGAATATTTTTTGACTTGCTGTATTGGAAAGATCATCGTATAAGATATATAATTAATGTAATGCACACGAAGAAGGAAGTTGCGAAACTTATGATAGGAACATGTTTGGGTGGATCTCATTCAAAAAATGGAGAGCGGGCACGTCGTGATCTACATAAGATGAAAAGAAAGAAGAATTATGATTAAAAAATGATCCTACAACAGGAATAATTTTTATCCCCGAGATTCTTTCACTTTGACTACTAGTGATAAAAATATCTCCCTAGACACGCCGTTCAACTTGAAGACTCCAAGTGGTTATTATAGTAATTTTCATAGGGTAGTAAGCTAAAAAAATGACCTGAAGCAGTGTAAGTCTCACGGCTGGCACATAGTCATTCAATCAATACCTATGTTGTTTATGCATTGTTTCTCTTAGCATAAAGATATCCACCAAGAAATTAAGTAAATAAGTTTGTGATTTACCCTACATTGCAAAAAGGTGGTAAAGATGAAGCATCTTATAGATGAGAAATCAACTTTAGCCGTGACAATTTGTGTATTAGAGAAATATTTTCATTCCTCGTTCTTTGATATTATCATCCACTTATTTATGCATTTATGCGATGAATCTTTGTCGTGTAGTTCGTTAGGTATCATTGGATGAATCCTTTCAAGCACTTGATGAAAAGCTTTAAAGATTATGTTAAGAATGCACGGTATATTGGAGGGTGAATTGCTGAAGAATACATAATAGTTCATTATACGTTCAGAAATGCCAAAACAAGAGTTGGGGAGGTTCAATCCTCATGGAGAATGAGTGATCATGGAACTTGGCGAGTTTGAGAATAAATTACCTTTTAGGAACCCTAAAGAGGTGAGACTCACTAATCTATAATATGAGCAAGCATCTCATTATGTCTTCAAACCGTAAGATGATGTTACAGATTAGATAGAGTAAGTAGCTACACAATTAATTGAATTATTCTTGTTTTATTATACCTATTATTTATATTATGATCTGAACACTACAATTTAGCTTTAGGAAGTACAAGAAAAAAATTTCCCAAAATACGAGGAGAAATTGCATGACGAATTATTTTAGGGCATAGGGTATTAAAATAGGTAGTTTCCACCTCTTATGTGTGCGGGTATTTATTCATGTGTCGTAAAGACATGCCCAAATTTTGTATTGTTTTATGTGAATTTATTTGTTCAGCATTATTCATTCTATTTTGTAAAATTATTCTGATGTGATGAAGTTTAATTGTGTTACCTTATTTGTTGTGGTTGTTATGACGCTAATTGGTAGGTTAAAAATCAATTCAATGCTTGCAGCAAAGAGGAGTCCCCACGATGGCAATTGGATTTGATCTTTTATGGAGATGTAAAGTACAAGATAGAGAACCATTGACAACAGAAGAAAAAGGAAAACCACCAATTTGGAGTGTCGTTATGTCTCCTTATTAGTTTTGTGTGGATATCTTTCTTTCCTTTGTAAGAAGCTCGGAACTGGTCATATACCTCTCCATTTAAAAACATTAAATTGTTCATTTTGTTTAGCTAAAAACAATCAATACTTTCTGACAACCAAATTTTCACATATATACTGATGTTTTTGGTTGTTTACTAATGTTTGAGATTTAGTCCAAGTTATTCCATTCGTAGCGATGTAGGCAATCGGTATCCGTAGACAAAATCCGAGTGGGTGACAGATCACAAGTAATACTCACATTCTACAAATAGTGGATTCTTTTTTGGAACAAATTGTTGGGAATTTGCATCTACATTATGGTACCATGTTATAATAGTGATCATAATATTTATAGTGATGTTCATGCTTTGCATTTCTAAATCACTATTAACTGAATTTATTAATTGATATTGTGATTTGTTTCATAATCTAGATGACATAATTGTTGAAATGACTTTATTCATAATAAATTATTGGCTTTTGTTAATTAGTAATTAGCTTTTAGTTCTTTTTTGAAAATGGAGGAGTTTGATAGGATTAGGAGAAGTAAGTTTTTTCCCTTTCAATTTACTCATGTTTTTCTACCTTTTATCCTTTTTTTGCCTGACTCTCTCAATTATACATAGAATTCTACTGGAAAATTGCTTTTTAGAGATGCATACTAGTATTTTGCCACAACATCTCAAGCTATGAAATGGTGCAAATATCTCTGGAAGGAACACATACCTCCTAGAATTTCCATTCTTGGATAAAGAACTTTTCAAATGAGACTTTGCACTATTGATACTTTGAATAAAAGATGCATGCACCTCACCTTTAGATGCCAGTGGTTCCTTTCAAACAATGAATTTATCATGCACTTTTTTGTCCAATTCTCTAAAGTCATGTACCTTTGGACTTGGTATTTCCGCACCTTTAAAATTTCCCTTCCTACTATTAGTACCATCTTATATCTTTGGAAATACATATATTATCAAAATCCTAGGTCTCAAATACATAATTTATGGATTGGTGCTTTGTTTCTCCTTTCTTTCTCGCTCTTCACTTTTGTTCGTTTGTTGTTTTCATTTCAGAAATCATTTGGGGATTGTGTTAATGGACAACTGACACCATTGAAAATTTCTAAAGGTAAACTACCACCATAGTCGCTGAATCTCTTAAATCCTTCATTTTCATGTTTTCGAAATTTCACTATGTACATATATGTATTTTATTCATATCTTTCTCCATATTTGTTCTATTACACCAGATCTACGTTGTTAGTTAAAATGTGCCCACGTGGATGTGTTTTGTTCTCTGTAGAGGATGAACAAATATGACTTATGTTATTTCTATTGTTTGTAATAGGATTTTCAAACAGGATTTGTCATAGTAATTTGATTGTACGTTTTTCACATATATATGTTATCAGATTGAGGTGGCATCAGAAACCCTCTCTTTCTCTTTGTCAAGGTTATGTTTTCCTTTAGCTGATATCATCCATGGCCCCTACTAAAGTTGATAGTTAAAAAATAATTGATCCTAAGGGTCAGGAATTAAAGGTTACTAAATCATGTTCAACTATGTTCAAGAAGAAATCTAAGAAGATCTGAAAAATAGTTTCCTTTAGCCAATCGAAAACATTGAAGAAGGAAAGAAACCCCCAAGTATCCCTGAATCAGTGCTCCTCCAAGAAACAATTTGGACCATTATTAAATACTCAAATACCCACTCACTACAGAGTCTTCCATGAAGAAATTTGAGGACAACACACTAGTTTTCATTGTCAACAATCATTTGACAAGAAGAAGATTAAACATACTGTTAGCTTGGTATCTTTTGTGTCGTGTTATGGTGTCGTTTCTAAATTTATCAACTACTTTCATGGGGTGTGACATTGGCATGGGCATACCCTAGGAACTGTAAATTTATTTCTTTCACTTTTATGTGATGTTGTTAATATGATTTCCAAGACTAATTTTATGACTTTATTGATGTTTTGGTGTTCTTTTACAATTAGGTGAGTTAAATCGAAGATGATTAAAAGAGGTCCAAGACGGACTATTAGTGTTGTTGAGTAAGTTTTCCTCTTAAACAGGGTGGATAATTCTATAAACATGGGGAACTTTATCCAAAATTTATAAATTGGGGTATTATATATAAATCTTTATGACTTAAATTACATACAACTTAATACTTTAGAAAATATCTTCATCCCTTCAGGCACGGGCATACCCTAATGTGTGTGTATATATGTGTGTGTGTCTATATATATATATATATATATATATATAAAGAGAGAGAGAGAGAGAGAGAGAGAGAGGGGGGGGGGGGAAGACTATCCCGCATCACACCATAGATCACACCTAATTCTAGACCCTAAGAAACTTTTTTTCAAATTTTTTATTTTCCTATTGAAATTAACTTTTTAGTCAACATATGTTCAAAAAATTAGGTCAAATACATTTTCTAGCTATTTTTAAAAAAAATCCAAAATTATGTTGGCGAATAACACATTCAAATAAGGTATTTTTAGCAGTTTTTTGTTGGATTTTTAAAAAAATAGCTTGAATTAGTATTTTGACCTAATTTTTTGAACATGTGTTGATTGGAAGGTTAACTCCATGGGTAAAATAAAAAAATAAAATAAAAAGTATTTAAGGGCCTAGAACTAGGTGTGATGTATGGGTGATGTAGGAAGCATAATGTATAGGAGACTTTCTCTCTCTCTCTCTCTCTCTTCCTATCTGTATATACATATATATATTATACTAATAAAAGTGAGAATGAATAAAGTGAAAAAGTAATAAAATAGGACTCGAATCCTGAGAAAAACTTGAGATGTCTACATAGCCGAAAGTAGAATTAAAGTCCACATAGTTTGAAAACATATAAAGGTGTAAATACACTATGATGTAGACAGTGACCTCTTGATTAGGATTTTAGAGTAAAAAGGCAAGTAAATACGAACCATAAGGAAGATTCACACATGGTATGGACCATTAAAATGTAATACCCCACATTTTTATGCTATATTAATTTGGGGATTTATTAAATTTAATATGAGTTAATTATTTAATAAAAATCCGAAAATTAATTATGTTATAATTAATAACGTGACGAGAGTTAGTAATTATGGGAAACTTGTCGAATATTACTAATGAGAAAATTAATATATAATATTGGTTCTATTAAATGTCACGAGTGAATAGAATGACAATTATGAAAATTTAAGTCGGGACGCGCCTGTGCCGCGTCGGGAATAAATGTTGATAATTAAAAGTGAATATTTTATAAGTCATTCGTATGGTCATTTTGAGTGCGCCAACGGGTTCGGAAGGGTCGAGATAGTCAGAAAAGTGTACCCGAGGATTTAGTTTAGTTCTTGGGGCGTTTTTAGGCCTAATTAGTACCCCGGGAGGGCGTTTTGGACATTTCACAATTTTGGGTAATTAAACCCACGAAATTCTAAGGGTTATATCAGATGTCTAAGGTTGTCTTCTAGGGTTATAACAACCAAAGACAATTGACGGCTATAGGAGAGGGAAGGAGAGAGCTTCCAAGGCAATCCAAGGCACAAAATCCATCTGTTTGCACCGCCACCACCACCAACGCGTAGACCGCGCGACGGGCTACGCAACCACACCAAAATCATCTGCAAATCAGAACACCAAAAATCCTAGGCAAGTGTTTATCTTGCTTATTTCATTGGTGCATCTTTCATATTAGTGTAGGAGTAATTAAAATGAGTTTTTATGGAAGAAACCTAAGATATGAGTTCGGAAATTGCATGTAGTGATGAATAAATTGATAATTCTGGAAACCCTTGCCATGTAGAGGAATTACCCACGAAATTATGATGTTTACAAGAAGGAAAGTTTTGGAAACACTTGTTAGAATCATGTTTAAGAGAATTCTAGGGTTCTTGATAATTATAATAATTTTTGGTTGGTTAATCCATGTATAATGATAGAATTCCTCATGCTTCACGTTGGAAATACCTAGTAGGATGATATAATGTTGGTAGTATAATTTTTGATACGTTTGGGATTGAAAAATATGGATTTGGATGAAGAAATGTGTTAGAACCCGTAACTGCAAAACTGCAGAAATCGCAATACCTGCTTGATCGATCGATCGAGCCCAGAGCTTCGATCGATCGAAGGTTCGATCGATCAAGCCCTAGACCTCGATCGATCGACCCCTACTGGCAGACTCTTATTTCCATTTCTAAATTAGTTAATTTTTATTTATTGTGAAATAATTCTTGGGCATCCTTAATAAAATGTTTTGGGAGATAGGGAAGACCAGTAGGATATGTGAATAAATTTTGGGACCCTTGATGTCGGGCTAAGATTTTATTTTGGGATAATTACATAATGTTCGATGAATTTATGATTTAAAGAGAGAGACACGTAAGAGATTTACTTTGGGACAAATGTGTATACCTACTGAATTTTATAATTTAGAGAATAAAGCCATGAGAGTTGTGTGGTACGTTGGAATAATACCGAATCAAGGTTAGAAACGAACCGTTATAAAAGTTTACTAAAATATGATAATATGGATAAAAGTCGTAACTATGGGATTTGAGAATATACCTAATATGGATATGGTAATATTAGTATAGTTATATGATTGTGTATGCATATGCTATCTATGTGTGAAAATCATGCCCACGCTACTTGCTATCCCTGAGGTTACCGCGCTGGGACAGTCTTATCTCACTGGGACCTTTATGGGGGATATTGACTTGTACCCTAGAAGATAGATATCCTTGGTACAGGCTATCGTTGTGATAGTTGAGACGGTCCTAAGAGACGCAGGCATGTGCCATCCTCTTAGAGACTTGGAATCTATACTTCGCCTAAATTTTGTTTGTGTATGTGTTAATACAATTCGAGAGTGATTCCGATTGTATTCCCCTTAATACGAGTGATATGGGGTTTTGGATAGTAGAGTATGCCCGCACCATAGTTTTTATTTGGGGTGCTGTTATGATATATATATTTTACGAGTAGTTATATATATATATATGAAATTCTGAAATTTGGAACTACCACTGTGAATGGATATGTAGGACATGGTTGATGACTCAAATTGTAAATACTTGTTTTGAGAAAGTATAATATGACACTGGAGAACTTTATTGATTAATATAGTTAAAATAAGAACTTTGGTTATTAATTGAAATATTCTTTTCAAATAATTGTATCGTTAAATTTTGAATCCAGCGAATAACCTCAGATAAGTTAAATCATTGGGGAAAGATAGCGTGATATATGATGAGATAAACCATTAGGAGGGTTAGTGCGATAGGAGTGCACATTAGAAGATAGGTGAGAATTTCTCAAGAGAGTGTCGCACTAATATGTTGTTGCATTGGCCTATATCAATTTAAATACTTGCTAAACAATTTTTAAATCATATACACTATCGGGCTCTTACCCGTTTTTCTCTCTCTCTCTCTTGTATATATATGTATGTACTACAGGTGCCCATCCAAAGGGGCGTCTTGCTTAGGATCCCTTGGAAGGAACGTGCTGCAGATTAGGTGGGAGTTGCAGGCCACTTGCTTAGACGATTTCATTTATTTGATTCCACTCCTATGATTCTCAGTTATTGGGCATGTGTCTCCCTTTCCACTATTTATCTGTTCTATTGGGACATTTGTATTTCAGTTATTTCTACTATTGTTACTTTGGGATTTATTCAGCATGTATGTTTTACATTAAGTTTTAAATGTTGGTATTTTGGATGTTGAATGTTTAAATCAATTGGATTATGTTCCAGGATAATTGTTGTATGATTCTTTCTTATTGAAAATGTTGTTACTAATTAAATAAATAATTTTCCTTTAAAAAATAAAATTGGTTAATAATGTTGAAAAATGGTTTTGACTCTTAGCTTAATTAAGTAGGGTGTTAATTTGGAAAAAATTATTTTCACGACAGTGATGCTAAGAATGAACCAACTGTTCACCTTGATTTTAATTTAATAAAGGAGTGATCACCCGGTATTTAATTAGGAGGGGTGTCACATAAAAAGGATATTAATATTCCTATGGAAGTGCATTGAGTTACTCTCGATTCCTAGAGTTTACCAAAGTTAAAAGGACCTCAAAAGCATCCGGTGGCCTCTTAATTAGGGTTTCAGAGTAACAAAGCAAGTAAATACAAATTGTAAAGAATATTTTAGCACGGTATGGACCATTGAAAATGGTATTCATATCCCTAGGAATGTGCATTGCATTACGCTCAATTCTGAGAGTTAACCAAAGTCAAATGAAGCTCGAAAGTGAAGAAAAAGATGGGGGTCTAAGGGTAGAAGGAATTATGTTTGGTACCTATGAAGGTTCGTGAGGGGTATCAAAATGGGGGTACTAGAATTAGGTGTCTACAGATATAATTTGAATAAATGTTTGAAAGTCTCCCTTTGCCTTGATATAAGGTTTTTGAATTTTTTTATTCGTCCCCATTATTGTATAGTATTTTTCTCATATCATTATTTCTCCCCATTTGTTAATATTGCGAATGGTGGGGGTTATGAGAGGGAATGTGAGATGGAATTCGACATGTATTGGATAATATTTCAGAATTACCAAGAGAATGGGACTAACAGTCATAAATGTAGATGGACATAGGAAGGAACAAACATCAAAATATGTTTTCCATAATAAAAATCTAACTTTTATCTTGAAGACCTATTATTTCGAGTTCACGGTAGATAGCAAAAAATCTATCTTCGAGTACCGGTTTGGTAAAAATATCCATAAGTTATTTATCGGTTAGAAAAGGTTGAAGTTCCACATCCCAGTTTTTACACGATGTCATAAAAATTGATGTTTGATATCAATATGTTTGGTTCTTGAATGTTGAATGGGGTTTTGGGTCATATTTATTACACTTTTATATACAAAAAGGATAGGTATTTTGGAAAAAACAATTTATAAGTAACTCAGTTATTGTTTAACGTACAAACTTTGAGAACAATAATATCCAGCAGTAATCTATTCATCTTCTGTCGTATATAGAGCAAATTTTATATGTTTCTTAGTCGCCCAAGACGTAAGAGAATGCCTGAGAAAGTGGTACGGCAAACTTGTCCTTCTTCGATTTGCTTGACAGGTGGCCTCTAAGTAACTTATTGCATCAAAATAAGACCTTTTTGGTTGGGCTTGAAATCTATCACATAGGCAAGCACTAAACATGATGTCAAGACGACTAGAAGTTAAATAAAGTAAAATACCAATCATTCCATGAAATAGTTTCTTATTAACATACTTTCCAGATTTGTCACTATAAATTTTGGTGAAAGTACTCATTAGTGTGTCAAGGGGGTTTGCAAGACCAAGGACAAATTTTTTGGCTAGTTCCTTGATTTATTTGGATTGATTTGTGAAAATTCCCTGTTAGTTTGTTTGACTTGAAGGCCTAAGAGAAAATTTAGTTCACTATTTGGCTCATTTCAAATTCTTTGTGCACACAAGAGAATTTATTTCACTATTTGGATCATTTCAAATTCTTTGTGCACACAAGAAGCAAAGTCTTCACACATTTCATTATTCATGGATCCAAATATGATATCATCTACATAGATTTGAATGAAGTAAATATCATGATTTTGGGTTTGAATATGCGAAGTAGTGTCAACTAATCCCCTCACAATAACGTGTGATACGAGTAAGTTTCTTAGGCGTTCATACTATACTCGTGGGGCTTGTCTTAAACCACAAAGTATTTTTGTAAGTTAAAATACATGGTTAAGGAACTTGTGATTTTCAAAACCAGGAGGTTGTTTTACATAAACTTCTTCATCAAGGTATCCATTTAATAAGTCTCTTTTTAGATGCATTTGAAATAATACGAAGTCTTTAAAACTCGTAAAAGGTAGTAACAAATGTATGGTTTTTAGTCGGTCTATGGGGAAAAATGTTTCTTCGTAGTTAATACCTTATTATTATTTGAAACCCTAAGCCACTAAACATGCTTTATTATGAATGATAGAAGCATATTCATCCATTTTACTTTTGAAAATCCATTTTTTTCCTATGATGGTATGATTTCTACTCTTCTTGCATATCTAGCATCTAGGTTTTATCTTTTTCTTCTTTGGTTATAATTTTAGGTTCTATCTATGAAACGAAGGAAAAATTATTGCACACATTTTTCAATTTAGAGTGAATGACTATACTATGGGAAGGTTTCTATTGATTTGGTTTTTAGGGTGATCGATGATGAATTTCCATGTTTTTTTCTAGATAATGATGAGTTTCATTTTTTGGATCATAGATGTCTTTTAAAGGAGCTTCAGGGGTGTTAACGGAAAGGGTTTGCATTTGTTCTATTACAATGTTTTGGTTGTCTTAATCATTTATTTGAGGAACAAAATGATTAATTTCGTCTAAAGTGACATGGATATATTCTCAAATGACTACTGCTCGTTTGTTGAAAAGCCTATTGGTTTTTCTATTATATTTGTATTCAAAAAATATTCCATCATCATATTTTGGATCAAAATTACTTAAGTTCTCCCGATCATTTAGAATATCACAAATACCTTAATATATTTGATGTTAGATTCTTTCCATTCCATATTTCATATGGGGGTTTATTGATAACGTTTTGAATATATATTCTATTGAGTACATAGCAAGCGGTGTTAATGGCTTTTGCCAAATATATTTAAAAAGTGTGTGTTCATTAAGAATATCGTGAGATATTTATTGTAGTGATCGATTATTTGTTCCTACTACACTAGTTTGTTGAGGGGTTCTAGGGGATGATAATTTTTTATAATACCCTTAATGGTCACAATATTGTTCAATATCTTTGTTATTGAATTCTCTTCATCTATCACTCTGAATATGTTTAGGGGAGACACTTTTTCTTTCAATTCTTTTACAAAATTTTATGAAAATGTCATAATTTTTTGTTATATTTGACAAAAAACAATGACAAATGTGAATACCTTTATTTAAGATGGAAACAAGGTTTGGACCAAATAGATCGAGGTGAATAAGGTTTAGAGGTTTGGTAAAGGTAATATTCTCTTTTCCTTTTAAAAATGGTTTTTGTTGTTTAACATATTGACATGCATCACAAAATCTATCTTTTGGGTATTTGGATTTTGATTGGCCTTTTCAGAGATCTTGACTACATAAATTATGAATGAGTTCTGTATTGGCAAGACCAATTCTCCTATGCCATAATCATGAGCAATTATCCATAAAAGTGAGATGTTTTAGTTTTTAATGAGTTAGATCGTCTTTATTTAATGTGTAAACATTTGAGGTTCTAGAAACAACAAAACAAATTTTATTGTCGGAGGATTATTTAACTAGGTTGTGTTTTGAGTTAAAGATAACTTGTTATCCCTTATCACATAGTTGACTAATGTTAATTAAGTTGTCTTTAACTCCATCAACATGTAGAACATTATCAATGAATGTAGAAGTGTAGGTACCAATTTTACCTCCCTCAATGATTCTTCCTTTAAACTTATTACCGAAATTGAATTTTCCTCCTTTTTAGGAACTAAATAAATTTTTATTTATCACCAGTCATGTGACGTGAGCATTTACTCTGAAGATACCAATTTCCTTTTTTCACGAATGCCTTCATGCATGCCTTGCTTCTAGCCCTATGAGCCATAGGTTTGATTCATCGGATCCGTTAGATTCATTACTCGATTGAAAATCATCTGAGCCACTTAAAGATGCTTTTATAGCTTTATTTCCATGCATTTCATGACACTATATTCTTTATTTTCTTCTTTCCATTCTTGTTTTTAGGCCATCTGCAACATAATGAACGTATTTATCACACCCAAAACATTTAGGTTTTTCTTTAGTTTGATGCTTGCCAAAGGGTTGCCTTTTGTAGCTTGGTTTTGTATGACCATCCAATTGTTGATATTTAAGAAATCTCCAAAAGTTTTTGTAAATAAATCCATCATTTCTTTTTTGGAACAACCACTTTTTTCTTGACTGCCATGGATGTCCAAACTTTTCTTTTGATCATTTTTGTCTCTTTCTTCTCTTTCTTTGATCTCTATTTCAAAAGTGAAAAGAAATCCACTGAGTTTTTTTTAAAGATACGTCTCCCATTTGGATTTTAGACTGTAGAACTATCTTCTTGGAATTCAAATTCTTTGGCATTGAACCGAGGAGCTTTCTAGCTTTTTCATTGTTATAAAATTTTCTACCGAGACTATAACATTTATTTATAATTATATTAAATATATCATACATCTCACTAATTGATTCTTGATCTTTCATTTGAAACAGTTCATAACTATGTATGAGTATGCTAATTTTATCTTCTCTAACTATTGATGTGCCTTCGTGTGTGATTTTAAGAGTGTCCCACTTTTTCTAGTGAATGTGAAAAAATAGACTCTATTATATTCATTCACAGAAACCTAACACATAAGAGTGTTATTGCTTTAAAATTGATTTGAACTTTTCTAACATACTCTTACATGTATTCACTCTCTTCTTTAGTGAAGGAAGTATTATCCATAATGTTCATAGGTATGTATGGACCATTAACTTTAAATGTCCATGTTTCATACTCATGATCTCGAATAAACCATTGATTTTTTCTTTCAAAAATGATAGTTAATTCTATCAAAAAATGGGTATCGGATTGTTGATTGTACTTTAGCAATGGAGACATGGGTAAAAATCTCATTTTAATCTTTATATTTAAAATATACTTTTTTAAAAAATATATGTCTATGAACCTGAATCTGATACTAATTGTTGGCCTGAAAATATACCCAAGAGGGGGGTGAATTAGGTATATAGGTTTAGTGGATATTTTTAAATTTCTTAACTTTGTGTAAAGATTAATTGAAATGGGATAGATCAAATCAAGAGTGAACAATTAATAAATAATAAGCATATGTTGTTTATAGAAAGAGTTTAAAAGAACTTTGGAACCGAGGTTTTAAGGTGGTTCGGCCACTGCTACGTCCACACTTGAGATGGTACTAGAGAAACTTCACTATCTCCAGTTCACTTAAGGCGGAACAAAAATCCTTAGTAGGAACAACACCTTGGAAACCACAACTAACAAGATGCTAAATTCGTCCTTACCTAATCAGTACCCACGCAAGAGCCCAAGGTCTTTAAATGCCTTGACTCTCTGTAACAATGGTACTATCTGCCGAGAAGATACACTGAAGTTTATATCATATGTAACAATATTGAGATTCATAACCAAAACATAAATCAAAATGGCTATAATAAAAATAATGGTGAAGGGGTTTAATTTATCTTTTGAGATAAGTAAACAATTAAATTATCACAATTGTAATGCGTAAGTGGGTTTAGGGTAAAAGATTTAGCACAAGTGGGTATTGGGTTTATAACTTTGTTAAATAGTGATGTTTATTGAGGCACAAATGGGTTTTGGAAAAATCTTTAATGGACTTTCTTAGTTGAAATGGGTTTGGGACTTGGTTTCTCTCTCTAGGAGAGTTTGGGATATTGACACAAGCTTGGATTGGAACTTTACTTAAATGGGATTGTTGTTGTATGCTTGTGTATTTGATAAAGGAGCCCAAGGTATCCTTTTATAGGCTTTTAATGAGCATCTATCCGTAAGAAGATAGTATGGTAAATAAGGGTTCACTTGGAATTTAAATTTGAAAAGTAGATATTATTGATTTTTGAGTTTTCAAATACTTTTAGTCTCCTAAACAAAAAATTTTGTCACCTAAAATATCCTTTCTCGAAAAAATATTGACTTGGTTTGTTTTAGTAGGGTCTGGGAAAATGTTTAGTCGACTAAAACTTGAGTTTTAGTGGACTAAACTTTGAGTTTTAGTCGATTATAACTATGTGTAGTCACCTAACACCTCCTTAGTTGAGGCACTAGGAAGTTAGGTTTTGGATCTATTAATTGATTAGGCTTGGGATGATTTTAGGTAGGTGTAAGGAAGTTGGTTTTAAGAATATACAAGATAAAATAAGTTTATTTACCTTTTTATAATTTTTCCTAAAGTACATCAAGAAATTGTGCAATGGTCTTCTAGTCTTTGATCATTCTTTGGAGTTGTTTTAGACGTGTGATATTACTTTGTGATATTATTAGGAGCATGTTTTCTTGAACATGAACTTCATAGGTCATGTGATGTTGAGATGGTAATGTGATTTCTTGGATGGTTTCTCTGTGTGATTTGATAATGAGCTTGCTTGTATGAGTGGTTATCTTGAATTTCTCTTGATGTTTGAGAGATGAACTTGCTAAGGTTTTTTAAATGCTTTGAATCTTAACTGTATGACTGGGGATATTTATTTTATTACTTTGGTATTTTTTCATGGTTACAAAGATAGTATGTTCCTTGTAAAATATCTTATAATGTATTAGGTCCTTCTTTTAATCTCAAGTATATTAGAGAGAATATAATTAAGTGTGATCATATATTATTTGTGTTATCATCATACAAAATCCTTTTTCTTGAAATACATTTGGTTTCACAAAGAAGAATAATAATTTAGAATTAATCGAGGTTTTTTACCCCTACTAAGTGGGGTTTCCTCATAAAATTTGCATTATGGATTTGTCATATGTTGTGTTGGATATCTTTTCCACTTTCATCACACACTACACTTATATCTCACACATATATTGTTAAATCCATAAAAATTGAATTAGATTTTTTAGATCTAGTGAATTGACCTAGATTCCCTAATTACAACATGAATTTTTATTTGATCCATGCCTAATATGACTTCACCTAGTTGATTCATGTGCTAGATTTCTTAAAATTGAGAATAAAATTGAAATTTTCAAACATTGGGAAAAATTGCATATAAACATATTTCCCCTCTTGGTTTATATATAGTTGAACGCTTTTATTGAATATATAAATCCTCATTCACTATTTGTTCTTGACTAAGGTGGAACCCAAACCTCTCAAGGAATTATAACATCTTGAAAATCGAAAAAAACAAAGTTACTATACTTGTCCTTGCCCAGGAAAAACGTGAAAGATCCTAACGTCTTGTAACAACTTGACTGCCCATGATAATGGCACTACCGGTTGTGAAGATACCATGAATTTTAATCATAATATCTAGAAAAATTCGGGCAACCAAAATGTCAAATAATATTTCTTAACAATCAATAATGTTGAAATGGGTTTACTTTCTCTCTAGAAATGTAAACTTTCAAGTTATCATAAGTATATCTATCATATGAATTTTTAGAATAGTAAAAGTCAGTATTGTCTTCAGATCTTGGATAAAAAAGGCTTGAGGAGGAAGTTTTAGATCAAATGGATTTTTAGTTTATAATTTTCTTCAATGGAGTTTTGGGATCAAAACTTTCAACGTGGAACCTTGTTTTACCTATCTATTGAATTTTCCTCAACCATATTTTTTTATCAAAAAAGAGATCATATCAATATAGGCAACTTGAGACTAATTAAAGTCAACTGGAAAGTGTTTAATTTAATATTTTAGCTTAGTATAAGTTGGTCATTGGTTTAGATAAGGATAAAATACTTGATCATACAAGATCATTTACATTATTACAATCATTCCCTAATCACTCAATACTCCCTGGAAGATCTTATGGAGTTTGATTACTTCTATTAAGTGCATAAAAATTGTGATTTTTCTTTTGGTGGATTCTAATAATCAAGATATTTGAGTGGGATCTTTCATGCATGGTTTAATGAAGATGGAGTCCATTGTGCTATGAAGGATAGATTCTTGGAAAGAAGGTTCACTGAATTGACTTGTTGAACTTTTCATTGACTGCATGAACCTCTGACTATGCTGAGCATGTATTCGGTTGACTAGTATCTTGATATTATTTCTAGGGTTGTGAACACCTTGGATAAAATCATGACTTGCATTATATTATGAACATATGGAAATGACTTTATTTGTGAATCACGATTTTCTTTTCTTGTTCTCTTGCATCTTCTTTGAGATGATGATTCTCTCATCATTCTAGTCTCATAATGTCTTTAGTGCTTGTTTTTATCTCAGTGACATTAGAGGGGAGATAGTTAAATGTTGTCATATATCAATTGGATTGTTTGTTATAAAAAATATTTACACCTAAAAATACTTTTTATTTTTGTAGCAACAATAAAGCACAATATTCCCTAATCTTACGAAATAAGATGGAATGCGTGACTTAATTATATATTTATGACTAAAAGTAACACATTCATTAAGAAACACAACCAAATATGACACTTTAAAATTGCTTGATGTAATGGATAAAGTTATTAAGCATTGATTTAACTCTATCCCTAGTCGATTAATCTGGATATCAAATATGTCGACATATACCACAATCAACGAAAATTTATCCCTTATGTGAACTAGGTGTTATAAAGTGGATATTTAATTTTCTTCATGTCCCCCTCCACACGGTGGCCCAGTTTTGGCACGATAAATGATCCATTTGTTGAAATATTAGGGTATTGATTGGAAAAACTTAATTCCTACACTCGATAATGACAAATATAATGACAGGTTTGTGGACGCTTAATGCTTTAAAATGTAATCAATATTTTAATAACTTTCCATTATGTGATGGGGAGTATTTTATATACGTTTTGGTGCACATGTTTTTTTAATCAAATAGTATAAGATGTCTTAAAAGTTATCACGAATACATTCACAAAGTTGGAGAATCCGTTACGTATGTGAGGGGAACCGAATAAAGGAACATAAAATTTATTAAGTGTATATATTGTCTTTCACTACCCTGTAGTAAAAAGAAGGTAAGATAAGACGTGAAAATTAAATAAAATTTTACATATCCAATGTTTGACAGCGCACTTATATATCGTTGTGCACTTGATTGTCTATAATCAATTAATATTCAGTGACATTCCCAAAACATGAAGACTAGACTCAGATTAACCGAATCACCAAATTGTTGAAACCTTTTTATAACATCATAACCGTTTCTCGAGAATTAAACATCAAACAACAACTTTGTATTTTAGTTCCATTTGGAAGATATAATTTCTTCTAGCAGAAGAGACGGGAAATCAAGATGTTATAAGTTTTATAGCTCATCCTATGAAACTGAAATGTGATATTTTATGTCATGGTTATTTCATTTTCCATTATTTTTAATCCTCTGTAAAAGCTATAATTTGGGGAATTTTCTTTCAATCAAATGTGTCCCGATATCCGTTTAGAGAAAAACAGGCCGGCCACAAGAGGTTGCATATGATATTTAATGAGTACATGAATCTTCCCCATCAGGTGTGACACGCTACCTATTAAAATAATGGGTGGCCATACCTCTACCAAAATAAAACGTTGGTCCCATATGGCTCATTCTTAGCATCATTGTCGAAACATAATTAATTACTAACAACCTAATTACTTTAAAAAGCAGTGTCAATTTTATCCTACATTAACATACAACACGAATAACCAATACACAATAAATCCATAAAGAGTGACAATATAATTGAAACATCAGATAAAGTCTAAAACGGATATAAACAATTAAGGTTCCCGAATAAACCATTGGATTAAAAAGTATGAAAACATAAATCTGAATAAAAGGACATGCCCAACAATATTAGAATAGAGAACCTAGTATAGAATATAAAAATGAAATCGGCTACTCAGAAATCCTACAAGTTTCCACATCAGTTGCAACGACGTGTACCTGGAAAGAACAATCATCCTTGGCGTACTTGTAATTGGACACCTAAAAGTTTTGAAAATAGATTTGAAACCGGTTAGAGCCCAATTTTTTTTAGAATATTTGGCAAGGAATTAAGATGCATTAAATAAATATGCAGTTAAACTTTACATATTTAAGCATGTGTCGCATTCTCATGAGATTACCTATCATCTCTCAACTATTATGCACACCTAGCCCCTACATCATAACTCACCTAGTTACATTACCCTGCCTAACTAGTCTTATTGCAAAACTCACTAGCACACTACCCTAACTGGAGTATTATCTAATTTTCATTTAATAATTAGCTATGTCTCTCATCATCTTATTAAATCATTAATCATATTATGACTTTGCTCCAGTTATTTATCCACTTTCATCATTAATGTATTAAGTTTGTGTATACCTTACTACGCTATTATATATGTTTATAAGACATGTCACACTAAGGCACTATATACATATATATCACTCGTAATATATGAAAACACATTTCCAAATGTCCTTCACATTCTGAAAGCGATCTCACTAGCATGATATCGTTATCCAGGAATGTCCATCACATTTTGGGAAACTGGGCCGGAATCTCACCACGAGACTTGAAAAGCACAAACGAACATTGGAGGCGGTCATGGTCTTAAGTCCATGGTCATAACCAAACCACATTATTTCATATTATTCAAACCCTAAATCACATAGGCGTGCACCATACCTATGACGGTACTACCTCTGTTGGGATTCACAAGAGTGACCTCCCACAGTGCACTACTTCCTTGAAAGAATAACGGCTATAATAGGTATGTTTCATATAAATATCATACACACAGATATTATTCATATTCGTATATATACTATCTCTATACCTATATATATATATATATATATATATATATATATATATATATATATATATATATATTTAGTCATAAATCTTGAGTCTATCTTATGACTCTTAATTAATTAAACTCTCATTCTTTAATTAAAATATAATTGATTCACCCTGATTAAATGTCCGGACTTACCCAATCAACCCGTCGTATAATCATTCAAGTTTATCAAGTAACATCATTCCAAAAAAACACCCGGACTTAACCCAACCAACCCATTCATTTATTTCGGAATATAACTCGTTAATTCGATATTTAAAGTTTATCGTCAATTACCTCTCTCATGATTTCTAATCCGAATTTAATTACCCACTCACCCCTAGGCAATAAAACTCTTTAAATCACTCCATTAAACTCTCTGGCCTTTAGGGCTTATAAATCTCATTTCGAACTCCCCATAATTTACTTAATAACCAAACCCAAAATTGTCCAACAATTATCTTTCATCGATCAATAGATAATCCAAAACTACTTAAGTTATGGTTCCAATAATTTAATTCAAGTTTTACACCTAAAGTAAAAAAAATTCCATTTAAGCAGCAAAATTGGGTCGTAAATTTTCTGGCAGATTAAACACCCTGTAGTAAAATTATGATTTCTCCCTTCACAGAACTCCAAATTAGCTTCTTCTAACGTCCTCCTTTGATTTCTCTTCTCCCTTCTCTCTCCCCTCTCTCTTAAGGTTTAGAATAAATTTTATGGATGCCTCGCATTCTAAACCTTATATTTTAATTCACAAATCTCGAACTTAGGTTATTAGACTGCATCAAATTGACCCAAATACCCAACGTGAGCCCGTGCTAGTCTAAAAAGCCCCGAAACCCAATTACTACCCCATGGTATATAATTCTGACTATTTACACCTATTCCGGATCCACCATGCACTCGAAGTCACCAATCAAGTCACTAAACATAATTATCCTATTTTATCCCAAAAATAGCCCACACAAATGCCCCGATTACGATATCATGAATTCTCGCCATTTCTGCTCACATACGACGTGCTACAATTGATTTAATTAAATTTATTGAAACACGCTTGTAAATTTACCACATATAAATGATCTTATTCTCATAAATTAATATTTACTAATTTCACATTATTTCCCATTTATATTAAGTTATGTCACATAAGCAATTTAACCGTTAAAATAAATTACTCAAAATTACGGGGTATTATATACTTCTCCCTTACAAAGGAATTTTGTCCTTGAAATTCGAATAAGCCTGGTACTAAAATCTACGAATATTTCTTCGCAAAGCATCCATATCTTCCTAAAGTCAAAACCATTATAATGTTCCCACTACGCCTCCACTAATGGCAATCTTCAGTCCGACGGTCTATACACTACCGTTCAAACTAGTGACCAGTTCGCTTCAGTCACCTTATACCGAAATACCCACTATTTTACTTACCATTTCACCTTGGTCACCCCGTTTTTTCAAATTATTCTTCTAACTTACCCATACACATACATCCAACCCATACATTTCCACGTCTTCTCGTCGTTGATGATACTAAAAAATCTAACTAATTAAGGAGCCCATACACCCTATATCCCGTGCAAATCTGCACAAATAACACCCGACTCCACTGGCCTTAAATCATCAAATGAATATCAACTCACAGTTTTATCCACATCCACATGCAACAACTAAAGTACTAACCCCATGCTCTAATGTCCACACATCTCTTAACTCTACACGCTCACTAAGGTTCACGCATGGGACATCTCACAAGCAAAATCCAAATAAGGAACCCCCCGATAGACTACAACTTAGCATTATCGATCATCGAGATCCGTAGGCCCAAAGCACATAACCAAGGTACCCAAAATCATGTCCCTAGACGTAAAAGTCTAATCGTCCACTCCCACATTGCTAAAGATGTCATACAACATGGATATCTCACTATTACTAAGTCTCCCGCACTAAATTGATAAAGAGCTAAAACTCTCCACTCGATAGTAAACCTAATATACCCTGAATTACATCAGTACAAGTCCCTACACACTGGGATCAAAAACAAAATGATATTTATACAGGCTCAACCCTCTTTTAGGTGATACCTTTCAAAATAATACATCCTACCCTAGAATAACGAAGATAATAGTCTTACTATAACAATCCACTATCGCTTAAACCCTCTCTAACCAATCAACACTCAGGATAATAATATGACATACTCTCATAACTCTCAAAATAATCTGAACTAACACATAATGTAAACATCCTCTTGGTGTCCACATCCACTCCTCCGCAGGCGGCACCGAAGAGCCCCTCTACCTAACGGTAAATATATTCATAATAAGGCTGATACCGCCAATGTACCCACTAAACACGACTCACACATGAATTTTAGTGTTAATAATCATATATTGTGATGCACCCATGTCACTAGAAACATATCCCATACTCATAAGGATAACACACAAAATTTACCTCTATTTTCTAATCGCCTTGCCTGGCCGACGGGTTTCTGAATGTCATCCTCTCTTCGAAACTGATCGAAGATTTGATGTAATCATTTCATTTCTAGGATACCATCTTGTAGTTACCCCCTTCCCCACTTTGGGCAATCCCTCTTCCTGTAACCCAGCTCTCCCCAATAGAAATAATTGTTAACAAAACCTTCCTGCCTATGGCCCTAACCCTAGCCCTGCTGGCCTCCCCCGCTATCCCCTTGGCCCTGGCAGCCCTAAGGAATAGGATCATGTTGCTACTGTGAATGAGGACCCTATTGGCCCTATTAGAACCCACCTCCCTCCGGTCTGAATCCTTCTGATATAAAGCTCTTAATCGGATCCCCTTGTCGGGAATCTCAATCGTGTTGTTCTTATACCCCACTGTCGCCATTCCCGTCTACCTTTTCGTCTGATGGGTTCTATTTAGAGGCATTTTAAACGAGATGGAAGTTTGTATAAGCTCACAATTAAATACAAAAGAATCAGTAAAAGAACCTAGATGTGTGTACGTAAGGAAGAGTGCAATAATCCTACAATAAGGTGCTATATCAAATAAAGCTACGCTGAAATGTAAAAATCCCCACAGATCCTAAGGACACTAGAACTTGATGCTACGATACCATCTGCGACACCCCTCTTATTAAAATAATGGGTGGCCAACCCTCAACAAAAATCAAATGTTGGTCTCATATGGCTCATATTTAACATCATTGTCGAAACATAATTAATTACCAACCACCTAATTACTTTAAGAAGTAGTGTCAATTTTATCTTTCATTAACATACAACAAGATTAACCAATAGATAATAAATCCATACACAATGACAATATAATTGAAACATTAGATAATGTCTAAAACTGAGATATACAATTAAGGTTCCCGAATAAACCATCGGGTAAGAATCCAATATAATAAATCCAACCAACTATAAAGTCTGAAAACATAAGTATGGATAAAAGGGGTGGAATGCCTAACAATACTATAATAGGGAATCTAATATGGAATACCAAGAATGAAATTGGTTGCTTAGAAATTCTGCAAGCTTCCACATTAGCTGCAACTACGTGTACCTGGTAAGAATAATCATCCTTGATGTTCCTGTGGTTGGACACCTAAAAGTTTTGAAAATAGATTTGAAATGGGTCAGAGCCCAAAACCTTTTAAAAATATTTAGCAAGTAATGAAGATGCAATAAATAAATATGCAGTTAAACTTTCCATATTTAAGTCGGTGTAGCGCTCTCATGAGATTGCCCCTCACCTCTCAACTATTGTGCACACCTAGTGCCTACATCTTAACCCACCTAGTTACATTACCCTGCCGAACTATTCTTATTGTAAAACTCACTAGCACAATACTCTGACTTGATTATTGTCTACTTTCATTTGTTTATTATCTATATCTCTCATTATCTAATTAAATCATTAATCATATAATAACTTTACTCCACTTATTTATCCACTTTCATCATTAACATATTAAGCCTGTATATACCTTACTTCACTATTATTTATGCCTATAAGACATGTCACACCAATACACTATATATATATATATATATATATATATATATATATATATATATATATATATATATATATGTGTGTGTGTGTGTGTGTGTGTGTGTGTGTGTGTGTGTGTGTGTGTGTGTGTGTGTGTGTGTGTGTGTGTGTGTGTGTGTGTGTGTGTGAAACCACATTTTTGAATGTCCTCTACATTTTAAAAGCGATCTCACTAGCATGCTATCGTGCTCCAATAATATCCACCACATTCTGGGCAACTGGGCCGGAATCTCACCACCGGACCAAAAAATCACAAACAAACATTTGAAGCGGACATGGACTTAAGTCCGTGGTAATAACCACACCACATTACTCCAGAGTACTCTAACCCTACATCACACGAGTGTGCACTATACCTATGATCTTGGAGAATGGTACTACCTCTACTAGGATTCGCCAGAGTGACCTCCCACGGAACGTAACGTCCCTAATAACATAATGGCTAGGATAAGTATGTTTCATATAAATATCATACGCACAGATATTATTCACATTCGTATATACATAGTTTCAATACCCCTATATATATATTTAATCACAAAACCAGGATAAGTTGGGCCTATCGCTCAAAGCACTAGCCTACAAATCCTAAGTCTTTCTCATGACTCTTAATTAATTAAATTCTCATTTTTTTAATTAATTTACAAGAGCATGACCCTTCTAAAATGTCCGAACTTACCCAACCAGCCCGTCGTATAATCATTCAAGTTTATCAAGTAACCTCACTTCAATAAAACACCCTAACTTAACCCAACCAGCCCATTCATTTATTTTCGAATTTAACTCACCAATTTGATATTTAAACTTTATCATCAATTATCTCTCTCAAAATTTCTAATTCGAATTTAATTACCCATTCAACCCTAGTCAATAAATCTCTTTAAACCACTCTATTAAACTCTCTCTGACCTTTAGGGATTATAAATTTCATTTGGAACTCCCTAGAATTTACCCAATAACTAAACCCCAAAATTTTCCAAAAATTAGCTTTTATGGATCGATCGATAATCCCAAACTACTAAAGTTATGGTTCCAATAATTTATTTCAAGCTTTACACCTAAACTAATAACATTGTCATTTTCTAAGCAACCAAATCGAGTTGTAAATTTTCTTGCATATTAAACACCATGTAATAAAATTACAATTTCTCCCTCTACAGAACTCCAAATAGCCTCATTCAAAGCTCATTGGAAAGATAAGACATGGAACTTTCCATATATGTAACGAAATCTAATTCTAAGTATAATAAAAATGTCATAAGTTTAAAATAACGTCAAAAATTGTAGCAGATTGATATGCTGGAAGATTAAACACCCAGTAGTAAAATTGCAATCTCTCTCTCTACAGAACTAAAAATGACCTCATTTAAAGCTCTTTGAAAATCTAATTGTCACACCCCAAACCCAATATCCATACTAATCATTCATTAAAAGAATAATTAAATCATAATCTTGAGCGCATTGGAAATATAATTCACCTATCCATATTTTACTGCATAATGTGCATAATCAACATAATATTATTCTTGTGCCATAACGAAATCAACATCATAGTCATAATTAGAGATTATACAATACTACGATTAACTATGATAAACTCAATCCATACTAAATCAATATATACAATGTATGAGTATATCAAAATCTTCAGTGTGACAACGATAAAATCTCCATACTTAAACCCCAGCTCTTCTAACGGTGAAACCCTCAAGTTACCGGTCATATATTATCCTAGCTGGCAGCGTACAAACCTGAAATTGTTAAAATATAAACCGTAAGCATTAAGCTTAGTGAGGTACTCCTTCCCTGCAATAGAATAACAATTCTATATCGAATATGTAGATATAAAATCCGAACAATCCTGCCCATTGGCAATAACAAATCATGGATCATAAGATCCAAATAATTCTGCCCGTTGGCAATAACAAATCCTGGATATTTGAATATCCAAACAAATCCTGAATACCGAAGTATTCAAACCAATCCTGGATCATAGGACCCAAACAAATCCTGGATATTTTACTATCCAAACAAATCCTGAATACCGAAGTATTCAAACAAATCCGCTCTTAGAGCTATATTCATATTTATATATGAAACAAATCATAAGTACACTCACCTTGACAGTTTAACTGGCTTTTCCCTTGCCTTTATCCGGTACTTGTTCAATCAGCTCTTCTTCCCTTCCTATCATTCTCACAATATTAGTATCATCATAAGAATATTAATAGTCCAAAGAATAACTTCAATCATAACTCAATTCATAAGCATCATATTATTCAATTCAAATCATTCATTAAAATGAAGTCCCATCTAGACTCAGGTTCTGATATCTAACATATTCAAATTACAGCCCAAACCCTTTTTAATTATTCTTGGTAATCCAATCCTTATTATATCATGTTTCCAAAACAAAATACGGCACATCATTCCGAGTTTCCTAGAGCAAAATAAGCTTATTCCTTCACTACATAGCAAATCTGCCCTATAGGCTCTTTTATCGTTCATTCAACTTCCAGGAATTTTCATAATTTTTATACATCATAAATTTCCATGATATTTAACCCAACATCAGTAAACACATTGAAAAATATAAAATTAAAGTTTCATAATTTTTAAGGTTCATTTGCCATGTCAAGCAAAACACCGAACACATGGTGGGCATATTTTCACCCTTAGGGCAGATTTCATACCCGGACTTCAAACTCTCACCAAGGTCTCATTTCTTGGTATTTTCACATGATTTTCGGATATGTCATACATATATGAGTCCAAGTTAATCTCCAATTGGAATCAATCGATTCCAGTAACTACACAAAAATATATGGAAGTTTGAATAAACAAAGTTTCTAAACAAAGCAATTTTAGGGTTTTATACATTAAACTTAACTTAAACTTTCATCTAACCACACATATATATCAAGGGCTGAAAGTTTAGTAAACAAATGATGATTTCTATCATATAAAACATAATTATAAGAAAAACAATAAGATTTGCAGTTAGAATTACCTTCGGGGCTTTTTCGTAATTTTCTATGAATTTTCTTCAATTTTCTCCTCACTTTTTCTTCCTAACTTCCTACTTCTCTTTCCTTAAGCTTAAAATCTCTCATGGCTGCATTTTGGATGAATGAAGAGGTAATTCTAAGGGTTTAAGGTCGGCCAAAGCCACCACCCTTCCCAACCAATGAGAATAAAACATTTGTTGCCATAATAAGACAAAATACTACTTAACGGATGGACTACTTTGCCCTTGTTTCGTAATTTTGGTATAACTTCTCACTCGAACCTCCGTTTCACACACCGTTTGTTGTGTTACAACCATAACTCACTTTTCTACAACTATGTAGTTTTCACCTCAAGTCAATTGGTATGACATAAAGGTCAAAACTAGCCTTAAACATGAGCATTCCTACCGAAACCTTCAAAATTTTGTATTTGTAACTAATCCGACATTTCATGGTTTTTGAAGGTAGGATTAGACTAAACATAATAAATTAACATCATATATATTAATAACACACTAATCATATCACATAATCTAAGCATGATTTAAGCATAATTAATCGTAATTATATTCGGGTTGTCACAATTCTCCCCCTGTTAGGAAATTTCGTCCTCGAAATTGACATACCTTGGTTGTCCGAATCAAACAAATATGGATAACGCATTTTCATGCTATCCTCACTCTCCCATGTAGCTTCTTCCATGGAATGCCTTCTCCACACAACTTTCACAAGTGGTATCACCTTTGACCTCAATATTTGTTCTTTCCTATCGACGATAGCAAGCGGTTCTTCCACGTAGTTCAAATCTTCCTTCAACTCAATAGGTTGTTCCACCAATACATGTGAAGGGTCTGCTACATACTTTCTTAACATAGAAACATGGAAAACATCATGTAACCGAGATAATTCTGGTGGTAACGCTAACTTGTAGGCAACCATCCCGACTTTGTCAAGGATTTCATAAGGTCCAATGTAGCGTGGACTTAATTTCCCTTTCTTTCCAAACCTCATAACTCCTTTCCATGGCGATATTCGAAGAAACACATAATCCCCTTTCTGGAATTCCAAATCTTTTCGTCGTTTATCCGCATAACTTTTCTGTCTGCTTTGAGCTGTTCTCATTCTATCTTGAATAATCTTCACTTTTTCAGTGGTGACTTCAATCAATTCTGGACCCTCTATCTTCCTTTCACCAACTTCACCCCAACATATTGGTGTATGACATCGTCTACCGTACAATGCTTCATATGGAGCCATACCAATAGTAGACTGAAAACTATTGTTATATGCAAATTCTATCAAAGGCAAATATTCATCCCAATTACCCTTGAAATCAAGCACACAGGCTCTAAGCATATCTTCCAAAATATGTATTGTCCTTTCAGACTGCCCATCTGTCTGGGGATGAAAAGCCGTACTAAACTTTAAGTTGGTACCCATAGCATACTGCAAACTATCCCAAAATCTGGATGTAAAAGTAGGGTCCCTATCTGAAACAATAGAAACAGGTGCCCCATGCAATCGAATAATTTCATTAACATACAATCTAGCATACCTATCAACTGTATATGTAGTCTTGACTGCTAGAAAATGAGCGGACTTGGTCAATCTGTCCACCACTACCCAAATCGAATCTGACCCCTTCTGAGATCGAGGAAGCCCAACCACAAAATCCATCGTTACATGATCCCATTTCCATTCCGGTATTGGCAATGGCTGAAGCAGACCAGTAGGTTTTTGATGCTCCACTTTCACTTGCTGACATATAAGGCATCTAGCAACAAAATCAGCTATTTCCTTCTTCATATTATTCCACCAATAATGCTCCTTTAAATCCCTATACATTTTAGTGCTACCAGGATGCATAGTATAAATGGAATTATGAGCCTCATCTAAAATTTCCTCTTTCAATCCACACACATTAGGCACACACAACCGATGTTTAAACAATAAAGTGCCATCATTCATAATACAAAAATCTTCAGACTTACCGTCTTGGACATCTTGTCGTTTCTTCTCAAGGAAAGGATCTTGACTTTACAAATCATGAATACGGGTAGCTAACAAAGGCCTCACACTTACATGAGCAAAGAATCTGTCCCCATCTGCTAGCTGTAATTCCACTCCCATCAATCTCAACTCCATAATATGAGCAACTCTAGCACATCGAATACAAGATAACCTGCCTGAAGCCTTTCTACTCAAAGCATCTGCAACTACATTTGCCTTTCCTGGGTGGTAGTGAATTGTACAATCATAATCTTTAATTAACTCCATCCACCGCCTCTGCCTCAAATTCAACTCCTTCTGAGTAAACAAATACTTAAGGCTTTGATGGTCAGTAAAAATTTCACATACCTCACCATATAGATAATGACGCCATAATTTCAAAGCAAACACAATAGCAGCAAGTTCCAAATCATGTGTAGGATAATTACGTTCATGTGTACGCAACTGCCTAGAAGCATAGGCAATAACTTTACCATGCTGCATAAAAACACAACCCAACCCTTGATGCGAAGCATCGGTATAAACAACAAAACCATCTCCACCATGCGGAATAGTAAGAACAGGTGCAGTTACCAACCTATTTTTCAATTCATCAAAACTATTTTCGCAATCAGAATTCCATTCAAACTTAACATCTTTCCGAGTTAGTTTAGTCATTGGTAAGGCAATCGAAGAAAATCCCTTAATAAACCTTCTATAATACCCAGCTAAACCCAGAAAACTCCTCACCTCAGTCACATTATTGGGCCTCTCCCATTTTACAATAGCCTCTACCTTTTTAGGATCAACACATATACCATTTCCCGAAACAACATGGCCTAAAAATACAACTTGTGATAGCCAAAATTCACACTTGCTAAACTTGGCATACAACTTCTTATCTTTCAACAGATTCAAAATAGTTGTGAGATGCTTTTCATGTTCAACCATATCATGTGAATAAATCAGAATATCATCAATAAAAACTATCACAAATGAATCAACAAAAGGATGAAGTACCCGGTTCATAAGATCCATAAATACAGCTGGAGCATTAGTCACCCCAAAAGGCATCACCAGAAATTCAAAATGACCATACCGAGTACGAAAAGCAGTTTTAGAAATATCACTCTCCTTGACCCTCAACTGATGATAACCCGATCGTAAGTCTATTTTTGAAAACACTTTAGCACCCTGTAATTGATCAAACAAATCATCTATACGAGGTAAAGGGTATTTGTTCTTGATTGTAGCTTTATTCAGTTGCCTATAATCAATACACAAACGCATGGTACCATCTTTCTTCTTCACAAATAAAACTGGCGCACCCCATGGAGATACACTAGGCTGTATGAACCCCCTATCAAGTAAATCTTGCAACTGAATCTTGAGTTCTTTCAACTCAGCAGGTGCCATTCTATTCGGTGCCATAGAAATAGGGGTTGTCCCTGGTGCTAATTCAATACTAAATTCAACTTCTCTTTCTGGAGGTAACCCTGGCAACTCACTAGGAAACACTTCAGGAAAATCCCGTACAATAGGGACATCGACTAATTGTAAAGCCCCCTTCCTAGTGTCAAGAACATATGCAATAAAACCCTCACAACCCTTACTCAATAATTTCCTCGTCTGAATAGCAGAAATGATGCAACTGGGAACAATTTTCCTTTCCCCCACAAATTTAAATTCAGGCTCACCAGGCATATTAAAAACAACTTCCTTACAGAAACAATCCATAGATGCATGATATTTAGATAACCAATCCATTCCCAGAATTATATCAAAATCAGAAATATCCAATGGAAGTAGATCTATAACTGTATCTCTAGCCCCCACAGTCAAAACACAATCACAAAAAGCATATTCAGCTACAACCATATCCCCCATAGGCATATAAATACCCAACCCCACATCTAAACGAGTACATGGTCTATTCAGGTATACAGCAAAAGCATAGGACACAAAAGAATGTGTGGAACCAGGATCAATCAAAACATAAGCACTTCTATTAGTAACAGAAAGTGTACCTGTCACCACATCTGGAGTAATCTGAGCTTCTTTCATTGTAAAAACTCGTCCACCTGGCCTGGAACTACTAGCTTGTCCTCTGCCCATACTTTTCACTGCACTGCCCGGAGATAACATTCTGCTTGCTACTTCACTATGTGCTGCTGGAGTCTCTGCCAATTGCGGACAATTCTTCTTAATATGCCCCACTTGATGACAATGGTAGCATTCCAATTCCTTAAGCTTAGGACACTCAGATTTATAATGCCCTTCCTCTTTACAAAAGAAACATGTAACAACTCTTGTCGGTGCCTCACCCTTTCCTGACCTCCTAACCAGACTAGAAGATCCTCCACCCCTAGTATCTTTGCCCAATCTCCCCAGACCTCTACCACTATCTCCACCACCTCTCTGAAATTTATGAGGTTCCATCTTAACACTTCCACCCTCACCTCCCTTAAAGTGAGATGCGTCGAATCTACTCTTTTTAAAACTCTCTCTACTTGCCACCCCTTGGTTCATTTGCCTTTCTGTTATCGTGGCTTTGTTTACCAGAGAAGCATAATCTTCTAACTCATAAGTGGCCACTCTATTTTGAATAGGCCAAATCAGTCCATCTTGAAATTTACTGCATTTATCTTCTTCCTCCTGCACATACTTAGTAGCAAATCTAGACAAAGCAGTAAATTTAGCATCATACTCCCTCACAGACATGTTCCCTTGGGTTAAATTTATAAACTCCCTCAGCTTCTCCCTCCTATAGACCTTAGGGAAATACTTAACATACAAAGCTTTAATAAATTCAGCCCAAGTAATGACATCAGTACCTTCCATCCTTGGCACCAAATGGTTGCTAGCTTCCCACCAATACTTCGCCTCTCTTTCAGCTTAAACACGGCTAGATTCACTTTCTGGTTATCTGGAATCTTCATAACTGCAAATATAGTTTCAAGATCCCTGACCCACATCTCAGCTTCTGTAGGTTCAACTGACCCTGAATATTCTGGAGGATTCAACTTCAAAAACTTCTCATGCATGGAATCCTTCATTTCCTTCCTTGCCTCTTTCTCAATCCTGGCCACAATCTTTGATTCTAGATATCTAGCCTGTTGTTCTGCCATTTGCGCCATATTTCTTTCTTGTTGCTCTGCCATCCTCATCATTGCTTGTGCCATTATTTGCATCTCTATAGGCTGTTCTTGCTCTCTAGCCCTTCCAGCAACACTTTGCTCCACTTCAGTATTCTCTGTACGAGAAGCGACTCCCTCTTCTCTAGGTTGTCCATTCCCAGGTTCCATCTGGAATTATCTGTAATACAATAAAATTCTAACAACCAATATAAACAGTTTACAGTACTAAATTATTTGTTAGTATATAAACAATTCAATAATATCAAATCAATCAATAACTGCCATCTAATCGTCACACACGTCCAGAATTAATAACCTCGCTCTGATACCACTAATTGTCACACCCCAAACCCAATATCCATACTAATCATTCATTAAAAGAATAATTAAATCATAATCTTGAGCGCATTGGAAATATAATTCACCTATCCATATTTTACTGCATAATGTTCATAATCAACATAATATTATTCTTGTGCCATAACGAAATCAACATCATAGTCATAATTAGAGATTATACAATACTACGATTAACTATGATAAACTCAATCCATACTAAATCAATATATACAATGTATGAGTATATCAAAATCTTCAGTGTGACAACGATAAAATCTCCATACTTAAACCCCAGCTCTTCTAACGGTGCAACCCTCAAGTTACCGGTCATATATTATCCTAGCTGGCAGCGTACAAACCTGAAATTGTTAAAATATAAACCGTAAGCATTAAGCTTAGTGAGGTACTCCTTCCCTGCAATAGAATAACAATTCTATATCGAATATGTAGATATAAAATCCGAACAATCCTGCCCATTGGCAATAACAAATCATGGATCATAAGATCCAAATAATTCTGCCCGTTGGCAATAACAAATCCTGGATATTTGAATATTCAAACAAATCCTGAATACCGAAGTATTCAAACCAATCCTGGATCATAGGACCCAAACAAATCCTGGATATTTTACTATCCAAACAAATCCTGAATACCGAAGTATTCAAACAAATCCGCTCTTAGAGCTATATTCATATTTATATATGAAACAAATCATAAGTACACTCACCTTGACAGTTTAACTGGCTTTTCCCTTGCCTTTATCCGGTACTTGTTCAATCAGCTCTTCTTCCCTTCCTATCATTCTCACAATATTAGTATCATCATAAGAATATTAATAGTCCAAAGAATAACTTCAATCATAACTCAATTCATAAGCATCATATTATTCAATTCAAATCATTCATTAAAATGAAGTCCCATCTAGACTCAGGTTCTGATATCTAACATATTCAAATTACAGCCCAAACCCTTTTTAATTATTCTTGGTAATCCAATCCTTATTATATCATGTTTCCAAAACAAAATACGGCACATCATTCCGAGTTTCCTAGAGCAAAATAAGCTTATTCCTTCACTACATAGCAAATCTGCCCTATAGGCTCTTTTATCGTTCATTCAACTTCCAGGAATTTTCATAATTTTTATACATCATAAATTTCCATGATATTTAACCCAACATCAGTAAACACATTGAAAAATATAAAATTAAAGTTTCATAATTTTTAAGGTTCATTTGCCATGTCAAGCAAAACACCGAACACATGGTGGGCATATTTTCACCCTTAGGGCAGATTTCATACCCGGACTTCAAACTCTCACCAAGGTCTCATTTCTTGGTATTTTCACATGATTTTCGGATATGTCATACATATATGAGTCCAAGTTAATCTCCAATTGGAATCAATCGATTCCAGTAACTACACAAAAATATATGGAAGTTTGAATAAACAAAGTTTCTAAACAAAGCAATTTTAGGGTTTTATACATTAAACTTAACTTAAACTTTCATCTAACCACACATATATATCAAGGGCTGAAAGTTTAGTAAACAAATGATGATTTCTATCATATAAAACATAATTATAAGAAAAACAATAAGATTTGCAGTTAGAATTACCTTCGGGGCTTTTTCGTAATTTTCTATGAATTTTCTTCAATTTTCTCCTCACTTTTTCTTCCTAACTTCCTACTTCTCTTTCCTTAAGCTTAAAATCTCTCATGGCTGCATTTTGGATGAATGAAGAGGTAATTCTAAGGGTTTAAGGTCGGCCAAAGCCACCACCCTTCCCAACCAATGAGAATAAAACATTTGTTGCCATAATAAGACAAAATACTACTTAACGGATGGACTACTTTGCCCTTGTTTCGTAATTTTGGTATAACTTCTCACTCGAACCTCCGTTTCACACACCGTTTGTTGTGTTACAACCATAACTCACTTGTATACAACTATGTAGTTTTCACCTCAAGTCAATTGGTATGACATAAAGGTCAAAACTAGCCTTAAACATGAGCATTCCTACCGAAACCTTCAAAATTTTGTATTTGTAACTAATCCGACATTTCATGGTTTTTGAAGGTAGGATTAGACTAAACATAATAAATTAACATCATATATATTAATAACACACTAATCATATCACATAATATAAGCATGATTTAAGCATAATTAATCGTAATTATATTCGGGTTGTCACACTAAGACCCATACCTTTCTAGACATCTATGGAATGCAAACTAATTTTAAGTACAATTAAAATGGCATAAGTTTAAATTAACATAAAAAAATCTTGCAGATTGTCATCTTATGTTCATCAATTAAACCCTATGTTATTCAATATTCATGTTCTTCAACCAAGAACCCAACAAGATTCCATATTTATAAATCTTCATAAAAAAAATTTCCAAATTTAATCTAATTACAACTATCATAAATTATTTTACTTCATCAATTGATCATCTAAACTACCCATGATATCAATTTCATTAAAAAAAACAATTTACATGTGAGAACCCTTCCCAAAATTTCTTTTATTCTACTCCTACCATGATATGTACATAAATACACCTCAAATTTTTTTAAATAAAGATAATTAATTTACTTGGATTGTTTGTAGGGTCTGATTTCTCTCTTGTGTGTATTCATTTGATGTTATAATCCTTGAATCTCCTCCCAAATTAGTCTATTTTAGCTTTCTCCATTGATTTCTCTTATTCCTCCTCTCTCCCTTCCCTCTTAGACTTTATAATATAGTTATTTCTTCCTCACATATCTAACCCTTATATTTTAATTCACTAATCCGAAATTAGGTTATTATCCTACATCAAAATGACCTAAATACCCCTATGTGAGCTCAACCTAGTCTTAAAAGCCCCCGGAATCCAATTACTATCCCCGAGTATATTATTTTGACTCTATTGACCAATTTCGGATCAACCGTTCCCTAAAAATCACCATCCGAGTCACTAAACATAATTATCTTATTTCATCCCCAAAATAGACTGTACAAATGCCCCGATTGCGATACCGTCAATTTATGTCGTTTCTACTTACATACGACACACTACAATTGATTTAATTAAATTTACTTAAACACGCTAGTAAATTTATCACATATATATTGATCTTACTCTCACAAATTAATATTTACTAATTTTATATTATTTCTTATTTGTATTAATTTGCGTCACACGTGTAATTTAACCGATTAAATAAATTACTCAAAATTACAGGGTATTACATCCTACTTCCGCATGAAATCCTTTGTCATTTTCCACCTACAGTCTTTGAAGGAGATAAATTATGAAATGGATGTAAGATTATTTTTTTAAATATACCTTATATTCAGAATTTCTAAATGTCAATGTTATTTTGGATTTTCATGCTTTTGGAATCCAACATTTTGGTTAGTATCAGATCCATATTAGACACTTATCTCAAAGAGACCAGACTTGATAAAAATAAACATGATTGGTTATAACCTTTTAGTCATTGGAAAGATAATATAATCTGTATAGTGGAGGTCTCTCAAATGGAAGGTGGTGTGCTAAGAATTTCAATTACAGATTTTGCTAATTTAAGCATTAGTGTGCATATAACTAGTAAATACCATAATTCAGCTTTTCCCAGTAATGCGAAATTCTTTGTGTGCATAATAAACTATTTATCTAGTGTAACGAAAAAATTAAGTCATTTTTCATTATCGTTATTTCTTAGCATTTACTAAATCACTATGTTTATATTGAATGTAGCTTCGAAAATTCAAATAAAGATCTAATCAAGCAATATTTATTTATTGTTGATAGAATTACCAAAGACCACATGCTTTGGTGAGGATTGTATATTTTTACTTTTGATTAGACAGTTCAAAGGAGGCCTTAGCGATGAGAGTAGATACTTGGAGAAATGTAAGAGTTTAAGGGACTAAAAATAAGTAGAAATAAAACTGAATTTATTGAATATAAATTTAATAATGGGTTGTCTGATAGCGTAATGTTAAAGATTGAAGAAAAAATGATAAACCAAACTAATAAATTTTGTTATTTAGGTTCAGTGATACAAAGTAATGGGGATAGTGACGAGGATTTTACGAGTAGAATATCAACTGATTGGGTGAAATGGAGATAAGCAAGTGGGTTGCTATGCAATAAGCTGATAACTAATAAATTAAAAGAAAATTTTAATAGAACAATTGCTAGGCCAATGAATATATATGGAGCAGGATTTGGGGAAAGACACGAACAAAGTCTCCATGTTAGTGAGATGAGGATGCTCCAATGGATGATGTGAATTACTAGAAAGGACAAGATTAAAAACCATTATGTGAGAGAAAAGTTAGAGTATCTCCTATTAGCAATAAATTAAGGGAAAATAAACTTAGGTGGTATGAACATGTGTTGCGTAGACCAATAGATGTACCTATAACGAGAGGAAGATTATTGAAAATAGATGGTGAAAAAGAGAGGGGCCTCTCTAAGCTATCGTGGGAGAGAATTATTAGGGGAGATCTTAAGACATTAAACTTGAATGATTAGATTGCTTATAATAGATTAGAATGGAAAAGAGGAATCTATGTGGCCGAACTCATGTGATGGCATTAAGGCAAGGACGATGATGATGAATTAGAATTGTAATTGTTTCAGTTATAATGATTTTACATGGTGACCTTCGATTCGAATTTTTACCTTCACGTGAACTGCATTTTTCCTATGTTTTATTGCAACAGCTTGTAATAATTTTGTTTCCACTCTTTTAAAATTGGTATCTAGAAATTGTATTAATAATAGTATAATTTTAGATTCTAAAATAGGCTCGCCCCAACCCGAATAGACGACTTGACTTATATTTGACTCGTTCAAATTTTGTCTAGCCTACACATTTGCTATTGCTAGTTTTGGGTTTAGGAGTACTTTTCTAGTACATCCTTTCCAACCCATAGGTGGTTTGTCAAGGAGATATCTCCTTTCCCAATCTTTTATTCAAGGTTCTAAGAAACGCGGGGCGTGACCGAGGCATGAAGGTCAAGCCTTAAGCCTTAGAATCCTAGGCGGGCCTTAGGGGTGAAAAGGCGTTTAGGCCTTTTTTTAATATATTTTAACGTTTTAACTATAACAAGGCTATTAAAAAAATACTAAAATGGTACATACTTTAAGATATGTCTGAATATATGCAAACTAAAGTACTATTCTTTAAAATACTAAGAAAAAATAATAAAACAAAAAAAATGCACATTTTTTTGGGCGAGAGGAAGAGAGGTTTATGATACCATTTGTCTTTTGATTCTTTTGAATGAGATACTGGTCCATTTTTAAAAAAAATGTCTTTAAAAGGTGATATCATTTCACTAAAGCATTTTTATTTTTATTTTAAAATGCGCCTTAAGCCTTTTACCAAGAATAAAGTGTAAAAAGCTTAAGGCGGGGCATTTCGCCCAAGCCTCAAGCCTAGGTGGAGCCTAGGCGCGCCTTTTAGAACACTATTTTTATTTGATAGGATATACACATGTTAGAAGTAAGGGAGGGTCTATTTCCACACCCATTTAAGCTTCTCCCGCACCATTTATATGTCAAAGGACATTAATACCCTTATAAGACCCCTTTTTCCAAAGCATTCCATTTTTATGCTTTTTCCAATTCTCTCCAAAACTCATTTCATCTTTCCTTTTCCCTTTTCCAATGTATTTTTATAATTTAAAAAAAAAACATTTCCATTGTCTTAAAAAAATTAATTGCTATTTTAACAATTGTTTATAAAAACTAAAACAATCTTTTATAATATAAATACATTTTTATTACAAAAATAAATTGTTTTAGCTGTTAAAATAGTTTTTTATACATCTAAAAATTGTACTAAAGAGACCCTAATTTTATTTTATTTTTAATTAAAAAACAGTTTATAAAATGTAAAATTTCTTTTCTTAAAAAAACGTTTTCTTAAAAAATGGAGTGCTAATTTTTTTTTTGTTAAAAACTATTTTTTTTGTACTATTTTAAAAATAATATTTTTACTGTTTTAAAAAAAATTGTTCGCATTAGTAGTATCTATAGGTGGTTAGACCGCTTATACATACCGCTGGCGCGATCAAACATATAAGAGAAAATGATTCGTGCAATCGGTATGAATAGGTGGTTACCCGCTAGTGCGGAGCATTATTTTTAAACAGTAAAAATACTATTTTTAAAATAGTATAAAAAAATAGTTTTTCACCAAAAATAAAATTTGTAAACAAAAAAAACACTTCTTTTAGAGAATAGTTTTTTAAGAAAACAAATTTTACATTTTATATACAATTTTTTAATAAAAAATAGATAAAATTTGAATTGCTCTAACAAAATTTTTTTATGTATAAAAGCCTAGTTTAACAGTTAAAACGGTTTATTTTTGTAATAAAAATGTCTTTTATATTATATAGAACATTGTTTTAGTTTTTTTAAACAGTTAAAAAAAACAGTTATTTTTTTAAAACAATGGAAATATTTTTTTTGTTTTTTAAAACAGTTATAAAAAATCATTTCTTTTATACAATGGAAAATGGAAAAGGAAAAAGGGAAAATGAGGCGGGTTTTGGGAGAGAATTGAAAAAAGCATAAAAAGGGAGTAGTTTGGAAAAGGGGTGTTAAAAGAATTATAAGGGTGTTAATGTCCTTAGACATATAAAAAGTGTGGAAGAAGCTTAAATGAGTGTGGGAATAGACCCTCCCTAGTAGTAATTGTCTTAGTTAAGTCCAAACCCAATATTTTCGCATTGTATTATTAACTTCAACTAATTTTTAATTTGGGTAGTATTTTTAGTTCATGATTCTCACCCATAAATTTTACTCTTGTGTTCGTAGCGTCCATAAGAGTTTAAATATTAATTCTTTGTTTAGTAACCGTGTGTTTTAATGCCCAAAACCAATGGTGGATCCAAGTGGGGGAGCGGGGTGGCCTTGCCCCCCCCCCCCCCCCCCCCCCCCTTCCCACACAAAAGAAAAACTTCTGAGAAATTTAAATTTTAATCCTACGCTTTTAAAATTTTGTAAAAAAAAACTATTTGTATAGTTTTGACCCCTCACAAAAATTGATATATATTATTTGGTGTAGGGCCTCTTATTCACATTTCTGGATCCTCTACTGTCAAAACTCCGTAGTATTTTTGGTTGACAAACATTAGTCTTATAATATAATATAATTTTTTTAGTATGAAGATTACTTACCGTTAAATATTTTCTTAGGGCCCAGTTGTTTTTTTAAGCCATCTACTACTGTGATTGTTTCCATAAGCATTTTTATCATGTGTCAAGGTACCTTTGGAAATTTTTTAGAGATAATTATATTTAAATCCCATTTGTCAGGTCAACATTCATATAAATCTTATTGATTTTTCAACAATCATATATGTATTATTCCAACTTTTTAGGAACTTTTTTCACAATTTTACCCTTTTTAAAACCAATCATCCGTAACTTCCTTTAGAAAGTTGCATAAGCGGTTGAAATTTTTTTTAATCTTAAAATGATCATAACTTTTGATTCACAAATCCGTTTTTCGCAAAATTACTATTTTTAAAATCTGCTCGACGACGAGATCTATCAAACAAGATCAATGAACCCTATAAAATTTCAAAAAAAAAATTACACGAACAGTAAACATTACAGTAAATGTTACTGTTTGTGAAAATGTTATAAATATAAACCTAACCCAATGCCAACCATACTCATCCCAAACTGAAGCTCCGGTGAATCCAAACCGCATTTATCCAAAATTCTCTTATTTTCTAAGGTTCGCGTCAACGGCACCCCATGTCACCCCAAATCAGAGCTCTGATGAACGTTGTTGTAGATCCGACAATGGGGGTGGGTGGTGGTGGGGATTGGATGCCGCTTGCGCGGACCGTTGAGAATAAGATAATATTGGGAAAAAAAGGTTTGGATCCACTGTGTTTGTGTGTGTGTGTGTGTGTATATATATATATACTATGTTAACGTAGTAAATGTTACTGTATGTGAAAATGTTACAGATATAAACGTAACTCAATGTCAATCCTACTCACCCCAAATCGAAGCTCTAATGAAGGTTGATGAATAGCGTGGACATTTAAAAATAAGATAATTTCAAAAAAAAGGGTGTGGATCACTCTGTGTGTATGTGTATGTGTATGTGTGTCTGTATGTGTGTGTGTATATATATACTGTGTAACATTAACACAGTAAATGTTACTATTTTTGAAAATGACAGATATAAACATATTTCTCTTTCTGTTTCATACAGTAAAGTTTACTCTGTGTAATTTTTTTTCATTGAAATTATATAGGGTGCATGGATCTTGTTTGATAGATCTCGTCGAACAGATTTCAAAAATAGTAATTTTGCGAAAAACGGATATGTCAATTAAAAATTATAAATTATGATCATTTGAAGATTAAAACAAAAAGTACAACCACTTATGTAACTTCCTCAAGGGTAAAATTGAGGAAGTTACAACCACGTATATTCGATGATTAGTTTTAAAAGGGTAAAATTATAAAAAAAAAAAAAAGTTTCAAAAAATTAGGAGTAGAACTTATATGTAAGAGGAAAACATGGTGGGACTAAAATGTGTCTATAAAAATGTTTAGTAGGATTTAAATGTGAATGTCCCAATTTTTTATGTGATTTGACAATTTTCTTTTAAAAAAACTATGTAAAGCTACATAAGGAGCATCTCCAATGTTAACATTTCTAAAAGTCGTTCTTTAACATGTGTAAAATAGTAGGGAAGGAATCTATAAAAATATGAAGATCAAACTATCTTTATTCGCATCATATTAATATTCCCTTTAGAAATTTTTACATGTATAAATTTTCAGTAGAAAATTTTATACCTTATCCTCGTCATGCCATATAGAGAGAGACATGGAAAGGAATTCTCATTTGAATTTTTTTTTGCTATTTATATTTCAGTCATATAAGTTAGTCTTGATACAAATCCCAATGGGAGATAGCCTTAATGATTACAACGAATCTAATGTACGAGGTCGAGAGAGAGAGCGCGATTGTTGCAGCTTCGATAATTAGAACCTCAACATCAATCATCCTAGACAGCCGGGAGCACGACATAATTTTGGGATGACCTTTAACGTTCAAGACATATTCTTGTATCCCCGTTAAGTAGATCCGGCGGCCCTCAATTGCGTAAAGAGGGACTTAAAGAGGGGGATTGTTATGGGATGCTGGATTAGAAGTTTCTTGATTGCTTTTCTTACACAGCCTTTCAAAAAACCTAGATGTGTTTAATATTGAAGAGTCACCGCCCCAAATTTACATACCTTCCAATTTTTTATAGCCAGTGGTGGATGGAAAAAAATTTGCGAATTTTGCGTTATTATCCCATTGAAGTATAAATAACCTATGATCCTTGGATCTATAGATGCATTCCTCATGTTGAAAGACGTGTTGATTTTCTCCCAAATTGTCAGTATTTGCTTTATTGGTACCGACAATGGAGTTTTATGAAGTCTCCAACCAACACGGTCTTCCTTAATGGTTTATTTATTTATTAGTTTTTTGGATATTTATCAAATTTTATTATTTTTTTTCAAAATCTATTTAGTTTATTTAATGGTTGGGAAAGGACAATTGAGTTTGAAGTGAAAATTGTTCATAGAATTTGACGGTAAGAATATAAGTAACCTTTACCGTTAAAACCCTCCACCTAAACTTGTGAATCAATATCCTCTTTCATGGTTGAGTGAACACACCCAGAAATTTTGACACCAAAATCTCATTTTGGATTTTTGACAAACGTCATGTGTGCATCAAGAGCGGGGATACCAATTGTTATACCTCGATGCGAAATTTAGTGGGAGAACCTCTAATCAACCATGGCCTCGAAAATAATCAAGAAAATGGTAATAGCATACAAGAACATATAGATGCAAAACAAGAGATGCAATAACAATAATATCAAGATATACTTGGTTCACCAATTTGACTACATACACAGAGATCCCCGATTAAACTATATTAATGAAATTAGAAGTATGATAATATACAAGGATCAATCACATACCATTTACTCTCCAACCCAAATTTCGAATAACAATTGTACACCAACTCTTCAACCAATTAATCTTATGTTTAAGCTAAGAACTCTCTTAACCTCTTGTCCTCAAGTGTTTTTCATATACCTAATCCAGTGTATCCCTCTCACCATATAACCAGGTGAGAAATTCCCCACGTAATACATCTATACCACACATAACATACATGAAACACTCACACTCACACCCTTCTTCCACTTTCGAATACTACACATGGGTGAGAGGAAAAATCCCTCACCTCTCACCTCAAACCCTCATATTTGGAAGAAGACTATCTCTCTATCTCTAATGAGCAGACAAATCCTCAGGGTTTTAACCATATAAGGATCATTTTATATGCGAAATACATTTGTAGAAAAACTCTAAAAATACCCCCACTGAAAAATATATTTTCACAAAAATGGCGTTAGTTCACTGACACGAATGTGACACCCTACCTGATTAAATACCGGGAGATCAGTCATATATCCAATTAAAATAGGTTTCTCATCTGGTTCATTCTTAGCATCACTATCGAAAACTTTTTGAAACATTACTAACCACCTAGTATTCAAAAAGCCGATGTAAAAATTTTAATCTTTTTATTTAACAATCAACAGCGAAACATTATTACGTAAATACATCACATGCAATAGTAATATAAATCCATCCACAATATAAAAGACTGGAATGAAATAATACCGAATAAACCATCGGTTTCAAAATCCAATATAAAGTCCAACCTGAATAAAAGTCTGAATACAAGGTCTGACTGTCATAAATGAAATAACTGTGGGCAACATGCCCGAATAAAGTACTTCCCTGCACCCTACACTATGAGTGAAGTAACTGAATCGTCTAAGTCCAAATCCTGCAGGCATCCACAAGTGCTGCAGCTACGCATCCCTAGAATAGATCATCCTGCTTAGCGTCCCTGTGACTGGGCACCTAAAAGGTTTTGGAAAAAGATTTTGCAAGTAAGGGTCAGAGCCCAAGTAAAAATCATTTAAAAACATTTAGCAAATAATTAAATAACAGTTTAAATGAACAGTTATTAGATACACATGTTAGGTTGCGAATACTCCCTTGAGTTCCTCATCTCTCATTTATAATGCGCACCTATCGTTTGCTACTCAACCCCACCTAGTCAATTCTAGACAATCTAACTAGGCAGCCATTATCTAATAAACTCAAATCAATATAGCTCCTCCGTACAACCCAGACAGTACGCTATCGAATACCCTTAATAATTAACATCTCTCTTATGTTATTATTAAACACCAGTTACCCTTTCTACGTAGGTTATTGTTCAAACTTTATCATTTAAGTTTTCCTACTTAAACTTTATTTTAGATATTCACTAACTATCTTCCTACTATTCACACATTAGTAGCTTCATCATTATATAGATATACCCTATCTAAGCTCCCTACTAATTACTCTTTAGTAGATTAATCGTTCTTTAGATACATACTATCTCGTATCTCTACTAGCACACATAAGTTGATTATTCGTGTTGTATATATATTTTACACACCATATATAATATAAGTACACAGTCTGTTATTATATCCTTGTATCATACATTAAGTGCTATTGGTTCGTAATGTTACCCCGACCCCAATAGTTATTCCATATGTATTGGTTCGGAATGTTACCTCGACCCCAATGTTCAGATTTCTTTTAGTTTAGATACACGCAACTAACTAGTTTTAAATCATAAGTCTGCTACCCATAACTCATAGCGTCCACCCTTATTTCCATGCAAATACATTTATTAAATATATATCCATTTCTCTTTAATATGGGCAATGCTTTTCAAATTTTAGGATTAAGTGTTCACATACTTAAGTCAAATAAGATTTCACTATCTTTCTCGTCCATTAATTTTACACAGTAGATAACATAACAAGTATATATATATATATATGTATATATAACGTCACCTCCCAGACCCAGCTGCAGTGCATACTGTAAAACATATCAAAGGTATATATATATTTATCATCCATTATATCTATACTAGTACGGCACCCCTAGGCACAGCTGCGGTGCATGCATACTCTGCTATCATGTCTGGGTACATCTCTCGCTGTACAAGGGACTATTGGTTCGTCTTCTCTCACGAACCATATATATCAAATCACACATATTGGAGGCGAACATAGTTCACATATCCATGGGTCACGCACATACCTAGGCTCCCACAGTCAGCAGACTTATCGACTCACAAATAAGCCCTTCGCAGTCCTATGTTCTTAAGGTACCAAATCTAAAATCCTCCTGAAGGCAACACGGGATAAGATTGTCCTCTTTCGAATGCCAACCTCCCGTGATAGCAAGTATGGTAGGTATGTCATACACATAATAAATAATAATATAGGTACACATTCTACCTACATAAATATAACATCGGCGAGGTATTCACACAACCATATAATAACGATAGGTATTCACTCCACCTATATACATATATAATAACAATAGGGCATACACACATCACATATCACAAGCTTCATACATAGTATATTTATATCCCGAATATTCTACGTATTCCATAATTTATAACTTCGTTTATTACCGTACATTCCCGAGTATTTCTCACCACTCGAAGGGTATCCTTTATTCCACACATAATATCATAAGGTAAACTCTCTACCCCCTACTGGTCTAACTCCTCGGTCCTCTCGAATTCTTTTTACTCGAATTAGCCTTCAATTTAGATTTTTCCTCTCTATTAATCCAAATTAATTTAGCCCTTAAACTTCCCTCGTAGGCCACGCCTAAAACCCAAACTAGGACTGCTGGTTTTTCAATATAATTCACTTATATTAGCAATTAAATCCCACAAATTAATTCCAAACGATTTCCAATGGTCCTAAACAGAAAGGAAATTATTGGCCAAAACTGGGCAACCGAATCGATTAGAAAATTTTCTGGCAGAATAAACACCCTGTAGTAAAATATCGATTACTTCCTCTACAGAACTCCGATTGACCTGATTCAAAGCTCATGTGAAAGATAAGACATATATATTTCCAATCATGTATGGATCTCACTCTAATTCTAAGTATAATTTAAATGGCATACGTTTAAAGTTACGTTAAAAATTCTAGCAGTTACTTTGTTGGCACATCAAACACCTTATAGTAAAACATAGATTTCTCCCTCTACAGAACTCCGATTGACCTGATTCAAAGCTCATTAGAAATCCAAGACAAAGACCTTTCCAAACATGTATGGATATCACTTTAATTCTAAGTAAGATGAAAATGACATGCGTTTAAATTTATGTTAATAATTCTGGCAGATTGACATCTTGTGTTCATCAATTAAACCCTAAGTCATTCAAGATTCATGTTCTTCAATCAAGAACCCATCAAGATTCAATATTAATCATCAAATATATTCTAATATCAGTTTATATGCGTATAGAGATAAATTTCCAATGAAAATTTACACAAAAACATCAAAGATTCAACCCAAGAATCAAATTCTCCTTTAATTAACATAAAACCCTCATTTTCTCATGTTCATCAACTTTATAAATCAAGAACTCAGATTTCTCTCTTATTAATCAACCCAAATCCACTAATTTCATATTATCATCATTAAGGAACATCTCTACATGAATTCCCACTTTAGTTTATGTATTAAACCCTCCTAAATTCATATAAAACTTCTAAAATCATGTAATCACACTCTAATCTACATGGGTAGTATAACATGCTTAATATAAATTGTCATCTAAATACTTGCCTCTCAATATCAGGTCTGAATTTCATTAATATGTTGGTGTGGTTGTTCTCCCCTCGCTCTGATCTCAATTCCGTTGCGTTTGGGGCGAAAAACTGTGTAGGAAGCTTTGGCTTTCTCCTCCTCTTCCTCTTCAATGGCCTCTCTTCTATTGTGATTGTGTTAACCCTAGCCCCTTCTCTCTAATGGAAGATATACACTTAATATTTTCGGAGTTTTCTAAACCTCCAACTCTTGAATGACCGAAATACCCTTAAACGATGTTGGGTTGGTCCAAAATCATCCTTGGACCCAAACTGCACACCCGAGTACACTTTTTTGACTCTTTTGACCCTTTCGGAACCAACCATAACCTAAAAATCACCATTCGAGTCACTTTAAAAAATTATTTTAATTTCACCTCAAAATATCGAACGCGTGAAATTAAACTTAAATTGAACTGATTTACTCTCAATCACCGAATTAAATAATTTCTCTAAATTAAATAAATTCCAAATCACCGAATCAAATAAATTCCAAATCATCGATTTAGTTAAATCCTAGATCACCAATTTAATTTAATTAAATATCCTCAGATATATGGGGTATCACATACTTTTCCCTTATAAAGGAATTTCTTCCTCAAAATTCAAATAAGTCTAGTACTCCTAGGTTTCGACACTACCATAAACATAGACTCTAAAGATCACTACATATATTTCTACCCCTCCCAATTGCGGGTTATATAAACATCTCCACCAACCAGGGTGCCCAAGCAACCTATAAATATGCATAACTTCATCAATGCTCCCTGGCTCCACTAGCCTCTCATTATCGTATAGTTACTATCCTTTAGATATCACTTTATAAATAAATAATACTCAAGGTACTAAACCCATGTCTTAATGGATAATCATCTCCCCACTCCCAACATTATGCTAAGCTTCATGCGTGGGACGTCTCGCAAAGCAAAATCTAAACAAGGAACCCTCCCGATACACTACTACCTAGCATTGTCGGTCATTGCGATCTGTTAAGCCCTCAGTCCATATTACGCACCCTCAAATACCCATATTTTGACATAAAAGTATAATCGTCCACTCGCATGTTACACAAGACAACATATATCACGACGCCTTTACTATCACTAGTTTCTTAGCGCTAAAAAGTCACAAGCTATATCTCTCCGCTCGACAATAAGCCTTTCTACCCTGAATCACATCAGTAACCATCCCTACACACCGAGATTAATTATGACTAGACAACATACACACAAACGTCTACTACACAATATATATAATATATATACGCATATATATAGGATCAACCCTCTGTTAGGTGATACCTCATAAAATAAATCATACCCTGGGACAACGAACACGAGATCTCACTATCACAATCTATGATCGCTCAACCCATTGCTAACCAGTCAACTCTCATAAGTAGTCTACCCTATTTTCATAAATCTTAAAAGCAGTAAATTAATACATAATACTCTTAGTGCATTCTCTTAGCCCAATTTCTCTATCGAAAATCTCGCTCCTCAGATAATTGTTGTGCCCTACTGACACCATTCCTATATACTTTTTCAGTTCGAGTAGTCTCACTTTTTCACTGTGGACAAGTTCAATATAGGTGGTCCAACTCTCTATGCATAGGATACATTATTATATCTTCTCTTTATATCTGGGCCCACTAGCCACGTCGGGGTGTCCTTCTCACAGGCTTGGTAGTCTTGTTCCCGATTGCTACCCCTGCTGTCCCTTTGGCTTAACTGGCCCTATGGAACTCTTTTCTGGCCTCGATGGCCCTGATTGAATCCATCATCACTTGGTAGGAGTTCAATTATTCTGACTCATTCCAGTGGGTTCCCGAATGGGTATGACCTCTTGCGGTTCTTCACTATCACCGTTTAATCCATTCTTGCTCTTCGGCTAGATTCTCCAACCCCCTTGGCTCCCCTCTTATGGAAGCGTTTATAAATTCATGTAAGCGTATGACCCTAACGACGTCGACACTAATCATTCTAGCCGAATCTCCCATCCAGACTTGTATATTCAACTCACAAGTCCATTATCAACTAAAAGAACCTTTATTTTCTTCGTATTCCCCTTCGTCGGTTACGAAGTTCCCTCAACAAGTCAGCTCATTTCTCATAATCGGCCTATAACTCGCTCACTTGTGATAAGTTTCAAAACTCAATTCACATCTATGTTCGAATAACAAATGGAACATCTATTAATAAAATTTCACTCAAATTTCTCGTTTAATCCCATATACTCCTTATATATGGTAACTGACTCTCGTCACTTTATGCGGCCCCTAAGAGCTCAAAAATTTCCACTCAAAATTTTAATCTCGGGTGTCGCTACACTCCGCCCTACACAATTTCCTTTGAATTTTATCCTTCCATTGGCCTATTACTCTACTTTGTTTTCCTTATAGATGACTCTCCTAAAGAGTCCCTCTATTTTTTCCCCACCTCTTATCGACAACACTGGGTGAGTCTAAAATTTGCACCAACATTAATTATAAAAGTGCTTGGGAAAACTTCTCCTCCTGAGTGATTTTCCTATTGTCAGCATCCTGAACAATAATCATGGTGACTTGCATCTCAATCATCATTCCCAAAATACTATAGGTCTTTCTGCTGAGCCTCTCCTCCTATAGTCCTTCTAACGTCCCTCACTGGTCGTCTTATAATGTTCGGTGTATGAATCCCAACCGAACTCGTATACGAATCACATCAACTATATATAATGGCAGGAGAACGTAATCTCATACGTTGAGGAATACAACAATCCTATCATAAGGCTCTATATCAAAGAAGACTATGCTAAAATGTGAAAAGCTACATAGATCCTAAGGACACTAGAATCTAATGCTCTGATACCATCTGTGACACCCTGCCTAATTAAATACCGAGTGATCAGTCCTATATCCAATTAAAATAGGTTTCTTATCTGGTTCATTCTTAGCATCACTGTCGAAAACTTTTTAAAACATTACTAACCACCTAGAATTCAAAAAGCCGATGTCAAAATTTTAATCTTTTAATTCAACAATCAACAACGAAAAATTATTACATAAATACATCCCATGCAATAGTAATATAAATCCATCCATAATATAAAAGACTGGAATGAAATAATACCGAATAAACCATCGGTTTCAAAATCCAATATAAAGTCCAAGCTGAATGAAAGTCTGAATACAAGGTTTGACTGTCATAAATGAAAAAATTGTGGGCAACATGCCCGAACAAAGTACTTCCCTGCACCCTACACTAGGAGTGAAGTAACTGAATTATCTAAGTCCAAATCCTATAGGCATCCACAAGTGCTGCAGCTACGCATCCCTAGAATAGATCATCCTGCTTGGCGTCCCTGTGGATGGACACCTACAAGGTTTTGGAAAGAGGTTTTGCAAGTATGGGTCAGAGCCCAAGTAAAAATCATTTAAAAATAATTAGCAAGTAATTAAATAACAGTTTAAATGAACAATTATTAGATACACATGTTAGGTTGCGAATACTCCCTTGAGTTACTCATCTCTCATCTATAATGCGCACCTAACGTTTGCTACCCAACCCCACCTACTCAATTCTAGCCAATCTAACTAGGCAGCCATTATCTAATAAACCCAAATCAATATAGCTCCTCCGTACAGCCCATACAGTACGCTATCGAATACCCTTAATAATTAACATCTCTCTTATGTTATTATTAAACCCCAGTTACCCTTTCTACGTAGGTTATTTTTCAAACTTTACCATTTAAGTTTCTCTACTTAAACTTTATTTTAGATATTCACTAACTATCTTCTTACTATTAACACATTAGTAGCTTCATCATTATATAGATATACCCTATCTAAGCTCCTATTAATTACTCTTTAGTAGATTAATCGTTCTTTAGATACATATTATCTCGTATCTCTACTAGCACACATAAGTAGATTATTCGTGTTGTATATATATTTTACACACCATATATAATATAAGTACACACTCTGCTATTATATCCTTGTATCATACATTAAGTGCTATTGGTTCGTAATGTTACCCCGACCCCAATAGTTATTCCATATGTATTGGTTCAGAATGTTACCTCGACCCCAATATTCATATTTCTTTTAGTTTAGATACACACAACTAACTAGTTTGAAATCATAAGTCTGCTACCTATAACTCATAGCGTCCACCCGTATTTCCATGCAAATACATTTATTAAATATATATCCATTTCTATTTAATATGGGAAAGGCATTTCAAATTTTAGGATTAAGTGTTCACATACTTAAGTCAAATAAGATTTCACTGTCTTTCTTGTCCATTAAATTTACAAAGTAGATAACATAACAAGTATATATATATATATAACACGTCACCTCCCAGACCCAGCTGCGGTGCATACAATAGAAGGTATATATATATTTATCATCCATTATATCTATACTAGTACGGCACCCCTAGGCACAGCTGCAGTGCATGCATACTCTGCTATCATGTCCGGGTATATCTCTCGTTGTACAAGGGATTTTTGTACGTCTTCTCTCACGAACCATATATATCAAATCACACATACTGGAGACGAACATAGTTCACATATCCATGGGTCATGCACATACCTACGCTCCCACAGTCAGCAGACTTATTGACTCATAAATAAGTCCTTCACAGTCCTATGTTCTTGAGGTACCAAATCTAAAATCCCCCCGAAGGCAACACAGGATAAGATTGTCCTCTTTCGAACGCCAACCTCCCGTGATAGCAAGTCTGATAGGTATGTCATACACATAATAAACAATAATATAGGTACACATTCCACCTATATAAATATAACATCAGAGAGGTATTCACACAACCGTATAATAACGATAGGTATTCACTCCACCTATATACATATATAATAACAATAGGGCATACACACATCCCATATCACAAACCTCATACATAGTATATTTATATCCCGAATATTCTACGTATTCCATAATTTATAACTTCGTTTATTACCGTTCATTCTCGAGTATTTCTCTCCACTAGAAGGGTATCCTTTATTCCACATATAATATCATAAGGTAAACTCTCTACCCCCTACTGGTCTAAGTCCTCGTTCCTCTTGAAATCTTTTATCTCGAATTAGCCTTCAATTTAGATTTTTCCTCTCTATTAATCCAAATTAATTTAGCCCTTAAACTTCCCTCGTAGGCCATGCCTAAAACCCAAACTAGGCCTACTGTTTTTTCAATATAATTCCCTTATATTAGCAATTAAATCCCACCAAGTAATTCCAAACGATTTCCAATGGTCCTAAACAGAAAGGAAATTATTGGCCAAAAGTGGGCAACCGAATCGATTAGAAAATTTTCTGGCAGAATAAACACCCTGTAGTAAAATATCGATTACTTCCTCTACAGAACTCCGATTGACCTGATTCAAATCTCATGTGAAAGATAAGATATATATATTTCCAAGCATGTGTGTATCTCACTCTAATTCTAAGTACAATTTAAATGGCATACGTTTAAAGTTACGTCAAAAATTCTGGCAGTTACTATGCTGGCACATCAAACACCTTATAGTAAAACATAGATTTCTCCCTCTAAAGAACTCCGATTGACCTGATTCAAAGCTCATTAGAAATCCAAGACAAAGAACTTTCCAAACATGTATGGATATCACTTTAATTATAAGTAGGATGAAAATGGTATGCGTTTAAAGTTATGTTAATAATTCTGGCAGATTGACATCTTGTGTTCATCAATTAAACCCCAAGTCATTAAAGATTCATGTTCTTCAATCAAGAACCCATCAAGATTCAATATTAATCATCAAAGATATTCTAATATCAGTTTATATGCGTATAGAGATAAATTTCCAATGAAAATTTACACAAAAACATCAAAGATTCAACCTAAGAATCAAATTCTCCTTTAATTAACATAAAACCCTAATTTTCTCATGTTCATCAACTTTATAAATCAAGAACTCAGATTTATCTCTTATTAGTCAACCGAAACCCACTAATGTCATATTATCATAATTAAGGAACATCTCTACATGCATTCCCACCTTAGTTTATGAATTAAACCCTCCCAAATTCATATAAAACTTCCAAAAGCATGAAATCACACTCTAATCTACATGGGTAGTATAACATGATTGATATAAATTGTCATTGAAATAATTACATCTCAATAGCAGGTCTGAATTTTATTAATATGATGGTGTGGTTGTTCTCCCCTCGCTCCGATATTGATTATGTTGCGTTCAGGGTTAAAAACTGTGTAAGAAGCTTTGACTTTCTCTTTCTCTTCCTCTTCCTCTTCAATGGCCTCTCTTCTATTGTGATTGTGTTAACCCTTTCCCCTTCTCTCTAATGGAAGATATACACTTAATATTTTTGGAGTTTTCTAAACCTCCAACTCCCGAATGACTGAAATACCCTTTAACGATGTCGGGTTGGTCCAAAATCATCTCGGGACCCAAAATGCACACCCGAGTACACTTTTTCGAGTATTTTGACCCTTTTAGAACCAACCGTAAACTCTAAATCACCATTCGAGTCACTTTAAAAAGTTATTTTAATTTCACCTCAAAATATCGAACGCGTGAAATTAAACTTAAATTGAACTGATTTACTCTCAATCACCGAATTAAATAATTTCTCTAAATTAAATAAATTCCAAATCACCGAATCAAATAAATTCCAAATCATCGATTTAATTAAATCCTAGACCACCAATTTAATTTAATTTAATATCCTCAGAAATATGGGGTATTACAATGAACAACCATCGTCGCTGGTCACAGATTTACTTCATAAATCCCCTAAATTCCTGTCTAGGGCGGCGACCCTCAAATCCCCCTTTGCTACAACAAAGATCCTCTTCGTTGCAATGAAGCTTCCATCACTGCGTGTTATTTTGAGCCAAACTCCACATTACTTTACCACTAATATGTGGTTTGTCAAGGAAATATCGCATTCTCTAATCATTAGTTTGATAGTATTTACTAATTTTATAAGTAATTGTCTAGTTAAGTCCAAACCCAAGATTTTCACATTGGACATTTGCTTCAATTAATTTTTTATTTGGGTAGTATTTTTTGTTAATGATTCTCACTCATTCGTGTTCATATCTTTCATAAGAGTTTACAAATGAATTCTTTATTTAGTTATCATGGTTTTTTAATGCCCATACATCTATGTTATTTTTGTTTATGAACACTAATCTTACAATATTATATAACTTTTTTTTATTAGCATGCAAATTGCTTACAGCTAAATTTGTTTACGGCCCTTTTGTTTTATTTTTTTTAAATTGGTTTTTACCCCCACAAAAGAAGTTTGTCTTATATTTCATTGATCTCAAAAGGATTAATGGTTCTTATCCATCTCTTTAATCGTAGTTTTCATAAAAAAAAATCTCATGTGTCAAGATACTTTTGAAAATTTTCTACATGGGTTGCAACCTTTTCTAATCTATAGAATGGATATAAAAGAAGTATCTCCAATGTTAACATTTGTAAAAATCTTTCTATAACATGTGACAATAAAAGAGTATTTATGGAAATATGGATATCAACATATCTTTATTCACGCCATATTGACGTTCCTTATGATAGTTTCTACATATAGAAATTTATATACCTTATCGCCATCGCATCATATAGAGAAAGTGATAGCAATCCTCACTTGGGATTTTTTTTTTGCATTTTATATTTCAGTTATATAAATTTAGCTAAATATAAATCCCAATTGGTGATGTCTTTATTAATTTTAATGAATATACTGTTCGACGTCAAGAGAGCTTCTATGGTTATAATAGCAAGGAAAATTTAAATGTCTCTGCAATATTGTTAGTTATATGCTTTACTCATAGTATTAATGAAACAGATTGAATGTAATTGATAAGCACCCAAAAGTTTACATTTTATGCCCCCAATAGAAGTATTTTAGTTGTTAATTCTCGACAAATTGGGTCTTATGTGCATAGTTATCTACTGTGCATGCTTGATTGCAGTTGCGGGTTCAAAACGTGTTATTTCAAGGCAATTTGCATCAAGATATGGCTAATTCACCAATCCCGTAACCCCAACCTAGCCCAAACCTAGCCTAAACCTATCTCAAGCCCTGTTCGTGTCTAGTTTGTACTTTTATTAATTTTTAAAATTTTATTTTGGTTCGTTTAAATTTTTATGATTTATTTTAGATTAATTAGAATTTTTTATGATTTATTTTTTATTTTTTTATTATTGTATTTTTATTTTTATTATTTTTTTTATTTTTTAATTTTAGTCTTTATTTTTATTTTATTAATTTTAGGATTATTTTTAGTAATTATTTTCAATTTTGCTAGCTTTTATAATTTTAGGGCTTTAGGTTTTATTTTTATTTCATTTGTAGTTCTTATTTTTATTATTTGAGTTTTATTTTATACATTAGGAATTTAATTGCTAATAGATTTTATTTATTTTTTCGACGATTAATTTTTTTTATGTTTTATTTTGGTGCGTCAAGTATTTATTTTTCCTTTATTTTTATTTGTTTTTAGTTTTTAGTAATTTTATTATTATTTATTTTTTTAGTAACTTATTTTATTTGAGTCTTTATTTATTTTTAGATTAGGATTTTATTTTTATTTGTTTTTATTTTTTTATTATTAGTTTTTTTTAAGTTAGTTTTAGTTTTATTTTATTTAGGTGTCCAAATTAAACACCTACGCACCTAAACAACACCCACTCACACCTAAACTATACTACACCCTCGCCACACCCAAACACCCCCTCCATCTTCTGCCTCCCAATACTCTCTTACCTCCCTCCATAACAAAAACCCACCAAGCTCCCACGTTATAAATCCATAACGCATTAATGTCTCTTCTCTCTCTCACCTAATCCCACACCTGCTTTACCCTGCCAGAAAGCCATCTCAAAATCGAAACCCAAGATCTAGATTGTTCCTTAATCCAGCCATCAAACCCCAACAGCAATCCAAACCGTCATCAACCCAACTTGACCATGGCCACCCCTGCCCCGAGTCCCATCACCATACCCGCAATCACCTATAATCTGTTTCGTCCAGCCACCACCCGACCCACACCCTGGCCAAACTCGGCACTACTCCATCTACCAGAACGGGTGGGAATTTTAGAAACGACACGAAAAAACGACACGGAACGACACGAAATTGATCCGAAATTAACACGATATTTCGTGTTCGTGTCGTGTTCGTGTTGTGTTTTTTTGACACGAAGTCGTGTCGTGTCGTGTTCGTGTCTTAATTATGAGTCGTGTCGTGTCGTGTTATCGTGTTATCGTGTTTTTAGCCCTAAAATTTAAGAAATTATGGTTGTCGTGTCGTGTCGTGCCGTGTTATTTTTTATTCGGGTCGTGTTCGTGTCAGCTAAAAAAAACACGAATTCGTTTCGTGTCGTGTTCGTGTCCGAAAAAATCTTGTCGTGTCGTGTCGTGTCGTGTCGTGTCAAAACACGACCCACTGACCCGATTTGCCACCCCTAACCAGAACCCACCCCCGAGCACCTGATCCAAACTGGATCTTAACCCACTTGCCACATCATCCAACCAAACCCTGAAATCTAGCCATAACCAAACCAAAACCCGATTCCATTATTTGACAAGTCACATCCCCAAATTTCCAATAGACCGTATCCCATGACAGCAACCAAGCTGTCTCCACTTCGACTATATATCCCCGATGCTACCTGCTACCTCTGACACACCTTTTCCAATTGCAACTACAAGCACACCAAATCCTACCAAATCCGATTTTTCTGCCAAGACTCGTTATCTACTATATCTTAGCTTAATGCCATGGATAAAAGAGAGACTCATGCTCATTTAAAAGGCGGAGAAGTAGAGGAAGAAAAATTCGGGCAGACAGTAAAGAGTGTAATTTTTAGTTTTAGAGCTCTATTTTTGGAGCTAATTTATTTTGGGAGTAGCATTGTAATTATTTCTATTTCTTCTTTTAATAATTTTTTTGTGACTTAAGTGTGAGGGAGATTATTGTGAAATACAAATTTTGAGTTGGTGTTAAATTTCAGTGTTCATAAACTCAGATTTGGGGTGAAATTAATTGTTCATATTTGAAAAGATAATATTAAACTCAAGGAGACTTCGTTTATTTATTGATTCTCATTCCATTTTATTTGTGTGCATCATATTGTGTCATTATTACATTTTATATGTAATAATATCATAATGAGAGACTAAATACTCCATTCAAGGGGTGAGATGAAACCCTTAACTTAATTATTTTTATTTTTGGTTTGTTTATTTATTATGCCCATTTGAATATTAATATTAAAATCTTATAATTTATATTTACGCCTCGAGAGAGGGTGAATTATTTTCAAGAGGAAATCGTAAATTCAGATTATAATATTTATTCATTAATTAAACTAAAGATAGGTAATTTTTGAATGGTATTATAGTTCGAATTTCTCAACTCTAAAAATATATTTTTAATGATTTAAAATACTTTTAGTGAATTTTCCCTAGCGGGTGATTTATTAGAAAATGTTTAAATCTAATTTTGTGAGTATGTGAAATTTAAATATTAATCTCTAAATCGACTATATGTAACTTTACATTTGCAACGAGAGTTGGCTTGTGAATTTATATATGTTTTGGGGTATTTCAAATAGAGAAACTAATTAATGAAAATAAATAGGTTAAGTGGTGAAGTTTAATCCTTTGAATTATCTCATAATTATTTTCTCCTCATATTTAGCTCACTTTATCATTTTCTTTATTTATTAGTGTTTTTTTAATTTTAGTTCATAATGAGTAGTATAAATATCCCTTCATAATTTTTTTTTAAAATCATATTTGTTTTCACTTTGCTCTTGTCCACATTAAGGAGCGTTGATTGATCCCTTACTTGCCAATATACAATTTTAGTGTGTTTGTAGGTACCAAAAGGGATTTTTGATTAATCGTCTTTACTCTACAACGACATATATACAAAAGGCGAGTTATCAAATGGCTCCATTGTCAGGGATTAAAAGACTCTCTATTTTGGGTCCGTAGGATTCCCGGGGATGACTGAAGTTAGGCGAGCTTCCCTCCGGTCGACTCAACTCGGTCTGGACCCTATGTGTGTAAAATCCGTAGGAGGTACATTTATTTATCACTCGCGCCTCTCCAGTAAGCGAGTCCATTTATTGTTTGACTATTTGCACCTATGTGATTTTATTTTTGCATAGTCTTACTTTGAATGGTTTGATGAATTAATGAACTTAAGACCAAGACCCAATCATTGAAACGAGAAGGGATTTCATCACCCGACTCAATCACTTAACTCTACTTGCTTGTTAACCCGTGCCATAACTTAATTAAAATCAATCAACTAGCAAGCCAAGAAGGAGCACAATTTTTCACAGGCGACGTATAAGATTCCGTGCTTTTTCTCGCCAGCAGAGTAATTAAAATTTGACTACCCATTCACCTAATTGAAGATAAAAATTGGTTACATGCTAGTTAGTATTTTTCCTTTGCTTGTATGTGTCTAATTCTAATCCTATGGTATGTAACACCCGGTAATTTTATGCATTTAATAGTTAATTAATTCGAAAAAAATTTAAATTACTAGTGTGTCGTAATTCAATGGAATTAATTATGGAATTGTTATATAAATATTAATCGGGAGAAAAATTGATTAATATTTATGGGAAATTAATTTACTAGGTAAATAGTATTATTTAATCATGTCTTAAGAGTAATAATGACTTGGGGTTTACTTATCTCAACCGGGAGTCGATTCCAGACTAAGTTAGGTGGGAGATAAGAAATTTTATAAACTTATCTGGATGCCAATTTTGAGTGCACGGTTGACTCCGGAAGGGCCAAGATAGTGGGAATAGAGCACCCGAGGGTAGTAAATGGGTCTCATGACTTTTTTGGGCATAACCGGACCCACACGGGGGTATTTGGGTCACTTGGGCTAGGACCATTAGGCTAAAAAATGGGATTAAGCCTAATTACTTAATTAAAGGGAAAAGAGGAACGATAGATTACACTGTTGAAAACCTAAAGTTGGAGAGAGTACACTAGGGAGTAGTTGAAGGCATTGGGAGCCATTTTGGGAGACAAAGGCAAAAACCAAAGGGGATTTCATCAGAAACCTTGAGAATCACAACTTCGGATCAGACCCTACGAAGACAAAGAAGATGAAGACCTGTTCGATCGATCGATGGCTGGGATCGATCGATCGATGGTCAAGGATTTTTGATAGGTTGGCCAGTTTTGTTATATAAGGGAAATTTACTTAAAATTCTTTTTCCACACTTTATTTAGTGAGAAATAAATATAGGACATAAATTCTTAACAATTATGAGGGAAAGTAATTGGGATTTGGAGGGAATTTATGGGTGACACATTGTCGTTAATTTGGGGGAAATATATTTCAAAATATTAAATTTCGGATCGAGTGGGTGAGTCTGGGTATAGTGGTTGAGCGATACCAAAGTATTAAATTAATAAGTGATGAAAACTAATTTAATTTTGGGTCGGGGATTTAGACTCGGGTATCTTATCCTTGTCGGTACATGAGAGCGAGTCCTAGTATACTGGTTGGGTGTCACCAAATGTAATTAAATTAATTAATGTGCAAATTAATTAATATTCAGAGTTGAACCATAAACTCAAGTTATGAAGTATAGGCTAGTGTTACAAGTTTTGTACATGGTAAAGTCGGGATTGTTATATATATATATATATATATGGTGTGCGATAGTATATATATATGGTGTGTGCATTATTATCAGTGGCTAGATATTATTATAATATATACTCTAGTGCTATCAGGGGAGGTTGCGGATAGAGGGTGAATCCCCTATCTTGAGGAGTAGGGTGAGTATATCCCCAGGTCATAGCGTCCATTATATGGGTGAGGGGCATCTCACTCTCAGGGAAAGAATATGACTGCCTCCAATATTTATGTTATTAACCAAGTTAGTGAGCGATCCTGACTTGGGGTAACTAGGTCGCGTGAATTCACCTAGTGGGATGGCACTTTAGAGAATATACATCTAGTGAGTTATTACTCGAGAGGATGGTTATAATTAATTATTATTTCAACACATGTGCGAATTTTGTGTTATGGTTGCATGTATACAATGGGATAAATAATTATATACGGGTAAACTTAATACAAGATGTGAATAGTATGAGGTGTATAACGGGAGTGAAGTTATAAGAATTTAAGAAAAAGAATGAATAATTAAGTAGTGATTATGTATACTTATAAATCACAACTATTGCAAACTCGGGTAGTGTAGAGTGGTTGCAACGGGTTGCATAGGCTATCTAGTTATGGGGAAAATAACTAGGGGAATTAATTAAGGCGTTAGTCATGCACATTAGAGGAGGGGTGATGATGTCCTCAAGGGAGTGTGACACTAACTAAAATAAGAAAAGCATGCATACATATTTATTACTACAAGTTAATGATTTGCTAAATATTTTCCAAATGTTTTGGGTTCTAACCCATGCTATAAATATTTTTTGAAAACCTTTTAGGTGTCCAGCCATAGGTATGCTAGACTTGACTCGTTCCAGGGATTCATTGCTGCAGCATATGTTGATGTTGCGGGAGTTTGATAGGCGCCTCATTCTTTTTCATTTCTAGTATAGGAATTTCCTATCAGTTACTCGAGCATGTTGCTCACAGCTTTATTTAGTATTAATGTCAGACTTATTGAGATTTATCATTATCTGTCTTTACTTTTGTTAGATTGTTACCAATGGTTCATTCGGTCAGCTTATTATTTATGTGATGAATGTTTCAGTTAGTTGTGTTGATTGAATCATTATTTTCCACATCAGTTTTCATTTGATTAATGAAAGATAAAATTTGGCATGAGTCTAATTTTTCACTTAGGTGGTTACTAAAAAAAAGTCAAAAGTGATGCTAAGAATGAACCAACTAAGAAACTTGTTCTAATTTAATTTAGGACTGATCACCCGACGTTTTATTATGCGGGGTGTCACGGATGGTATCAGAGCATCAGGTTCTAATGCCCTTAGGATATGTGCAGCTTACGACGTTTCAGAGTAGCATTCGATTGTTGTAGAGCCCAATTATTAGGATTGTTGATTCATATTCGGTATTTGTGATATCGTACTTGTGCTATTAGACTTTGTATAAATTTTATACTTATACAATTCAATCTATTTTCAGATGCCATCAAGGAGACAGATATCGGAGAGGGCTGAGGCTAGGGATGAGTTAGGGAGGCTCATCAGGAGCCACATGCACCACCACCACCACCCCCAACCAAGTTGATCTCCACTACTCAGGTGCCAGTAATAGTGTCCCAGGTAGTTGAGATAGTGATGCGAGCTATGGCAGCCCATTTTTCACAGCCCTAGGCACCGCCTCCAGTGGGACCAGCAGTTCTGGCTCCAATGGGACCACCTTCTTGGCAGCGAGTTAGGGAGACCTTTCAGAAGGGTTACCCACCAGAGTTCCAAGGTAGCACCGATGTAGTAAAGGCCTGTGATTGAAAGAAAAATATTCAGTGACACGTTCACATGATGGAGTGTATGGATGTGTAGAAACAGATGATTTCTACCTTCCGTCTATCAGGGGAAGCCTTACAGTGGTGGAAGTCAGTTAACACCACTGAGGAGAGAGATTTGATGAGGATATTTGAGTTCTGGGTGCAGTTTGATCGCAAATACTTCCCACCAATAGTAGAGGCAGAAATGAGGAAGAAGTTCAGTGAGTTAGTTCAGGGTGACCGTTCAGTGGCAGATTATGAGGAGGAGTTCACCCGTTTGTCAAACTTTGTGCCAAATGAGGTGAGCGACGAGGAGAAAAAGAAGTCTAGGTTCATGGATGGCCTAGCCTAGAGGATCGTGCAACATTTGATTAGTAATCCGACGTTGGTGATGTATACAGATGTCGTCAATGCCGCTTTTGTACATTGCCAGGATCATCGCTTCCATACGAAGGGGAGCAAGAGGGTAGGGGAGTCGAGCCGAGCCAGTTGGGCAAGGCAGTTGTTAGTGGTGACACAAGTGGTACTCTGCAGCAGACTAGAAGTTAGCAATGGATTCAGGCTTAGAAATTTAAGCCTGGTGGGTTCCAACCGGGAGGACAGGGATTTAGGCAGGTTCAGTCGGGCCCAAATCAGCAGCAACAGGTTCCTCAGGGCCGTTAAGGTCAAGGGAAAAATGGGGGAGGCCAACAGGGCCAGCCACGTCATGGATAACAGTGCCAATGATAGGGAGATGGTCAGAGATGCTATTTTGTTTGCGGCCAGACAGGACACTTTAAGAGGGAGTGTCCGCAGAGAGGCAGAGGCCAGCAACAGGGTGCCCAATAAGGGCAGTAGGGACAGATGTCACCAGCAGTACCGGCTCTACCAGCCCCACAGCAGCAGGGGAAAATGCACTACGGGCGTGTGTATAGAGTCCGGGATGTTCCTAATCCTCCAGCGCATTAGGTGTCGCTAGAAGTTGAGGGTATGTTTGCTATCCATGGTCATGAGGGTAGGATACTATTTGATATGGGAGCATCTCATTCATTTATTAAATCTATATTTTCTAAAGTGATCAGGTTACTAGAGACTGCGCGTAGTCTCCGTATGTGTGTAGAGTCGCCAGTAGGCAGCACATCATTGATTCACTCGATTTGTCGAGGGGTGGACATTTTAATTGGGAGACTGAGTTTAGCGACAGACCTCTTACTATTAGATATGGAGGGGTACGATGTCATCCTAGGTATGGATTGGTTGGCAGGATATTGGGCGATAGTAGATTATTACGAGAGGATAATCGTGTTCTCCATTCCGGGACGGGAGATGTTCCTAGTAGCGATGCCTCTACCTGAGGGAGGATCGTGCACACACTTGTATTATATTGAGGAGGAGACCTCATAGGAGGTGGTAATTCTGTTAGACTTGATTCGGGTAGTGAGGGATTTAGAGGACGTGTTCCTGGAAATACCAAGATTATCTCCCAGTAGGGAAATCGAGTTTGTCATCGATTTAGCACTGGGGACGAGGCTGATTGCTCGAGCACCTTATCGCATGGCCCCTTTAGAGATTCATGACCTGAGAGAGCAGATTCATCATCTTCTAGGTCAGGGTTGCATTCGACAGAGTACATCACCGTGGGGTGCACCGGTGTTATTTATAAAGACGCGGGATGGTTCACTTCGGTTATGCGTGGACTACAAGGAGCTGAATAAGGTGACGATATGGAATAAGTATCCGTTGCCTAAGATTGATGATTTATTTCACCAATTTATAAGGGGCGTCTTACTTCTCCAAGATCGATTTGAGGTCGGGGTATCATCAACTGCGTATCCGAGAGGAGGATGTTCCTAAGACCGCTTTCCTATCGCGGTATGGATCTTACGAGTTTAGGGTGATGCCATTTGGGCTCACCAATGCACCAGCAGTGTTCATGGATCTCATGAACAAGGTTTTCAAAGAGTATCTCGACTAGTTTTTCATCGTGTTCATTGATGACATCCTGATCTACTCGCACACTGAGGGGGAGCGCGCAGAGCATCTGCGTATGGTTCTACAGACGCTACGGGATCACCAGCTTTATGCCAAGTTCAAGAAGTGTGGATTTTGGCTATGGAAGGTACATTTTCTTGTTCATGTGATGTCGGACCGGGGTATTACTTTGGATCCGAGTAAGGTGTCGGCGGTGAGGGAGTGGCGGCAACCCACGACACCGACCGAGGTGCGTAGCTTTCTGGGGTTTGTAGGTTATTATAGGCGGTTCATTAAGGGGTTCTAAAAAATTACGGGCCCTTTGACGAATTTGACTCGAAAGGGGGTGCCTTTTATTTGGAGTGATCATTGTCAATTAGATTTCGACGAGCTAAAAGATTTTCACCCGTACTTTCTTTGCCGAGGGGAGGACTGGAGTATCGGGTTTACATCGATGCATCCTTATAGGGACTTGGAAGCGTGCTTCAGCAGGAGGAGAGGGCTATAGCTTATGCATCCAGAAAGCTAAATACCCATGAGAGGAATTACCCCACTCATGACCTAGAGCTAGTAGCGGTCATTTTTTCTTTGAGGATATGGAGACATTATCTGCTGGGAGAGCAGTTCACCTTATTCATGGATCACAAGTCACTTCAGTATCTCTTCACATAGAAGGATCTGAATATGAGATAGATGCGGTGGCTAGAATTCATGAAAGACTACCAGTTTGATATTCAGTATCATCCTGGTAAGGCTAATGTGGCGGCAGACGCATTGAGCCGGAGATCGATTGGGGAAACATCAGAGGTCTGGAAAATGAAGTAAAGAGAGCTTCAATATGAGGATGATGTAGCAAGGGACTTCATGTCAGCATTATCCATCACACCTGAGATCATTATGCGAGTTGTGAGGGCTGAGGCAGAGGACTAGATTTGTCGAGATAGGGTACGCCAGTTGTTAGCTGAGGGAGGAGAGGGTTAATCGATCAGCTCGAAAGGAGGCCTATGCCTAAATGGGAGGTTAATTGTGCTAGGGGATGAGGAGTTAAGGCACGCTGTTATGAAAGAGTCCCATGGTTCAAGATTTGCGGTACATCTCGGCAGGGATAAAATGTACTAGGATATGAGGAGGCAGTATTGGTGGGCAGGAATGAAACGGTACATAACAGAGTTTGTCTCAAAATGTACCACGTGTCATCTCGTGAAATTTGATCATCAGAGACCTCCAGGGATGCTACAACCACTAGAGATTCCCATGTGGAAGTGGGAGAAAATCTCCATGAACTTTATTACAGGGTTACCTGCATCGCAGAGGGGTCACGACTCCATATGGGTCATTGTGAATCGATTACCCAAGGTAGCCCACTTCCTGTCTATGCGCACAGAATTTGAGACGATGCGTTACGTGCAATTATTCATAGCAATGATTGTTAAGCTGCACGGGGTGCCGATAAATATTGTGTCTAATAGAGATAAAGTTTTTGTGGCCCATTTTTGGCAGAGCTTTTAGGAGGCCATGGGCACAGAGCTATGTTTGAGTATAGCCTATCACCTACAGAGCGACGGGAAGACTGAGAGAATCAATCAGATGCTGGAAGATATGCTGAGGATGTGCATTTTAGACATTGGGGAAGGATGGGAGAGGTATCTTCCTTTGGTAGAGTTCATGTATAATAACTTTTACCAATTCACGATTGGCATGGCACCGTTCGAGGCACTGTACGGGAGACCTTGTCGTTCGCCCGCCTGTTGGTTAGAGGTGGGGAACAATAAGTTATTAGGGTCGGAGATTGTCCAGGAGACATCTGCCAAGATAGAGCTGATTCGAGGGCGGATTCAGATAACTCAGGATAGGCATAAGAGTTATGCTGATGCATCGCGGAGACATGTGGAGTTAGAGGTTGGGGATCAAGTATTAGTCGGGGTGTCTCGTATAAAAGGGGTGATGAGGTTCGTCAAGAAGGGTAAATTAGCACCGAGGTATGTGCACCCTTCCTTATTATTGAGAGGGTGGGACCGGTAGCATATAGAGTGGGATTGCCAGATCATCTTCAGCGGATACGTGACATGTTCCATGTGGCATCGCTGAAGAAATATCGAAGGAGCGAGAGGGCCTTCTGGCACATTCCACTCGAGGAAATTGATTTACATACAGACATCTCGTATGAGGAGAGACCAGTGGCTATTCGGGATCGTAGTGAGAGCAAGCTACGATCCAAGGTTATTCCACTAGTTAGAGTACAGTGGGGTCATCATAGCGTTGACGAGTCTACCTGGGAGCGGGAGGAGGATATGCGGGAATAATATTAAGAGCTATTCATCACAGGTAAGACCTAACTTCGGGGACAAAATTCCTTTGTGGGGGAGGAGTATGTAACACCCCATAATTTTATTCATTTAATAGTTAATTAATTCGGGAAAAATTTAAATTACTAGTGTGTCATAATTTAATGGAATTAATTATGAAATCATTATATAAATATTAATTGGGAGAATAATTGGTTAATATTTATGGGAAATTAATTTACTAGGTAAATAGTAATATTTAGTTACTTCTTAAGAGTATTAATAACATGGGGTTTACTTATCTCATCCGGGAGTCAGTTACAAACTAAGTTAGGTGGGAGATAAGAAATTTTATAAATTAATCTGGATGCCAATTCTGAGTGTATGATTGAGTCCGGAAGGGCCAAGATAGTCGGAATAGAGTACCCGGAGGTAGTTAATGGGTCTCGGGGAATTTTTGGGCATAGCCGGGACCACACGGGGGTATTTGGGTCACTTGGGCTTGGCCCGTTAGGCTAAAAAATGGGATTAAGCTTAATTACTTTATTAAAGGAAAAAGAGGAATGAGATATTACACTGTTGAAATCCTAAAGTTAGAGAGAGTACCCTAAGGAGCAGTTGAAGGCACTGGGAACCATTTTGGGAGACAAAGGCAAGAACCAAAGGGGATTTCATCATCAACCTTGATAATCACATCCCCGGATCAGACCTTACAAAACCATAAGTCAAGTGGTTAACTTATTGTAGTATTTATTTGTATTACAATTCAAATTTGTGTGAAGTGGGAACCAAAATTCGTTTTTGGGAAAAAAGGGTACAAATATGGGGTTTTTGTAAATAAATCTTCTGAGTAGAAATTGTTGTAGAGATTCATTATATAATCTGAGATTGTTATGTACTGGTAACATATGAAAACCCAGATGAATTATGAACAAATTTGAGATGATAATTTGGTATTGAGACGTAATGAACGAATAACCCAGGTTTTCCCCAATTCAGAAAACAGGGGATAACGAAAATTAAACGGGGTGTGGGGACTTTATGGGGCTTCCTAATGATGTTTTTGGTGTATTATATTGATAATAGGACCTGGATTAAACTTTAGAAGAAATTAGAAATTTAAGGTCTTCTTCCATGGAAGAAATAGGCCTTCGGAGAAGACGAAGACCTGTTCGATCGATCGATGGTCAAGGATTTTTGACAGGTCGGCCAATTTTGTTATATAAAGGAAATTTACTTAAAATTATTTTCCCACACTTTATTTAGTGAGAAATAAATATAGGACATAAATTCTTAACAATTATGAGGGAAAGTAATTGGGATTTGGAGGGAATTTATGGGTGACACGTTGTGGTTAATTTTGGGAAAATATATTCCAAAATATTAAATTTTGGATCGAGTGGGCGAGTCCGGGTATAGTGGTTGAGCGATACCAAAGTATTAAAATTAATTAGTGATGAAAACTAATTTAATTCTGGGTCGGGGATTTAGACTCGGGTATCTTATCCTTGTCAGTACATGAGAACGAGTCCTAATATACTAGTTGGGTGTCACCAAAAGTAATTAAACTAATTAATGTGCAAATTAATTGATAATTTGAGTTGGACCATAAACTCAAGTTATGACGTATAGGCTAGTGTTACAGGTTTAGTACACAGTAAAGCCGGGATTGTTATATATATATATATATGGTGTGTGCATTAATATCAGTGGCTAGATATTATTATAATATATACTCTAGTGCTATCAGGGAAGGTTGTGCGTTGAGGGTGAATCCCCTAGCTTGAGGAGTAGGGCGAGTATATCCCCAGGTCATAGAGTCCATTATATGGGTGAGGGGCATCTCACTTTCAGGGAAGGAATATGAAAACCTCCAATATTTATGTTATTAACCAAGTTAGTGAGCGATCCTAATTTGGGGTAACTAGGTCGCGTGAATGCACCTAGTGGGATGGCACTTTAGAGAATATACATACGGTGAGTTAATACTCGAGAGGATGGTTATAATTAGTTATTATTTCAACACACGTGCGAATGTTGTGTTATGGTTGTATGTATATAATGGAATAAATAATTATATGCGGGTAAACTTAATATAAGATGTGAATAGGTGTATAACGGGAGTGAATTTATAAGAATTTAGAAAGAGACTGATTAATTAAGTAGTGATTATGAATACTTATAAATCACAACTATTGCAAACTCGAGTAGAGTAGAGTGGTTGCAACGGGTTGCATAGGCTATCTAGTTATGGGGAAAATAACTAGGGGAATTAATTAAGGCGTTAGTCGTGCACATTAGAGGAGGGGTGAGGTTGTCCTCAAGGGAGTACGACACTAACTAAAATATGAAGAGCATGCATACATATTTATTACTACAAGTTAATGATTTGCTAAATATTTTCCAAATGTTTTGGGTTCTAACCTTGCTATAAATATTTTTTAAAAACCTTTTAGGTGTCTAGCCACAGGGACGCATGGCTTGACTCATTCCAGGGATCCGCTGTTGCAGCATATGTGGACATTGCGGGAGTTTGATCGGTGCCTCATTCTTTTTCATTTCTAGTATAGGAATTTCCTATCAGTTACTCGAGCATGTTGCTCACAGCTTTTTTTAGTATTTATATCAGACTTGTTGAGATTTATCATTATATGTCTTTACTTTTGTTGGATTGCTACAAATGGTTTATTCGGTCAGCTTATTATTTATGTGATGAATGTTTCAGTTAGTTGTGTTTATTGAATCATTATTTTCCTTGTCAGTTTTCATTTTATTAATGAAAGATAAAATTTGGCACCAGTCTAATTTTTCACTTAGGTGGTTGGTTAAAAAAAAAGTCCACAGTGATGCTAAGAATGAACCAACTGAGAAGCCTATTCTAATTTGATTTAGGACTAATCAATCGGGGTTTTATCAGGCGGGGTGTCACTTGGTAGTTGGTTTTGTGTGCTCCATCCTAATGTGTTTCATACTGATTCCACTTTTATTCCTTTTTCAAAAAATTCAAATATATTTTTCATATTTTTTCTCCACAAAAATCCAAAGATGTTTTCTTCCTTTATTTTTACAACAATCCAAAAATATTTTCTTTCCTTTTGAAAAAATTTAAAAAAATTCAAAATATATGTATTTTTCTCGTCATGATCGAAGAACGTCCTTTATGGGATTACTTTGGCCATTTCTCATTATCTCAAAGCATGTTTGAGTTTGAGCCCGAGTCGAACCTCCATATCTTACTTCGTGGCTTTAACTCTCTAGCACACACCATTGATACTCATGCGTCATTCACGCACGCATATCACATTTCGTCACCTCCGATGATGAGTATCAACGAGTCACATGCTTTGTTGTGCACACATTATTTTCACTCCGATCACTTGTTCCATTAGTGTCCACATCTTCCTTATCCATCTGAACCCCCCATGGAACCTGTGTATCCATATGACACTGTTTGAGAACCCATCTCGGCCTATTGTCATGATATATCCAATCCCGAGTGGTGTAAGCAACCAAGCTATTCGTGGCGGATTGATCACCCTCCCATGCAATACGAATCCCAACCCGAGGTTGTGGATCCTCATACGTTCCCACGGTCGTCATGGAAAATGTGTGCACCCCTTCCTAATCAATTCCCTCACTATGCACGCCATGAGTATCAACCATTTGTCCATCACGAAGACGATCCTTTCGTGTATGATAAACTTGGCCCCACTCCACACACTTCATACGAGTATTCTTTATTTTTATATGTTAGTAGAGAGTTGTATCCACCTCCACCACCACCACTCACATCCTCTCTCGAGTCACACTTGCAGCAATTTATCATTGAGCAAGAGCAAGCCACTCAAATTCAAAATCAAGCTCTTCAAAGGCTTGAGCAACACTTAACTAAATTTGAGTGTGAGAGAGAGTTGGATTTTTCCTCATCTTCACCCATTGTTGATCCCGTGTGGTATGATGATGTCTCATCTTGTGACACGAATTTTGAGTGTGACCAACCCTACCACCCTGCGAATCTCGAAGTGGAGACCATTCCATGGTCCGAGCCCCAATTTGATAGTTGTGTTGACATACCCATCTTTAGTGAGACTGATCCATACGCAGAAGATCCAAAAGAACCTAATGCCAAGGTTCACCTTTCCCTAACACATCCAAAAGAACCTAATGCTGAGTTTCACCCTTCCCTTCCATATCCAAAAGAACCCACACTTGAGGTTTACATTTCCACTCCCGTTATATCCAAAAATACGCCTGAGCTTTTACCTTATGCCCCAATTGCATATGTCTCTGAGATGCCCATATCTTTTAGGTTAGCTCCGTCTATAAGTTCCACCCACTGCACCGATATTTAATCGAAGATGGTTCCCACCTCCATTGCTATGTATCCTTTCCATAAATATTTGCCTCACTTTGAGTCTGATATTAATATTGATTCATATATCTCGGATCTTAATGCCTCGTTATACCCTTTCACTATTACAGATGGTGATACATTAGTGGATAAATTGATCTCGCCATCACTTGATACCACGCTCCCTCTTTAGGAAGATATTAAGGATCATTCGGACCCTCCAAATGAGTGTGTGTCCCCTACTCTAGAGATAGATCATCTTCATCCACCACTACAAAAAAGTAGCTTTTGAGACGGTGGCCTAGCAGTCCTAAAAGATCATTTATCCATCTTAAATACATTTTGTGATGCTATTTGGGATGGCTAGGGGGTCTTTTTGATAGGGGTTATAAATACCTTTTGTGACAACATAGCCGTCTCAAAAGAGTTTTTTAAAACAGGAACAGATCCGTCTCAAAAGGTTCTCATTTTATATGACCCTTTTGAGACGGCACAAGAGCTGTCAAAAAAGATTGTTTTTGAAACAAAAATTAATCTGTCTCAAAAGATTATTATTTTAAAAGACCTTTTTAAGACGATAATATAGATGTCTTTAATATATTTTTAGGACAGTTTTATCCATCCCAAAATAGGTGAAGGGATCGTAAAATTTTTGCACCAATATTTGGTGGATAATAAAATCTACCGCTAAAGTTTAATATAGAATTGAATTGCATTTGAAACAACACAAACAACAAATAACCATAAAATGTAATACGTAAGATGATTTTCAACCAAAATAACGAATCATTTTCATTCAACAATAAATAGAGTTCGTACAACCATCTCCAAATATTCATCAAAATAATAATTATAACACTAAAGTTCAAATATTTGACTTGACAACAAAAATACATTAATTTATTAATACTCCAAACACGAAATGCTTTTATCAAACTAATTCTGCAACACTGAAGCGTACGACCTCCAAAACCACTAATTAACATTTGCATGTTCTACAAAAATTGTCACCTGCACAAAACAAATATAGTTTCGATTATGTCAGAATTAATACCCCTCGTCAACAATACAATGTGCAAAATGAATCAATATAGTATATTTTCATCATTAACAATATAAATATCCAACTATTATTATTTTTTTAAAAATTTGGCCGAGTCTCCTTTGTTTATTCATGAAAACCATAGGTAGCCAACCTGCTTTAAACATCAAAATTGATTCTAAGAATGATATACACCAACAACAGAAAATTTTAACCACCACTATAATAAATTTTCACCACCACCATTGAAAATTTAACTTTAAACGAGATAATTTTCCATTATATATATAAAAGTAATTATATGTATGAATTATATTGTATTACCTAGTCGGACTGAATCGTTGAGGTAGTGGAAGCATGCTGAAGGGTAAAACTTTGGAACAAACTTTGCATTTCACTTTGCATTTCACTTCGCATATCATTCTTCATCTGTAATAAAGCTTGTTGGTTGCGAATCTCTAACTCTTCAAGCTCCTGTCGATGTCGAGTCTCTCGATCCTCGGCTTCTTTCTTTAACTGGTTAATTTCTTCCATAATAACTGAGATGAACATGCTTTTGTCGACGTTGTCCTAATACCTGCTCCCTTTAGTAAAGCATACCCATGCCCTCCATATCCTACCACATCAGTAAAAATCTTGTTCTGCACTTCTGGGTAATTTTGTTGCTCTTCTAGTAGCTCATTTAGTTGTCTTTCAAGCATTTTCTACCAATTGAATTAATATTATTATTAATGAACATAAAATAATTTTCAAGAACAAAATTTATAACAAATATTAAATAAATCTTTCAATCACCTCTTACGAATTAATATTTATACATACTGCTCTATCAAATGATCCATCTTCAACAATGAAAGGTTTACTATTTGGAGGTCGAGTGGCTTTCCACATGCTAATATTGTCGACGGGCTCCCCCTGTTCTATCCTCTGAAAAAACAATGTATATATATTAATACTCTTATATTAAAATCAGAAATATTTATAATAATAAAAATTCCAACCTCCTTGGCTATTTTAGCATGTGGCTTTCATTCTGTCCTTGAGTAAGCACATTCAACTTCACGGTTCTTAGTGTTTTGATCGGTAATATCCTAAATATTTGAATAAATAAAAATAAAAATTATGATACTAGTGAAGAAGAATGTATGTATAAAATTCTTAATAAAATGTGATATTTATACCTTAATCTTCTTTAGACCCCAGTATTTCACCAATTCAGGCCATTGATCTTTTTCGACTCGTTCAATCGTATAACTCAACCGCTCTTCATCTGTTTAAAACTTTTTATAGTGATTCATCTTCACTCGATGCTTCCATTGCTTCTACGCAAGTCCCATCCTTGCAAAGCATATTTATTTAAAACCTTCTGGTGCATTTGTGCGATTCTAAGAACAAAAAGAATAAATTAATTAAAACTTGAGAAGCTAATGTACAACGGAACAAATAAATAAATCAAACTAATAAGTTACCTTCACGTCCTTCCAAATATTAACATGTGCTTCCTCGTCCGCCTCACTCCAATCCAACATTTTTAATTGAAATAAATTTCCACACCTTGCATAAAACCTAAATGTGACATCAATTTACCTTCAAGTTCACAAACTGGCTGACAAAGTCCATTCCGTTCCAATATCTTCTTTTGGCTATCATTCCATTCGACCCAAGGCCTTGCCCCCTTTATAACCCTTTTTTTACTAGTATGGGTAGTCATTGTACCTGAACAAAAATTTGATAAATAATGTTTATAATCTTTTTCAATATGAATATAAACATAAAAGTAATACAAATGGAGATATACAAACGGTGCATTGTATAACACAGCATACCTGTGAGATCCTCTCCATCTAAATCCATCTCATTAGATGGAGGATTGACATTTCCAACTGAATTATTAATCTGCTCAATATTTGGGGAAATATAATCTGTAGGTGTTTGAAATAAAGAAACGTAATCTCTTGAATTGTAGTGTGTATTTTGTGACTGGGATGTTAATACAATATTTGGGGAAAGTTGTTGCATCTCTCTAGTTCCATTGTCCCGTATGTTATGTTGAATAAAACTAATTTGGGGTGTCCTATCTAAATCATTTCCCACTGGAGCTGCGAGTGGTTGCTTCTCGAGTGGGATTTCCTCGGCTATGAGGTCGGACATAGTCAAATGACGTCGACGCCGCTTCAACATCATAGATCTGTATATTTGCATTTATCGTATCAAGAAGTTACATTTCAGTTATATATCACACTAGATGAAAATTCACACGATGAGCGGGGTAGAGCTTAGAGAATGAAAAATAAAAGAAGCAATTATGATTAGCAATAAGTAATTGAAAAAAATTTAACCACACCCGTTACACTAATCATGGATCATACAAATAACTCTCTATTATAATGGACACCTATACATTCAGTTTACAAGATTAAGTTTGGTCTTGTTATTCATGCTTCTGATAGACTATGAATTATGGGTAACTTGTAGTGCTCTAACTATTGCACCCTCATATCCAAATAACTCTCTGTATAACTAAAATTTATGAACCAACATCATAAAAAACTACTATATCATTTTGATGCATGTTGTCAATTTAATATTCATTTATTTAAGTGAAGAGAGGTGATGAAAAGTATTTTAATGAATGTCTCATCGTCGAAAAAAACATCATTTCATATGAGACACACAGATATAAAGAGTGGACTATATGTTTCATTTTAATCTAGGCAGACTTGTTTTTCCATCAAGTCAGCCTTGTGATTTGTCCTGTTTCGAGGAACTACACATTCCCGCATAACTCCAACTTATGGTTTAATTTTCAGTTTAATTTCAACTTAATGATTGGTTTCTGATTATAACATAGGTGTTTGACTGTGCAATTGTGTTTGGATGATCATCAAGCTTTGAGAGTTTCTCGTCTCAGTTTTGGTGATAGGAACGATGTCGGAACCACTTGATCGATTCAAGTGGCCTTATGAGTTTGATTGCCTTGTTTTGAATACTTAAATACAATATGATTAATTAAATCTCTTGAGATTCTTCTTAGATATTTTAAACTATGGGTTATTGTATGTGTCCCAATATTGAATATTGGGCATGGTTTGAGTTTCTATAAACCAACATTTCTTCATAATGGATCTATATTGAATCTCTCCCTTAACTCCCTCTTTGAACCTCCACTTACTTCTCATCTTACCTATCGTGTTAAATTCGATGTTAGTTGGAATGTAGATAGCGTCTTTGTGGAAAATTACATGACATGTATGCTTCTAAATTTTCAAAGCTTTAAAGTTCTAATGTTCTGATCGATAAAATGAGTGTGAAAATTACCTTCCTCCATAAAGAAGAAATCCCAAGGATGCAAACAAAGACACATGTGCCAATTACACCCCACAAAAGTTACTTTTTTCATTTTTTATAGACGAAATAAGAAAAGGCGAACACAACGAAGTTATTATTAGAACCACTAATGTAGTAAATCTAACTAGTGCCTGAAAACTAACCTACAAAGAACATCTTGGACAGGATGATCATAACCAGAATAGGCATCGACCATATAACCAACCACAAAATTATTTGAGACAAATTGAAAGAAAAAGAGTTACTTAAGCATTCAATGTAATCCTAACACATATAATAGCTTTTTTAAATCAGAAACAAAAAATAAAAAAATGACAAATCAAAATTGAAGTAGATCATCAATTTTTTTATTTTTATTTTTTTCTCAACAAAGTAATTATTTTATTAAGAACCATAGAGAAAAAACCTCTCTAGTGGCATATTCAAGCTCTAAAGACAAATTCCATAACTTGAAAGTAAACAGTAGAGCCCAATAGAAGGGGAGCTAAATCCATTTTGTTTCGGATCTCAACGTCGGCAGGTTGCTTCGGTCGAATCTAAGGCATCCTTTGGGTTTAGGAGGTAACTGGTCAGGGTGAAAAATATCACAAAAGTGGTGGAAAAAGATGCAAGGAAAGCAAGAGAGTCAACCACACTGCTAGCTTCCCTGTAACAATGCCTAAATTAGACAACAAAGGAACTAGGAATCGCCGAGACTTCATTTTTTAAATAAGACAGGTTCCAAGGTACCTTGATAGACCCTATCATAATCTTGACAATAATTTCTGAGTACAGTTCCGCAATAAGACGAGTGCATCCTAGATTCTTTGCCATATGAATGCCATTCACCAGAGCATTCAATTTTGCAAAATTATTAGAGGCAGGGCCATAATAGTAAGAGAAGGCTGAAAGAAAGATACCTCTATGATCTCTAATTAATCCACCGCCACCCGCATGGCCTAGGTTGTCAGTAGAGCTGCCATCAGTGTTTAACTTCGACCAACCATAAGAGAGAGGGGGGGATCCCACTTAACCAGGAAATAAATCTCAGTGAACATAGGCCTAAAGTAAATAGATAGGTGCTGCGGGAGAAAGTAGTTGTGGTAGGGGGAACCTTTTTTGGTCTGATAACATTGATTAGGTCGCCAGTAGTAGAGGAAACATAATTAATGATGCATATTGGATTTGGGTCAACACCTTCAAAGAGAGACTTATTCCTATCCTTCCATATTTCCCAACATATAATAGGAAGAATGATATTCATGAGGATACCCTGTAAAGTGTTCCGCTTGGCCAAAAGCCCCCACGCATTTAGACGGAGATGAATTAAAGTTTTATGAACTGGAACCCCAAGAAGATTATGAAAGAAATACCACACCTTCATGGAAACATAACACTTTATCCCTTGGGTCTGATATGGCAGAGGTTTGGATCCTAGAAGCAATAGTGTGGGCAAACTGAATTAAGTCCTTTGTACTCACCATAAGGTTGGAGATATGGCCTCTAGTTGAAATACTTTTAGATTGATCAATTTAAGATAAGTAACTCCCTTAATCATTCATATTTGCGATATCCGTGGACAAGATATTTTCACCTGAGTGTAATTCCCTATGATAAACATTTGGAATTAATTTATTTAGAGTGGGGGTAACTTGTACAACAGAGAGAGAGGCTTTGTTATTCTGAACAATTTCTGGATGAGCTTTATCAAGAAAAGCTTTGAGGGGCAATTGGCTAGGGCTAGGGGTGATTGGATTAGAAATATCATTTGTGCTAAGATTCTAATCATGAGGTTGAGAGGGTCCATCACTTTGATTTTTTTGTTAGAACTGAATCAATTGTTGCCTTCAGATTGCGTGTTGGGCTATTTTGTATCACAGGGGCACTCACTGCAACAAGGCTATTAATACCCCTAATAATGGGGTTTGATTAAAGCACCATTTTATCTTTATTTTTTTTTTATCAGAGATAGCCTCTTTATCAAAATTAACCACCCTAGCGTTGGGAGCCCACACTTCATTATTTCTAATCACTTTGTTCTTTTCATTGATGATGGCATATTTTTTGTGTTGCAGTCTGCAAATATTAGAGTCGTGGCCAAGTTTTAAGAAAAAGTGCAATATTGTGGGATATTAACATACTTAATTGGTTGCCAGAAACCAATATCACCATCCCCCATCCAAAGTCTATTGGGGAAAGTCCTAATAAGATGATCCATAGAAACACAAATGCGGAAAACACTTGGTCGAGATAAATTAACCGTGGCTCTGTCAATTTTCAACGGTGAACCCAGTAGATTGCCTATCGAGAACATGCTAACTTTAGAGAAAAAATATAGCGGCAATATCCACCCAAATTGGAACTGTTGATGGATCCTTATCAATACAAATGGCAGGGGAAGTTAGTAAATCAGGGGGCTTAGGAAATGGGGAAGAAGAGGAGGTGATGGGAAACTATTCCCCCAAGGTGGAGTCAGCCACCACGGCGGACATAGTCCCAGATTCTTTCTATGTTATCTATAATCTCTATCTAATTTTGTTTTCTTAGATCAACAGTTCGTCTATAAGAAAAGAAGACGAAACTTGGAACAAACAACTCCTATTCAAGTTGATTGGAACCAAGTTACAATTAAACATTGTTCATCACCCTAATCCGATGCCCCAACTAAAAGGGGTAATCAATGTTTACAAACTTTCTTGAGGTGCATGACTACCCAAATTGTCATATCTTATATATATTGAGACTCCTGTGGTTGTTGTGGATGGATGGGGTAAGGGGAGGCAACTGATGACATCTTTATTGCAAGAAGTATTAATGGTCCACAATATATTGATAGGTTTCTTTATTGACAGGTTTCTTTATTAACCAAATTATCTAATCCTATTTATATTGAGAGGTTTCTTTATTATTGCTTGCATCAGTTTGGCTTCAAAGTCAAAGCCTCGACTTCGACTTTGAGGTCCATACATTGATTAAGGCCATATATTGTGCTAATGCAGAGTATAGTATTTAATTCCAAAGCAACAGTTATTGATCGCAATAACGGCATAATCTTTAGAAACTGACCCACTCTGACAGGATGAATAACTCATAACATAAGTATTTTTATCAAACTTGGCATAGGTTGTTGTTAATTTCTCTCCGACTTTTGTTTTTCACACTAATTAAATTATTTGGTTCTAAAATTGAATTATGGATGTATAATATAGTTCTATTAAATTCGTTATATAGACAAAGGTCTCTTGTTATTAGTAAATGTTCAGTTAATACTATTAATAATGGGATTTTTACATTGATTGGTTACTATAAAAAAGAAATCACTGGTGGCGATAGTCTGATTTTTTGGCAATCTACAACATATAATGACACAGTTACCTTTTTTCCTACTTTTTAAAAGTCTTATTTTTAATCAAATATGGGACACATATTTGAGTATTGAGTGGCAGTGGCAGCCTTATTGCAGCGTTGCTATGGAACAACTTTATGACTTGATGCCATCAGTCCACGATACTTACTGCATACACACATCACTTATTTTTAGCTTATTTTTATTTTGTGTTATAGTATTATCTATTAGCTTATTCCTTGGGCATTTGTGTTTTTAAAGATTACTCAGGCATTTGTGTATTAACTAGTATTAATTGATTTGAATGCATTATGTTGAGATTAACTACTATTAACTGATTTGAATGCAAAGATTCTCAGGCATTTGTGTTTTCACATCCTGTGGCATGTTCTGCCCAAGTTATGGATTGGTATTTGTTACATATAACTTGCTGGATATAATTTTTAGATCTCCCCAATACTTGATGTATATAATTTTTATGAATGAATTGGTATTTGCAATATAAAATGTGTGCCCCAGTTCTACATATTGCTTGGTATTTTCTGCATATAATGTCTTGTATCACTGAAATTCTTCTATTGGTGGATGTTTTCATTATATGTACATTTTAATAGGTACATCTTCCAAGAAACGAGTCAGAGGACCAATGCAAGACTTCCATTCATATGCCTAAAACCTTGGGGGGGGGGGGGGGGGCAAGATCATGACGAGGGTAAGTTTACCATTGGGGGCAAAATAGTTTTGAAAGCTTCGTAATTTCTGGGCCACGAAATAACATAAAAAATAAGTAGAGAAGATGCAAGCCACATATTGACAATATGAAGCACACATTAAGAAGTACACAAAAAAATAAATGCTCCAAGTTCAAAAACCCATAACTAGTTTTGGATAAAAGATGATAATGGTGATTAGTTTTGAATAAAATACCCATAACTGTCAATACGAAACCAAACTACAAATGTTCCAGTTCAAAAACAAAAATAACTAGTATAGGACTATATCTCCCTTAAGCATTGTCCCTTTAAATTTCATCTCCATCTTCGTCTTCATCTGCATTTACATCTTCTTGATCATTAGCTTGAACCACACTAGTGTCAACTACTAATCCATATCCATCCCTCACCCACCGTAAGTTTTGATCTTCATTCAAATTTTGCACGACAAACGGATCATATCCCGTAAGCAACAATTCTTCTCCAGCTTCTTGAACTGTCATGTACCTATCAAATTGTTCTCTTGGTGTCATGGGAACAACAACATGCCAATCTGTATTGATAGGGTCCTGTACATAAAATACTTGTTCTGCTTGGGATGCTAATATGAAAGGAAGGTTCGTTACTCTCTCGATCATCCTTATATTTCAAATGCTTGAAATTCACTACGTATAGTTAAACTCGTCAACTTTTGTACCCATACGATTTTCAACCCAATCACAATTGAATAACACAAACTTCATGCCATGAAGATACCGAACTTCAATAATGTTTGTTAGTTCCCCATAGTATGTAATATCACCCACAATGGGGCTTTTATCCTCCCGGTTAGAATAACTCATTTGTTCGGCTTTTATAACAACTCCTCTATTTTGAGATTTCTTTCCCCTATCAAGTCTCTTTGTTCGAAATCTAAAACTGCTAACAATATAAGTGTTGAATCTGACTGCATCCTTAAGAGGACCTAAAGACAAATATTTGATTTTGTCGGATACTTGCACACCGTCACGTGCCAATTCATTAACCTATAGTATATTAAATTAAATGTCAATATAAAAGTATATATTTATTCATAATTCAACTATTAGTTATGATATTTTTGCTTACATAATCCTTAAACCATTTGTGGAACTCATCGTTCACTACACCAAAATGGTTAAATTGGCACCCTTGCAGCGGCTAGCTTTGTCATGGTCAATGACCGTGACAAAAAAACACGCATTTTTTATCATGGTCTTTGACCGTGACAAGTCCGTGACAAAGACTTGTCACGATCAATGACCGTGACAAGGCCGTGACAAACAGGACTTGTCACGATCAATGACCGTGACAAGTCCGTGATAAATTTCGTAGCAAAAAACCCATGCCCCTCCTTTTTTTCCCACAGATTTCTTCCCTCCTCTCTCTCTCTCTCTCTCTCCCTCTCTCTACTTTCAGGTTAGTTTCTCTCTCCCTCTCTTCCATTTATATATATATATGTGTGTGTGTGTATATATATGTATATGTGTGTATATATGTGCGTGTGTGTGGTGTGTGGGGGGTGGGAAGGGGAGGGAGTGGGTCTGTGTGTGTGTGGTGGTGGGGGAAGGGGGTGAGGCAGTGTGTGTGTGTGTGTGGCGGGGGTGGGCCAGGGTGTGTGTGCGTGTGTGTGTGGTGGGGGGTGGGGGTGTTTGTGTGTGTGTGTGTGGTGGGGGAAGGGGGTGGGGCAGGGGTGGGGAGGTTGATGGGGTGGTGTGGTAGGGGTGGGGGGCTGCGTGTATGTGCACGTGTGTGTATATGTGTGTGTAGTGTGCATGTATGTGCGTGCTTATGCGTAGTGTCCCTTGTAAACAAATTGATTGATTATTAATTTTTTTTGTAAATTAATATATGATTGCCCCTCATTGTAAATTAGTAAATTAATATATGATTAATTATGAAAGTAGGATTGCCCCTCATTGTAAAATAGTAAATTAATAATTGTATACTTTAATTGTTAGTTTAATTAATGAAAATAATTAATTGAGTAGATGAATTAGAAGGAGTAAGGGATACAAATTTGTTGTTGACATTGTTGTTCGATTACATTGGATCGATGTTGGGTTGGTTAATTTTAAAAGTGGCATGATCACTAGATTATTGTCCATATGGGGGTTGGATTTTTCAACTTTTTTTGAAAATTACTTTGTATATCGAACAATATATATATTTTATGATAATTAAATAAAATGTACTTGAAATTACATATAGTGCGCATAGGTACTAGCCTTCTAGTTCTTATGCATACGCATTCAATAGCCCGTAGACCCGTTTGAGAGTCATTACCCCTGTAATGTGATCCCTCGAATTGTCTCATTTGGATAGTTTGGGACTGCATAATTTTTGTATAATATTCTTAGTGGCTTAAAGTTGTTACTTTTGGAGGAACTTTCTATTATAAATTGAATTTGAATTTGAATTTGAAATTTAAGTTTTGTTTATACTAATCCATGAATATACGCTTCTTACCTTTAATAGGTGATTAGTACATAGTTATTTGGGGTGTCCTATTTATGGAGAGGAGACTGAATCTCTTCGTCTCTCCTTTAGCTCAAAAATTGAAGCGAGAATTCCCTTCATATCCGAACACTAAGAAATGCCATAATCCTATGGAGTGATGCTCTGCAAATTCCTTCGAATCGTTGTATAGCCAAATATCACCAGTTTAAGTTTTCAATTCCACTTTACATACCCCACCACTTGGAACCTCTAGCAAAACATGGGAAAATATGGAAAGTGGAATTGACAACTTCAACTGGTGATGTTTGGATACACAACGGTTGGAAGGAATTTGCAGAGCATAACTCCGTAGGATTATGGTATTTCTTAGTGTTCAGATATGAAGGGAATTATATTTGACACATTTTCCTGGGGTACATTAGTTGGAAGGAGGTACCATATGATCTCAAGTTAGTTATTTGGGTGGCACTACAGGTAATATGTTTATATTTATATTTATATGAATATTTCAATTTCAATTTCAATTTCGATTTCGATTTCAATTTCAATTTCAATTTCAATTTATATTTACATTATATTATTCTCATTTCAATTTCATTTATTAAATTTTATTTATGGCTGTGTTTGGTTAGGTATTTATTAAATCGAATCGCAACTCAATGTGAAATGAATTTCTTGACGAATTCTTGTCTCTCTTTCTTTAACGGTAACTTACTTTGACTATGGATTTTGATTCTGTAATCGATGGATATGAATCGTTAAAGACTCGTCTGCACAATTTTGGTAGAATTTTTTTGCACTCGATGAATTGGAATTCTTTTAAGATTAGTCATGCACAATTTTGATACATTTTAATTTTTATTGTGATTGAATTACAATATTAAACTATGCTTTGTCATTTTTTTTCTTGTTTTAGCTTAATTCTATTATCATGAATATTTGCTTGTTTTTATCCCACCCCTTATGATAATCCGAGCTCCTCCCTTGGTTATGCCACATGTTTATTTAAGCTTCTTCGAAGGATTTCCAACGTAAAGTCTCTTTCATTATCATGTTCTACCATGTTAGTAAGCTATAATATCTCTACTATTGTTGCTTGCATAAATGACTATAGTTTTTAGATTTATTACTTTTCAATTTATTTATAAAATCTCTCTTGTGCAGTGTCTTGCAGTGGCTGATTCTTATAGTGGAACTGGAACTGGAAATTGGTGGTGGATTTTCTCAAAAGTTGTCCTCTTCTAGAGGTTCTTATCTTTGAGGTACGTCAAGGGTTCATAACATCACTTCCAGCTAAATAGTTTGTAGATTTGAGATAATTGATGGTGATGTTGTTTCTTCTTTCATTTTATTGTGAACAAATCAGGACATCGGGGTTGGAATGGTATGTACCTGATTGTTTGAGATCAAACCTAAAGACAATCAAAATTACGGGATTGGGGTCGAACAATGGAGTTGAACAATTGAGGTACTTTGTGGAAAATGCCAAAGTTTTGGAGAAGACTATAATAAATATGGAGGGTGGTGTTGAACAATTAAAGCTTCCAAAGTGTTCAAAGCACATTATTAGTAAAATAAGTAAATTAATAAGAACATTTAAACGACAAAAATATAGCATGACGCAAAGTTGTCCCGTTTGCATATTATTTCTATTTTCAATGTATATTTACATTATCTCTAGTTTATTTGGATAAATGATGTTTGAACAGGTACAACATTGCTATAACAGGTACAAATATATGTAATACCCCGTAATTTTATCGATATTTATTTAAGGGGGATTAATTAAATTAAATGTGAATTAATTGAAAATTAATCTGGATATAAATACTAACGAGATATGAGTTGGTATGTGATTATGATGTGTATATATGACAATATATGAATATTAAAATTGTCGCGAGACTGAAATATGACAATTTGGGAAATTTAGTTGGGATGCGCGTGTCAGTCGCGTCAGGAATGTAATTATTTGAATTAAAAAGTGAATTTTATTTTTATCAACCGAAGGGCCATTTTGAGCATGCCAACGAGTCCGGAAGGGTCGAAATAGTCAGAAAACACTAGCCGGGGGTTTAGTTTGGGTCCCAGAGCATTTTTGGGCCATACTGGCAACTTAAAAGGGTATTTTGGTAATTTTAAAAATATGGGAATTAAAACCCACGAAAATTAGAGTTAATATTTATTATTCTAAGGGGGACAATAAGTCCATTACCAAAAAAAGTTTAGAAAGTGGGCTACGGGAGTTTTGAGAGAAGTGGGAGAGAAGTTACAAGAACAAAAAAAAAGCCATCTTCAACCTTGGGAGAAAATCTGTAGAGAAAGGAGAGAATCGACCTTTTTCCACCAATATCAAATTCTAAAGAACAATCCAAGGCAAGTGATTTAGTATTTTTAATGCATTGAATATGTCTTCCATGCTTAGTGTAGGAATTATCTCATATTGATCTCTTTTGAAGAAAAACCATGAAATTTGTTAGAGAAACTTTGAATTTGGGTTAGGATTTGCATGTAGTATGATAATGGACTGTATTAATACTTGAATAGTTATATATGATGATTTAAAAATGGATTTATGATGAGTAATTAGGCATAAGAAAATTTGGAGTTCATGTTCATAGGGTTTGGGGAAATATTTGAAGATTCATATTAATTCCATGATAATTTGTAAGATTAGACCCTTTAAATATGATAAGGAATGATCTAGGGTGATTAGAAATGGTTTATATACGTTAAAGAATAATTTGGATGGTCTTAGGGTGGACTTAGAGGAGAGAAGAATTGAGAAAAACGGAATTGGGATATTCTGGGCTGAAACTGCCATCTCGTTAAAAGACCTGCCCAGGTCGTTCGAACGAACTTCTAACGAGATGACAGTATGACTTCTAACGAGTTGGTATTTCGTTCGAAGCCCTTCGTTCGAATGACCTCGTTCTAACGAGACTTCTAACGAGTTCACAGAATGGCCTTTTTACCTGAATTGATTTCTATTATCCCGTAGACTTATTTATATGATGTGATAACCTTCACTTATTAACTAGTGGGTATAGTTGGGAGAATTGTGTACATTGAGGAGTAAAACTTAGAGTAGTGTCTTGAACCGGATGACATTTGTGGATTGGGAAGCGAGTAACTAATCACGAAGTGAGAATAATTGATAACTTAAATACATATAAACCGGGGACTTGTGATTTGTATAACACTAAGTGTTGGTATAAGAACGAGAGGTATACCACTAATGAAATATTGTAACATCTAAGATGTGAGAATGCTTAGTATATGTAATTATTTGTGTATGACATACCTACCGTACTTGCTATCATGGGAGGTTGGAGTTCGTTTAGGGCCATCTAATCTTTGTGTGCCTACGGGGGGGATTTAGATTGGTACCTCGAGGACATAGGTCAGAGAAGGACTTATTGAGCAGTTAATAAGTCTGCTGATCATGGAAGCATAGGTATGTGCGTGACCCATGTGATGTGAAATATGTTCGCCTCCATTGTTTGTGATCGTTGTTAAAGAAACGTTTCCTGAGAGATTCGGAATACGTGGTCCTCATGTACGTGATGTACTGGGATTTGATAGCAGAGTATACGTGCACCGCAGCTTAGTCTCGGGGTGCTAGCATTGTATATTTATGGTGAGAATAATATACTGTTGATTGAAATGAATTGTGATGAATAATTGTGAGTATAAATAATAGCAACGGTTTGTAAAGTGTAAATGGAAGATTTCTAATAAATTGTAGCGCTAAGTGGGTACAATACTCTATTTAATAGAAGATGTTGGGATTTGAATTGGGTATCATGTTAGATTTAGCATTGAAGTAGATAGATATGGGAGCAACTAGAAATGGGTATGGGTACAATAGGAGTGCACAATTAGTTGAGAGGTGAGGAACTCATGCGAGTGCACACACTATCATGTACTTTATATTCACTGTTTAATGATATTAAACACTTGAATATTTTCAAATTATTTTCACATTCGGGCTCTGACCCGTTTGCTTTCAAATCTATTTTTGTAAAAACCTTTTTAGGTGCCGAGCCACAAGGACACCATGCATAGGAGTTCTATTCAGATGATGTGTTGTAGCTGCTGTGGAAGTTACAGGATCTTGACAGTAGACGCCTCCATTTATGATCTTGACTACATTATCAGTTTTTATCATTTGTTGGGCATGTCGCCCATTCCTTTTAGAGACATCTTACTTATTCAGTTATTTCAGACTTTGGGTTGTAATTTAATTTTAGTGATGCAGACTTTGTATTTATTTATTTCGAAATTTGGTTTGTTGTGATGAGTTTTCCTCCAGACTCATTATTATTGGATGGATATTCTATTGTGATTATATTGTTGGTCATGTTAACTTTTCCTAATTCATTGATTGCATGTTAATCGGATTTAATTAAAATGGACAACTCACTTTTTAAATACTAGGTGGTTAGTAAATATTAAAATGTTTTCGAATAGTGATGCTATGAACTGAACCAACTTGGCATTTCGTATTAATTTAATAAAGGAGTAGCTACCCGGTATTTAATTAGTCGGGGTGTCACAATATATTGTTGGGCAGTGGAAGTGGCCATACTGCCTAGCAGATTTTTTTTTCAATTCTACCCAGAATTGTCACGGTCATTGACCGTGACAAGTCTGTGATAAAGAAAGTTATCACGGACTTGTCACGGTAAATGACCGTGACAATTTTTATAAACTTTCAATGGCTTGTCACGGTCATAAACTATGACAAAACTTATCACGGTCTGGGACCGTGACATGATCGTGATAATTCTAATGAGCTTGTCAGTGGAGGAAGGATATTCAGAGGCACTTAAGGATGTACGAGTACACGGATGTTCAGAAGCAGATACTGGCTACTTTCAAGATTGTAGGATCTGCATTGTAGTGGTGGAAGTCCATTACCACCGCAGAGGAGAGGGACACCCTCACTATACTGGAGTTCTGGGTGCGGTTCGACCAAAAATATTTTCCGTCAGCTGTTCACACGGAGATGAGGAGGAAATTGATGAACCTCAAGCAGGAGTGAAGGACCATAGCCGAGTATGAGTCTGAGTTTACCAATCTCTTGAACATTGTTCCGGATGAGATACTGACTGAGGAGAAGAAGATTCAGAAGTTCATAGATGGATTGTCTTGGAGGATCCGTCAACACTTGTTGGGGAATCTCTCGTTAGACACTTATTCTGTCGTGGTTAACGCTGCATTACTTCACTACCAGGATCATCGCTTCCACATGTATGAGAGCAAGAGATCAGGTGAGTCCAGCCAACAGTGCAGGACCGGGGGAAATGGTTCCAGCGGGGCACAATCTTCTCAGGGACAACACAGGCAGGGTGACCAGAGTTCCCAACAGGGGGATTCTAAGAGATTCAGATCTGGGGGTTTCTGAAGTGGACAGGGAGGTTTCAGACATGGCCATCAGGGCCAGCAGGGTTAGAATGGTCAATAGCAACAGTTTCAGCAGGGCCAGCAAGGCCAAGGTAGGAATGGTAATGGCCATCAGGGCCGGGGGCAATAGGGACAGCGAGGGGGAAACTTCCCGAGGAAGTGTTTTGTTTGTGGCAAGACTGGCCACAAATGCCAGGATTGTCCTCACAAGGGAAAGGCCCCACAGCAGTAGCAGCAAGGTTCCTGACACGAGCCATAGAGGCCTATGTTTCCCGACGCCCTCCCAGCACCACCACATATGGCAGTACTACCACCCATTCTAGCGGTCCTAGTCCAGCAGGGACAACTTCAATATGGGAGAGTGTATCAGCTCCAGTATGAAGCAGCCCCGCAGGATCCACTGGCCATTGAGGGTATGTTCTCTATTCAGGGGACTATGGGGCGTATTTTATTTGACATGGGGGACACACATTATTTCATTGCCATGATATTTGCACGCACTATTGGGTTATCAGACACCGCCAAGAGCACGGTTACTTGTGTAGATTCACCGTTGAGTAGGGGTTCCGTGATTTCCCTTATTTGTAGAGGTGTGGGTATTGAGATCGGGAGGTTTACTTTACCCGCTGGTATGTTAGTGTTAGAGATGACTGAGAATAATGCGATTATTGGTATGGATTGTCTAGTTGCGTACCGAGCCATGATTGACTGTTTCAGTTGGAGTATTATCTTTGCCATTCCCGGGCAGGAGATGTTTTTAGTGGTGATGCCTCTCCCTGAGGGAGGATCATCCACTCACTTGTACTATATAGAGGAGGAGACCTCTAAGGAAGTGGTGATACCAGTCGATGCGATTCCAATTGTTAGGGAGTTTGCCGATGTATTTCAGGATATACCTGGACTACCTCCGAGTAGATAGATAGATTTTGTGATCGGTTTGACATCGAGTACTCGGTCGATTGCCCGTGCACCTTACCGTATAGCTCCGGCAGAGATGAGAGAGTTACGGGATTACATTGAGCAGTTACTGGGTCAGGGGTTTATCCAGAGGAGTACTTCGCCATGGGGTTCCCCTATGTTGTTTGTAAAGAATAGGGATGGATCGTTGAGGTTATGTGTAGATTACCGAGAGTTGAATAAGGTCACGATACGGAATAAGTATCCGTTGCCCCGAATCGATGACTTATTCGACCAGCTGAGAGGAGCTTCTTTCTTCTCAAAGATTGATTTGTGATCAGGATACCATCAGTTGCGTATCAGGGAACAGGACATCTCGAAGACTGCTTTCTTGACGAGATATGGTTCCTACGAGTTTTGGGTTATGCCTTTGGCCTTGACCAACGCTCCAGCCGTGTTTATGGACTTAATGAATAGGGTATTCAGAGAGTTCCTAGACCAGTTCGTCATTGTCTTTATTGATGACATTCTGGTTTACTCCCAAACAGAAGAGGAGAACGCCGAGCATTTGAGACAGGTTTTACAGACGCTACGTCAAAACGAGATGTATGCAAAGTATGAGAAGTGTGGGTTTTGGATGAAGGAGGTTCAGTTTTTGGGGCATATCATTTCAGATCGGGGGATATCGGTAGATCCGGGGAAGGTATCCGCGGTGAGGGAGTGGGGACAGCCCACAACTCCGACTGATATCCGTAGTTTCTTTGTCTTAGAAGGATACTACAGGAGGTTTATTTGGGGTTTCTCAAAAATAGCGGGTACTTTGACACATCTGACTCGCAAAGGCATGCCATTTATCTGGAGCGATGCCTGTCAGTTGGCATTCGATGAGTTGAAGGATAAGTTAATCTCAGCACCTGTGTTAGCGTTGCCCAGATCGGGTGTTGAGTATCTAGTTTACACCGATGCGTCCATATAAGGACTCGGAGGTGTGCTGCAGCAGGAGAGTCAGGCCATAGCTTATGCTTCCCGTAAGCTTAAGCCTCACGAGAGGAATTACCCCACCCATGACTTGGAGTTAGTGCCAGTTATATTTGCCCTTCGGATTTGGAGACATTATCTCCTGGGGGAGAAGTTTCGATTGTTCACGGACCACAAGTCTCTACAGTACCTCTTTACGCAGAAAGAGTGGAATATGCGTCAACGGCGGTGGCTTGAGTTTGTGAAGGATTATCAGTTTGATATCCAATATCATTCGGGAAAGGCTAACGTGGTAGCAGACGCGTTGATTCATAGGCCATTAAATAAGGTGGCCAAAGTGTGGAAAGCAAAGTGGAAGGACTTGGGACACCAGGATGCAGTGGCCCGATCGTTCATGTCTGTGATGACTGTTACACCACAGATTGTCACGAGAGTGGTAAAGGCCCAGGCAAATGACTCGTTCTGTCAGGAGCAGATAGTTCGATTACTAGCAGAGGGAGCCGAGTCCTATACCATTAACTCAGACGGGAGATTACGGTTTAATGGGAGACTAGTCATTCCGGAAGGGGAAGACTTACGATACGAGGTGATGGCAGAATCGCACGGCTCACGGTTGGTGATACACCCTGGTGGGGAAAAATGTACCAAGACATGAGACATCAGTATTGTTGGAGCGGGATGAAGAGAGATACTGTCGCATTTGTTTCTAAATGCGCCACTTGTCAGTTGGTAAAAGTGGATCATCAGAGAACGACAAGACTTCTACAGCCATTAGAGGTTCCGACGTGGATATGGGAGAGCATATCCATGGACTTTATCACGGGGTTACCTACGTCGCAGAGGGGTCACGACTCCATTTGGGTAATTGTGTGCCGGTTGACTAAAGTGGCTCATTTTCTACCCGTATGGACAAACTACACTACGGGACAGTATGCCCAGATTTTCATTTCGAAAATAGTGAGACTTCATGGTATGCCTCTAAAAATCGTGTCTGATGGAGACAAGATATTCGTTTCACGGTTTTGGAAGAATTTCCAGGAGGCCATGGGCACTGAATTGCAGTTGAGTACGGCTTATCACCCGCAGACCGATGGACAGACCGAGCGTACAAATCAGATGTTGGAGGACATGTTACGTATGTGCATTATAGACTTTGGGGGTGGATGGGAGCAGTACCTTCCACTGGTGGAGTTTGCTTATAATAACTCCTACCAGTTCACCATTGGAATGGCTCCATTTGAGGCGTTTTATGGTAGACCTTGTCGTTCCCCAGCAAGTTGGTTAGAGGTGGGGGATAACAAACTCCTTGGGCCGAAAGTGATTCAGGACACTTCGACAAGGATATAATTGATACGGAGTCACATTCGAGTAGCTCAAGACTGGCAGAAGAGTTATGCTGATGCCAAGAGGTTCTTCAGAGAATTCAAAGTGGGGGACCAGGTTTTTCTCAGAGTATCTCCTATGAAGGGGATTATGCAATTTGGGAAAAAGGGGAAACTGGCACCGAGATATGTGGGGCCATTTCCTATCATTGAGCGGATTGGGCCAGTTGCGTATAGACTTGGGTTACCGGAGCACTTGCATAGGATTCATGATGTGTTCCATATTTCCTCGCTAAGGAAATATCTTAGAGATGATTGGGCCCAAACTCACATTGCTTTGGAGGACATCGATCTCCTGCCCGATAGTTCCTACGAGGAGGGTCCGATTGCTATTTTGGATCGAAAGCGAGCGAAAACTGAGGTCGAAGATAGTACCGTTAGTACGTGTTCAGTGGCGGCATCATAATGCTGAAGAGTCCACATGGGAGCGCGAGAATGAGATGCGCGAATGTTATCTAGAGTTGTTTTTACCAGGTACTTTTTAGTTCCGAATTTCGGGACGAAATTCTATTATTAGGGGGAAGTATGTAATACCCCGTAATTTTATCGATATTTATTTAAGGGGGATTAATTAAATTAAATGTGAATTAATTAAAATTTAATCCGGATATAAATACTAACGATATGCGAGTTGGTATGTGATTATGATGTGTATATATGACAATATATGAATATTAAAAATATTAAAATTGTCGCGAGGCTGAAATATGACAATTTGGGAAATTTAGTTGGGACGCGCGTGTTAGTCGCGTCAGGAATGTAATTATTTGAATTAAAAAGTGAATTTTATTTTTATCAACTGAATGGCCATTTTGAGTGCGCAAACGAGTCTGGAAGGGTAGAAATAGTCAGAAAACACTAGCCGGGGGTTTAGTTTGGGTCCCGGGGCATTTTTGGGCCATACCGGCAACCTAAAAGGGTATTTTGGTAATTTTAAAAATATGGGAATTAAAACCCACGAAAATTAGAGTTAATATTTATTATTCTAAGGGGGAGACTAAGGCCATTACCAGCAAAAGTTTAGAAAGTGGGCTACAGGAGTTTTGAGAGAAGTGGGAGAGAAGTTACAAGAACCAAGCCATCTTCAACCTTGGGAGAAAATCTGTAGAGAAAGGAGAGAATCGACCTTTTTCCACCAATATCAAATTCTAATGAACAATCCAAGGCAAGTGATTTAGTATTTTTAATGCATTGGATATGTCTTCCATGCTTAGTGTAGGAATTATCTCATATTGATCTCTTTTGAAGAAAAACCATGAAATTTGTTAGAGAAACTTTGAATTTGGGTTAGGATTTGCATGTAGTATGATAATGGACTGTATTAATACTTGAATAGTTATATATGATGATTTAAAAATGGATTTATGATGAGTAGTTAGGCATAAGAAAATTTGGAGTTCATGTTCATAGGGTTTGGGGAAATATTTGAAGATTCATTTTAATTCCATGATAATTTGTAAGCTATGACCCTTTAAATATGATAAGGATGAGCTAGGGTGATTAGAAATGGTTTATATACGTTAAATAATAATTTGGATGGTCTTATGGCGTACTTAGAGGAGAGAAGAATTGAAAACGAAATTGGGATTTTCTAGGCTGAAACTGCCATCTCGTTAGAAGACCTGCCCAGGTCGTTCGAACGACCTCGTTCGAACGAACTTCTAACGAGATGACAGTATGACTTCTAAGGAGTTGGTATTTCATTCGAAGCCCTTCGTTCGAACGTCCTCGTTTGAACGAGACTTTTAACGAGTTGACAGAATGGCCTTTTTTCCTGAATTGATTTCTAGTATCCCGTAGACTTATTTATATGATGTGATAACCTTCCCTTATTAACTAGTGGGTATAGTTGGGAGATTGGGGTACATTGAGGAGTAAAACTTAGAGTAGTGTCTTGAACCGGATGACATTTTTGGATTGGAAAGCGAGTAACTAATCACGAAGTGAGAATAATTGATAACTTTAATACATATAAACTGGGGACTTGTGATTTGTATAACACTAAGTGTTGGTATAAGAACGAGAAGTATACCACTAATGAAATATTATAACATCTAAGATGTGAGAATGCTTAGTATATGTAATTATTTGTGTATGACATACCTACCGTACTTGCTATCATGGGAGGTTGGCGTTCGTTTAGGGCCATCTAATCTTTGTGTGCCTACGGGGGGGATTTAGATTGGTACCTCGAGGACATAGGTCAGAGAAGGACTTATTGAGCATTTAATAAGTCTGCTGATCATGGGAGCGTAGGTATGTGCGTGACCCATGTGATGTGAACTATGTTCGCCTCCATTGTTTGTGATTGTTGTTAATGAAACGTTTCCTGAGAGATTCGGAATACGTGGTCCTCATGTACGTGATATACCGGGATTTGATAGCAGAGTATGCGTGCACCGCAACTTAGTCTCGGGGTGCTAGTATTGTATATTTATGGTGAGAATAATATACTATTAATTGAAATGAATTGTGATGAATAATTATGAGTATAAATAATAGCAACGGTTTGGAAAGTATAAATGTAAGATTTCTAATAAATTGTAGCTCTAAGTGGGGAAACTATGTAATAAGGTACAATACGCTATTAAATAGAAGATGTTGGGATTTGAAGTGGGTATCATATAGAAATGTTAGATTTATCATTGAAGTAGATAGATATGGGAGAAACTAGAAATGGGTCGGGTACAATAGGAGTGCACAATTAGTTGAGAGGTGAGGAACTCATGCGAGTGCACACACTATCATGTACTTTATATTCATTGTTTAATGATATTAAACACTTGAATATTTTCAAATTATTTTCACATTCGGGCTCTGATGCGTTTGCTTTCAAATCTATTTTTGTAAAAACCTTTTTAGGTTCCCAGCCACAAGGACACCATGCATAGGAGTTCTATTCAGGTGAAGTGTTGTAGCTGCTGTGGAAGTTACAGGACCTTGACAGTAGACGCCTCCATTTCTGATCTTCACTCCATTATCAACTTTTATCATTTGTTGGGCATGTCGCCCATTCCTTTTAGAGACATCTTACTTATTCAGTTATTTTAGGCGTTGGGTTGTAAATTAATTTTAGTGATGCAGACTTTGTATTTATTTATTTCGGAATTCGATTTGTTGTGAGGATTTTTCCTCCAGACTCATTATTATTGGATGGATATTCTATTGTGATTCTATTATTGGTTATGTTAACTTTTCCTAATTCATTGATTGCATGTTAATCAGATTTAATTAAAATAGACAAATCACTTTTTAAATACTAGGTGGTTAGTAAATATTAAAATGTTTTCGATAGTGATGCTATGAATTGAACCAACTTGGCATTTCGTATTAATAAAGGAATATCTACCCGTTATTTAATTAGTCGGGGTGTCACAATATATTGTTGGGCAGTGGCAGTGGCCATACTGCCTAGCAAATTTTTTTTTCAATTCTACCCAGAATTGTCACGGTTATTGATCGTGACAAGTCCGTGACAAAGAAAGTTATCACGGACTTGTCACGGTAAATGACCGTGATAATTTTTTATAAACTGTCAATGGCTTGTCATGGTCATAAACTGTGACGAAACTTATCACGGTCAGGGACCGTGACATGATCGTGATAAATCTAACGAGCTTGTCACGATCCATGACTGTGATAAAAAAAGTTATCTCATCCAGAATTGTCATGGTCATTGACCTTGACAAGTTAAACTTGTCAAGGTCAATGACCGTGACAATTCGGCAGATTTGGTGTAGTGGTTTTGAAGACGTATAACACAATGCTTTTGTGAATCTTGAGGATACTTTGATAAAAGTTCTGCGAGATGCTTTCTACAAGTAAACAAATAGCCATATGTCAATTTCACAAAAAAAATATAAAAATGGTTTTCAAAAATACCAAATACTTATAATAAAACTTACTCAACAAATGGCGCCACTGCCTCGGTGTTGGTAAGAACGTGACGATGAGCTTTCATATACATTATAGAACCAAGTTCAAATTGAACTTTATTCCCAATTGTACGACCATTTATATGCCCCCAATTTATCATCTCTATCCAGTCGGTTAGATTTAGTTTCCACATCCACATACTGGGAACAAAAATTCATGCATTCCTGAAGAATAACGGAGTTGGAAATCGAGGCCTCAGGATGAGCCCGATTACCAACATAGCCTTTTAAAGTGTGGAGGTACCTTTCAATCGGAAACATCCAATGGTAAAGGACACATCCAACAATTAAGATTTTGTCCGATAAATGTGTAGGCAAGTGTTCCATCGCATCAAAGAAATTCGGAGGGAATATCTTCTGAAGGCTACAAAGTGTAAGTGCCATCCGATCTTCAAACTTTTCCAAATCAGCTACGGTAACTGATTTTGAGCACAATATCACAAAGTAATTACTTAATTTAATCAAGGCTTTGACAATATGATTGGGCAATACCCTTCGCGCTGCTATTGGAAGTAATTGTTGCATTAAAATATGATTATCATGGCTCTTTAATCCCGAAATATTTCTTTCTTGCATGTTCACACACCATAAAATGTTCGAAGAGTAGCCATCAGGAACTTTAACATTCTGTAAAACTTTTAAAAAATCTCCTTCTCTTTGTTACTCATCATGTACTCTGCTGGGGGAAGGTACTGTAGATTTGACCCTCGTGGTTGAGAATGAATCTCTGATCTAATACCTAAAATTTTGAGATCTTTTCGAGCCTGTAAATTGTCTTTTATCTTCCCTTTATTACCCAACAATGTAAACAGGACATTATTACACACGTTTTTCTCAATATGCATGACATCAAGATTATGGCGAATAATATTATCCTTCCAGTACGGTAATTCAAAAAATATGCTCTTCTTTTTCCAACTAAATCTACATTTTGGAACTGCCTATTTACTTTTTTCTAACGCCTCTCTTTCCCTCCTTCTAAAGACATCTTCTATCTTATATTCACATTCAATGTCAAGATCATTCAACTGCTGCAATACTTGTAAGCACGAAAGTTTAAGTGGGGCTGGACGTAATTCTACACTCCCATTAAATGGTTCCTTCTGCCTACGAAGCCTATAGCGGGAGTCTAAGAATCGATGATGAACCCAATAATATAATTTCTTACCATTATCTAATCGCATTGACTGGTGGTCTTCGTTACAACAAGGACAAGAAAATGTACCTTTTGTGCTCCATACCGATAACATCGCATAAGCGGGCAAATCATTAATGGTCCACAACAACGATGCATGCAACTGAAAGAACTCCTTACTTGACGCATCGTAAGTGCGTACACCATAAACCCATAACTCAATCAACTCATCAATCAATGGCTGTAAAAATACATCGACCTTATCTTTGGGTCCTTTTGGTCCATCTATAAGAATAAACAAAATTAAGTAAGGTTACTTCATGCACAACCACGGAGGTAAGTTATAAATAATGAGGATAATTGGCCATATACTGTGCTTAATGCTCATATTACCAAACGGATTAAATCCATCATTAGCTAACCCAAGTCTAACATTGCGAATCTCCCTCGGAAAAGAATTAAAAGTTTTCCAAGCAGGAGAGTCAGTGGGATGTCTCATCACACCATCGTCGATCCTTTCTTTAGCATGCCATTTCATTAGAGGAGCTGAATAGGATGACCAAAATAATTTCTGCAATCTAGGTTTCAAAGGGAAGTATCTCATTTTCTTCACGGCTACCTTCGAACCATAGACACCATCAATACTTGAGTCCTCATCTTTATAACGAGAAGATCCGCATATGCCACACTTTTCAAGACCCTCGCTTTCATTACGAATAAACATACAGTTATTTGGGCATGCATCCCATGTCTCATACTTGAATCCCAAGTCTTTTTTTAGCTTGTTGGATTGGTAGTAAGACTTGGGAATTCGAGCATGCAGAAATATTCTCCCCAAAATTTTTAATAAAGCCGTGAGAGAACAATTTGTCCAACCATGAAGTTTCTTCATTTGTAAGAGTTCAACAACAAATGACAATTTGGTAATCCCAGTCGGACAATTTTCATAGAAGTCGCATTGAGCCTTTTTCATAAAAGTATAGTACTCTTGAACATCTCCGTCGGATTCAAAGACATCTTCGGTGTTATATTCGTCCTCACGCATATTGTCATGTGCGTGGGAAATACCTATTCCCTCTTGAACCATTGTAACCATGTTATCTCGAGCACTCAGTTCAACAGGTATATGTATATCATCAACTAACATATCATCCCGTGGAGTATTTATATCGCTTCTTACACCACCAAAATTTTCTTCGTGAAAAATCCAAACCTTATATGTCTTGTCGAAACCATGCATCTCAAGGTGATCTCTCACAGTTTGTCGGGCGTGGTACACTCGATTTGCACATCTCTTATAGGGGCAATAAATTTTCACTGTCTCAATGTTTTTATTTGCATATGCATAGTTAAGAAACCCTTCAATCCCATTAATGTATTCTTTTGAACACCAGTTGCGAAAATCAATCCAACTCTTATCCATGGTTCCCATCTATGAATCTAAAAAAAATGTTAGTAAATTTATATTTCATAATATAAAGATAAAGAGATTAATATTATTTTTGCAAGATGATGAAAAGCTAAAAAGATTAATAATGGTGAACATGAATTCCTAAAAAGATTAGAACAAAAAGGGAGAACAAACTATAAAAATAATAATATAATTCATCACATCAATTTAAGTATTATTATGGCTAACTAAACCGAGAAATTCAAATTTGAAATATTGAAGTATTAATGCACGCATGATAATGGAAAGTATCAAATAAAAATTCACACAATCAACTAATTAACATCTACATCACTAAACATTTACACATTCAAAAACTCACAAAGCACATACCCATTTTCATCCTCGCTTGAATCCATATGCTCATTTTCTTCTTCACGTGGCACAAACTCGTCATCCTCACCAATGATGTTTTTTTACTCTTTGAACCACTTTTTTAATTTTAATCTTTGTTTTGAATTGCCGAATACAATTCATGTATTCCCAATTCCTTCAATTTTGCTCTATTCTCTTCCTCTTTTCTTTCTCGTACTCCTTCATTGTCACAAACTTTTTCTGAGAAAAGATATGTAATTAAAGAAGGAATGAGACTCAAACTACATCTTTAACATGTTAATTTCATTTCTATAATTTCTCTCAAAGTAGTTGTAGAACTTTAATGAATCATTTGGTTCGAGGTTTGGAAAGGGAATTTAGGATTCCTGGAATTTAGAATTCCCCTCATCTAGAATTACATTGTTTGGTTGGAAATTTGGGAGGAACTTAGAATTACTCGAATTTAGACTTCCCATAAAATTGGAATTCTCATTTCCCCTATAAAATGCAGGAATCCTATATTCCCGGGCATTCTAGTTTACTTTTGTGGTGAGACAAAAATACCACCTCACATAAAGTCTCACACATACAGTCTCTCCCTCTTACTCTCTCTCTCTCTCTCTCTCTCTCTCTCACTCACACACACACACACACACATATGCTCTCTCTCTCTCTCACACACACACAGACACACATACACATATATATACTCTCTCTCACACACACACTCTCTCTTTCTCTCACACACACCCACCAACACTCTCTCTCTTTCTCTCACACACACTCTCTCTCTCTCACACACATATACTCTCTCACACACACACACACACATACACATACACATACACATACACTCACACACTCACACACACACACACACACACACACACACACACCACACACTCGCGCGCGCACACTCAAATCAAGTAGAAGGGTATTTTAATTAAATGATATTTATTCCTAATATGGGAAAATAATTTAGATGCCGGAAAAAAAAAAGAATGCCCGTTAGAACCAAACAATGGAAAGGAATTCAAGATTCCAGGAACTTAGAATTCCTAGAATCAAGGATTCCCATCCCTTTTCTAAACCTCGAACCAAAAGATCCCTAAAGCATTTTTATCCTTGCATTTAGCTTTGTAGTAATAAGACCTAATATCATTTAACTTCATTCTTAGAAATACATAAAAAAAAAAAGATAAGATCTATCAATTACAACTTTACATCAAAAACCTAATCAATCGTTCTACAAATCTCAAATACATAAAAAAATATTAATGGTTTGGGAAAAGAATAATTTTAAGATCTTTAAATAATTGGTTCATTCATTTAAGAATTTCTTTAAAAATTAAATAAAAAACTATTATAGAATCATTGAGCCAACATGAACCATAATGCTATATAACATAAAGCAAAATAAATAGCCTATTATAGATCTTCTTATTAGGTCACATTGAAAGCTACAAAAAAAAATTAAAATCAACAAATAAGCATCCACTCTTTATTTGCATTTTATATAAGTATTATGCATATGGTTATTTACTTAAAGCCTATGTATATGGCATAATTAATTATGTCTAAAGAATAATTTTTGATCACCCATTGTTACCATTGTGAAACTGACTATTTACGGTAGCATATTTTGAAGAAGAAAATTAATAAATAAATAACAATAATTTCTATGTTGTTTTCCTAAAAAAATAAGTAAAGATGAAAAGTTACCATGAAAAGAAAAATAAGAAGAAAATAGTCGGATAGTAGGAGAAGTTCTCTAGGGGGAGAGAACGTCGCAGGGGGAGAGCATACTGCTGGGCGGAGAAGAATGGCGGGCGGGGGGGACTGGTGGAGGAGAAGAAGCGCTGCAGGGGGGGGGAGTGGGTTCCTATTGGGTGTGGAGTGGGTTTTTCTTTTTTGTTTTTTAAGGTAAGAGGTTAGGTTAAAGTCATGAGCGGGAGATGAAAATAATTAGTGGCGGGAACCCTTTTTTTAGCTGTATTATTTGGTATATCTTTTGATACAACAAGTATTTACCGTCTCATTTAATTTACTTTATAAGACGGATATAATTAATCATATCAAAAAGTGACATTTTTTTAGACGGATATAATTAACCGTATAAAAAAGTGACCCTTTTTTAGAGGGATATAATTAGCAGTCTAAAAATATAATAGTTTTTTAGACGGCTAATTATATCCATATAAAAGGTATGTTTTAAAGACTATATTTTGTCTGTCTTAAAAAATAGGGTCTTAAAAGAAACTTTTTTTTGTAGTGCACCCTTTGTCCCACCCAACCCACCAATTCTTTCACCCTCCCCACCACCTTGTTTGCACCTAGTCATTATACCTCCATAATTCACATATGTTTATCTAGGTCCTTACTTGCACCCTCCACCCATCGACCATCCCTCCATCCATGAGAGTATATGTGGTGATACTCTCTACTTCTGTGACAATGAGCTTGTTACCCTATGCCCGCCACTCTCTTGTGGTGTTAATTTTTCCCATCAACAGATCCTTGGCGTGTCACAGTGTTACCATTATCGTCATCCATTTATAGAACGGTTGTGCGATTTCTATTAGGCCCACCCCATCACTATTGCCAAACCATTTTGCCTCCCCATCCAACTAGTGCACCATGCTTATAGGGCCCTTGTTGCCCTCACCTTTCGTCTCAATAAGGCTCGTGATCGGTGCCTCTTCACCCTTACCCTAATTCCCACCCGCCCATGGTCTATCGATGCTTTGCATCGTGTGATGCACTTTTCCATCCAGGTGCATTGACCCCTTTTAGCCTTTATCCAACAAGGATGATGATTCAGTCTTATTTGGGGGTGATTCTCATCACCCAATTTTTTTATTGCCCCGCACTTTCATAGATCTTATCTTTAGGGTGAGAATGATTCGGTCTGGCTGAAGATATTAAACTGAACGCTATCAGAAGGTATACCGCGTTTATTGTATGAGTCTCATCTTGTTTGGGGGTGGTGTTTCATGTCACCCAGTGCTTTACCATGTTTATAGACTCGTACATATTTTTTTCTCTTATCATTTATTCACGTTCTTCTTGCATTCATGTGTCCACTTCATTAGCGGTTGATTATGGTAATCTCTTTCCTACCTTCTTCTCTCAAATTTAAACATCATTTTACTTAACATCGAGGACGATGTTCCTTTTTGTTTGGAGGAGGGGAATTTTATCAAAAGCGTACCTCTTTTTTTTAAACTTGATTTTTAAAATTTCGTGCAGTTTCTTTCATCTCATTCATTGACGTGAATTTTCTGTCATCCATCTTTATAGTCTAGGAATCAAGCGAGAGGATTTATCTCTTTATAAATAGCTTATGTAATACATATCAATGCATGTTGCACCATGAATTTCTAGACTCAACAAAATTCGCGCACTTTTCACGTCACTACGGTTTGGAGTTGAAGAGTATTACAATTCTTAAGAAAATCGTAAGGATCACTAGTAGAGACTTTAGCTTATGAGATTTGTGCCTTTCACCCTTTTAGAGTGTTTTACGCAATCTCCAAGTCACAAGTTGATTCAACTTCTTTTGGGTCTGCATTTAATTCGTTGTATGATCTCATTTTTCTTCACTAAATTTTTGACTTGATCATTGAGAACGACATAACTTTCGAGTTATAAGAAACACGTGTCTTGAAATTTGTACCGATCGCTAGATTTTTACCCATTACATTTCCAAGCTCTTTCATATTCCCACATATTTTCCCACACCATCTATTCATCATCTTCATTATCATCCATCACTTTTTGAGAAAAATAGTGTTTTTTAAATTTAAATGTATTCATTGTTGGTTTGAAAAAAAAAATATCAAAAGAAAAGAAACAGAAAAAGAAAAGAAAATTCGAAAATAAATAAAAAAAAGAGAGAAAAGTAAAGTAAAAATAAAGTTTGTAGTTAGTTTTTATGTAATAAAGATATTTGTTCTTCATGTATAGAACACTCTTCTCGCATACGCATCCATCACTCATTTATCATCCATTCATCCTTACCTCATCTCATCCCATCCATATCATTTCATTTCCCCATTACCCAATCATCCATATTTTCCCCTAGATGTTTGGGAAAATGAAAGTCAACCTGGTGAATAACTCGACGTTCTCACTATAGGGATTATCATTCTTTCATGAGATCCTTTTCTTTCTAAAGTGTTCGTTATTTGTTATGTGTGTGTGAGACCTTTGACCATGCTTACATTTACTCACCTCCTCACACACAAGAGCGATACACTAACCCCAATCTCTAGAGTTCATTTGAGAGAGTTATATCTAGTGAGATTTGAAGTTGAAGTGTTGATTCTGAAAAGACAATCTAGGAATTACTCTTATGACACTCGACCCGTTTTGACTGATTCACACTACACATGTTGAGATCTAGGAAGGATGTGCCTTGAGTATTTACTTAGCTAACCTTGTCTACACTTTAGCTTGAATTTCTCAAAATATTTCTCATGTGATGGATTGTGCAATTATTCTACGTGTAATAAGAGATTGACTGTCGTTTTCAAATAAAGAATTTTGTGGGTATATTACCTACAAACCCTCATGAGATAAAACTCGTCATGTAGGGAAACCTATAGGTTTAAAGGCTTGTTGCACATGCTAAGTGCAATAGCAAGTGCCTGTGAAAGTGGTACACTTTTGGTTTCTTATCTTTCTTTCTCTATGTATTTTGCTCGAGGACTAGCAATGTTCTATTTAGGGGTTGTGTAATAAGCATCCAAAAGTGTACATTTTATGCCCCCAATAGAAGTATTTTATTTGCTAATTCTCGACAAATTGGGTCTTATGTGCATAATTGTCTACTGTGCAGGCTTGATTGCAGTTGCGGGATCAAAAGGCTTTATTTCTAGGCAATTTGCATCAATATATGGCTAATTCACCAATCCCGTAACCCTAACCTAGCCTAAGCCTATTCCGAGCCCTATGTGTGTCTGGTTTGTACTTTTATTAATTTTTATATTTTTATTTTGGTTCGTTTAAATTTTTAGGATTTATTTTAGATTTATTTGAATTTTCTAGGATTTATTTTCTATTTTTATATTTCTTTATTAGTGTATTTTTATTTTATATTGATTTTACTAGTTTTTAATTTTAGTCTTTATTTTTATTTTATTATTTTTAGGATTAGTTTTTAGTAGTTATTTTTAATTTTGCTATATTTTATATTTATAAGGCTTTAGGTTTTATTTTTATTTCATTTGTAGTTTTTATTTTTATTATTTGAGTTTTATTTTATAGATTAGGAATTTAATTTTTAATAGATTTTATTTATTTTTTAGATGTTTAATTTATTTTATGTTTTATTTTAGTGCGTCAAGTATTTATTTTTCCTTTATTTTTATTTTTTAGTTAATTTATTATTATTTATTTTTTTAGTTAGTTTTATTTTATTTGAGTCTTTATTTTATTTTTAGATTAAGATTTTATTTTTATTGGTTTTAATTTTTTTTATTATAAGTTTTTTTTAATTAGTTTTAATTTTATTTTATTTAGGTGTCCAAATTAAACACACACACACACCTAAACAACACCCCCTCATACCTAAACTATCCTACACTCTAACACCCCCTCCATCTTCTACCTCCCAACACTCTCTCACCTCCCTCCATAACAAAAGCCCACCAAGCTCCCACCTTATAACTCCACAACGCATTAACCTCTCTTCTCTCTCTCATCTAATTCCACACCTGCTATACCCCGCCAGAAAGTCATCTCAAAATCGAAACCCAACATCTACACTCAATCCGACCATCAAACCCCATCAGCAATCCAAACCGTCATCAACCCAACTTGACCATGGTGACCCCTACCCCGAGTCCCATCACCACACCCGAAACCACCTGCAATATGTTTCGTCCAACCACCACCCGACCCACACCCTGGCCAAACCCGACACTGCTCCACCTACCGAAACCCACCCCCAAGCACCTGATCCAAATTGGATCTTAACCCACTTGCCACATCATCCAACCAAACCCTGAAATCCGACTATAACTAAACCAAAACCCGATTCCATTATCTGCCAGGTCACATCCCCAAATTTCTGATAGACCGTACCCCATGACAGCAACCAAGCTATCTCCATTTCGTCTATATATCCCCGATGCTACCTACTACCTCTGACACACCTTTTCCAATTGCAACACTAAACTATGTCTAAATCCTTACGGGTAGTCTGAATTTAGACAATTTTAATCTAAATATGCCCGAATAAAATGGAAGAAAATGTTATGGATAGTGTAAATTTAACCTCCAAATAGCACTAAACTATGTTGTTTTGGATAACTATTTCTTAAGCGGAAAATGTTGTTCCGCCTAAGGCTTGGGCCACTATTCCTAAAGCGGAAGATCATTTTCCTTTTAAGAGGTTTGGGATTTACACATACCCCCAAAACATAACTTCTCCTAATTAAATAAATACCCCCTATTAAATATTTTACCTACCTAACTACCCACCATTAATTAAATAAATACCCTTTATTAATTAAATAAATACCCCTATTAAATTTTCAACATGTATTTATAAAAATAAAAAAAATTGTTGTTGCCAATAAATCCGTTGGGAAGAAATAAATCTTTGGGGTTAGAAATTTAATTAATAAAAATGGGTAAGAATCTTGGGCGGAACATCTTTTTCCGTTTAAGGACTATTTTTTTTTAATTGGTGGCTTCCGCGGGACATGATGTTCCGCTTAAGGCTTGGGCTCACAAAAAAATAGTTTGTCGACTTCTATTCTATTTCTATATTTGTTAAATTATGCCCCAGCAAATGGTATATATAGAATTATACCATACCCACAACAACCTTTTAAATTGCATATTTAGAGTTTTAGCATACCCATAAGCACACCAAATCCTTCCAAATCCATTTTTTCTGCCAAGACCCTTTATCTACTGTATCTTAGCTTCATGCTATGGATAAAAGGAAGAGTCATGCTCATTTAAAAGGGGGAGAGGTAGAGGAAGAAAAACTTGGACAGATAGTAAAGAGTGTAATTTTTAGTTTTAGAGCTCCACTTTTGGTGCTAATTTATTTTGGAAATAACATTGTAATTATTTTTTGTTTCTTCTTTTAATATATTTTTTTATGATTTAAGTGTGAGGGAGATTATTGTGAAATACAAATTTTGAGTTGGTATTAAATTTCAGTGTTCATAAACTCAGATTTGTGGGTGAAATTAATTGTTCATATTTGGAAAGATAATATTAAACTCAAGGAGACTTGGTTTATTTATTTATTTATTCTCATTCCATTTTATTTGTTGCCTCATATTGTGTCATTATTTCATTTGATATGTAATAATATCACAATTAGAGACTAAATACTCCATTCAAGGGGTGAGATGAGACCCTTAACTTAATTATTTTTATTTTTAGTTTGTTTATTTATTATGCCCCTTTGAATATTAATATTAAAATTTTACAATTTATATTTACGCCTCGAGAGAGGGCGAATTATTTTCAAGAGAAAATTGTAAATTCGGATTATAATATTTATTCATTAATTAAACTAGAGATAGATAATTTTTGAATGATATTATAGTTTGAATTTCTCTGCTCTAAAATGTATTTTTAATGATTTAAAATACTTTTACTGAATTTTCCCCAGCGGGTGATTTATTAGAAAATGTTTAAATCTAATTTTTGTGAGTATGTGAAATTTAAATATTATTCTTCTAAAAGGACTATATGTAACTTTACATTTGCAACGAGAGTTGACTTGTGAAATTATATATGTTTTGGGGTATTTCAAATAGACAAACTAATTAATAAAAATAAATAGATTAAGTGGTGAAGCTTAATCCCTTGAATTATCTCATAATTATTTTATCCTCATATTTAGCTCACTTTATCATTTTCTTTATTTACAAGCGTAGTTTTAATTTTAGCTCATAATTAGTAGTATAAATATCCTTTCATAATTATTTTAAAAATCATATTTGTTTTCACTTTGCTCTTGTCCACATTAAGGAGCGCGGAATGACGAGTTACTTGCCAATATACAATTTTAGTGTGTTTGTAGGTACCAAAAAGGATTTTGGATTGACCGTCTTTACTGTACAACGACATATATATAATAGTCGAGTTATCAATAATTATTGTTGAAATGATAATGTTGACATATAATATCACTGATCAAATGAAATTCATAAATAATACATTAATATGATAGCTTTGAGATATGATGCGGTTGATATAATAACTTGACGAGGTCATGAGAATTACTGTATTATGGAAAAGAAAAACACTCTCAGGCTTTTTTAATCCCACTTAAAACGTGTTTATAAAATGGAAACAATCTAGTTTAATATCTAAAATTGAGTCTTTTTGCATAAACTTTACAGGTTCGAGGAGCGAAAAGTTGTCTTATCAAGGTATTTTCTTTATTTTTATATTTTTAAGGCATTTTATATCAAGTTAATTAAACATTATTAAAACTACCAAAAATAAATGTTCAAACACGTAATAACATTACATCAATAAAAACCCTTACATAATTTAAAAAATACAACACTAGTAGATAGTATTAGAAAATATCGTCAGTAGCATGGAACTTGGTTCCATAATGATTGTAACATTCACATCTTTTAGCCCTAGAATTTTAGATCTTCTCACTACTCGTCCAATATTTCCGCATGCTTCTTCTCTTAATACTGAACAAATAAATCTCATACTGGTGAGATTCCTTTGTAAATAAAATTGTTGTAATTGTTGTTTTCTTGTTTCATGATTTATTTCATTTAATAACACTTTAAGTATTCGATTAAATTTGTGTTCAAACTGCATTAATGAAAAAATAGAGTTAATGTGAATGACCATGTTGTGCATGAATTGTCATGAAAATGTGTCGGTTATTTATCTATTTTCATTCAGACTTTTATTATTAATATGTAACCTCATACTTTTATGAGCATTTAATTTCCACGTGTGCATTTAATTATTAATTTAATTGGAGAAATTAAATTAATTTTGGTAAATATTAATTAGCGAGTTATGGATTAATATTTATGATTATTATTATTTATCTACGTGTACTAAGTAAATAGAGATGTGAATTGTTATATGTCGTTTATGAGTGAAAAGCGATGGTTTATTATATTATATCGATAGATAGTTTCATCGGCAGATTTAAATAGTTATGGGCAATGCGTAATGTACTCATGTGTTGGGACTGATTAATGATATGATGGTGTATTTTTAGTTTAGTGACTCGAATGGTATTTTTGAGTGCACCGATGATCTGAAATGAGTCGAAATAGTAAAAGAATAAGTATTTGGGGGTTATAGTTGGGTTCCAAAGGCTTTTTAGGCATACTAGGACCCGTATGGGGGCACAGTTATTTTTTTGTTGTTAAAGTAAGGGGATTACGATGTGATTAAGAAGTATTTAAGGTTTATGGAGGAGGATGACTGCCTCATTCTTGTCTCCACATATTTGTGACTAAAGGATAGAACAAAGAGAAGAAAAAAATGGAAGAAAAGAGGGACAACATCTCCGTAAATTCACTTAATCTCTATGAGTCGAGACTTTGGATTCAAATCCAAAAGAAAAATGTTTACTTTCTTTAGATTGCAATTTATGTGGTTAATTACATTCATGATTAATTAGAAACTAAACTAGAAATTAAAAGACCAAATCTTTGAAAATTAATTGAAGAGATTTTATTTGTGTTTAACCTCTAATTGTATGTGATAATGAATAAGTGAGAAATTCATATTATTAGTTTGGGTTTATGATTATGGACATGAGAATATTGATAAGGTGTGAGAATCAATAAATTTCAAGGTTTGATAGACTTTTAGTTGAATGGATTTGATTAATGTATAGGAATCCTTATGTTTTGATGAGGGATTTTGGTTTATTTCAGTGTTAGAATACTTCTGGGATGGTTTTATAAATATGTGGGATGTTAATTTGTGATTTTGGGAGGCTTTGGACCTCTATTAAAGGTTTTAAGAGGTGAAAACCTGAGGAAGAAGACGATGGGTAGCCCAGCAAACCGAATCAGGTCGCTGGGGGGGGGGGGGACCAAATCGGTCTTCAAAGCGAACCGGTTGAGTTGGTTGGCTTGTCCATAATTTTTTTACGCTTTGTTTTGAGCCATTAGTGTTTGGTAAACGGGCGTATGGGCTTCTAGGGTAGATTGAGACTATTGGGGAATATTGTTAGGGGTTGGTATATGTGTTAGGCCAACTATTATATGAGTTCTGGTGAGATGAACCGAAATCCAAGTGAGTGAACATTTAATGTATAATCAGGAATTTGATTCGTCCCGAACCATTGTACTTTATACCCTCGATACTTATGCATTTTATCCCCTTGGGTACTTTAATGCCTATAATTATGTTCATTAAACAGACAACCTCTGTTTTATATGATAATATGTTATTTGAGATATTATTGAGTTTTTATAGGTGTTACGGCACATAATGTGAAGTTTGGGTGCATTTCGGTAAAGTTGCGTCGAAGTTCGCACATTCAGGGGCAATTTTGTAAATTCACACTTTGGGATTTTTGCCCAAAGTCTTCACAGAAGTTGAAGCTCTCGAGCCAAACTTTGCGTGGCCATGAACGGTGCACGAATTAAAATCCAAACAAAGATTGTTTGGGCCTTTGATCTGAGAGGAATTATAAGGGAATTAAATAAATAACATAACAAAACAATTTAATAAATGACATATTTGTCCTAGGTCTCTTTTGTAGCAAACTAGTATGGCAATTTTGATGGTTCTTTAGCCAAAACCGATCTTGGCTCGGGTATTGGCCACACACAAATTGAGATGGTCTTAGTTAAAATCAATTGAATCTTTGTGTTGACATCGATTTGCAGCGGGGTTCTTTGGCTTCAGGTCTTAGCTCGGGTTTTGGCCTTTGGCGAATTATGGAGATTGCAGGTCTCGACTTGATAAATATGAGAAGTGGGGGCCTTTTGCCATTTATGATACAGTAGGTCCTTAACAATTATAGAGTTGGTCTCGGCTTGGAGAAGAGTGCAATAGTTCCAGCAGGATCGTTGACCGGCCCAGCCCGACCGATCGACTGGTGAAATTGAATTTGGCTTACGATATTTACAGTAGGCCTTTTCCCTTGGGACCGATCGACTGGGTCCCCACCTGTGATCGACCAGGTGTAGCGGATGTTGTGCTCATTTTTATCCCTTTATATTTTATTTTCTTTTTCCTTTTTTCTTTTTCTCTTTTCTTTTTTGTTTATTTAATTCCCACTTACTATATAAGGAAGAATTGGATTTATTTGTAATGGATCTAGAAATATCTTAGTCTTATTTCCTCTTCCTTTTTTAGAACCTATGTTTAGATATTTGGGGGATTTTTTGTGGAGATACCCCTCTCCTCCATTTATTTTGGTGTGTACCCATTAATGTATGACCCTTACTATTCATCTCCTTCTCTCTTGTATTTATGCTTTGATCCTTTTTACTTCATGCTTTGTTATTTATGCCCATGCTTAATTAATTGTTGTAGTTAATTTATTTAGAGCTTGATTTAATTAATTAGTTGTCTTAAGTTAGTTTAATTTATGATTTTCATCATGCTTAGTGGCTATTTTAAATTAGGTTGTGTTGGATTGAACTCACCTAGGGTTGTTTGGTTGCTTTGCCATAGTGATGGGTTTTCATGAGTTTATTTCGAGTGGGTTGTCCTAGTTATTACGCCTAGGAGATTTAATAGGGTATATCATGTATGCTCCATATTTATGAGCTTGCGTATGTAACTTTTGGGGTATTTGTTGATGCCACAATCATAGTAGGCTTTTATGCGAATTTAGGGCTGTTAAAACTCTTGATTTAATTAATTGACGAAATGAGATTCAATCTTAATAACTTGAGAACCCATATAACCATTTATACCAATTAACTCAGGGTTAGGGATATCTGTCGCAACCTATAGTTTTTATTCCTTTTGTTAATCTAGTTTAAATACACTCGCCTAGTTATCTTTTACTTTTTGTTAGCATTTACCTTTTGCACTTTTATTCCTGAAATAATAAATCAATTAAATTCTGGTAACTTGTCTCTGTGGATTTTTAATACCTGAATTGGCCGTTATACTCAGGTAGAAGAGTATAGTCAATAGTTTAGATTTTTGTATTGAGTTGGTGAGCTGAATAGAACAAATGACCGACGTCAGTGACACAACACCGCAACAAAATCCTCTCTATCAGAAGTCAATTCAGACTTGGGGATTGGTAGATTAATACACAGTGGAATTTTTACACGTAGTCAGTACTTTATATATACCCGTTTTGTGGGACTACTTATGTGTGTGTGTGTGTGTGTGTGTGTGTGAGTGTGTGTGTGTGCGTGTGTGTGTGATTGTTGCTTATTTAATTTAAACAAACTTACTCGGTATTTCTATCGTTAGGAGGTTGGGTGCATTGGGAACTTCACCCAAGCATTTACTAGCAAGTGTTGGATTGATGTATAATTTCCCCTTTCAAACATCACTGCTATATTGTTATTTGATTCAACCTATGTTGTTATAACTTATAATTTATAACTTATATTTGGGATTATATTTACAGATTTAGAGTCCTATCAGATTTACAGATTATATCAGATTTACAAATTTAAAGTTGAATGTGATTATATTTGATTGTATATGTTATTATTTTTTAAAAAGTGCTACTTTTTTTAAAAATGATGTTTTATAACAAAACGTGTTGTTTTTAATTAAAAAAGTGTTATTTTCAATTAAAAAAAATGTGTTGCTTTTAATGGGTATGGACCGAATAGCACTTAGACCAAACACGAACCTCTAGAAAATCAAATAGGACCGATACGGATTATTCCGATGCGATCTCGATCCATAATATTCTAGGACCGATTAATGTCCGGTCCCCAAATACCTCAAGATCAGACCGGACCGATCCGTGAACACCCCTAAATACACGCAAGTTTTTATTTAAATTATTTAAATACTTGCAAAATAATTTCAAATAATTTTCGGGCTTTAACCTGTTGGAAAATATATATTTGTTTTTAAAACCCAAGGTGTGAAGCAGGATGGACGCTCAACAAACTCTCGTTCATGACGTCGTGTGCAATAGTTGTTGATGCTGCCAGATTGATTGTAGCCGCCTCAATTCATTTCTATCTAGATAGGATTCGGTTTCCATTTCAGTATTTCCTTTTAGGTGTGATGCCCGTAGTTGGATAGAACATGCTATTTATGTTGGATTTGTAGTATGGGCTTAAATAAGTAAACCCCGCAGATTTGATAAAATTAGGATTAATGATTTATCCAGCTTTATTGAATTCCAAGTGCTATATGGACTGAGATATTATTACGCATTACTAATATATCGCGTATACCCTGAGTTCGATAGATTAAACTCTACAATACTCTAGTAATGATTTAAACAAATTATTTAAGATATCACTACATATATTGTGACAAGTGGCACCATAAATATTCGGACACTTGGTTCCATTGAAAATATGGCATGTGCCCAAGCCAATTAATATATTTTGGCTATAAAATGAGGGTTCCTCCTCATTTAAAGGAGGATGAATTTAGGGAAAGTTTTAGGAGAGAAATTCTAACTCGTCTTCCTTACAAATTTACAAGAGATTCCTCACAACTTTCATAGCGATAAATAAATTCTCTGGTTATATTATGAATTTGATATGATATATTCAAGTTTAGAGGCAGTTACCCGATTTGGCACCCCTTGCACACTTAAACCTCAAAAATCGAGTTTTTTCAACAAATCGTACGAACCCACGAACTATGCTGACTTTGATTTCATGAAGAGATGAATACATAGGTGTAAAAACATTGCTCAAATGTAAAATACGCTTGATGTGGTACTTCTCCAAATCTACACTACTCTCTTACATTTGGTGACTCTACTAGGGAGGCATTCATGATTTTTATTTCGTAACGCCTTGTCCGTACACAAAGACCTTGGTTTTTGTGGGTGTGAAAATATCACCTTAATATGATAAGTTCTAACTCTCACATTTATATTTTTCTACTCCTTATATGTATTAGGCTGTTTTTTGTTATGCAATCTTAACATTATAACAAAAATTGTGAACATAATTTACTCCATTTTTGTGAAATATATTTGGCATTCTATTAACTCTAACATTTTTTCTACGTTCAAAAGGTTAATTTGTATATATGTTGTAATTTTACACTTTTTGAAAGGTCTGAAATTTAAAGACAAAATATATAATTGATAATTAGTTAAAAATAATATATTGTTAACCAAAAAATTTATTTAAGTAGAAATTAAAAAATACCTTTAATAGAATAATATGTAAAGTTCAAAATTGTTTATTATTATTGCATATCTTATACGCTTCTTACATAAAATTAGTTTCAATGCGGGCCACATATTCTAGCAGACAAAATAAAGTACAAAAGTCACTTTAAATTTATTTTTTTTTTAAATATTTTCGGCTAATACAACTGTCTCATTAAATAGACTTGAGCCACATAATGCATTGCAAAGTTGATATGACATGCTTCTACAACTGTAAAAATATACTTAACATTATTTTAAATATTCAAAGATCTTACTAAAGAGCTCAGTCAATATCACCAAGTTATAACCATAATATGTAGGGCGAAACTGTTGTTAGATAAAGGTGGTAAAAGGATGCATAATGCCCTAAGAAGTTTATCCCTTATACTATTTTAAACTATAGCAAGATGTAAAACACCGTGCCCCCAAAAAGAGAACGCGTCGTGATACTACGATAAAACTAAACTAAAATCATCAATAATGAGTATAGAGCATCTAAATTCCCACAATTTAAATACAACAAATCTAAAATTCTTCTAGTTCCACAATAAGGATTACAATAAAGTTTCTCTGAAATAAAAAATTCTCCAGCTAGAATTACACCACTAATTTATACAACAAAATAAATCTTCCAATCCATGCTCTAAGATTTATTCTCCAAAATAGTCCATAGCGTTCCAATCCACGCTATCCTTCCAACTAAAAGAAAATACGGGGAAGTGCACTGTATGACAAGAATAGATGCTCAAAAATAATTAGCACGATGAATAAATCGCAATGATACGAATCTCATATACAAATAGAATGCATAACTCAAGCATTATATCCATAATAATTTCTCAACAACACATCAATGAGTCACCAGGCCTCACATCACCGCACCTATGCATTCTTAAGTCATATCCAGATTTTGGACTATTGGCGGGTGCCCATTCTCCGTGCCATATTAAAATCTCATGTCACGATGCTCAAATCACAATATAATATATCACAATGAATCAATATCAATTCCAACAATTTTTCAGGATTCCAATGAATATCACAATTCAACATGAGTGCAATCGACACTAGAAAAATAAACGGAATACTCTCGAGAGAATTTAGGAGCATATTGTGTAAGTTTCGTACCTAAAAATCATCACATGAATCGACATATAAATTGCAGCCTCTAAATCTAATCGCACCATCATGTCCCTCTCGCGAAAATAATCCAATCACGTTCTAGTCCCAACATGAGATAATCCCAAATAGGCCTCCAAATTTAAGGTTGAACATCAAATAATATAGAGGCTAGGGTTTGTATAAAGAGGGAGAGAAAATATAAAGGGTCTACTACATAATGGAGATGGTAAAAGGTTGGTTAAAGCTCTCACACATGACTCCTATATATAAGGGGAAAAGAAAGAATTTGTAAAGCCTCCAACTCTTGAAAACAAATCTGCCGACTCAAATGTGGGCATAGTCGATCGATAAATCAAACCAGTGTGCGGAAATTGCCAAATCCCCTAGTTTAATTCCATTTAACTAAAAAAATAATTTTCTCATTAGTCACGGCCTAGATCCGTGACAAACATTATGACTCCGATTTTAATTTCGATTACAATCCGAATGAAAATCCAATTTTCAAATATAAAACTCAACATATTTAATTATTCAAAATAATTAAATCCAAAAATTTATTTTTCTCCAATTTCCAAAATTAATTTAAAAATTCCCATTTAAAAAATTCGGGTTATTACACAAGAAATCTTAAACAAGTTCATTTGACAAAACTTTCTAACAGGTTAGTGGGGTAGAAGCTCTGGAATGAAATAAAAAAAAGGATTTTTGGATATCTAAAATAAACTTGAAGAATAGTCTCCTAGAATTTGGCAGATCAATATAATTTTGAGCCATTGTATTAGAAGTCGGTTCAGTTTCACATTTCCAAATATCAATCAAAATCGAGTTTTAAAAATATAACGATAATAAAAATAATAATATATACTTAGAAGTTTTCTTTGTCTTCACATATGCAAATTCTTAACTAAAAAAACTTCAGTCATGAGATTAATAATTTAAATAGGAAATTAGCAATCAAATCATGACCCCCAAATAATGCCGATCAATTTGCCAGTCCTTGAGAATGCTCAGTTTAGAATGAACAAAGCACAAATGGGTACAAAATGGAGACATTAAAGTAAAAAACTAAGTGTCCGATGGAAAAACAATTTTCTTGACTTAGCTAGGGTCTCTTGGTAATCTATTCTTCCTTAAAAACTTCTCAATCTTTAAAAGATATACACGATCCTCACAAAAACAAGCTCCTTAAAATCACCTGGCCCTTGTGCTTTATCGGGTGGAGTATATATGCGCTTATTTTTTAAAATCAATTGTACAAGCTCCGTCGGCCTCCGAGCAACCATGGAAGGCAAAAAAAAAAATTACCATCCATAGACATGCACAAATATACACATCGTGAAATTTCCCCCATGTATAAATCGACTCACCATCCATTAAATGGGTTTTTTCCGAATCATTTTTTTTATCCAACACAGAGTCGTTTTTTGGATCAACATTATTTGTAAATAAAAAATGAACCACCGATAAACCTATCTCCTACACTATTTTCCTACTATGAACAAACTTCCAAATTCATTGGGGGTAAAAACTGAATCACCATGAATCAACCCACCTTGGATTTAAGCCTGAATTTGACTCACTATGTTGTTGAGAACTGTCCTTCTATTTCTTTTGGAAATACTCCACACCGGCTCACCACATTGTTTTTCGAACAGACTTATTGTGACAACCCGGATATAATTATGATAAATCATATTTAAGTCATGATTACCTTATGATATGGGGATAATATGTAATTGGTGTATATAATTTTAAGTTATTATGTGTAGTCTAATCCTACCTTCATAACTCATGAGATATCGAATTAGTTATAAACACAAATTTGAAGTTTTTGGTAGGAATGTTCAAGTTGGAGACTAGTTTTGACCATTATAATATAACAATTGACTTGAGGTAAAAACTAGATAGTTGTAGATATGTGAGTTCGATTTATAACACAATAAACATTGCATCAAACGGACATTCGAGTGAAAAGAAATCATCTATTTACGAACATGGGGTAAAGTAATCATTTAGCTTTAAATGATATTTTATCTTATTTGGCGTCACATGTCATATTTTGATTGGACCAATGGGAGGTGACCTTATGCCGACTTAAAAACCTTAAAATCTACATTATTATTCATCTAAATCAAAATTTCAAGTGGGTTGAGGTTTCCATGAAAGAAAGAGAGGTTAGGGTGAATTAGTGAAGGATTGAGGAAGATAATCGAGAAATCATGTAAATTGCATTCCTTACATGATATATGTTGTTTGATATGATATTAAAGATCATATTTGGGGACAAGAGGATACATTTTGTTGTATATATATGGGTATTTGTAGGTTGTATGTGTGGAGCATGTTGAATTCATGCAACTAAGGGCGAAGTCATTATGTTAATCAAACTGATGTATCTTTGTGAATACACAATGGAATCGATTGATTCAAGTTGAATATGAAACTACATTTATATATACTTGTTATATCTAACAATTATGTATAAAAATACCAATAAATGAATCTTGGGGGACTGTTTGAAGTGTAGGCATAGAATCTTCCCTAAAAGTGTAAGTATGCATACCAGGTGTTTGGCAATTTTCCTGGCATTGTAAATGAACTCTAAAAATTATGAAACTTTAATTTTGTATTATTTAATATGTTTATTGAAATTGGGTGGAAGGTCATGGAAATTTGTGATTTAAAAAAATTATGAAAATTCTTGGAAGTTGACTAAACGATAGATGAGCCTATAGGGGCGATTTGCTTTGTAATAAAGAAATGGGCATATCTTGTTCTAGGAAACTTGAAATGATGTGTCGTTTTTTGTATTGGGAACCTAATAAGATAAGAATGTGATTTCCAAGAATGAATTAAAGTATGTTTCGACTATGAATTGTATATGTTAAATATCTTAACATGAAATTGGACGAGACTTCATTTATGATAAATGATTTGAATGGGATCAGATGATGCTTAATAGTTGAATTACATTTAAGTGATTCTTTGGATTGGTAATATTTTTATAATGACACTAATATTGTAAGAATTATAGGAAGGGAAGGATAACTGGTTGAACAAGTGCCAGATAAAGGCAAGGGGAAAACCTATTAAATGGCCAAGGTGAGTGTACTCACTAGTTGTAATTATACATGGTTAGGTATATGATCAGAATATTACTCACTAGTAAGATATATTTATACTTGGTTATGTATATGATCAGAATATCACTCACTGCTAAGGTGTAATTATACATGGTTATGGATATGATCAAAATATTATGAATATGAAATTATTTATTTCGGTTTATCGAAATGGGAGGTTACTCCCCGACCCGGAATGGGGGAGATTTGTCTATTAAAGACAAGGGGTTACTTCTTGACCAAGAATGGGGGAGAATTGTGTATTGCAGGTTGGATATGTGAATCATGATTCGAATAAGTTGGTCATTCTTTATGAATGAGACGGATAAGTATATAATTGGTCATTCTTTATGAATGAGCCGGATAAGTATACAATTGGTCATTCTCTATGAATGAGCCAGATAAGTAGATAATTGGTCATTCTTTACGAATGAGCCAGATAAGTATATAATTGCTCATTCGTTATGAATGAGCCGGATAAGTATGCATATATCATCACAGGGATATGATTTATTGCATTTAATTTTTTACAATAGTGTAGTAGTGGTGCATTTGTTGAGCTATTTTGCTCATGGTTCCTATGTTTATGTTTTTAAGGTATTGTGATATCACTGCCAAATCTAGGTGGTCGGTGGGGTTAGCAAGGGATGCATAAAACCATTATTTGGTCAAACATAAATGGGGTAATTTATGCCTACTTATCTTTTCAGTAAGTTTGAATAAGCATAATTACCATAAAATTGTGAAAAGTTTTAGTTTTATTGATTCATGTTAATAACTGGAAAAAAAGATGATACCCGTGTTTATGGTTTGGTTAAGGTAATTAAGATTTGACTCATTTTGACTTTCAAACTTAATTATAAGTAACTAGGTTGGGGAGGGTCAACTTTGGTATCAGGGCCTAGGTTTTAGAGGTTCTGGGGTGAGGAGAGCTTAGATTTGGCAGTGGAAGTAGAAATTATTTTGAGTCATAAGTAAATTGGCTTTGTTGACTAACATCTGTTAGTTATACATATATATTCTTATACGAGATATGAAATGTAATGTTCTTGCAGGAAAGGAAATGAGATGTTAAGGTTTATTCAACGATGACAGCGAATACATGGATTTTAATATGAATCATTGCATTGTTTTATTTGTGGTATGGATAAACATGTCATTAAAGGAAAATTTTTAAAGAAAAAATGTGGTATAAGAAAATTTTAAAGTATTGAAATTGATCTCTTCTTATACTGGTATATGTGGACTTGATTTGTGTCACTTATTAAGGCATGGTTTGGTGTGTGCCCCGTTTATGTGGTAGTGAGGTACGAGAACCCATATTCCATTAAAGGATGATACGTGAAGAGAATTACTATTACATTATTATGATGAGACTTAAATTATTAGAGTGTGAATAAAATGAAGATTCGCATGGTAAAGGTGATGTAATGATTAATAGTTATATATGTTTAAATTTAATATGTGAAATGGTCTGAAATTCAATTCCTTGTCAATATATCACAATTGATCCGAATATGAGTTCATACTGAATTATGATAAGCAGAAGAAAAGAGTAATAAGAGTGGATATGTACTTCTTTAATTGTATGAGTCTATGTAGTGATTATTACCCTTGTGATGTTTTGAAATGCTTATATGAATAGTGAAGTTGAGACAGGGTGTTAAAGAGTTGGAAGTTTAAAAATATTGAGGAGCCCTTTTAAGAGTATGTGTTGTGTATGAGTATGGGAAATATGCTAATCGAGTTGGAATATCGACAACTGGTTTGGGTATATATTGATTTGTATTTGTCATTGTACATACGTGTTATCACTAAGAGGATGACATATAATGAATATAATTGACATTATACGGTGTCATCAAGAAGTATTTGTAAGGATAATGTACTATGTGAGATACCATAATGTGATGTATTAAGGTATTTGTACAGGTTATTTGAAAGAAATATGACATATAATAGTTCGAGAAGTATCATGGGGTTGGCAAGTATGCTTAAAGTTTTAAGTGGTGATGGTACGTTTAACATCCATGTTACCAAACGGGTTAGATGAGTGTATTAATTATATTACATAAGAATGCCATGTTAATAAGGATTAGGATAAAATTATGTTTGTAAAGTTATTGTGTTGGATAAATGACTTGCTAAGGTCATTGTATGTTTAGTTAAAGAACAATCAAACGATACTGAAAAAGGGAATATAATGAGAAGTTGTATTGAGTTCATAGTGCATGACTGCATAATATACATGAAGGTGAATATGAAATCTTGGTTAAGAATAAACATTTAATGAATGATTGTTCAGTTTAGATATATGAAAAGTAGTGAGGCTATATTTAAGTTAACAAATTTGAAGGATGATATTTATCAAACTCTTAAACTTTGAAAATGATATGGAAAGTAGTTAAAGTCAAACACATGTATTTTGTACTGGATGGAAGATGGAAATATGTTGTGTAATAAGCTAGTCTGGTAATATGATATTTATGAATTAAAAAATTACACGATGATAAGGATAGACTATATGAATGAAGGGAGAAATGTAAAGAATGATACTAGGTTTGTTAAGAATGTTCATTCATTGTGAATATATGCTGATAAAACTGATAATCTATTATATGTGAATGTTCGACATATATATATATATATATATATATATATATATATATATAAAGGTATGAAGTAATATAAGTGTTGGGAATTGGTTTTCATTGATAAGAAATCATTAGATGATTATTCTTACGCGTAAATGATAAAGAAAATAAAGATATTGTGAAAGAAGATTTGTCGTACATCAAGGAACTAATGGAAACTATTGATCTAAAGGAGCAAGTATTAAGGAATAAAGTTAAATCTGTAGTTAAAGTGTTCTGGAGGATCCATGAAATTAAAGAAGTAACTTGGGAAAGGGAATATAGCATAAGGAAATATTATCCTAAGTATTTCATATTCATACTAAATTTCGGGGACAAAAGTTTCTAAAGAGGAAAAGTTGTGACAACCCGGATATAATTATGATAAATCATGTTTAAATCATGCTTACCTTATGGTATGGGGATAATGTGTTATTGGTGTATATAATGTTAAGTTATTATGTTTAGTATAATATTACCTTCATAACTCATGAGATATCGAATCAGTTACAAACACAAATTTTGAATTTTTTGGTAGGAATGTTCAAGTTGGAGACTAGTTTTGACAACTATAATACAACAATTGACTTGAGGTAAAAACTAGATAGTTGTAGATATGTGAGTTAGGTTTGTAACACAATGAATAGTGAATCCAACGGACATTCGAGTGAAAAGAAATTACCTTTTTACCAACATGGGGTAAAGTAGTCATTTAGCTTTAAATGATGTTTTGTCTTATATGGCGCCACATGTCATATTTTGATTGGACCAATGGGAGGTGACCTTATGCCGACTTAAAGACCTTAAAATATACCTTATTCTTCATCTACATTAGAATTTCAAGTGGGTTGAGGTTTCCATGAAAGAAAGAGAGGTTAGGGTGAATTAGTGAAAGATTAAGGAAGATAATCGAGAAATAAACAAGCTTATGTATCCAAGGGTGCTTAGGTAAGATTTAACTTGTAAATTTCATTATTTACATGACATATGTAGTTTTATATGATATTAATGATCATATTTGGGGACAAGGGGATACATTTTGTTGTATGTATATGGGTATGTGTAGGTTGTATGTGTGAAGCATGTTGAATTCATGCAACTATGGACGAAGTCATTATGTTAATCAAACCGGTGTATCTTTGTGAATACATAATGGAATTGATTGATTCAAGTTGGATATGAAAATGCACTTATATATACCTATTATATCCTATAATTATGTAAAAAAATACCAATAAATGAATCTTGGGGGATTGTTTGAAGTGTAGGTATAGAATCTTGGGGGATAATGTGTTATTGGTGTATATAATGTTAAGTGTATGACAATATGCTTGACAATGCAAATGAACTCTAAAAATTATGAAACTTTAATTTTTTATTATTAAATATGTTTATTGAAATTGGGTGAAAGATCATGAAATTTGGTGATATAAAAAAAGTATGAAAATTCTTGGAAGTTGACTAAACGATAGAGGAGCCTATAGGGCCGATTTGCTTTGTAATAAAGAAATGGGCACATCCTGCTCTAGGAAACTTGAAATGATGTGTTGTCTTTTGTATTGTGAACATAATATGATAAGAATTGGATTCCCAAGAATGAATTAAAGTATGTTTGGACTATGAATTGAATATGTTAAATATCTTAACATGAGATTGGATGAGATTCTATTTATGATAAATGATTTGAATGGGATCATATGATGCTTATGATTTGAATTATGTTTAAGTGATTCTTTGGATTTGTAATATTATTATGATGACACTAATATTATAAGAATTATAGGAAGGGATGGATAACTGGTTTAACAAGTGTCAGATAAAGGCAAGGGAGAAAACCTATTAAATGGCCAAGGTGAGTGTACTCACTGGTAAGATGTAATTATACATGGTTATGTATATGATAAGAATATTACTCACTGGTAATATGTATTTATACATAGTTATGTATGTGATCAGAATATTACTCACTGGTAAGGTTTAATTATACATGGTTATGGATATGATCAGAATATTATGAGTATGAAATTGTTCATTTCGGTTTACCAAAATGGGAGGTTACTCCCCGACCCAGAATGGGAGAGATTTGTCTATTAAAGGCAAGGGGTTACGCCTCGACCAGGAATGGGAGAGAATTATCTATTGCAGATAGGAGATGTGAATCATGATTCAGATAAGCTAGTCATTCTTTATGAATGAGTCGGATAAGTATATAATTGGTCATTCTTTATGAATGATCCAGATAAGTATACAATTGGTCATTCTTTATGAATGAGCCGGATAAGTATATAATTGGTCATTCTTTATTAATCAGCCGAATAAGTATATAATTGCTCATTCTTTATGAATAATCCGGATAAGTATGCATATATCATCATGGGGATATGATTTATTGCATTTAATTTTACGCAATAGTGTAGTAGTGATGCATTTGCTGAGATATTTTTCTCATGGTTCCTATGTTTACATTTTTTAGGTATTTTGATATCACTGCCAAATCTAAGAGGTCAATGGGGTTAGCAAGGGATGCATAAAACCTTCATTTGGTCAAATGTAAATGGGGTAATTTAAGCGTACTTATCTTTTCAGTAAGTTTGAATACAAATAATTACCTTATAATTGTGAAAAGTTTTAGTTTTATTGTTTTATGTTAATAACTGAAAAAAGGTTACTCGTATTTTTGGTTTGGTTAAGGTAATTATGATTTGACTCACTTTGACTTTCAAACTTAATTATAAGTAACTAGGTTGGGGTGTGTCACTTACCTTTAACACCTTTCCTTTATGGAAAAAAATATAAACCCACCAATATTTTACATTTGGGTAAGAAATGGGCTCATCTTGGAAAAAATGATCCCACGTGGAAAATGGTCAATCGACTCAATCTGTGTACAAATCACATCATCGGCCTGAAAGAACCTTGGATTTAAACAAAAGACTTACTCATTCTTAAGAGAAGCGGCATGGAACTGAAACCAAAGATGGGTTTATGACGAACCAACTTTATTTATCTTGAGTTTTTGGAACATAGAATAGGTACTCCTATATAATAAATGAGGGGATATACGCGTATTTGGATTTTCAAGGTAGAAATGTGGTATGATATATGTTGAGCATACATACATACATAAATATGAATGATATGGTAGGATAAGGCTCTAATGTTAATGAACATCAGATGTGTTGAAAATTATGAACTTAAATTGAAATATCGTGTGCATTTTTATCACACTTTGAGATGATAAATTTATGAAATCGTCAAAATGCTAACAAAATTTACAGCATAAGCATAATATTGTTGAACAATGACTTTATTTTCATTGTGATTAATAAAACAAAATTGAACGGCCTTATCAAAATGATATTTTTTTAGAACAACCATGACAAAATAATATTTTTGTTCAAGTCCTAGCAATTTACTCAATTATGGTTATTCGGAGCGACCTTCCACGTAACCTTAGTCGTGGTCACTTAGAGCAACCTTTTGCGTAACCTTAATCATGGTTTCTCTGCGCAACCTTTAACATCTTCCCCGCAACCTTAGTCATGGTCACTCGGAGCAACCTTCCACACAACCTTAGTCATGGCCGCTTGGAGAAACCTTTTGTGCAACCTAAATCATGGTCTCTTGGAGTAACCTTCTACAAAACGTTATCCATGATCTCTCAAAGAAAATTTATGTGCAACCTTAGTCATGGTTCTGCAGAGCAACCAATAAAACAATTTTATAGAGAAACTACAAAATTTGTTAAAATTGTGATCCACCTTGTGATAAACCTTGTATTCGAATTATTTTGAAATATGATTTATTCACATTGTGATTACGTAAAAATTATAATTTGATATTTATGATACACTTCAAGGCGACTCATCATGTTATTTTATATATGATTTAATAGATAAAAAAATTTATGAGTTTTCAGGATTTGAAAAAATAATGGGAGCATGAGATCAATAGCTCATCACATAATATGTCTACACTTTATCATTTTATTCTATAAAATGGGATTAAAAAAAAAGCATGAAATGAATGTTGTCTCATATCAAACTGGCATCATGAAACTGTGCAGAATAATATATTTTACGATTTCGAGTTTAAGGAGATGCAATTTCGAGTTTATTTTATGCTATTGCCATAAAATAAAATAAAGTGGGCAAGATATACCCCAAATGATTATATATAGCATTATAATACATATTTCACAAGTTACTAATAGTTTTTTTTACCATAATCAGAGGTGAATTTTCACCTTTATAGATTTTGAATGCACGTGATCAAATCGATCTTGAGCAATTACGACATGCCGTATAGATGTTAAAGCCAAATGCTTAGAGATTTTTAGATATAAGATATCACCCAGTGAAATGTATTTAAATTCTTTTATGTGACGTTGTAACTGATATATGAATTTTCATATACTTTTCTTTATCTTGAGATAAAAAATAAAAGGGGAAAAGTGATGTGTAATGTACCATTTTAGTTAGAGATGAACTTGTGTGGTAAACATGTTTAGATTCGATCCCAGAATGGCCATTATTGATTAAGCATCTCCAAAAGAAGCATTAGAGTTGTTTGATGTAGCCACCGATTGATCCATATGTGGCACCACCCATATGGCATTACTATCAGTGAAGTAACAGGGGGCAAACAATTGTCACAAAACCTTGAGAATGGATAAAATAATTTTGAGAAACCTTACCGGCACCGTGGTATATCGCCCAAAGTGGTGCATTATAGTCCTAAGAAACCTTATCGTCATCGTGGTAAGTCACCTAAAATGGTGCATTATAGTTCTGAAAAACCTTACCAACATCGTGGTAAGTCGCCCAAAGTGGTGCATATAGTTATGAAAAACCTTACCGGCATCATAGTAAGTCGCCCAAAATGGTGCATCATAGTTATGAGAAACTTTAACTTACAATGCTTACAAAAGTCCCGGTGTACTTGGATAAGCACCAATGGTTGCTCGGAATAGTGCACCCGAAAATTTTATTAACCAAATGGTCATAAAAGTGTCGTTGTACTTCTATAAGCACCAATGGATGCTCAGACTGATACACCCGATAAGTTTATTGACCAAATGGTCGCAAAAGTCCTGGTGTACTTGGATAAGCACTAATGATTTCTCGAACCAGTATACCTGGAAAGTTTATTAACCAGATGGAAAGTTTATTGACTAATTGGTCACAAAAGTCCCGGTGTGCTTGGATAAGCACCAATGGATGCTCGAACTAGTACACCCAATAAGTTTATTGACCAAATGGTCACAAACATACTGATATACTTTGATAATCACCAATGGTTGCTTGGACCAGTACACCCGACAAGTTTATTGACTTAATGTTTGCGAAATTCCCGATGTACTTGGATAAGCACCAGTGGTTGCTCGGACCAGTACACTCGACTAGTTTATCATTAATATTTTTTTAATAACAAACCACAATAAAAACTATGGAGACATGTTCGTTCAGAAGGAATGGGGAAAACTGCCAAAACACTCCTCTAAATTAAAAAAAAGAGGGGGAAGCAAAATATAACCCTCAAAACTATATACGACCAAATAAATGATATATGAACATATACGCATGCTATACACCGAACGTGATAACATGATGTCTTAGATAGTTGAAACACACTGAATGATATTTCGTACACATAGTTGATATGGCTCGTCTAAAGCATCAACACACCAACTATGCGTACGAGGGGGAAGATGTAGGATAGGCTTTAATAAATAAAACCATACAGATTTGATAAAATGAGGATTAATGATTTATCAAGATTGACTGAAATTCAGACACTACATGGATTGAGATATTATTACGCGTGATTAATATGCATGTATACCCCAAGTTTGATAGATTAAACTAGAGAATACTCTAATAATGATTTAAACAAATTATTTGAGATATCACCAAATATATTGTGACAAGTGGCACCACAAATATTTGGACACTTGGTTCCATAGAAAGATGGCATGTGCTAAGGCCATTTGAGATATTTTGGCTATAAAAGGAGGGTTCCTCCTCATTTGAGGGGGGATAATTTTGGGGCAAGTTTTAGGAGATAAATTGTAACTCTTCTTCCACACAAATTTACAATAGATTCATCATAATTTTTATTGTTATAAATAAATTCTTGAGTTATATTACGAGTTTTATATGATATATTCAAGTTTAGAGGTGGTTAGCTCAATTCAGCATCCCTCGCACACCAAAACCTCCACAGTAGAGTAATTTCTAATGAATTGTATGGACCCACAAACTATGTTGACTTTGATTTCGACGGATACATAGACGCAACAACATTGCTCAAGTTTAAAATACACTGGATTCGGTACATCTCCAAATCTACACTGTCTCCTACGGGATTATTTGGGGAAACCAATGGTTTATTCGGTTTACATTATTTATATTTATGCTTATTCGATTATCTGTTATCCTGTCATTTCTTTTGGTGTATGGTTTTATTGGTTTTATATTTATATATTTGTTATGATAATGATGCTAAGAATGAAATCATATTGGATTCCCTTTTATTTTAATAAAGGCCAAATCAACCGATATTAGAATAGGCAAGTGTCATAGTTGGTATCAGATCATCATGCTATAGTCTCCTTCAGAATTTATATGAACTTGATACGTGGTCAACATTGCGTTTCTTCGATATAGAGCTCTATACTTAGAACTATTTATTCATATTTCTCATTTACGTTCTTTTGCTACTATATATATATAAATGGAATCTCATATAATTTTTGTTTATTTCATTGCCAAACACCAAGAGAGTAAGAATAACGAAGGCAGGAGGAAGGGCCACTGAGAGGGAGGCTCAACCGGAGTCGCATGCATCCCAAGGGACTGTGACTACTGTAGAGGTTTCAACTACTATCATAGGTAGTTAACACTGCCACGATATCCATAACACATCGCTTATCATAGGCACAACCACTGTCGCTAGTGGTAGCACCAGTACAGACTCACTCCTTATCATCTTTATGTGAGAGAGTCAGGGAGGCCTTTCAAAAGGGCCACCCATCGAATTTTAGGGCAGTCCATACATAGTAGAAGCAAGCCAATGTAAGAAGGATATCCAGAGGCATCTTCATATGGTTGAGTGCAGAGACAGTCAGAATCGGGTACTAGTTACTTTTAATCTAGATTGGGCATCTCTACAATGGTGGGATGCAATTTCCATGCCAGAGGAGAGAGATGTTACGACGATTAAGGAGTTCTGTGTGTGGTTTGACCTCAAGTTCTTTTCTTCTTCTACATAGATAGAAATAATGAGGATATTTTTAGATATCATGTCGGAGTTACAAACAGTGGCCGAGTATAAGGAGGTGTCATTCAGGAGTTCTGTGTGTGGTTTGACCTCAAGTTCTTTTCGTCTGTAACATAGATAGAAATAAGGAGGAGATTTTTAGATCTCATGTCTGAGTTCCAAACAGTGGCCGAGTATAAGTAGGTGTTCATTCACCTAGAGAACTTTGTGCTAGATGAGGTGAACACTAACGAGAAGATAATTCTCAAGTTCATTAATGGGTTTCCACCAGCATCGATTGGGAAACCCAAAGTTGAGGACTTATACTGAAGTAGTTAATGCCGCATTGTTATACTACTATGATCATCGCTTCCATTTGAGGAGAATGAAGAGGATAGTAGAGTTGAGCTACCGGGGTAAGATTGGGAGCAGCGGTGCCAATGGGGTGTTGCAATAGCAGGATAGGCAGGAAGAGTGTGGTTCCTAGTAAACGGGCTCAACTAAGAGGTTTAGGTCAGTAATGGTAGTTTTAGACAGGGTCATCAGGGCCAATAACGTGATCCTCAGGCCAGTAAGGCCAGGGGAACTAGACTGGAGGCCATCAGGGCCATGGTTATTAGGGATAGTAGGGCCAGAGATAGGGGAGCCTCACCAGTGAGCAGGGCCAGAGGTGATAGATTATATGGGGAGATATTTTTATATGTGGGGAACAAAGCCACATTCGACGTGCGGGCTCGAATATGGCAAGGGGTCAGTAGTTGGATTCCCAATAGGGGAAACATCTACCACAACTTTTAGCCCCACTAACAGCTCCATCAGTATCGCCACATCATGGGAAGTTACAGTTTGGGTGTGTCTTAACGTTCGTAGGCCAGTTTTGTTACCATTTCACCAATATTTAAGGGTATGTTTCCTTATCCATGGGTATAAGGGGTGGATACTTTTTGACACTAAAGCATCACACTCTTTTGTTAGCATTAAATTCATGTGAGAGACCGATTTAGTGCATAAAATATCTGATATCATTGTGACCATAGATTTACTATTGGGTAGTGGGGCTCTCATCCATTCCATCTACAGGGAGTTGCTGTGGACATTGGGAGGTTATGCTTACTCGTGGATTTGCTCATTTTAGATATGTGCGAGTATAATTTTATTTTAGGTATGGACTGGTTAGCAACGTATAGAGTGATGGTGTACTTTTATAGTAGGACTATCATATTTTCTATTCCATAGCAGGATATGTTTCTTATGGTGATGCCGCATCCTGAGGGAGGGCTAAGCACGCATTTATATTACATCAAGGAGGAGACTTTTGAGGGTATTGTAGCCTTGATAGATTCGATCCCTGTGGTTAGGGACTTAACTAATGTATTTTAGGAAATACCAGGGTTACCATCGAGTTAGGAGATTGAGTTTGTGATTGACTTAGCGTCAGGGACTAGGCTGATAGCATGTGCACCGTATCGTATGACTCTTTTAGAGATGCACGAGTTGAGAGATCAGATTCAGTAGATTTTGGAATAGGGTTTTATTTGTAGAAGTACCTCACATTAGACTGCCCTAGTACTATTTGTAAAGAATAAGGATGAGTTATTTAAGTTGTGTATCAGCTACTAGGAGTTGAGTAAGGTCACAATTCGGAACAAGTATACATTGTCACGTATCGATGACTTATTCGATCACTTGAGAGGAAAATCCTACTTATCGAAGGTTAATTTGAGAACATGGTACCATCAGTTATGTATCAGGAAGAAGGATGTCCCTAAGGCTGCAGTTTTGATGAGATATGGGACTTATGAGTTTTGGTACCGTTTGGGCTAACTAATGCACCAGTATTTTTCACGGATCTCATGAACTGAGTGCTAAGGTACTTCTAAGATCAGTTTGTTATTTTTTTATGGATGATATCTTAGTTTATTCTCGAACAGAGGGTGAGCATGCAAAGCACTTACTTATGGTTCTTCAGAATTTGCGATACCATCAATTGTTTGCCAGGTTTGAGAAGTCTGGATTCCGGTGAAAGGAGGTACGATTCTTGGGTCATATAGTCTCCGAGAGGGGGATTTTTGTGGACTTTATTAAGATGTCGAAGGTGAGGGATTGGAACTATCCCAAGACACCAATAGAGGTTCGTAGTTTTTTGAGTTTAGCAGGTTACTACCGTCGATTTATTAAAGGATTTTTAAAGATTATGGTTCCCTTGACAAATGTGACTCATAAGGGTTTGATTTTTATTTGGGATGTCCATTTTCAATTAGCTTTTGATGAGCTAAATAACAAGTTGACTACAACACCAGTCCTTGTAATTGTTAGAAGAGGAGTGGAGTACTTTATTTTTACTTATGCGTTCTTACAAGGACTTGGTGAAGATTTACAATAGGAGGAGTGGGCTATATTTTTTGCATTTCGCAAGCTTGAGCCCCATGAGAAGAACTATCCCACTCATAACTTGGATTTAAAAGCAGTCGTTTTTGCCTTGAGGATTTGGAGGCACTATTTGTTAAGGAAGAAGTTTCGATTATTCACGAACCACAAGTCGCTATAGTATCTTTTCACATAGAATGAGCTGAATATGAGGTATCATATATGTCTTAAGTTCGCAAAGTATTACTAGTTTGATATTCACTATCATCTGAGAAAGGTTAACGTGGTGGCAGACACATTGAGCCATATTCCTATGGGAAAGTTGGCAACATTTTGGAAGGTGACGTGGGATGAGCTTGGCTAAGAAAAGGAGATAGTTTGTGAAATGATGACCGTCACACCCAATGTCATTTTGAGGATAGTGAATACATAGGCATGGGATCCTTTTTTTCAGGAGAGGATACATCAGTTCAGGTAGAGATAAATCCTACTGAGTCAGTTCTAAGGTTGTCTTATGCTTCAATGGGAGGTTGATTATCCAAGATAACGAGGACCTATGGTGTGTTGTTATGGAGGAGTTGCATATGTTATGATTTGCAGTTCATTCAGGAGGGGACTAGATATACCAGTATATAAGGAGGCAGTATTAGTGGGTTGGTATGAAGCAGGATAAAGAATAGTTTGTCTCCAGGTGCACCACTTTTCAGATGGTGAAGGTTTATCATCAGAGATCATGTCGAGGTTTTAGAGCCCTTGGAGTTCCTGGTATAGAAGTGGAAGAGTATATCGATGGGCTTCACCAAGATGTTACCAATGTCGCATAGGGTCACGATTCCATTTGAGTTATTATAGACAAGTTGACTAAGGTAGATCACTTCTTAACAGTTCGAGTGGATTACAGGACTGGACAGTATGGCCAACTTTTAATTGCAAAGATAGTGAGATTGCATGATATCTTGCTCATCATTGTTTCGAATCGGGATAAGATCTTTGTGTCTCATTTCTAGCAGAGTATTTAGGAGGTGATGAGGACGATGTTGTGTTTAAGCACAACGTATCACCCGTAAAATAATGGGTAGACAAATTGGTTGAATGAGATGTTATAGGATATGCCGAGGATGTGTATTCTGAAATTTAAGGGTAATTGGGAGCAGTACTTAATGTTAGTGGAGTTTTCATATAATAACTCGTACCAGTTTACTATTGATATGGCACCATTCGAGTCTTTGTACGAGAGAACTTGTCGATTGCTCTCATGTTATTTATAGGTGGGGGATAATAAGCTTCTTTATTCGGACGTGATTCAGGATATATCTACAAATATTGAGTTGATCAGGTATCATATTCGAGTATCTCGGGACCGTCAAAAGAGTTGTACTGATGCAAAATTGGAGTCACTTAGATTTTGACGTGGATGGTCAAGTGTTATTGCGGGTATATCCCATGAAGGGAGTGATGAAATTTGGAAATAAGGGGAAATTAGAAACTAGGTATGTGAGTCATTTTCCCATCATTGGGAGGGTAGGTCCGGTTGCATATAGACTTGCATTACTGGATCCTTTGCAGAGGATTCATGACCATTTCACGTGTCATCGTTGAGGAGGTATCTCAGGGATGACTTAGCTTACCGACATATAGAATTGGAGGAATAGACTTACAACTGAACATTTCTTATGAGGATATATTTGCTGCCATTTTGGGATATAGTGAGAGAAAGCTTTGGTAAAATGTGGTACCATTAGTTCACGTACAGTGGGTACAACACAATATCACTGAGTCAACGTGGGAGCGTGAGGATAAAATGCGGGAAAAGTATCCATAACTCTTTGTGGCAGGTACGTTCGAATTTCGGGGATGAAATTCCGTTATTAGGGGGAGAATGTAATACCCCATACTATTATGAGTATTTAATTTCCACGTGTGCATTTAATTATTAATTTAATTAGGGAAATGAAATTGGTTTTGATAAATATTAATTAGTAAGTTAAGGATTATTATTTACTTGTGTGTACTAAGTAAATAGAAATGTGAATTGTTATATGTCGTTTATGAGTGAAAAGCGACGATTTATTATATTATGTCAATAGAGAGTTACATTGGTGGATTTAATTAGTTATAGGCGACGCATATTGTACGCACACGTGGGGCCTGATTAATGATATGATGGTGTATTTTTGGTTAGGTGACTTAGATGGCCGTTTAATTGGATTTTTGGGACTTTTTAAACATAGTAAGTTACTCTTGGGGTTTAACCTAAAAGGGGGATTAAGGCGTGATTGAGAAGTATTTAAGGTTTATAGAGGTAGATGACAGTCTCATTCTTTCCTCTTAAGATTCGACTAAAGGAGAGAACAAAGATAAGGAAAAAAGGGAAGAAAAGGGAGAAGAGAAATTGGATAAGAGAGGGAGAACATGTTCGAAAATTCAATTCATCTCTACTATTTGAGACTTTGGATTCAAATCCAAAAGTCAAGTGTTTACTCGCTTTAGATTGCAATTTTTGCGCTTAATTATGTTTATGATTAATTATCAACTAATTTAGAAATTAAAAGATGATATTTTTGGGAATTAATTAAAGAGATTTCATTCGTGTTTAAACTCTCATCATATGTGATCATGATTGATAATAAATAAGTGAGAAATTCATAATATTAATATGGGTTGATGATTATGAACATGAGAATATTGATAGGGTGTTAGAATCAATAAATTTTTAAGTTCCGAGTGGAATAAATTTGATTAATGTTGAAGAATCCCTCTATTTGGATGATGGATTCAGGTTTATTTCGGTGTTAAAATACTTACGTGTTGGTTATATATTGATGTGGGATGTCAATTTGTGATTTTAGGAGGTTTTGGACATCCATTAAGGGGTTTAAGAGGTGAAAACTCGAGGAAAAAGATGATGGGCAGCCTAGTAAACTAGACCGATTCGCTTGGGGAGTGCACCAATTCGGTCTACCAATCGAATCGGTTCGGTTTGCTGGATTGTCCATAATTTTGTTACGCGTTGTTCTGATTCGTTAATGTTTGGTAAATGGGCGTATGGGCTTCTGAGATAGATTGGGACTAATGGATAATATTATGAGGTGTTAGTAAGTGTGTTAGGCGAATGGTTAAATGGGATCGGGTGAGAGGAACTGGAATAAAAATGAGTGAATATTTAATGTATAATCGGGAAGTCGGTTTGGACTTGGGATTGGTAGACTAGTTCATTGTGGGATTTTCGTACGTAGTCAATATTTTATATATATACGTATTGTGGGACTACTTGTATATATATGTGTGATAGTGCTTGTTTAATTTAAAAATAACTACTCGGTAGTTCTATCATTAGGAGGTTGCGCATAGTGGGTAGTCCACCTTACTGTTGGATTGATTCCCCAGGTCATATTATTGTTGCATGGTCACTATCTACGTGTGACGATATGTATTGATTTGGAGATCGATTGGGCGCGATGTGGTATGGTTGCGATCTCGGGATGTATGTTTGTGATTGCCTCCTTTTGTTTGTGTTTACATTATGATTTGGTGGTGAGATTCTGACCCGGTGGTCCAATTGTGGTACTTGGTATACCTAGATTTCGATAGCACACGAGGGATGCATTCGTGAGGTCCATGCTCTAGGGATGCCATTTATACGCATATAATGAGTGATATGTGTGTATGTGTATATGAGATATTGTGTGTATTTATTTAAATCACGTTTGTAGCTATGTTATTATTTATGAAGGTATACCTATTGAGGGTAGTATATATTTATCTAATGGTGATTATTAGTGGGATGGTCTTTGATAACAGTTATTTTCTTAGTTAGAATGAATAGAGTAATTAGGATAATAAAATTAATGCGTTAGGTGCGCACTGTAGATGAGAGGTAAGGATAATACTCGCGTGAGTGCGATCGGTAAATTAATTATGAAGGTAATACGCTGCCTGTTTTTATTTAAAGCATTTAAATACTTGAAAAATATTTTCAAATATTTTTCGTGCCTTGACCTGCTGGGAAATATATTTTTGTTTACGAAACCCCAGGTGTGCAACACCAGGGAGAACATGGTTAGTCTCTCGTTCATGACGTCGCATTTAGTAGTTGTGGATGTTGCGAGATTAATTGTAGTCTCCTTAGTTCATTTCTATCTAGATAGGATCCATTTTCCATTTCAGTATTTCCTTTTGGACATGTTTCCCATAGTTGGATAAGATATGTTATTTATATCAGACATTCTATTTACTTATCAGTATTTGTTATGTTGGATTATTTGTGGAAGTTGATGGTTTATTCTATTTACGTTATTTATATTTATGCTTATTCGATTATCTGTCATCCTATCATTTCTTTAAGTGTATGATTTTATATTTATAAATTTGTTACAACACTGATGATACGAATGAAATCATATTAGATTCCCGTTTGATTTTATTAAAGGCCTGATCAATCGGTTTTAAAATAAGTGGGATGTTACATAATATAATAAGATATGATTTCATTCATTTTAAATGAGAATATTTCATGCAATGGTATGTATTTATGTGTAATATAATTGGAAATCTAGAGGTTCAAACAAGTCAGAACATCAAAATTAATCATCCGAAACAACCTGGAGTACGAGACGATTTAGGAAAAATCTCTTTCGTTCCAGACAAAATCTTGTATATCTATTCTACATAAGAAGTTTATAAATCCAATTATCAACTACATCTTATAATTTGTTTAAGTAGATCCCCAAAAATCAACAAATGACCTTCTCTTTATTTTTGGCAACATTCCTCCCAATTTGTCTAGTGACTCTCAACTGCGTAAAGAAAGATTCATACAGGGGATCGTTTTGGGGTGTTGAATTAGAAATTGTGTTCTTGTTCTTCTTAAGCGTCTTTTAAAAGATCCCAGATCAATTAAAAATTTAAGAAATTGATACGCCTCATTGGCAAATATCACTGAATCTGAGGGACCCTATCACTTCCCAATTACATTAATAAGTGTAACTGTATTTATATTCACATATCTATTATATACCTGTAATACGATAGTATTAGAGGTTTAATTGGCAAAAAATGAAATTTAACCCATCCTTTCAAACTTGGCTAAATTATCTATTTTATGCGTATCTTATTTTGACAACTCTTGGCTTAACCACCTCAAATCTCTCTTTCCACCCCTTCGTTATTTCCACCCCTTCATTTTTCTCGGTCCACCTTATATTAACTTGCGTGCTATCTTGTCTATACCCCTCTGAATTTTTTTTTTCTTTCTTTAGAAATATTAAGTTCGGTTGATATCAACCCTCTTTTATTTTTGTAATTTGAAACCTTAGAAACTTATCTGAATTCTTTCTACTCTATCTCTAATTATCTTTTCATTTTTTATAGGGTTAATTCGGAGGTTTCAGTGATATGACAAAGGTCATATCACTGAAACGTTAATTATTTCATAAAAAAACGTTAAGCATGTGGCTCACATAGGATGGGATGGACCTTCTGTAGATTCCCCAAGCTGGGTACAAATTCCTATTCTACATCTTCTTATTTGTTAATAACATAATATTAATTACAATATAATGCCTTCTCTATATTTGATGGTATGTAGATGTGCAAATTCGATCCTCAAATGACTTATTATACCAAACATATTATTGCATGAGTCTGTGGACACGTTGGCCTTTTGAATTGAAAACATGGGTCTAATGTGAATTATGTTTTAATATGTGCAGATGAAAGAGTTTAAATCACTGAGAGCATTTTAGTCAGCGCCATTAGTTGCCACAGGAGGCCCCATAGCTTACTAAAGTATTTGTGCAAATAACTGGTGGAGACTCACGGGATCTCTTGGTAGTTAGATCTCTTTATTTTATTTTATTTTATTTGAGTTGTTTGTTTGTTCCAATCAAAAGGTTCTCTTTTATTTTTATAATTTTGGACTTTATTTTTTTCTCAATTAGAGACTTCATTCTATTTTAACTAACAGATTTAGTTTTTTATTGTTTGTTTATGGTGTTTGAAACATGAGGCCCCCAAATTTTAAATCCTTACTATAAAAAGTAATTTCAATTTCCTTTTATAGATGCGGAAGCGAGATGGTTCAAATAGAAAAATATTTTTTTTTTCCAAATTAATTTAGCACCAAATTAAACAAGTAGTGATTTAAACTAATTTTATCTTTTTACCTAAGCATGTGCTCTAGGTGAGTATTGCAAAAGATAAAACAAGCAATGAATCACTACACCGCGATGTACGAGGAAAAACCCACAACGGGAAAAAACCTCGGACGACCCTAGCCTTAAGTCCACTAAGTATGGTTTTACAATTAAAAGACAGATAACTTACTTCCTCGACTCGACCCCTTTCAAGCCTTGATGCGTTTTCTTGTAAACTCCTCCGCCTAGTCGACAACCTCGGAGCTCCACTGGAATCATGGAATTCACCAATGAGACATAGGTACATCGTTAACCACACATGGTGCCTTTCACCATGTGAGAATGCCGTAGCAAAATAGGAGACTTATTCTTTGAAGGATGTAGAAGTAAACCCAAACTTCTCTTCTTTAAGGTGTAGAGATAAACTGATGCCAAACACTCCAAGCAATGATATATATATATATATATATATATATATATATATATTGAAACTTGGAATAAACAAACTATGGGTGTAAAAACCTTGATTTTATTCTAAGGATTTAAACATTTAAACAAAAATTCAAGGGGACTTTTTCTTTGGGAGAATTAAATCTCAAAACACTCTTAGTGAAGAAAAGGTTATGAAAAAGCCTTAACAAAAATATTGTTCCTGCACTAGTTAAATCTGTCAAAAAGTTAGTGGGAAAAGTAGTGGGAAAAGTGGAAAAACCGCTCAAAGCTGTCAAATAAACTGTTCCCGTCAAATCTCCTTCGAACGAAGTCTCATTTGAAAGATACTTATAACGAAGTTCTAGTGGCAGGTCGTTGGCAAACCTCATTCGAACGACATTCTCGTTCGAAAGACAATATCGAACGAACTTCTAGAAAGTATAAAAATTTGATTTTAGCCCAGAAACTTTATTTTAAAGTTTTAATGAAACTTTCAAAAAATAAACAATAGTTTAAAACAAGATACACCCATATAAATATTATTCCATGCTCCTATATATATTTAACATGCATTCATACCTTAGGAGCAATGGAACCATGTTAATAACGTAGAAACGAGGCACAATAAACTCGATATTTTGATGAAGCTTTATACTCTTGGCCGCTACGTCTTCAAATTTAGTATGTCATAGGCTTGAAGGATGGTCAATAACTTTATCCTATGACTAAAATATTTTTGTTCGGAATTGAGCCAAAACTACAAAGGACTCAATTGAAAATTTGTGTCCCTACAAATCCCCCCATTTGGCTATGCTGGGACAAAAACCAACAAAAATCCTAAAGGGCCGTTAAGATCTACTAAACTAAAAAATATCCCACCCAATATAAAAATACAATAGCTTGACTCAAACAACCCAAGGATCAATATCTTTGCCGATGATGAAAGTTGCAATTTAGAAGAATGCCTGCACACTTAAGCAAACATATTAATATCACAATATTAAATGCAATTAAAACAAATACTCCCCCTAAATTAATTCTCCCGTTTATCAACTATGATCTACATAAGAAGGTCGCGACTCCCCCCAAATTAAATCTCCCAAACTAAGATTAGATTACAATAGGATTAGATACTATTTCTCCCCCAATTATTCTCCCCCTTTTTGTTCAGGAATAGACAAAGGCTAAAGAATCAAGACATTAACTTATATTGCCCAATTAAAGCATATACAACCCTTAAACTAAACAAAGGATAAATAGAATGGGATAACAAGGTAAACAAATGTGCATAAAGTGATGAGAACATTACAGCACGTGGGTAACAAAGTCATAACTAATCCAACAGATAATAACGGATACCAACTAGGATGCAAGAAAATGATGCCAATAAGATAAATAAAGTATTAAGCATGTGATATCAACAAAGAATGCAACAAGATAGATACCAATTATGAATTAAAGAATAGATGGACTAAAAAGCAAGGCAAAGACCAAATAAAAATATCATATATATACATACTTTAGATATACCAAATATTCACACACGCACACACACACACACACACACACACACACACACACACACACACACACATATATATATATATATATAAACATGACTCAAAATACCATAAGTTTTTCACACTCGTATGGCAACAATGTGTCATATGGAAACGGAAGTGTTGGGTGTGAACTAGCAACAATTAAATTTAGACCCAACCACTTAAAATATATTCACGGAGTTCTCAATTGATTGCAAACTTCATTACATTTTAATATAAACTCACGTGACAATATAAATTGAACTCAATGAATAAACATACACAATGCATACAAGCCAAGACTTTTGATGATTCTACAAACCAATAGAGTCATGACATTGAAAGTACAACTAGGATAAACAGACATTGTACAAACCGTTGATATATCATCCAAACTCCCTCAATAAGCATATATATATTATTCTTTTGAATGAATATATCAATAAAAACAAGGCCTTGACAATTATTTTTCTTTTTAGTGCCATATTTTATTTTTAGGCCTTTGGACCACGTATTTCTTTTAGGTCGAATCCAAACGGTGGCTTACTATTCGTAAAGGATAATAAATCCTTTTGGAGCCCTTACCCGTGCACATTTATATTTATCATTTTTTATATCTCACACAAATCTCATGTGCAACGGATTTTGACATGCACTCATCCTCCTAGGTCACAAATATGTAGATGATAAGATTGGTTGAAGAACACCTCACAAAGCTCAAATATGCATATGAAGTTAAAATTTCAAATGAGCTCGTGCATGTGTGAATTGAGGCATATAAAAATAGAATCCATTTAATCAACACAAAATCCAACTACTCCATGTAAGCATGGTAAAGAACATAATAAGGATTGACAATCTTAACCAAAAGTTCTAGCCACATGGGAGCCAAAAAGGAGGGATTCAAACACAAGAATATGCCACATAAAGTGTGTCAAACTAAAATACACACAAAAAAGTCTTTTTGAGTTTTTGAAATTTTTAACCAAAAATAAAAATATATACTCAAAAGACACACAAAAATCATTTGTATTTTTCATTAAGTTCAAATTACTAACAAGGTAAAACACAAATGATAAACAACAATCTTTTTGTATTTTATATTTAATGCAAATCAAAAGAAATATAATGCAAAAGATAAATAAAAATAATTATTCTAGCATGTGATTAAGCATGTAGCATAGACTAGAAAATGATTAAACATGCATACACCTAGCAATGATATATAATATGAAGTACAAAAAGCTAGAGTATGCAAACAACTAACACATTCAACCTTTAGATTTAGCAAGTGATGTTTCATGTGAAAACAAATGAGAATCAACAAATCTAATATCTAGCGCGTCTAAAAATGATTTCCTAACCCATATAGATGAATATTTAAAATGATGGGATTTGGGAACTAATGTAATGCTAGACATAGACTTCCTATGACTTCTTTTAAGATCAAAACAAAATGACCTAAGGTGACATTTCCTACCACAATGTAAGCATGTGAAAATACGAGGAATGATACCTAAGGTGTGACCTTTTCTATGTTCTTGGATAAAGTTGACCCTCTAAAACAAACCATGGTTTTAACTTTAGCAACGAAAGTATTTGAACTAGATGAGCTAGAACCATTACAACTACTACTCGAGTCTTGTCAGTCATTTTTCATTTTTAAAATATTGGACTCAAGTAATTAATTATACTCCTCAATTTTACGGCACTCCATTTTTAAATTTTTTATAACTCCTAGAAGGTTATCACGCTCCCCCTCAATGTGAGCAAACTTGTCCCTAAGAGTATTTTCTCGACAATCACTCTCTTTCTTGGACTTTTCTAAATTATTATAATTGCAATTTATGTCCATGAGCTTTTCATGAAAAATATCTTTTTGAGATAGGGAGTTTTGCAAAAACTCAACTTTAGTTTTAAAACAAGAATTTTCATTTTCAAGAAATTTAATTCTTTTTGCAAATCTCAAATTTAATTCTCTTAAATTTTCATTACACTTATTAAGCCCATTAAATTCCTCTCGAATAGCGAAAACTTCATTATCATTAGAAAAGGATAAATTATCATTAAGACGTACCATCGAAAGATACAAAAAAAAATGAGAGTGAGTATAAAAAATGAACCACCTAAAAATACAAGGAGCACAAAAATTATAAAAGTTAAAAAATAGATCTTTGACGTGATAAATTAGTGCTCCGGCTCTGATACCAATTTGAAACACGAGGCCCCCAAATTTTAAATCTTTACTACAAAAAGTAATTTCAATTTCCTTTTATAGATGCGGAAGCGAGATGGTTCAAATAAACAAATTAATAAATTTTTTTTTCAAATTAAAATTAAACACAACTTAAAGTGAAATTAAATTAATTAACAAATGAATTTTTCACCTGAACATATTAACTCAACTCAAGTCCTAGAAATTTGCCTAAAACATATTTTCAATATAACCAAATTAGGTCAAACCAATTTTATCAAATTAAGTGATGACTTGAATTAAATTTACATAAACATTACCCAAATTAATTTAGCACCAAATTAAACAAGTAGTGATTTAAACCAATTTTATCTTTTTACCAAAGCATGCGTTCTAGGTGAGTATTGCAAAAGATAAGATAAACAATGAATCACCACGCTGCGATGTACGAGGAAAAATCGATAATGGGAAAAAACCTCGGACGGACCTAGACTTAAGTCCACTAAGTATGATTTTATAATTACAAGATATATGACTTACTTCCTCGACTCGACCCCTTTCAAGCCTTGACGCGTCTTCTTGTAAACACCTCCTCCTAGTTGACAACCCCGGAGCTCCACCGAAATCTTGGAATTCACCAATGAGACATAGGTACACCGTCAACCACACATGGTGCCTTTCATCATGTGAGAATGCCGCAGCAAAATAGGAGACTTCTTCTTTGAGGGATGTAGAAGTAAACCCAAACTTCTCTTCTTCAAGGTGAAGAGATAAACCGGTGCCAAACACTCCAAGAAATAATATATATATATATATATATATATATATATATATATATATATATATATATATATATATATTGAAACTTGGAATAAACAAACTATGGGTGTAAAAACCTTGATTTAAGGATTAAAACATTTTAACAAAAATTTAAGGGGACCTTTTCTTTGGAAGAATTAACTCTCAAAACACTCTTAGTGAAGAAAAAGTTATGAAAAAGCCTTAACAAAAATGTTGTTCCCGCACTAGTTAAATTTGTCAAAAAGTTAGTGGGGAAAAGTAGTGAGAAAAGTGGAAAAACAGCTCAAAACTGCCAAATAAACTGTTCCCGCCAAATATCGTTAGAACGAGATTTTCGTTCGAATGATACTTCTAACGAAGTTCCAGTGGCAGGTTGTTGACAAACCTCATTCGAACGACATTCTCATTCGAACAAAAAACTCGTTCGAACGAACTTCCAGAAAGTATAAAATTTTGATTTTATCCCAGAAACTTTATTTTAAAGTTTTAATGAAACTTTATGAAAATAGACAATAGTTTAAAACAATATACACCCGTATAAATATTGTTCCAGGCTCCTATATATATTTAACATGCACTCATACCTTAGGAGAAATGGAACCATGTTGATGACGTAGAAACAAGGCACAATAAACTCGGCATTTTGATGAATCTTTATACTCTTGGCCGCTACGTCTTCAACTTTAGTATGTTATGGGCTTGAAGGATGGTTAGTAACTCTATCCTATGACTCAAACGTGTGACACCCCGCCTAATAAAATATCGGGTGATCAGTCCTATACCAAATTAAAACAGGAATCCCAGTTGGTTCATCCTTAGCATCACTGTCGAAAACTTTTTAAAACTTACTAACCACCTAGTATTCCAAAAGCTGGTGCCAAATTTTAACTTTTTAATTAACAAAACAGTACATGAGGAAATAAAAATAAACCATTCACACAACCGAATAAAACTCAACTGAATAATTAATTAAACGAATTTGCCGAATAAACCATCGGCCACCAAAGTGAAATCCAATACAAATATTCAACACCTGAATAAATACATCTGAAAACTGTACTGAGAAGTCTGGGCGAAAATCCCTAAATAAAACTAAAACTGAAACATGATTCCTACTTTAGAAATAAATGAACGATGAGTCTAATTCAAACTCCTGCTAGCATCCACATATGCTGCAGCTCCGTGTCCCTAGAATAGAATATCAATCCTGGCGTCCCTGTGGCTGGACACCTAAAAGGTTTTGAAAATAGTTTCATAGCAAGGGTAAGAACCGAAAACATTTTGACAATATTTAGCAAGTGAATTAACTACAATAATTTAAAATGCATGAATGCGCTTCATATTTAAGTTAGTGTCGCACTCCCTTATGGACATTCTCACCCCTCCACTATAGTGCACACCTAACGGTTACCTTGACCCCCACCTAGTTGTACTACCCCGTCCAACTAGTCCTGGTATAACCTCCCCTTGCCGTACTACTCTAACCCGAGTATAATGATTCTTGAATTATAAGTTATTTCACAATTAACTTAATTAATTCCTTCTTAAATAGTAGCATATAATCGTATCACAAGTTATATAAAGTAAATACATCACACACTGTATTATTACCCACATATAATATTGAATACCATTATATACGTACCTTTACTAAAACATCCACACATATAACATACGTATATCCATCCCTCCAAGTATACCCTCGCCGGATGATTCCCTCTAAAGTGCTATCTCACTAGGTGTGCTCACATAACCTAGTTACCCAAGTTGGAATCGCTCACCAACCTGGACCAAAACATAAACAAAGTGGAGGCGGTCATATTCCTTCCCCGAAAGTGAGATAATCTCCCCACCCATATACCGGACGCTATGACCTGGGGATATACTCACCCTATTCCTCCAGCTAGGGGATTCACCCACATCGCGCAACCTCCCTTGATAGCACTAGAGTATATAAATTAAGTAAATATCTAATCACTCATATTTAATAGCACACACAATACACACACACACACACACACACACACACACACACACACACACATATATATATATATATATATATCCCAACTTTATCGTGTACTCAAAAACCCGTAACACTAGCCTGTAATTTCCCGAGTCTCTGGCCCGACTCAACTTAATTAATTTTCTCACTTAATAATTTCCCCCTTCCCGACTCTGTGGTCCGACTCTAAATAATAATACCCTACACAGTAATTTATATGAAATTTGTCCGAGTCTATGATTCGACTCTTATTTAATTAATTTACACATTAATTAATTAACACAACTCCGAGTCTGTGGTCCGACCCTCATTTAATTAATTTACACATTAATTAATTAACACATATTCGAGTCAGTAGTCCGACCCTCATTTAATTAATTTTTTTTTTAGCAAAGAAGGACGGGACCCCCACACGTTTTATAAATATAATAAGGAGAAAAAGCCTCTCCGAAGCTTACAAACCCAAGCAAACTTGAAAATCTAGTGGTTGGGCCCAATACTCTAGAAAGAAAGAAATAAATATGGGATTTTATAATAACCTTATTACATAGAGAAAACTTGAAAGAAAATATGGGGATTTATCTTATCCCCATTTACATCTTAAAAATTCTATGCCTTATTTGCGGAGTATGCAGACTATCCAGCTTAAGTAAACCTTTAACCAACCTAGGGAAAGAGCTTTGATCCCAATATATAGAGTTCGTGTTGAAAAGAGAAGCCCGCGAGGCTAAATGATCAGTTACTGAGTTTGATTGTCTCCATATATGATTGAAAATCACTTCATCAGAGCATTGGAAGTCTTGAAGAATCTTTCTAGCTTGCCAAGGAGGTTTAGCCTTTTTCAATATCACATCTATTAAGAGTTTGCAATCAGATTCCACTATCACTTTTTGAATATTTAATTGAGAAACCAATTTCATTCCTTCAACGAAGGCCAAACTTTCAGCAAGAAACGAGGATTGTACTCCTATAGATTTTTCAAACCCAACAATGAAGTTCCCGTTGGAATCTCTAATCACTATTTCCAGGATTTCCTTTAGAAGCTCCATCAATATTTAATTTAAAAAAACCACTTGGGGGATTAGACCAAACGCATTTTATTATCTGAACAACTTTAGGACTAATGTGAACTTGAAATAGGTTTATGATTTGAAAATCTTCAGAGTTAGGAGTGTCATAGATTTTTAGATTTTGTAGAACGGAAGAAGCTAAAAAAATAATTTGATTTATTATAAAATTAACAGAAGACTTAGAATTTTCAAAAACCAATCTATTTCTAGCCTTCCATAATTCCCAAAAAATAATTTTAGGAGTTATCGCAAAAAGAATTTTAAGAAAATCTTTGTTATTTTTAATCATCCACCAAGATAAAATCATAGCCCTGCAAGAAGTATTTTTAGGAGTAACTTTGAAAAGATGACAAAAATATTGCCATACTTTTTTAGCTAAATTACAATCTAGCAAAACATGTTTGTTGCTATCTTCATTAGCTAAACATTCCCTGCAAACCGGAGCAAGTCTTATACCAATTTTTTGGATTTCAGTCTCAAAAAGCACAGAATTATTCAGTAATTTCCAAATGAAATTAGAAATTTTTATGGGACATTCTATAGACCAATTTATTTTCCAAGTGAGAGAAATTGGATTATTTTTTCTACATATTTGAAATGCTTCTTTCAAAGAGAAATCACCACAGTATGATGGAATCCATATTTGATTGTCAACGTCAATATGATCATCAGCTATGCTAGATATAGATTTAATTCTTCTAATAGTAGAGGATCCAGATTTCAAAAACATTCTACTCTGATATTTAGATCTCATAAAAGAAGCCCAAGTACCTTTATCAAATAAAAAATTTCAATACAATTTCATGCTAGAAGCATTAATGATATCTTCCATTCTTCTAAAATTTAATCCTCCTCCTTCAAACGGAAAACACATATCATACCACTTAGACCATTGGTAAGGTTTATCTTTATTAACACCACTCCAATAAAATTTAGAAAAGATATTATGGAATATTTTAATAATAGTTTTAGGGGGGCTAATAACAGAAATGATGTGAATAGGGATGGATAAAAGAACACTTCTAATCAGAGTGGCCCTACCAGCTTGAGATATTAACTTAGACGACTAAGAATTAAGCTTCTCTCTAATAGAGTTCATAAGATTAGAAAATTGAGACAGCTTAATTCTCCCTTTATTAATGTTGCAACCTAATACTTCATGGGCAAAGTTTTTATAGATAAACCAGAATTGGTTCCCATCTTAGTTCTAATAGACGGGGAGAGATTTTGATCAATAAAAATAGAGCTTTTAGATATGTTTATAGACTGACCGGAGGTTTTTCATAGGTTTTAAGAAATTTAGTAATAGCAAGTAAACTTTTCTTATTCCCATTAGCAAAGATTATAATATCATCAGCATAATCCAAGTGAGAAATCAAATTACAATTCCTTGGATGGGAAAAAGGAGTAGGTTTACCATTCTTGAACAAATTATCTATATCTCTACTTAAACATTCAGCAGCTATAATAAACAAGCTAGGAGACAGGGGGTCACCTTGCCTAAGACCTCTAAAAGATTGAAAAAGTCATTTACTTTGCCCATTTATGGAAATAGAGAACCAATTATTTGAAATTAATCTCCAAATCATGTCTATGAACATTTCATTAAACCCAAATTTCCTCAAAACTTGACATAGGAAAGGCCAATACACTTTATCATAAGCCTTTTCCATGTCTAATTTAATAATAACATTATGACCACGAACTTTTTTTCCTATAGTTTGAGATAATTCATGAGTAATCAAAATGTTATCGTTTATACTTCTCCCTTTGACAAAACTAGATTGGTTAGGGGATATAATATTAGGGAGAACATTGGCTAATCTATCATTAATAATCTTAGATATAATTTTACTATAGAAGTTACATAAACTTATAGGTCTGAATTGCGAGCAATTTATAGGAATATCCACTTTGGGAATAAGAGCAATATTGGTAGCTGACCAACTTTTGGGAATATCAACTCCAGCAAAAAAGGAGTGAATGGCCTTTATTAAATCATGCTTTATGATGTCCCAAAACTTATAATAGAATTCTCCCCCATAACCATCAGGGCCAGGAGCACTGGAAATATTCATGTTTTTATGGCATTAAAAATCTCTTCTTCAGATGGGAATTCAGTAAGGTTTTTCTCTTCAGTAATAGCTTTATCAATAACATTTAAGAAATTATTATTAATATTGATAAAATCAGATTTCCAGATGCTTTGAAAGTGGGATACAAACAAACTATCAATGTCCTATTGTTTATCAATCCATTTATTTTGGGAGTCTTTGATCATGGTTATGTTCAATCTTCTATGACTGATCTTAACAGAAGCATGGAAAAGTTTGGTATTCAGATCCCCTTGTTTAAGCCATTTTTTGTTACTTTTTTGGAACCAAAAGCTTTCCTCCCTATGTAAAGCGATATTCAATTTGGCTCTAGTTTCAAATAACTCAGATCTAGAAGATTCAGAAGGATTGTGCTCAAAAGCCTGCTCCTTAATCAAAACTTCATCTTCTAGATTACTGACAGATTGAAAAACATTTTTAAACTCTTCTTTATTCCAAATTTTAAGTTTTTCTTTAAGCATTTTCAGTTTAATAGAGAAAAGTTTCATAGGAGTGGCATGAACATCACAGTTCCAAGATTGGTGAATTATATCTTTCACATTAGATTGAATACACCACATAGATAAGAACTTGAAAGGTTTAGGCAGATCATCAAACTTACTTTTGATAGACAGAAGAAGAGGGCTATGGTCAGAGCATGCCTTATGTAAATGAGAAATTATAGTAGATGGAAATTTATTAAGCCAATGCATATTTACCAGACCTTTGTCTAATCTACAAAATATAGTTCCATGAATACGATTATTAGACCAGGTAAATCTAGATCCAGTGTAGCCAAGATCAGTCAAAGAGCAAGTAGTAATCATATGATTAAAATCCTCCATAGAATGAAAATCTATATCAGTTCCACCTAATTTTTCTTCCTGTTTCGAAACAACATTAAAATCTCCTATTATGAGCCAAGGCATATCAGTATTTTGTGATGTTAACTGACCAATATCAGACCATAAGCTTTTCCTTTCCAGAGCAGTGCATTTGGCATATATTAAGACAAAAAATATAGTGGAGTTCAAGTAATCAAAATTTACTTTAAGACAGAGAAGTTGATCAGTGTTATAGGTTATGCTGACTTTTAAGTCATTTTGCCAAAGGAACTAAATTTTATTAGATATATTAGATGCACTATAAGGGAATTTCCACTTAAGTTTGTATGTAGTTATTTTTTCAATACCTGCTTTAGGTTCTAATAGGGCAATAGCAGGGAGTTTATATTTTTTGATAAAATTTTTCAATCTTCTATTAGTTGCTTTATTGGCAACACCCCTAATGTTCCAACAAAAGAAGTTCAACATTTAGACAGTAGAGTTATAGTTCGAGGAAGAGGACTTACCTGATGCTCTGATGATTCTTTTGAATAGAGGATCAAAAGGAACTTGTTTAGTAGGATTGCCTTGTTTTGATATCTTGGCAGGGGCTTTGGATATATCTGGACCTTTCTTTATTTTTTCCTTTTCTTCTTTATCTTTCTGAATACCCTTCCATGTTTCATCAAACTATCTAGCAAACCTTTGTAACTCCTCAATCTTAGGAGGCTTTTTTAAAGAGACTTCAGTATCTGATACATTATCTTTCATACAAGCAGGATGTTTCTCTGCTGGAGGTAATTGAGAAGCTTTAGGAGAAAGGTTTATTTGGTTAACAATGAAAGTCTCTTCAGAGTTGAAATTTTGAGATGACAGCAGCCCCTCCTGAGCTATCTTTTCCCCTACACTTGAATAGATGTTTTGATACTCTTGGTTCTCCTCTTCTGGATTCGAAATGTTGTCATCTTGAAGGATATCAAACCTATTGGTTAGCCTTGTAGGTTGAATATAATCCTTTCTCAAATCAGTAAAATTAGGAACCACCTTATCTGCAGTACCTGGCAGATAGACCTCTATTTGATTTGCTATAGTAATCTTATGATGAACATTTTCAGCAGGTATCTTTGTTACAGTTTCTTTGGGTACTTCTTGAATTCCCTCTTTCTTGGCTTGATTTTTGGCCACTTCTTTCTTTGGCTTTAATTGAGGGAATTTGATCATACATTTGTTTTCAAAATGCCCTTGTTTCTTACAGAAATCACAAAAAGAAGGAAAGTTTTCATATACAATATTTTGCCAGAAACCAGAAGTTCCACTACCTATCCAAATTCTGTTAATTCTTTCTCTCAAAATGTTTATTTCCACACAAATTCTAGCCAAACTTGGTCTGGATATAGAGGCTGTAGATGCATCTAATTTAAGAGGTTTTCCCACAAGTTGGGCAATAGAGTATAAGGCGGATTTCGCATAGAAATGTAATGGAAGGTTAGGGAGATTAATCCACACTGGAACTACAGGGTTTTCTTCATCTGGTTTGAATTCAGTTGTCCACTTAAAAGTACGTATAGGGTACTTCCCAATGTACCAGATGTCTCTAAGACAAAGTCTAACATAATCTTCCTCACTATTTAATCTTATAAGGATGTGTTTTGAGTCAAGAAGCCCAATAGAGTATGCAGATTTCAGGGAAAAATTTTGAAATATTTTCCAAATTATCTTCAATTGGTGGTCTTCCATGAGAGAATTTCCCCACAATTGAGTGTTTAAATGGTTCATCTAGGGCTTCAATGTCTTCTTGAGAGAATATAACAGCAGGTTCTCCCTTAAACATAGTTGGGCTCTTCAATGCCAGATCTTTTGGTTGTTGATTCATGAGGATACTCGCGAAGGATTTGGTCCATACAGAGTCAGGTGGTTTAAGGGGAATCGTTGAGTCATTAGCAGGTATTGCCATTGTTACGCAAGAAGGAGAAAAAGAATTCTCCTTAATTTCTTGGAGGGTTCTTGGAGAGAGGGCTCATCAGTTTTGTTATTGAACGTGTCTTTAATTAATTTACACATTAATTAATTAACACAAATTCGAGTATGTGGTCCGACTCTAATATAATGAATTCACACCTCAATCCATATACTATTTTCCCCGAGTCTATTATCCGACTCTAATTAAATTAATTAACACACCTATTAATTTAATACCTTCCCGAGTCTATCATCCAACTCTAATTAAATTAATTAACACACCTATTAATTTAATATCAATCCGAGTCTGTGGTCCGACTCTCATTTAATTAATTTACACAATACTTAATTTATACCAATCCGAATCTGTGGTCTGACTCTCATTTAATTAATTTACACATTAATTAATCCATAGCCTTCCCGAGTCTACAATCCGACTCTAAGTTAATTAATTACAACATCAATTAATTTAATATTTTTCGAGTCTACCTTCCGACTCTACTTTTATTAATTAACGCATCCAATAATTTAATAACTTGGTGTCACCCAACCATTATTCCCGGACTCGCTCACTTGGTCCATACCTTAATATTTTTCGAGTCTATGTTCCGACTCCAAATTAATTTAATCTCTCAATAATTAATTTAAATTAATTTAATACTTTGGTGTCACTTAACCAACATACCCGGACTCACTCACTTAGTCCATACCTTAATATTTCCTGAGTCTATGTTCCGACTCCAAATTAATTTAATCTCTCAATAATTAATTTAATACTTTGGTGTCACTTAACCAACATATCCGGACTCGCTCACTTGGTCCATTTTTACATCTCATAATTTCATTCTCACATATTTGCCCACAATGTGTTACACATTCATCTCCATCAAATCTCTCAATCATATTTACCTATAATTATCAACATACCCGGACTCGCCCACTTGGTCCATAATTAAATATTTCACTTCAATTCCTTTAATAATGTAGTGTCACCCAACTACAATACCCGAATATTATTCCTCGGCCCAATATCACTACTTATGAATTATTTCCCCAAATTCATTCATCTCATGACATACCGTTCACACCCTCCTAAACCCAATTATATCACCGTATAATTGTTAAGGAAATTTGTGCCACATATGAATTTATCACTAAATAAAAGTAAGGATTAAATCTTAAATAAAATTGTCTTTATATGCAAAACTGGCCAAACTGTGGACCGTCGATCGATTGATCCCCTTGGGTCGATGGATCGATCGAGCAGGTGATCGTCTTCCCCGACTTGCTGTTTCATCCATTAATGAACCCTCAAGCTTTTGGTTTCTTCCGAAACCTTTACCCAAATCACAACCAACATTTTTTCTATACAAGAAAAGGTTCTAAACACCTTAGAGACCTTAATCTATTAACAATTTATTCAAAACCCTAAGTATATCCGATTTGTGTTTTTCACCCGGGTCTGTTCTACCAAATCCGACCCTACCATATTCAGTCCATGTAATCACTATACATATTGTAATCCACTCTACAATTTAATCTTAAGAGACCCAAATTATAACTTAATATCCATTGAGTAATTTAAATATGCCCATTACTTTAAATTCATAAAAACCCAATTTTAATTTTGGTTACACACCCAAAATAAATTTTCATATACACACAGTATGATATGAATTGATTATCATCACTTTAGGAATCACAACAGTTAACCACCTGGAATTATTCATAGAGTCTAATCCGTTGGTGTAGTCCCATAATTTGGCTCCAAAATTCCCAAATTGGCTCTTGATTTGCTTTCCTCCAATTTCCTCTCAAACCCTAGGTTTAGAGTTGTGTTGACTGTCGTTCCCTAGTCTCTCAATTTGATTAAAAACCCTTAATCCCGTTTTTGGCCATCTGGGCGTAATTAAAATGACCAACTCACCCTGTGTGGGCGCGGCTACCCCCAAAAATATCCCGAGACCCAATTACTACCCCCGGGTACTCTTTTCTGACTATCTCGATCCATCCGGACGCAATCGCGCACTCAGAATTGTCATCCGAAATACTTTTTGATATTTCCAAATTTTGCCCTCAAAATGCGACACACGAGATTTTGAACCATTAAACTTAAAAGTCGCCAATTATAAATAATTCGGCTCACTCAAATAAATTCTCCAACTCATGAATTTAATTTTCTCCAATTTAAATATTCTTATAACTCCCAAAAATAATTAAATATTAAATCCTCAAAATTACGGGGGGTTACAAAGCGTTTTTGTCCGGAATTGAGCCAAAACTACAAAAGACTCAATTAAAAATTTGTGTCTTTACCGTGTTGATTTTGAAGACTTAAACAAAGGCTTAATTCGTTTGTCTAGCTAACATCTTCATGATACCCACAAACTCAATTTTAGGAGCTAACTTTACTAAATTGTTCATTTTTCTTTTTGTCTTCAGTTTCTTAAAGTTTTTTTTTAGTTTTTTAGAATGTTTTGAGATAAGACATGTTTATGTGGTGGAGTTGTGCCTTTAGAAAGTGTCTAAACAAGACATTTAAATTTACAACTATTCGTGTCTTTGGATTGTCTCATCTCTTTTAGTTAATTTTTTTCCGTTTAAAACAAATATTTCTATAGAATGTATGTGTTTATCAATTCATATATGTATTGTATTTTGTATTTTGAATATGTTTTGTTCAGTTTGATTGTTTTAATATGTTAAATACATAGTAAAAATTGGATTAGTTTGAGATTGTTCATAATAGAACTTTTTTAATAATTTATAAGTGATTATTTTGATAATTTCATGCTTAAAACCTCCGTCCGAACCCGACGCAAAATGATATGTTGCGTAAATTTTGGATCAAATTAAGATCGTATCACTCTTTCGTGCTAAAATTATCACCCCTAATTTTGAATAATTATTTTTACTCATATAATAAAATATAAAGCATAATATATTTACAAATTCTATTAATAATTATCAATTTATATCTAGAGTTGTTTTAAATAAATTTGAAGTTTTTCTTCTATAAAACACCCGCGCATCGCGCGGGTTACATACTAGTCTACAATTAATAATTGTAACACAAATAGAGTTATTGAAAAATTATTTTTAGTTTATCTTTATTATTAATTTTTAAAGAGTTTAAGAATTTATTATCATATTTAAAAAAAAAAAGAAGAAGCTTAAACTAGCCATTGGACTGTACTAAAGTTGCACGACATTCGGCATGTCACTTGCTCAGGAGTGTTGCATGACAATATACCTGCCGGCCGACTGCCAGATCTAATTAGCCAAAATCCTAAGCATGAAGAACCCGCAATAGCCAAATACGGATGTTGGGCTTATATATTTCCACCCCAGGACCTTAGCCTGGTGACCCCTGAATTATATATAATCTTATTTATTGATTTAAATAAGCACCATGGAATGGTTGCCCCGTCCATAGTCATGTTGCACACAAATAGCAGGCTTCTAAGTCAGCTGTTGAGCAACATATCAATGGATGTCACTTTCCAAAGTTGTCTGAAACCTAAAGTTAGGCAAAAAAATAAAGATGGAACTAAGTCATTCATGCCATAATTAATTGCAAAAACATCAAATGATGTTTGAAATTCAAGTACCTTTGACTCAGGTCCTTAGGCTTTAGCCATGTTATGGCCGGTAAAAAGTAAAATCCATATTAATTAATTGCAAAAGCCCATAAATATCTAGATATTACTCTTATCTGTTGTGCTAAACTTCAACCGACTAAAGTTTATTTCAAATTAATTATCTTTCGGCTTGGCCCTCTATGTCATTTTCGCTCAAAAGGCGAAGTTCAAGGACTGGCCAAACAATGCCGTCAAACTTGATAAACGACATTTGACTAGATTGAGAGTGGAAAAATAAATGAGATATTTGTTTTTGGTATCATATCACGTGGTGTCTGATCATCTTTAAACACACCTCGAATAATTTAGGTTCGCGGTTCGTGGCTTTTGCTGGCAATCATTATTTTGACTGTACCGGAGATTGAACTCGGGAACAAACCCAATTCACCCCCAAGATTGTCCCTGTGACAGCGTTATACCACTTGACCAAACATTATTTCTTTCTCTCTGTCGTGTTTGGTTCCCGGATTTGGAAGAAAAAGTATCGTGCACTTAAGTGATCACTTGTTTATGCTCAACATTAATAAAGACAAGGCATAAATATGATACGTGTCCCGCATTTCTCCCACTACAACCAGGGGCGGACGCACATAGAGCCCAAGGGAGGCCGCTGCCCCAGTTCAAAAGTTGAAAAAAGGGTTTTTTGGTCAAGATACAAACTTAAAGGTAACCTCTTATTATTTACAAAGGTGAGGGTGTAAGCGTGTAATTAATTGAAAAAAATTCAACCAATGTTTATACCAATGCACACACGACCAAAACACATTTAACATAAATCAACTCTTCCCTCTCTTCTCTCACCTCACTGTTCTGTTATCCAACCCTCCCCGCCACTCAGCTCAACCTCAACTCCCTCGCTCCTCCCCTGCTCACCTCACTGCCAGAACTATGCTCAGTAGCAGCGCTCCGCCCTCTCCCTGATCTGCCGGAAGTTCAATCAACAAAACAGCCTACATGTATATTTTTTATATGTTTTTTTTATTTGTGTTGCATATTTTTTTTATGTGTTGTTTGCCTATATGTCCTGCATATTTTTTTATTGTGTTTAAATTTATGTATTTTAAAATTAAAATCCTTAGACCGTGTTTAAATTTGTGTGTAAAACTAGTATAAAATTTGTATTTTAAAATTAAAATCCCTAGATTGTGTTTAAAATTAAAATCCCTAGATTGTGTTTAAATTTCTGTGTAAATTTTTAAATATAGAAAATCATGAAGAATTTTTTTAAACGGAAAAGAGGAGACAACACACAACCCGTTAGGGTAATATTGTGTTGAAATATTATAAAACAAATCCACAAACAAAGTAGGAATCCAAATTTAGTTAATTACTACCTCAAATATTTTTAAGGTTAAAAATTACCAAAAAAGTAAAAACAACCCCAAAAAACTGGCTCGGGATCTCCCGCCCCCAAACCCCCAGGCTTCGTCAGATATTTTTGCCACCCTTGACTCAGATTTCTGGATCCGCCACTGACTACGACGACAACATTTTTATATTTACAAATGTATCGTGTCTTTATTGGTATTGAGTATGAACATGTGGTGCCCTAAGTGCAAGATTCGTTTCATTATTATAAAGCTTAATTACAATTACCTCTTGAACCTTAACCCCATTTTCATTTCACCACCTGAACTTTTATTTTCAAGATTTAACTCCATGAACTACCAAAATGACTTCAATGAACTCATAACGTTAACATCGTTAAGTTTTTAGACGGGAAAAGGGTCATGTGCATCGCATGCGACTTTTTTAAAAAATATTTTAGTATTTAAAAATCTTTTAAATGTTAAAAAAGGAAAAAAAAAAAACTTATTCTCTCATTCTTCTCTGTCTTTCGCAGCCTATCTCTTATGGCAATCAAAGTTTCCCCCCCTCCCACTCTCTTTTCTCTTTCCTTGTGACACCCTACCTACTAAAATATCGGGTGGCCAGCCCGTAATCAAAATAAAATGTTGGTCTCATATATATGGCTCATTCTTAACATCATCGTCGAAAATATTTTTAAGTTACTAACCACTTAGTAATTTAAATAGACTGGTGCCAAATTTTATTTTTCATTAATTAACAACATGTAGAAATAAAATAACAATAACACCATCAACACATTGATAACTGAATCCAACACAGTTGAATAATATAAATAAAGATGACTGAATCAACTATCGGTTCAAAAATTAAATCCAACAATAAACTGAAATGATAATCTGGATACACAAAGTCAAATCCCTAACTGAATACTAAATCTGAGGCGACATGCCCAAATGAGTACTGAAGTAAGGTCCCTACACTAGGAATGAATGAATGAAGCGCCTAAAGCGAAGTCCTGCAACTTCCACATGAGCTACAGTTGCGCGTTACTCGATAGAATCCTCAAATTGGGCGTTCTTGTGGCTGGACACCTAAAAGGTTTTGAAAAAGATTTTTGACATGGATCAGAGCCCAAGTAAAATATTTTTAAAAATATTTAGCAAGCAATTAAATTACAATAATTAAATATGCATGCACACTCTTCATATTTAAGCTAGTGTTTCACTCTCTTTAGGTATAACCCAACCGTCAACTAATGTGCACACCTAACACTTGCCTGCTAACCTTCCTAGTTAAGCTACCCCACCTGACTAGCTGTATCACACCTCTTTCTACCTCAGTACTCTAATCCGAGTAGTCTTACTTTGATTATTAAGTTATCTACTCATTAGCTTATTAATAGGTTCAACTATATTAAATCATATAACGTTCACGCTTGTTATATAGGAAACTCCTTTTATATTCATATAACTTCCACACTAGTTATATAAGAAACCACTTTTTAAATCATATAACTTTCACACTAGTTATATAAGAAATACATTCACACTTATGTATTAATCTCGTATATTATTATGTACTCATATTATATAAGTACTCGTATACTACAACATTCACACACATGTCATGATAATAACCATCCATTCCCGAGTAATAACTCCCCGGATGCTTTCTCTAAAATGTTATCATGTCCCAAGCATGCTCACTCTAACCGACCACCTCAATTCGGATTAGCTGACACCGAACTTGGGCAAAAATATCGCAAACGTCGTGGAGACGGTTATATTTTCCCGAGAGTGAGACCGAATCATACGCAAAAATCTCACATCGAAAATAAATCACACAACAAAATCCTGGATAATATAAACTGGCAAATATACTCTCTCTGCGCCTCAAGCCAAGGGATTTACCCACATCGCGCAACCTCCTATGATATATATATATATATATATATATATATATATATATATATATATATATATATATATATATATAGAGAGAGAGAGAGAGAGAGAGAGAGAGAGAGAGAGAGAGAGAGAGAGACCCTCTCTTGTGAGGACTCCTTATGTTGCAGACATACCATTTTTTTAAAATAGTAAAAAAATGAATTTTTTTATGAAACTTCATGGATATAATATTCAGAGTGAGAAGATCATCTCTAATTTTTTCATAAAAAAATTTAATAAAAAAATCATTGAGATGAGGTGATTTGTAAAAAAGGTATAAATATGTATTTTCGACCGTTGAAATGTTAGCGATCATCTCACCCACTTATTGATTGAATTTTTTGATGAAACTTCATGGATATGATATCGACAGTGAGAAGATCATATCCATGAAGTATCATCAAAAAATTCAATTAATAAAGCGGATGGCGCCGACCCAACATTTCAACAGTTGAAAATGCATATTTATAGAATTTTTTTACATATCACATCATCTCAACGGTTTTTTTATTGAATTTTTTGACGAAAAAAATTGGAGATTATCTTCTCACCGTGGAGATCATATACATAAAGTTTCATAAAAAAAATTATTTTTTACTATTTAAAAAAAAATGTTATGTACCGGGGTCTACATCATAAGGAGTCCTTACAGGAGACTTTATACATATATATATATATATATATATAATATGATAGCACCTCAAGTCAGAGTGTGGTACCCGATCCGAACGCACGAACCCCCGAGTGGATAGGACGGTCCACGAACACTGGTATGTCCAAACAAAATAATATGATATATATTATATCCAATATGTATAAGTAATTACTCTATAACTAATTTAATCTAAGGAAATCTCCATACATATAAGTTACAACCCTCTCGACTTAACTATCACTACAAGAAAAATACATTTTTATGACGCTTGAAAAAATAATTTAAAGAAATTTATTACAAAAATGCCATTTAAAGGTTAATGATATTATTAATGTGACATTTCTAACATAAAATGTCATTTTAGACATATTAGTATTCTTTTTTATGATAATTAAAATATAAAAATCATGTTTGATTTAGATATTATGGCCTTTTTTAAGAGTTTCAACTCTAGGGTACATATTATGACCCTTTTTTGTCCACCAAATTTTAGAAGCGGAGTTTATTTCCCCCTAAAATATTTTTTGGGCTTTCACAACTTCTCGCTTCCTCCAAAACCCCTCTCTATCACGCTGGACTCCCTCTACCTCTCGATCTAATCTCCATTCTCTGGACTATCTTTTATCCGTTATCTAACGACGGTATGCTTTCTCTCTCCTACTTTAGTTTTCCTACCGTTTCAAGATTGAAACGAGATTGAAACAGCAGTTGAAATGCTTCAAGATTGAAATGATTCAAGGTTGAAATGCTTGAAGCACTTGAAATAAGATTAATAAAAATAAGAAGTAGTGACAAACCTCAACAATTGAAACGCTTGAAAGGTACGCTCTAATTTGGTGTAGTGATAAACCTCAAACTTTATTAAGCTGAACTCTTGAAGTAGCTGACCCTATCTTTGGGACTTTTTTACACTAAGGGCATATCAAGTGAACATGGTGTTGATCCTCATCTGCCAACCTTATATACATAAATTCCATCTTCATTGTATCGAAGTAATTGATAAGTTACACATTAATACTTGGATTTGGGATGTTGTTGGACGTAATGTCCAGGATTTTGGTGAGTTTTTAGTATCAAGGTCGCTTTGTCTAGATTAGTGATTGATAAATAATTCCATGATTATATACACAAACACAGCCTCGACACCTTTTTACTCGTGAGACACTTGAGGATCTAAATCTTAGTTTTGGAATAGTGTTCAACATACCTACTTCAAGTTAATTATTTTACCAAATCTTAGGATTATTCATCTCTTGGATGTTAATTTAACTAACAATGCTTTAGCGGGATGCAATTTATCAAAATTTTGATTGATTCGTGATGTTTAGATTGATTGTATTTAGGTTTTAAAGATGTGAAGATGATTGATTTTGATTTATTTTTGGCGAAATTTGAATTTTTATGAGGGGATGTTAAGATTGATTGTGTTTAGGTTTTAATGGTAATGATTTTGATTTTCATAAGAAAGAGTACACTATCATTTATTAAAGTGATTTTGAAGAAATATTTTGAGTTTTTGAGTTTTGGTTTTAAATCTAATAATTTTGATTTGTACAAGAAAAAACAGTTGGGTTTTACACATTTATATTTTTCAAAGATTCTTCAAAAAATGTTGAAAATCATTTTGATTGATTTAGTTTAGGTTATATGAAAAGCAAATACAAAAAACGCTGATAAATTATTATTTTTTTCGCCAATGCAAAAGACTTAGTAGCTTAAGATTTTATGACATACTGGTTAAGCAATTTTTGATTCGGTAAAGTGATTTGTGCATTTTTAAAGATTGTGATTGATTTGAGTTTTGGTTTAGAAGGTAATGAATTTGATTTTGATTGTATAAAAAACAAATGTAAGAGAGTGAACAAGTTGGGTTGATCTCTGTTGTACTATCAAAAGCTTCTCAAAAAATGTTTGCGAGTTTATAACAATTTCTTTAATCTGCTTGATCCATATATTAATTTCCTAATTTGATTTTTGATTTTGTAGAATGCAATTTATCAAAATTTGGGAATTCGATTCTAAGATGACCTTATTCAAATGATTGCCTCTAATGAAATAAATGATTGAGACCATGGCTTGAGTTTCTATAGCTAAAGAAGATGTAACGTTAGGAGTAGGGACCATCTTGCCACTAATAAGACTACCCATAGAATTCCTACAAATAAAACCATAAGAACTTTTTTTTGGTTAGAGCAAAAAAGATCCATCACAGTTTACTTTTAAGAAAGTGGGAGGAAGGGGGCGACCATAAGCTTGCACTACTAAGAGGCAATGGGGGAGCACTACTAGGACTGGGATAAACATCTTGTAGCTTTTACTATAGATTGACATTGAATTCATGTGCAAATACTGTTGCGTCTGGAGTATTTTTGTATCGTATTTCACCTAATGATACCATCCACAACGTTCTCTTGGGGGATAAGTATATACGTGTATAAATAACTGATGTTCACTCTCCCAAAGCGAATCTTCTTATACCGGTACCTAACGTGGACATGTATAATGTTAAAGACACAGACAATTCATATGTTTCTTGACCTAAAGAGTTTGTGTTGTCGCGTGTGTTGGGGTAACTTCCCTTTTTTTTTTACATTCCATGCCACATTTTGAATTCATTATCTATGCCACATTCAATAACTTTAGTTCATTATCAAATCCATGCCCATATCAAATCCATGCCCTACGAGATTTTTTTTTTGGAATGATTGACATGAGTAAGTGACCATAACATATTTTTAGGATTGTTGTTGAAAATATTTGCATTACAAATGCTGACTGGTGGGTGGTTGTATGTTGCGTATTATTTTACTGAATGAACGATGGAACATAAGCAAGTTTACTGAAGCAGCATTAGGAAGCTTAAGCTAAGGAGACCATAGAGAAGTAATGACACGTGGAGGAAGTTGAAGAGGATGAGAAAGTGCAAGATGAAAATGTTAGCTACTATTATTTTTCTTCCTGTTATGACATTTCCTTATGCTTGATTTCTTAATGTGGGTGTTATATAGTTCATATTCTTTCACTCGTTTTGTTTGTCCGTCTATGTGTAATCTGCTTAGAATTACTTTGAAATTATAGCTACTTCGACTTTCACAAATGAGATATACTTTCACAAATGATAGTAATGTACAAGCACGAAGGATAAGGGATGTTATAATACTTTTTTTCATAGATTTTTTAGAGGTACCTATATCAGTGTAATCCATTACCCCTCACATCATCCTAATCTAAAACCTTACTATTCTCATTAACCGTATTGGGGAAATGGTTGAGTGAACAATCATCTTGGTTACCATCATCATTCCCAAAAAATTTCTCTTTAATAATTTACTCCTTCTTCTTTGATCTTGTAATGATAAGTAATCCAAACACCATGTTGGTCATTAATTTTGTGAATGTAATTAGCAGCATTCCTAGCCTTAACTGTTGTGTGGAAGAATTTAGAGTTAACCTCACTATTAGTGGCCCATTTAATGTTAAATTTTTGTTATCTAATTGATCCAATTATGAAAATACCTTCTTCAACATCTATGTCACTCGGTGCATTACTGTTGGTCTCTTGTATGTTCAAGAAAATCCAACTGATAGACCCATCGTGTCTTACTGTGTCTTACTTTCTTACTCTGTTTGGCAATGAACACACGACACTAGTTTCACCCAAAATACCCGACTTTAGTTAGGGAAACATGTTAAGTGGAATCTCAGGTAGACCTAACTTCTTATTTCCATCATTTTCATTATACATTAAAAGTATATTCACCTTTAACTTTGTTTCTTTCTTGCAAAATATTTGAAAATATTAATATTCACCTTATTATTTGTCTCACTCCTTTGATATTAGTCTTCCATCATGGTTTATGTTTATGATTTTATGATCTCTAAGTAGTTATCTTTCTAAGATTGAACGCAACAAGTGCAGGATATGTTAAACGTAAAAAAGTTTGGAGGTGTTGCATTTAGGGATAAGGATTTCACGATTGCAGTTGATTATTATTCAAAGGTATGTAGTTCATAGATAAATTCATTCATTTACAAGCTCGCCATTCTTTTTCTTGAGATTTGTTGAATATGTTATTATATGATTTGTTAAATGTAAAATAACAATTAAGTTATATACCCATGATTTAAGGCTTACTGCATATCGACTTCTTTTTTGGGTTAATCCCACCTGTTTTGGGGATTAATCTAGTTACGAATCACATATACTTTTCCTTTGTATGTTAATGAGGGTTTGATTATCGTCTGTGTGGATTGATTTTAGGTCAAGTTTACTTCTTGATCTATGGGTATATCGGATTGGATTTTCTCGAATCAGATCCATTATGAATGGATCACAATTATGATGTTGTTGGTGTAGGATAGTTCATGCTTTGATACACAACATAGGATCACATGGCTGTTGATGGGATTTTAGGATCACATGTTTTGCTATTGTGATTTGAACGATGGGGATCACAGTTCACGTATTTTATCAAGAGGAAACATATTTTAGATATGCATTAGATTAATGAGTCAATGACGCTTCATCGCATTGACGGATTCAAGGTTAATTATTGGATTAGATCCAACAGTTCAAATACTTTAATTCACCAAGGTAGGCATATGGATTTTTAGTGTCACGTCGCATTCGTCAATTTTTCGATGATGTTTAATTTGATTGCTTGAATTTTTAGATTTGATTTCTAATCAGTCCTTCAAATACACTTCATGATAGGGAATTAATCTTCCATGGGGTTTTCTTTATGTTTTGGTTCCAATTATCCATCCAGTGATATTTCTGAATAGTTTTGGATATGTTTTAGTTAACGTGGATCCTTAGATCCAATAAATTTACTTTATATGATGGTTCAGTTAGGCAAAAAAACGTTGACATAAAATTAATGATTGGAATTGCAAAATTCTTGCCAAAGATTTATAGTTTGGTTTTTACTAAAAACAGACTCATTAATTTGGTTGATATTGATCCACTCTCATCCCTAACAAAGTTGTAGTATTTAGATTGGTGGTGAGAAAAACTGTCGAAATAATGTTTACTAGCGTGGCTCTTAAAACCTCCCAGAGCACCCACCATGGCTGAGCAGGTTAGGTTCTTGAACATGTGGAGCTCCACTAAAGAAGCAACGTTAGTCTTGAGGACCTTTTTCACCATGTCCTCTTTGATGATAGCCTTTCAAACTACGGACTTTCCTCTTCCTTTAATCCAGTTCACTAGTTACCGGATAAGCCAATAACATCCATGTCAGGGAAATTATTTTGAAGGAAGTCTAAAACATTCTGAACACCATGTTTATCCCCATGGAATCCCCCATGCTATAACAAAACCTTATGTAATGATTATTTCCAGCAACCGCGCATTTAATGCTCTGCAATAACTTGCTCTTATAGATTGCAACTTATGGTAAAATAGAGGGCAGGTTATGGTAAAATAGGGTGTCATACTAAACACGTATATTAATAAACTCATCTTTATATTAAAAGTACCAAACAACTTTGAAAACTCTTGTAGTATCTTAATAAACTCATTTTGTTCCACTTGTGAGCTCGATCCGAATGCGGCACGATAAATAATATCGCGTGTCATGCCAAACACGAGATCGCCCATATTAACGACTAAGTTAGTTTTGGATGTGATTAGCCGAACCATCGAGTTGACCTCTTCACGAATAGAGTCCCATGACTCGGCCTGCTTTCGGCTAAATAGCTTTATTACACAAAGCTTCCTCATCCGGCATAAAAAAGGGTCGTAGTGAGAAAAGGCTATATCAGCCTAATCATAAGTTAAGTAGCTTATGGTTATAAATGCTAGCTGGTTTGACAAAATGTTATCTTGGAATTGAAGAACTTGACAGGAAATTTCTGGTAAAAAACAACCACTATATGGAGAAACTCCTTACGAAGGTGAAATATCCCACCATATTGTTTTCCTAGTTTACCTAGTTCTCAATGCGTTAACTGGTCCATCAGATCCATGCTTCCAATCACTGGACACTCTTTTAGTTCTGCTTCTATGCCTCATAAAGTTCCAGGGATCTATCCAGCAATATTCTTGAAAGTTGATTCTCAGTTGATTGTTGGCCATTTGATTATTCAGACTCCCAATTCTCAGTAAAGTTCTCAACTGTCAATAATCTCCGTCTCAATGCTTTTAGTTCCAATTCTAATGACTCTCTTACCATTCTATGTATTTTTGCTTCAACTTCCATTTCAAAAACCTATTTTCTCCAATACATTTATGGTACACTCAATCTCCTCAACAGAATGTTCCAAGATCTTAACCTCCTCTTCCTTTTGTTCAGCATATATCTTGGTTGCCTTAGAATGTGGTCTGATGGTGATTACTCCAAGACTTATCCATGGACCTACAACAACTGCATAGACCATATCAAGCCATTTTTATACCAAATAATGGAAATTATTCACAGACAACAAGAAGATTTTAGGTATTAAGGTCTTATCTTATTCTTTCATCTCTAAAAGTAAAAGTTATTACATTGGTTGGCCAACGGCCTTATTTATAGTATATGTTAGCAAGATATAAAAAGACTGAAGAGGGTCCTTAAAGAATATGGAGAGGATTATGCAATATGAGATTCTTAGAGAGCTTTCTTGATATATTGTAAATACAAGTTTTTATATGTAACCCTAAGAAAGTAGCTAAGTGAGTGTTTGTATTTTTATTTCAATTTTATAAGTACATGCTTGCTATATTAGTTTATATAATATTTGTTCTCAAAGATGGCATCACTTCAACGTTCATGAAAAAGCAATACTATTGATAGTTTGGACATAATATGTTGGCTGGAGAGCAACTAGTTTATTAACACGTCCACTTAATTTTTTTTATCAAATACTTTAATTTTACATGTTATATTGTTAGAAGTGTACATGTTACAATAATGATCCCTTAAGTGGTGTTATTTGAGAAGCTATGACTAACCTTTTTTACCTTGAAATTAATAAAAGGGTATTACATAACTTTATAGGATTCAAATAATGCTCTACATGCCTAACATCTGAGTAAACTGATACTTGAGAAAAGAAGTAATGTTTTATTGGGACACTTAGAAAGCATACACTCTTGTGAATCATTTTCTCGAATTGTAATTGATGAAGCTCATTATGTAAGCCAATTGGGACATGATTATAGACCAAATTATCAGGTAGTAGCTTTATAAAGCTTTAGACTATATGTGTTGATTTATACTCCGTTCGAACCGTTATAATTTGATTGCTCTTAGATTCCACATTCTATCATATTATAATTACCGTTATAATTTTATCAATATTCATATATGACCATAAAGCTCACAGTTATATTGAATGATTTTACATGTGTCATGTCGTGGTTTGTCATAAGATGTGATCTAATTCTACTCATCTTTCGCATGATTTCGTCTCATTGAGGACAAGATAAAAAGATATGTGGGGTGTTGAAGGATGCTTTGAATAAACAAGTAAAACATCTGTAAGGTTATCTTCGGGACATTTCTCCACAGATTTATCTCTACACCATCAATGTTCCTTTCTTTGGGAAATTATTGGCTAGATGCACGGGTTCTTTACATGAATAACACTTATTGGGAATTAAAAATGAGGAGGTTGAGTCGTTGATGTTGGAGTTGTAGTCTTGGATGATGAGGGTTCAGCTATAGTTTATGTTCTACTGTTTGTAGAGAATCATAATTTCCCTTAACAGTAAGTCAACCTAGATAAATCCTACTGTTAATCCCCAATGTAACGGATGATGCCTTGTGCTTTTATCAGAAATGCCCTTGTACACTTAAGCGGGGCCACATAATTTAATGGAAACTAAAAGCACGCATCTACGTTATCACAAACTTAGTATACTAGGTGCATTGGTGGATCTGTTATTCAACAATACTTTATTGTGACCTCATAATTCAATATCAACTAAGAAAACACACCTATGTTCTCATAAACTATTATACTAGAAGACCTTCCGCACCGTATTTAGTCAATCACTAAAATCATTGACATCCATCTTGTTGTCTAAAGTGGGAATATTCACCTTAAGACCCCCTATGAAGTTTCCATCGGATGGCAGTTGCAAATCGCCGGAGCAGAGCATTATGCGAAGGTTTATGGCAGTTTCAAATCACCGTTCTGTTTGTGTATTACTCTTATTTGGACAACATTTGAAGTTGTGTGAAGGTTTATGTTTAAAAAATGAAAACCATCACCTACGAAATTGTGGAAAATGTTTATTTGTGTTGAGTGTTTGTTCTTTTTGCACTGATGTTTGTTATGTTTGTGCATTCTTCTCTGTTTTGGGGGTAGTTGCACTATGAGTAAGATGGGAAGATTATGCCACTTTTAATAATATATGCGTACTCATATTGTGCACTACTATTTTTTCAAGGCTCATAATTATTAACTATTGATCATTACTAAGAATTTCATTAGTTGGTGATGCTAAAAATAACAATAACTCGATAGACATATTATAAAATATTGGTAGAAGGTCACATTTGGTTTCTGTGACATTGAGTTTCAAGTTTAACCATTTTTACTTGATTGGTTCATTCTTTATCTTATGTTTATAACCCATTATATTTTATCTTATTTTATATTATTTGCAGGTTGATATGGGTATTGAAAGCATCGTCTTGGGGCTTTACTGAAATAGGTCGAGACCACGATAATAACCTTATTTTCCTAACTAAATTAGATATTGATATGAGACTTGGTAGATTACGAGTTTTAGGAGATGAGACAGTGGAAAAAATCTACCAGTCAAATGGATCAATAATATGGAAATCACCTTTGGGGCTATCGAAGAGGACACGTGCTAATACCGTTACTAAAAAAATATCCTTCTTAGTGGAAGGATGTGTGTCGGGTCTCAATAAATGCAGGGAGTATCATCGGCGCCATAGGGTTTGTGAGCGTTATTGAATGTCATGGTTGGTGGAATGCACCCGATCCTACCTTTTTTGTTGGTCGAGAGTCCCATTTAACTACGTCAACCATTTCAACTGTTCCACTCCGTCAGCCATTTCAAATTTAGTATTTCTTGGGAACACATTGGGCATCTTGTGGATGCTCATGGTCCCGCATCTTGATACAAGTGAAATTAAAAAGGGCTTCATGGCGATCCAGCATCCTGGCAATTAGAAGGTATCGTAGTAACCTGCTATGAGCTCGGGAGCATGGGACTACAACACAACATTAAATCATGTGTGTTAGGCTACAATAATTTGTATGTACTAGTGCAAATTAGTTTGTGCATAGTGCAACTGCTGCTGGTGTATATGTGTGAAAAGCAGCAATGTTCTAGCGAGTGTTTAAAGTAGCTTGTGCGTTAGGCTGCAAGAATTTATTTAGGTGCAAGCACGCGAGCACACACATGCTAGTGTAGCAGCATAGGCTGCTGAGAGAATATGTACTACGTAGGTGTGGCAATAATGTTTATGTGTGTGTGTAAGTTAGTGTGTTAATAATAGGTAGGTAGGTGCAGTGTTTGTGTGTGTATGAGTCACAGTACATCAGTTATTTCTTTTGTGAGGTGTGTGTAATGCCACATATATCAGGTGGTGTGTATTTATGGTGTAAATAAATAGTATTTGGAGAACCCCCGATAAAGGGGAAGGCCCATCTTAAGTCGTAATGCCGTGTGTTAAGATTTTTAAGGGCTAGAAATCCATGTGCGCTTGGTTTTATCGATATCTATTTAAATAGGAGGATGGTGTGATGTAAGTTGGTCCTAGCGATATCTATAAAAATATTAGACGTCAGGCCTGTGCAAACGTTGATGTCGTCCTCCCTTGCTCTCTCAGTCAACATTGGATCCTTTATCATCCCCAGTTGAATATCGCAACATGGTTGGTGCTTTGCAATATTTGTCTCTCACACGTCTATATCTATCATTTGCTGTGAATCAGGTATCTCAATTTATGCACTGCCCCGCATAGATCATTGGTCTACTATTAAGCGTGTGTTGAGGTGTCTCAAGCATACTATTAATTATGACCTTTCTATCTCTCGCTCCACTGATCATTTCCTCTCCGTCTTTTCAAATTCTTACTGGGCAAATTTTGTTGATTATTGGAGTTCTATAAGTGGTTATTGTATATGTCTCGGCTCAAAACTTATCTCTTGGACCTCACGTAAGCAACCTACTATTGCTCGTTCCAGCACTTAATCGGAGTACAAGTCTATTGCAAATACTATAACTGAAAGTTGTTGGTTGCAATTGCTGTTTCATTAACTTTGTTTTCCTCTACAACATACTCCTAAGTTATGGTATGATAACCTTGGTGCCATTTACCTCGTTACAAATGCAGTTTTTCACGCTCGGACTAAAAACGTCGAAATTGATTACCATTTTGTTCGTGAAAAGGTGGTCGCAAAGAGTTGGATGTTCGTTTTATCTCCACTGTTGATCAAGCTGCTAACATATTCACCAAGCTGTTGGGTTGCTCTCGTTTCTTACTTAGGCTTATAATTTAAGAATGGGTAATTAGGTTTACTGATTGCCTCAAGTTTTTTAGTGATTGGTAATAATCTCGATTGGTACGAACACTTTCACACCATGAACCACGACACTTAGAACTTCGTCGCCATATAATAATTTCCTTGCATAACGGGTGCATAAAATTCTCTAACCAAGTTTGGATAACAAGCCCCAGTTTAAGAACAAAGACCAGTCCACCCACAATTTCTCAAAATATGAGGCAGAGAAGTCTAAAATATATAATCAAAATTAACAGGGCATTCCCAGTGTACAGAGCACTTAGAGAACAACTCATAAAATCTGAAACGGGTGCATAACGGGTTCAATGATCAGTGGAGATACATGATATGGAGGATAATTTCCAACGTTCACCTTTTAGTTTTTGTAAATGGTGATGTTTGCGACATCTTTAAGGCTTCCAGAGGTATAAGGCAGGGAAACCCCATATCTCCTGCCTTATTCATTTTACCATTGCGGGTTTCTCTATAAACATTAATACTCTTCAATATGAAAGAAATTTTAATCCATTTAAAAACTCTAATATCTTGCCCCATTATTACTCACATGGCTTTTTGCAGATGCTATTCTTATCTTTAAATCTGGAGGCCCCAAATCTATTAGCACAGTTCAAAGTGTGATCAATAGATATGAGTAGTGTTGGGTCAATCTATTAATCATTTAAAAGGCATTTTCTTTATATCTTCCAAAATGAATCAAGCTAGGAAACTTCAAATATCAACAAAGCTTAAAGTGATCTACGTTTTTGCCATTATCTTTGTTTAGCTATGACTTATGAATCACAGTTCTTTATCATTTATGTTTACTAAATTATTTGGGTATCAATTCAGTTATGAGGGAAGGATGTAACCACAACGTCTCGGGGCTCCAATTTTGTATCTTGAGGGGGTTCTTACAGGTTGGCTATAGTGATCATTTACATTGTGATTCAGATTTTATGAATGTTAAGATAATTGTGCTATATTGTTATAAATCCCCTGTCATGGTGGACAATTATTACATAGGATTAAATGTCCTCACTCTATAGATCACCACTTACTCTGTTGTGTTACATTTACAAGGATCTGACTGAAGCATACGAGCGAGTGTAACAAAGTTGCCTCTTTCTATAAAAAGAACAAGATTCTTTGCATCGACAGCCCACTCAACGAATATATTATGTGAAAACCCCACTTCTAAACTGGCCATGGATGTTAGAACATTCTCCGGACCATCTTATTTAGTACAATCTCATATGCTTATTAAGCACAGTATTTTATGTATCTCATTACTACAAAATTTTAGAACAAATTTTGCACTTAGGGGTCCTGTTATTTTTTTTTATGAATTCTAATAATTCTCTTTTTTAATTAATTATTCATTAGTACTTCTTTTTGTATAGATTTTCAGTTTAACATTTTTGTTGGACTGTTGAATTTTTATAACAGGTCATATTGTTTATGGTGAGGAGGGGGATGCTTTTAACATATTATATTGTAAGAGCTTGATTGATTTCAGGCTTTTATACCAGTTAATCATTCAAATTGATTTTAGGTCTGGTGTTTTCTTTACCTTTCAGGTGTCTTGGACACAAGGTTTTCGCTGGCATGACACAAGGTTATCCTGTCCAAAATTGGGCTTTATGCAGGATGGTTAAAATGAGTGGTGGTGTGTTGTGTCAAAAGTTTAATTTTTTGTAATTTGGTAATGTTGTTAGCTGACTTATAGAGAAGGTATTCCATGTTGACCTAAATAATGAAAAAATTCTCTTCAAAATGCAATGTATTACGAAATTCTCTTCACTTCTATACCATACGCACTCCATTCGTTTGGGGTTGGCCTTAAACTTCTCCATATTCTATTACCAAATCATGAACTCTGCTAAAATCTATGCATGTATTTTTATCTTTTGGAATTATATCCGCTGAAAACCCATGTATTATTTGTTGAGTTGCCAATATGTATCCTAGGGCCTACCACCTTGCCAATGAAGCATTCGATGAAGATATATCAGAATTGGATACTGTCAGTGAGGAATCATATCAAGATAGCACATTAATTATGCAGTTCTTAAGGGACAACCTCACCTTATGGACTTCTGACATCCCGAAGGATGGAGGTACTCTTTTTCTTCTGTTAGAACTTATGGCATAGAGTTTTACTTCTTTGTGAATGTTTTAAGAACTGTTAACTTTCCACGATCATGATACATTTGTTTATTCTATGTTTCATGATACATAGATGTTGTTCTTTATTAGTGGTAAGTTTAGGTGACTCACCATCGATTCTATTTCACTACTTGAGCTGAGTTGATTTATTAAAACAAATGGTTGTCAATGTTTTAACAGTTTCGTTAATAATTTTATTGAATACTGATCCAAGATGTGTTGTATGGATGGAGCATATGAAATGATTAAAATTTTAAACTCTAATACTATGTATGAACTTTCAGCAAGGCATGGGTGCCTTTTAATGTTGCAATATTCTTAATCTCAACTACAATTATTTGAATAATGCCTATATGGTATGCAACTAACATCTTTTATACTATGTAATTGTCTTTTTTTATGATTTAATTTCGTGAATGTTATGTAGGCATGGGTCAAGGAACCAAAAACTCTTCAAGAATCTCGTACACATGGCATTCAAGAGAAGATGGATCAAATGAAGGAGTAATTACATGAATTATTTTATGGTATGATTAGACACTACATACCTAGAAGTTATATTTTACTAAAAGTTTAAAAAGTTATCTACTAAGCTTTGTGTTTTGGTTGTATTAAAGCTAATTGATGTTGGGGATTTTTTTTTAGATTCTATCATATGTTTAAAAACAGGCGCGCACGATGGAAAAATAAACATCTAGAGAGATTATAATGGATTTGGAAGTTAATAAGTTCGATAAGGAAGTTTTTTTTTATTCAAATTTTTATGAACACATGATTCTGTGTTTCAAAATTATTGTCTTCGAGTAATTTATAAAGTCAATAGTTTAATGAATTGGGTAGGTTTCAAATTTGGAATACACAATTTTTAGTGGAAAATTGAGAAGTTTATAAAGAGCACACACGAATGAGTCTTTTTGAATATTGCTTTTGGAGTTTTTTTCCTATTTCTTAAACATGTAGGATAGTCCTATAAATAGGGGAAATTCTGTCCAATTTTTTTAAAATTGTTTACAATAATTTTATTTATATTAAAAATATTTTCGACTTAAACTAAACACAACTTAATACTTTGGAAAAGTTGAAATTCATGTGTGTTTTACATTGCACTAAAGATTTATATATGATGTTTTGAACTTATGCAGGAGCATCTACTTAGAGGCATTAGGAAGGTGTATCACTAGCAGACAACATGATAGTATACCTAAGCGGGGAGAGGACTTCAGCGCATTATTGCTTAAAATTATGAAGAGATTATTTCGACGGAGGAACACTTTATTTTCATAAATAAATTTAATTTGGTTGATGTGTTATCTCAATTTAATTTAATTTAGTTTTGTTTGATGTGAGAAAAAAAAATATGTTGGTGAGAGTGTTGTATTTTTTGGCTAAATGGTATAATCTATAATGTATCAATTGTAACATTGAATGTGAAATAAATGATTCTATCAATTTTGATTTTTGTTTAGATTTATTTGTCAACTATGATATTAATATTGGTTATTAAATTTTTTTTATTATATGTTTAATTTATGACCGTTCATGTTAAACCTTCATGTGATGAAATATTTTATATGGCCTTTTTTAATATTTGAAAATTGTTTGTCATGACGCTTTTTTAATTCAAACATGACATCTTATAGAGTATATTATGACCATTTTTTATAGTAGAAACGACACTTTTGAAAAAAAAGCCGTATATCACCATTACCTAATAAGAAACTTTTTATGGGTATCAATTATGAGACCCAAGCTTATGATGCTTTTTATTGAAAAATAAAGCGTCATAAAATGTATTTTATGACTTAAAAAATGTCATAAAAATGCTTTTTTCTTGTAGTGTATAATATGTTAGTCAATTATTTCATAACTCATTTAAAGACATTGTCTTACGACTACTTCCCGATTAAATATTAAGTCTCATAAAATTCTTTTTGGACTTAAATAACATTTGCTTCATAATTTATTACTTCTTTAAAGGTATTGGTATAGCTATTCCTAACTAATATTTCTCGAAATACTATAGGCATAGTTATTCCCAAACTAACCTTCCCAAAATAATATAGGTATAGTTATTACCAAACTAACCTTACCAAAACATTATAGGTATAGTTATCCCCAGCTACTCTTACCCATACATTTAATAATCTTAGCAGGTTATCCTCTTGACTCAAACTTTAATCATTCTAGATTATTAATAATTACTCACTTCTTGATACCTTTTAAATAAGATTTATATGTGCATATATAAGGAGTCAACTAACGTGGAGAAAGATTTGTATGTACATATATAAGGAATACTCTAATATGGTTAAGTAGTATTAGCCAACTATAACACCCAGACTCACTCATTCGGTCTGTATCCTTACCCTTCACATTTCATTACACAAAATCCTACTATATATACGTGTATCCTTATAAGAAAGTGTTTGTATTGTTATATTTAATCTCGAGGAGTAGGGACGCTTACTTTTGGAATTTAGGGTGGATAACGCTTATTATCGAGCAGAGAGATATAACTCGTGATTAATTCGCGCTAAGAAACTAGTGATAGTAAGGGGCAGCGTATGGTATGATGTCTTTTGTAACATGAGAGTGTACGAGTATAATTTTATGTCAGGAGAAGAGAATTGGGGGTATGTGATATGAACTGGGAGCCTAGCAGATCTCTACGCCTGGAAATGTTAGGTATTAGTGTATGAGGGGGTTTCCTTATTTGGATTTCTCTTTACGAGACGTCCCACGCATGAAACTTAGTGTAACGTTGGAAATGGGGAGATGTGTGGTCATTAGGACATGGGTTTGGTACCCTGGTTATTATACATATATATGGTTATAACTGTGAGTTGAAAGTTATATTACGATTTAAGGCTAGTGGAGTCAGGTAATATTTGTGCGATTAAGCATGGGTACAAATTGTATGGGCTCCCTCGGTAATTAATTTAATTTTAATATAACTCGCGATTATAAGGGGTAAATATATATGTAACGATCTTAGGGGCATGTGGTGCAACCAAAATATGGCTTGTGATTCAAGTGCAAATCTATCGCAACAAGTAATATCCGGTAAGTACGGAATCGTGATCCACAGGGATTGAAACACTCCTAAGAGAACTGGATTAGGTTAAAGAGATTCTCTGAACGTCACAAAAGTTAAAGTGTAAAAGATGATTTAATAGTTTGGAAGAGTGATTGAGACGAATCTCTAAACTAGCATACTATTGATGATAAGTTAATTAATTAATGATTACGGAACTATGAAAAGAACAAACATAAGTTTGACTTCAAGAGATTCAAGGGATCGAGGATCATTCTCCCACCTTGGATTCACAAGGAAGGGGATTATAGGGCTTGGTTGAAATTAATTCTAATCGAGCATAACTAATTAAGTCCGAACATCAACCATGTAGAGACTGAACTCAACAATGGAGGATTAGGGGTTAATTAATTATTGCTAGATGGGTTGGGTTTGTAGTTAAGCTTCAAAAACTAGCTCTCGCATGACAAGAGAAGTTAAGAAACTATGATACTCCAAAACCAACACATGAAGTTCCATTAAAACAATTAAAAACCAAACCCTAAATATGAAGTTCAAGCATCCAAGGTGGGGTTATGATGCCCAATCATAAGTCTAGCCACTCATAATAGAAACTAAACTACACATGCTAGGTAACAACATAGTTAAGTTAGTTATCTAGTTTAAACACAAACCAATGCAAGAGATGGAATTAAATGCAAATTAAAGCTAGTTGAACAAGTAGAGAAGAAGTAAATGAACCTTTCTTGCATTAATAACAACAATTCAACTAGTAATCAAAGCTTCACAAGTTGATAAAAACCATAAATGAACTTTGACCTAGGAGAGAGAAGAGAGTGTTTTTCTATATCACCAAAAATCTACCTAAAGTAATCTATATCTACAAAAGAGGAAAAACAAGGGATATATCCCCCAAATCTAACCAAAATGGCAAACTAGTAATAAGAAGAAAGCTAGAAATGCAGGGCCGAATCGATTCGGTGCCAAATCCGAATCGATTCGGAAGTGTAGAGAATTGCCCCTGTATGAAACCGAATCGATTCGGTAGTAATGGCGAATCGATTCGGGCCTGCTGTGAGAAGGAGAGTTGCCTATATATGCATTAGTTGTCCCATGATTCACCGAAACTTCCGTAACTTCTTTGTTCGAGGTCGGATTCAAGTACCGTCGGAGGCCATGCGAAGATAAGAAGAAGGTCTACAACTTCTGTGAAGAAAGCGGGATCAAAACCCGAGTGCTGAAATTACCAAAATGCCCCCGACTGTGCAAGTGTCAACGGAACATTTCCGGATCAAAAGCAAACTTCCCAAAATGCATTCCCGAGACCTATAAAAGCTCAATAAAGACACATACAAAGTATATATGATGATTTCAGGGGTTAGTCAATAAATGAGTATAAGAACCGGGAATTACATGCACGAGAATGCTAGAATGTACAAATTAACGGGGTATAAAATACAATAAAAGTGACGAATCACACCCCCTAACTTATACATTGCTAGTCCCGAGCAATGAAGTATGAAGGAACAAGGGCCAACAATGCAAAAATGCCACTTTCGTAGGCGAACGATTGCATTTAGCGCATGCAATAAACCGTTTTTAAACCCCTAGGTGGCCCTAGGGGACGAGTGAGGTCTCGTGAGGATTTCCAGGTATGACACCCACAAACATCAAATCAACTCATACAATGATACGGAAAAATTCAATGCGTAGCTCAACAAATATCTAAAGAGCACAATTTATCAACAAAGTGAACGAAGCTCACACAAAAGACGGCAATTATCGGCATTAAACAAATAACTTCAATAAAAATCGAAACCATGGAAATGCGAAATAAGCGGACACATGTGGTAATTTAGATTTGGCAAAACTTTCAAAATCCATATAAATGCTAAGGCATGCATACTCAAGTTCTCTCCGGTTGTTACACTCAACAAATGAAACACTTAGAAATGGGATGTAACACACACGGGACATGCGGGCATTAAGTGTAATTGTAAAGGGAAACTAGGCCACACACATGTCATCAATGAAGAACGCAATATAAAAGTGAAAAATACAATCTCATGAAAGGATATCGCCTATTAACCAAGAGAAAAGCATTTAAACGAATTATTGCTAATGTTCGACCTTTGAATTACATCACCCTAGTTACAAATAGGACTTTTGGGGTATAGAATTTAGGCTAGGTTAGGGTTAGGAACAGAAAGGGATGTGTGTAGGATCAAAGGAGATTTGGGAATAGCGCGCGGGATAATGGATTTAATGGGCAATTTAGGAATCGAAATCAAATTCCACAAGCAATGTATTCATGAGAGTGAGACTTTGATATTCATGCACATGGGGAAATGGGAAACAACAAGGACCCATTTTATTCGATACTTATTCTTTTCTTTTCTTTGATTTTCTTTTCTTTGATTTTCTTTTCTTTTATTTTCTCATAGCTTGATTGCAATCCATATAAACAACATCATTCAATCCCGGGAACAATCCTTAATCAAGGTAAGGGAGGAGTAAATAAGGGTTTAGGACTCCAATGTGGAGTTGGACAAGGGATTTGGGGTCGAAATGAAAGGAATAATAAGGCTCAAGGGGGTTGACTAGGGGAAATATTTAAGGGAAAGGTCAAGGTCATATGGGTTAAACAACAAGGGCCTATAATCCTTTCCTAGAGTTTCACGTGATTCGCGGAACTCAACACCATTGAAAATCATGCTCAAGTGATAAATCAGTTAGTATGCAATCAAATGAAAAGAAAATGAGATCGTCAATGAGTTCATTGACAAGAAAGAGATAGAGTGGGTGTATACGCTCACAAATGATGATAAGTCTCAATTTTCACTTTTGTAAGGGCATAGCATGCGCCTTAGAATAACGAATTCGAAACACTTTAAACCAAATCATAAATAATTATTTGTGTATATGCTCAAAGCTTCACAGTTTAATTTTATGATGCTATTCATAATGCAAACAATAACGGGCTAAAGGGTAATAAATCAATGACTCAAAGCATGCTTCATAGCTATACAATAGGATATTCCGATCATATAAGTAATCATAGTAGATATATATTTTATTTATTTATTTATTTATTTATTTATTTTTATTTATAAATACATAAATAAATACATACTAACATGAAAACCGGCATCAAAATTGTAATCCATACCCCCTAACTTGAATGAAACATTGTCCCCAATGTTAGTAGGGATAAAAAGGGAAAAGGGGTTAGAAAATAGTCACCTCGTAAGGAGTAACTCGAGAAATGCGCAACGGCATGCCTGTTACAAGTTAGTACCATAAACAATAATATATACAAAAGAGATATATACAAGAACAATTATGAAACTGAAAATGAGTAATTTCATTAATATATACGAGTTGTGTACATGGGGCACAAAAACCAAAATTAGAAAATACAATCAATGTACTCTCTTCCCCCCACATCAAGACACAACTACAAAATTAGAAACCCCAAAAATAAAATGAAGAACCATAAAAATCAGTAGGAGAGAAAGTAGGATGACCGCGGCCTACATATCGTCCGGATGGCGGCGCGGGGACTCGGGCGCGGGGGGGTCACGAGGGGCATATGGGTCATAAAGGTACGGAGGCATAGGAGCCTCGCCCCCTCGGAGATGTGAAAATAGGTCCATCTGCGCCTGAGTAATCATAGAGATATCGCGCTCATAAGCGCCCCGATAAGCAGTAAAATCGGCCTGGAACGATGCAAAGCTCGACATGTAAGCACCTCGAAACTTGGAAAAATCCACCTGTAACTCATCCATCCGCACCCCGAGATAGGAGATGGGGTCAACAGAAGATGAGGCAGGAGGTGGGACAGGATGAGGCACATCCGGAATATCCGGCATAGGAGCTTCCGGGGCATCCGCATCGTCAGGAGCAACAGCAGGAGCATCCAACATTCGCTTCTTTCTCCTCTCCCAATAATCCTTCCCAAGACTCTTCTCAATGGCCTTCTCGCCAAGCAACTTGGTAAGGCAAGGAATGTAGTCCGTACTCGCCACCTCGCAATGCACATCTCTACAAATACGGGAAACCAACCGCACGTACGGGAGGGTAGTGGTACCCTTCTCACAGTAAGCGGCCTTTAGCATTCGCTGAAGTACCAATGCGGGAAGGTTGATAATGGAATTGGCGTCCAAGAGATGGTAAAGGAAGTGGGCCTGGGCTGAGCGAAGAACAGCCTTGGTCTGGGTAGGCGTGATGGAATTTACGGCAACAAGGTGGACGATGCGGTGGTTGTCGGGCATAAGAGATGTGGGGAAAGTCTCCCCAGCCCAAACATTCCCTGGCGCCAGACGCGCAATCAGGGTCTCATTAGTCAGCCTCCCCTCATCGTAGCAAGGGTAATCAAAATCCTCGGGGTTGTCGGCCCCAGTCAGATGCAAAGCCAAGAGAGGCTTAGAAATAGGAATTCGCTTACCCCGCACGTAAGCCTCGAAAGTTCTGTCCCCAGTTGGGACGAGAGATGCATAGAATCGACGAACGTTCTCATAATTGACATCACCCGCCCGGGCAAGGTGAGATTCCCAATTAAACTTCTGAAAATACCGACGGACAGAGGCAGGGAAATCCTCAAGGTGCACAGGCCTCTCAATAGTAATTGGGCGACCCGAAGGAAATTTAGCATGGAACCAGTCCCTTTCCTCCTTGGAGCGAAAGGATTCGAAACCTCCCCGACCCGAAATTATATTGGATGTGGGCTTGGAGATCGAAGAAACCTACAAAACATTAATTTAATACACACACCATAAGTGCGATGCACAAAATCAAAGTAATGGTGAAATAAGGGGAACTAGGTTCGGAGGGTGTGCGTTGGGAAAAAGTGGTCGAATTGACGCTACCGACGCACACCGCACTCAAACAAGGATAATTCAATACAAATGTGCGATAAAATGTGTGAAGATGAAGCTTTAGCGCACAAAATCATCACAGTGGCAATTTATCGAACACTTAGCATGCAATGTATAGAAAGTAGGGTTAAAATGACATTTTCAATGTGGAAAAACCCCAACAAATACTACTTAATCATCAAAGCAGTTTAGACAAGTTGTATTTGTTGGTTTCACATCACAATCAATGGGAAAATAAGGAGTTTCATGCAGAAAACATGTGTATATTTCAAAAATACATTTAACCCTACTTTCATTCCAACAACACTAAATGAGAATTGATATTGATTTAATAGGGTTGAATTAATTACCTTGGATGAGGATGCCTTGGAAGAGGAAGCCATGAGGGAGGAGAAATGTGGGAGAAGGGAAATGATAAGGGAGAGGCAGTTTTCGCAGGCTAAGAGAGTAGAGAGAATGAAAAGAGTGTTAGAACAAAATATGGGATTTTTAAGTGGCAGGTGCCTCGAATCGATTCGGTAGTTAAACCGAATCGATTCGCTACTCTCGAATTGAACACTGGAAGGGGACGAATCGATTCTGTATTAATCCGAATCGATTCGTGAGAAGGGACCTGACACTTTGGACAAACCGAATCGATTCGGCAGTAATGGCGAATCGATTCGCTGCACTCGAAATTTGCTACTGGGAAGGGTCGAATCGATTCGGTATTAATCTGAATCGATTCGGGAGATGGGACAGGACTTTCTACTAAGCTGATTTTTCAATTCCGATTGGTTTAAATTTTGGGGCCACCTTAACTGGATTTCTTTGGACCAAAATGATGTACCATAAGTATGTAACTGGTCCGGAACCAAAAATTTGCAACCCCACACATGCCGGGGGTTGCTCGGCACCAAAAAATGAGATTTCACCGAACCGAATCACCCCTGCTAACGGGGCTGCTGCGTACGATGTACGATTGTAAATCCGCAGAGATATTAGGACTTACTTCACTATGTGAACACCTATCCTTCCCCTCGGTCTGATTTTGATCCAACTAAGGCTCATACACTTATCACTTATATCGGGTTTAAGATTGCAGGATATGACACCTATCCAAAATGGACTACCCCAACCACTGGACCCGCGTTTCGTTTTGAAAATCGGATTAAGATTTGAAAAAGGGGGCCATGGGTTCTTACAGTGACGGACCAGAGGGTCGGTGCACACATCGATAGAGACAATTTCTACCCTATTTTTCTCCGAGCAACTCCACCTACACGGGATTGATGACTCTGTGCAAATGTCAGTTTCGAAAGTGATAGAGTCATCAATTGGAGTGGAATCAAAATTGCTCAATTCATCCCCAATTTTATGATTTTCTCCTACGCCAACCTCGCCAAGCATGTCAAAACACACATCCAACACGCTCCATTCAATCTCTTCCCTCGCAATCAAATCGTCGTCCACACAAATCGTTCCAATGAAATTCACCTCCCTCACGCAATCATCTTAGCTACTCGAGAGGTACGACACATTGAAAATATTGACATCTAATATCATATTCCCAAAAGACAAATTCATCTCACCATTCCTACAGTTGATCGAAGCATTCGCGGTCGCGAGGAATGGTCGTCCTAAGATGACGGGAGGTTGATTGTTCGGGCTTAAGACAGGTTGGGTATCATGAACGATAAAGTCGACCGGGAACACAAAGGTGTCAATCTAGACGAGGATATCTTCCAAGACGCCCCGTGGAATTTTAGTGGAGCCATCGGCCAATTGGATTTTAGTTTTGGTAGGGCTAAGTTCTCCCAAGTCCAATTGAAGATAAACAGAATAAGGCAAGAGGTTCACACTAGCTCCTAGATCAAGAAGAGCGCGATTAATGGCGAAGTTTCCGATCATACACGAGACAGTTGGACACCCAGGGTCCTTAAATTTTGGAATCGTGTTGTGTTGTAAAATGGAACTAACTTGTTCAGTCAACTCCACCTTTTTGTGAGAAACATGATTTCTCTTAAAGGTGCACAAGTCTTTCAAAAACTTGCCATAGGAAGGGATTTGCTTAATCGCGTCAAGGAGAGGGAGATTGATTTTTACTTGTTTGAATGTCTCCATGATTTCTTGATCTTTGTTGGGTTTAACAAAGGGAATGAGTTTTTGAGGGTAGGGTGCGGGAAATGGACAAGGACTGAAGTTTTCAGCCCCTTGGTCGGCGACTTATCCCTTTCTTTTTAGGAGTCACTTCACTCACTCGGGGAGTTATTGTGACCTTGTCGGATACTTTCGGGAAAGGTGGAGGTGGATTTTCAATCACCTTACCACTCCTAAGAGTGGTGATGGAATTTGCATGTTCCATAGACCTACATTGATCAGAAGGAGTAGAAACATCGGAATTCATGCTATTTTGCCCAACGGGCCCATGAGGTTGTGACGGGAATTTTCCTTTTTCGTTCACACTCAAAGAAGCAGTCAACTTGGAAATTTATTTTTCGAGCCTAGCGTTTGTGGCTTGTTGAGAAGTCACAAAAGATTGAAAAATTTCTTCTAGAATTCTCTTGTTCGGGTGCGCGTAGGCAGGTATAACTGGTGGATGTGGTCCCGGAGGGGGACCTTGCATTACAAATTGGGGAGGAGGATGTTGGTTGTACGGTTGTTAGTAATTCTGAGACGGGGGAGGACGAGATTGTTGATATTGGTAACCAAGTTGGTTACCCCAAGATGGATTAAACCCTTGGTTGGGAACGTTTTGGGATCTTCTAAAAACTCCCATAGCGTTCGCTTGGTCATGGAGGATCACTTTGTAAGTCGGAATAGTAGGACACTCTTGGGTCGAATGAGCATTAGTGTCACAAATGGCACACAACTCCTCAATTACGGAATGAGTTTGAACAACGGGATCTCGAACCTTTGAACCGAACTCCTCAACTTTCTTAGATAATTTATCTAATCTCATTTTTATCTCAGCCTCGTCAGTGAGGTGATACATACCAGGGTTAGACGAGGACGGAACCGAATGTCATGAACTGGTTTTGTTCGGATCCGAGGTATCCCATGCTTGGGTGGTCTCGGCACAATATTTGAAATGTGCCCACGCATCATCGGGATCTAAACCAAAGAACTCACCGGAGCGCATTGTCTCCACCATTTGTTTCGCATTAAGTGTAAGCCCATTGTGGAAAAATGAGATGAATCTCCACTTTTTGAAACCGTGGTGTGGGCATTTATGAAGTACCTCATTAAATCTGTCCCAACATCGCTCGAATGATTCACCTTCGGTTTGAACGAATGTTTGGATTTGACTCTTTAAAGAGTTGGTGCGATGAGTTGGAAAGAATTTTTTTAAAAACAGCGCTTGCATTTCGCGCCAACTCCCGATGGAATTAGGAGCCAAGGACCAAAGCCAAGTTTTGGCCTTGTCATTTAAGGAAAATGGAAAAAGTTTGAGACGTGTGACATCTAGAGGACAGTTTTGATCGCTAAAGGTAGCGCACACCTCCTCAAACTCTCTAACATGAAGGTAAGGTTGTTCACTGTCCATGCCGTGGAAAGTAGGAAGTAATTGAATCATTCCATTACGAAAATGGAATTACGCGGCATTGTAGGGAAAAATTATACAAGACGGAGAGGTGGTCCTCTCCAGTTGTAAATAATCACGCATGGTCCTATACGGGGGGTTGGGTGCAACCCCTTGACTTCCGTGCTCACTAACATTATCGGCCATGGTTGTAGGATCGGAGTGAGCCCAGGTATACGAAGAAGACGAGACCGAACTAGAACGAGAAATTATTGGTAAGGGTCTCCAGTAATCCGAGGGTTCACTAAACGATGGTTCACGAATAGGATTCAAATTGCTACTACTCGCGTCATGCATTTACAGAATTTTGGATTGATTTTTTTGGAAACCGTGATGTCACGGTGACCACAGGGAACGATAGTGTAAAGAGAATTTCTAAAACCTGAGATGGTTGCCAATCCCCGACAACGGCGCCAAAAACTTGGTGCAACCAAAATATGGCTTGTGATTCAAGTGCAAATCTATCGCAACAAGTAGTATCCGGTAAGTACAAAATCGTGATCCACAGGGATTGAAACACTCCTAAGAGAACTGGATTAGGTTAAAGAGATTCTCTGAACGTCACAAAAGTTAAAGTGTAAAAGATGATTTAATAGTTTGGAAGAGTGATTGAGACGAATCTCTAAACTAGCATACTATTGATGATAAGTTAATTAATTAATGATTACGGAACTATGAAAAGAACTAAGATAAGTTTGAGTTCAAGAGATTCAAGGGATCGAGATCATTCTCCCACCTTGGATTCACAAGGAAGGGGATTATAGGGCTTGGTTGAAATTAATTCTAATCGAGCATAACTAATTAAGTCCGAACATCAACCATGTAGAGACTGAACTCAATAATGGAGGATTAGGGGTTAATTAATTATTGCCAGATGGGTTGGGTTTGTAGTGAAGCTTCAAACACTAGCCCTTGCATGACAAGAGAAGTTAAAAAACTATGATACTCCAAAACCAACACATGAAGTTCCATTAAAACAATTAAAAATCAAACCCTAAATATGAAGTTCAAGCATCCAAGGTGGGGTTATGATCCCCAATCATAAGTCTAGCCACTCATAATAGAAACTAAATTACACATGCTAGTTAACAACATAGTTAAGTTAGTTATCTAGTTTAAACACAAACCAATGCAAGAGATAGAATTAAATGCAAATTAAAGCTAGTTGAACAAGTGGAGAAGAAGTAAATGAACCTTTCTTGCATTAATAACAACAATTCAACTAGTAATCAAAGCTTCACAAGTTGATAAAAACCATAAATGAACTTTGACCTAGGAGAGAGAAGAGAGTGTTTTTCTATATCACCAAAAATCTAACAAAAGTAATCTATATCTACAAAAGAGGAAAAACAAGGGATATATCCCCAAAATCCAACCAAAATGGCAAACTAGTAATAAGAAGAAAGCTGGAAATGCAGGGCCGAATCGATTCGATGCCAAATCCGAATCGATTCGAAAGTGTAGAGAATTTCCCCTGTATGAAACCGAATCGATTCGTTAGTAATGGTGAATCGATTCGGGCCTGCTGTGAGAAGGCGAGTTGCCTATATATGCATTAGTTGTCCCATGATTCACCGAAACTTTCGTAACTTCTTCGTTCGAGGTCGGATTCAAGCACCGTCGGAGGCCACGCGAAGATAAGAAGAAGGTCTACAACTTCCGTGAAGAAAGCGGGATCAAAATCCGAGTGATGAAATTACCAAAATGCCCCCGACTGTGCAAGTGTCAACGAAACATTTCCGGATCAAAAACAAACTTCCCAAAATGCATTCCCGAGACCTATAAAAGCTCAATAAAGACACATACAAAGTATATATGATGATTTCAGGGGTTAGTCAATAAATGAGTATAAGAACCGGTAAATACATGCACGAGAATGCTAGGATGTACAAATTAACGGGGTATAAAATACAATAAAAGTGACGAATCAGCATGCGAGTAGGGAAGTATTCGAGGCTTGGAGTACTAGATTTATCTGAATTTTGAGGACGAAATTCCTTTGTAAAGGGAAGTTTGTAACACCCCGTATTTATGAGGATATAAAATTTAATTAATTCGGTGATAAAGGATTTAATTAATCTAGAGGATTCAATTAATTTGGTGGATTAAGAATTAATTAATTCAGGTTATTTAAAAAAAAATCACACGTGTCATAATTTGAGGTCGAGATGGAGACTTTTAGTAAAGTTACTCAGATGACAATTCTGAGTACACAGTTGACTCCAGAGGGGTCGAAATAGTCAGAAAAGAGTATCCAGGGGAAGTAATTGGGTCTTGGAACATTTTTAGGCATAATCGAGCCCACAAGGGGGTGTTTGGGTCATTTGGGCTTGACCCAAAAGCTTAATTTTGGGATTTACAGTATTTAGCCTAAGTCTAAGAGGGTTGGACAACTAATATCATCCCTAAGAAATAAAGAGGATACAAGGGAATAAAGTGTAGAGCTTTTGGAAGCCAAATCAAAGGATATTCAAGTGTGTTCTTTGTGAATTCGCCTCCTATAACGAAATTAGAGTTTACAAACCTAATCAGGCAAGTAATTAGCTTGCTTTCAATCTAAATTGTAGTATTTCAATTCATATCATTATAGGTGTGATCATAATGATTCAAATGGTGTGATCATGATAATGGGTGTGATCATATGAGCTTTTGGGATGGGTTTTCACACAATTCATATCATAAAGATTAAAATGGTGTGATCATGATAATGATTAAAATGGTGTGATCAAAACAGATTTTGATCACACCCACTATGATATGAATTGAAATACTACAATTTAGATTGAAAGAAAGCTAACTACTTACCTGATTAGGTTTGTAGAGTCTATTTTCCTGGTAGCAGGCGAATTCACAAAGAACACACCCGAATCACCTTTGATTTGGCTTCCAAAATCTCTCCACTTTATTCCTTTGTCTCCTCTTTGTTTCATAGGGTTTAGAATGACATTAGTTGTTGTCTAACCCTCTTAGACTTAGGCTAAATACTGTAAATCCCGAAATTGAGCTTATGGGCCAAGCCCAAATGACCCAAACACCCCCTTGTGGGCTCGATTATGCCTAAAAATGTCCCAAGACCCAATTACTATCCTCGGATACTCTTTTTTGAATATTTTGACCCCTCCGGAATCAACCGTGTACTCAAAATTGTCATCCGTGTCACTTTACTAAAAGTTTCCATCTCGACCTCAAATTACGACACATGTGATTTTTTTAAAAAATAACCTGAATTAATTAATCTTAATCCACCAAATTAACTAAATCCTCAAGACTAATTCAATCCTTTATCACCGAATTAATTAAATTCTATATCCTCATAAATACGGGGTGTTACATACTGCCCCCTTACAAAGGAATTTCGTCCTCAAAATTCAGATGAGTCTAGTACACCAAGCCTCGAATCCTTCCCTACTCGCATGCCCCTAAGATCGTTACATATATATTTACCCCTTCTAATTGAGAGTTATATTAAAATTAAATTAATTACCCAGGGAGCCCATACATTTTGTACCCATGCTTAGTCGCACAAATGTTACCCGACTCCACTATCTTTAAATCGCAATATAACTTTCAACTCACAGTTATAACCACATATATGTATAATAACCAAGGTACTAAACCCATGTCTAATGACCACACATCTCCCCACTTCCAACATAGCACTAATTTTTATGCATGGGATGTCTCGCAAAGCGAAAACCAAACAAGGAAACCCCCTGATACATTACTACCTAACATTGCCAGGCGTAGAGATCTGCTAGGCTCTCAGTCCATATCATGTAACCCCAATTCTTGCTCCTGAGATAAAAATATACTTGTCCACTCTCATGTTACAAAAGACATTATACCATATGGTGCCCGTTACTCTCACTAGATTATTAGCACGAATTAATCACGAGCTATATTAATCACGAGCTATATCTCTCCTCTCCACGTTAGTTGACTCCTTATATATGTACATATAAACCTTATTGAAAAGGTATCAAGAAGTGAATAATTATTAATAATCTGGAATGATTAAAGTTTGAGTCAAGAGGACAACCTGCTAAGATGATTAAATGTATGGGTAAGAGTAGTTGAGGATAACTATACCTATAATGTTTTAGTAAGGTTAGTTTGGGAATAACTATACCTATAATGTTTTGGTAAGGTTAGTTTGGGAATAACTATACCTATATTGTTTTGGGAAGACTAGTTTGGGAATAACTATGCCTATAGTATTTTGGGAAATATTAGTTAGGAATAGATATACAAATACCTTTAAAGAAGTAATAAATTATGAAGCAAATGTGATTTAAGTCCAGAAAGAATTTTATGAGACTTAATATTTAATCGGGAAGTAGTCGTAAGATAATGGCTTAAAATGAGGTATGGAATAATTGACTAACATATTATAGTTAAGCCAAGAGTGTTGTAACTTATATGTATGCAGATTTACTTGGATTAAATTAGTTATAGAGTAACTACTTATACATATTGGATATAATATGTATCATATTATTTTGTGTGGACATACCAGTGTTCGTGGGCCGTCCTATCCGCTCGGGGGTTCGTGCATTCGAATCGGGTACCACACGCCGACACAGGTGGTCTTGGCGATTGTGTAGGTGATATAAGTACTAAGGGGAGGCACAATCTACGAGGAGAGTAGGTGTTTGTGACCCCCCACCCAATTAAATATCGGGTGCCCAATCCTTTATAAAATTTAGAATAGAAGGTCCAGCTGGTTCATTGTTAGCATCACTGTCGAAAATCAATTTTCGTTTTAACCACCAAATAATTAATTAAGCTAGTGTCAAAACATTTATTAAATTATATTAAGTCCATTAATTTAAACTATTAAAACATTCACCATTTTCATTCATAAATAACTAAGGAATGAAACATCATCCACCTGAATATAATAAACTGGAATAATCGTCCCAGTCGAATAAATATCAAAACCAACAATAATAAATCCAACTGAAATGGAAATGCTAAAAGAAATAAGTACAATGTTAAATGGACATAAACAAACTGAGAATGGGCGACACATTCCTAACTGAGAAGTTTAAATAGTAGAACTGAAAGGATAGAAGTGGAGGCATTTAAATGCGAGGACCTGCAACTTCTACAATGGCTGCAGCACGTCAAAAGATCCAATGGTCTAACCCCGGTGTCCCTGTGGCTGGGAACCTAAATAATACAGAAGGAAATAAATTTTTCAAGAGACGGTTTAGACCCCGAGTGTAAAATATTTAAAACAATTTAGAAAGTAATTTAAAGATAATGTAAAGAAAATATAAAACACATGTTAGATTTTCGCACACTGACTTGAGATTCTCACCCCTCAACTAATGTGAACGCCTAACATACCGCTAGATTACTCTAGACATAATTCTCATCTGACTAATTTGTAGGTATGAACTATCTTTCTATCATTTGTATTAATATACCTAAACCCCCCTTTACCATTACTATTCATTGTTCTCAAATATACTATCCCGAGTATAAGTTTCACAAAACATGTTTAAGGGTTCACATACTTAAGTTATTTAATAATTCATCAATTTCTTTATCTACAATTATCACAGAGTAGATAATATTACAAGCATATATACATAACTATCATAATATTATATATATACCAAAACAATACCCCTAGACTCAGCTGCGGTGCATACATACTCTACTATCAAGTCCCGTTACATCTTGTACTAAGGAATAATGATTCGGAATCTCTCACGAACCATCGAAATACAAATCACACATATTGGAGGTGAGCATGATTCCAAGTCTATGGGCTACTCACTTACCCATGCACCCATATGACTGTCATCACTATCATTCTCACAGATAGCTCGTACTTAGGTTCCATGTTCTGAGGTACCAAATATAAAATCCCCCCAATTGGGCTCATCAGGATAAGACTATCCCCTTTCCTAAATAACCTCCCATAATAGCAAGCAGCGTAGGTGTGTTATACACATAGTAAATCAATCATGTAGGTATTCACACAACCTATTCCAATTAGTAGGTATACACAACCTAAATACATATTCGTATGTGATAAACCTCTCCCCACACTCCTGATATTATTTAATTACGATTGTTCTCTCTATTTTTCCTCATGTAAAACGATTCATAATCCCAAGTATCTTTTACACTAGCTAATCCCACTTTTATACTACTAACATATCATAAGGAGTCACAAAATACGTTAGAACAAATTTACCAGAAAAATGAACCGATCCGGTTCTGAATGATTGGTTCAGTTTGGCCTTTTCAAAAATCTTTAGGAAAATAGACCGATCCAAATTTGCAAAAAAAAAAGAATTGATCCGGTCCTGTAGAAAACGAACCGATTCGGTCATGTAGAAAAACAAACTGATCTGGTCGACTTCTACCTCCTGGAACTACATCTTCCCACCATTAATGATACTAAAACCTCTACAGAATAGTCCCAAACACCAATCCAACAATTGTAATCGATGTTTTGATACATTTATATGATTTATAACAATCTAGAATCATTAAATCATGCATAATTCTTAGTAAATTTCGAAATCCCCAAATTAGTTCATTAAACCCTAGTTCTTCAAATTCACATTAAAGAATACCAAAATTTTCAGGTTCGTTCATCATAATGCATTCTCAATTAATGATTTCTAATCTACATACATGAAGAGTTCAACCTAATTATCTCCAGATTCTAATTAGTTACTCTAACTCACCAATTTCATCAAATAAACACAATATTTATATTCAAATTGAACTTAAGCTAACATGGGTTCCATTATTACTCTAAATTAAGAAAGTTTAACACTTGCCTCAAAAGTTAAGGTCTGATCCGTTGGTGTAGTTGGTATGGTTGTGTTCCACGTTCTCCAATCTATGCGGTGGTGGTCTCAGTGGTGCAAGATGTTCTTATTAGATTTAGACTCCTAGAATTGTCTCTCCCTCTTCCTCTGTAACTCCCCCTTGGATTTTGACGATGATAAACCTAATCTCCCTTACGTAACTGACATAATACCTCTCCTAATTTCATAGGTAATTAATTCCCAAAAATAAAAATTACCAAAACGCCCTCCCGGGATACTGGTTAGGCCTAAAATTGCCCCGGGACCCAAACTAAATCCCTCGGTCCCAAACTAAACCCCCGGGTAGACTTTTCTGACTATCTCGACCCTTACATACTCAATGGTGCAGTCAAAATGACCATTCAGATTACTTATAATTAATTTACTTCTATTATATTAATTTAGTCCCGACACGGCTAACACAACTTAATTATTGTAATTGTTGTATTTCTCACGCGTCTCAAGATTAAATGAATCTTCTAAGGGCACTGAAACTCCTTTCCAACGATCCATCCCGTGTGCGATTCCGACTTACGGTACAGACGAACGATCTATTTTACTCCGAAATATCACCGAATGCTTCTAGGGCTTGGTTGACCGAAGTCAACTCCCCAAACCAGATCAAACTCTTTGGAATGTCGAAGTACATATCCTAACCTTTCCAATGATCCACCCTGTGCACTATTTGCACTTACCATGCGGACGAACGATTCGTTTGCTCCTGAAGATTCCCCATCTAATGGATCAATGAATACTTCTGAGCCATATTTGACCCAAATTCAACTCCCGAACCCAAGAGCGGTCCAAAGGACTTTCGATGGTCTCTGAATTACCCTTCCAACGGTCTTCCCCGTACATGATTCTGATCAACGGTTTGTATTCTGCAGCCAATTTTCCGAAAAGTCCTGAAAGACACTGCCAAAATGGCAGGTCCCAGACCCTGCCTATCGGCATTGTTACTAAACGCACTTACCGAATGGTAGGAATAGGGATATGTCGATCATCAATGCCCTGGGCCTATAAAAAGGAGGCATGTCCTCACTTGCAAAAGGGGCCAATATCTGATAGATACCACTCTCAGCAATTCCAGAAAACCTCTCTCGAAGTCAGCATGATTTCCACACCCAAATCCCTTTCCAACCTTCACTTTTCATCATCCTTTTCATCAAACTTGGTGAATTAACCACTCTCCATCATCATCCAAGTGTAAGGGATGCTCTCCAACATTCAAGATCAAGCTTAAGATCTTCAAGAAGGTCCAATTTTCTCAACTATCTCCTTAAATTCACATAAATTCACAATAACTTGTTTTATTGCTTAGAACTTTTATTCTCTCATCTCATATATCCTAATATTCTTTTTATTTAGTATTATTAAACATCTCTTATTTTCATATAAGTAAAAACCCAAAAAACAAGAAAAAGAGGGTTTGCTCATAAATTCCAAATGGGGATTCTCACACTTTTCTTACACTTTTCTCACAACTAAAATACTTTTTCTACACACACACACAAATAAGAGAATCCCCCGATTGGATTTATGGGATAAACCCCACCCCTCGTTTTGCATGCGAACTACGTGGATTTGATGCCTTTATAGGCTACGTAGGCATCTCGGGGTAAAACCCGAGACTCGAGTCCTATTTTTACTTTTTCTCTCATTTTCTAGTTTCTCTAAATGAACTCTCTTATATTATATATATATACATATATTTGTTCTTAGAGACGTATTATCCCACATGCATTATCGTTCCATCATAGCGGTCAATGTAAGGATAAGCGCGTAAATCCTGTTTTCTAATATTTTTATACCTTCCTACGGATGACTCGCTTTACCTCTTCCATGGTACAAGTCGATGATTCCTATCTCCACTACGTATACACATGCACACATATCATGGGGAAAATAACAAAAACCCATGAGAGACCGAAAGGGCGGAATGGGTGCCTAACACCTTCCCATTTCGTAACTTAGCCTCCGAACCCTTTTCGAATCATTTTTGGTTTCGTATGCATTAGTATATCTTTGGATGTTGTCCCCCAGGATGGCTTCCCCCTTTTCTTTTGTCTGTTTTGAGTAAAATAGACTGGAGAATCTAATCTCTCTACATTTTTATACCTCACCCAAATGACGCCGGACGAAGCGCTCCTAAGAGGGACGCGCCGAACCTAGGATCCTCCCTCACATGCTCTCCCGCCGCGAGGATTGGGGGATGGCCACAGTGGCGAATCCATTAGGGACTTTCTTTTGAGGGCTAGACTCTATTTACATGGATTTTATGCTTGTTCATATTTTCCCTATTTTTGCATGTTCCCCTTTTCCTTGTATCTTCCATACTTATGCTTCTATTTACACACTTGTAGAAAATTCTCCACGTACACTTCGCACCATGTGCACCTAGGATCACATATATCCACATGTTGCATGCATCACCCATACTCGGTGTACCATTGGACATGTACTTTGCTCCCTGTTTGTCATAATCGGAAAAGACATTCTCATAAGATACTAATAAGAGATTAATGCATGATTCACAGGACATCACCAAAGAGCATTGTTATTGACCAAATTTTTACCCAGCAACTGGAGGGTCACTTCGTGATGGGCGCTGGTTCGGTAGGGCGCAGTTAGCATAAGTGATATGACTCTCACCTTCCATTGGCCAAGTACCTTCGACGTATATCCAACGGTTCCCCCCGCATCGTACCGCTTGACCGATGTCATGACGGGACGTATATTGTAGGGAACTCATTCACGTACACCGAGTATATCGAATTTTCTCTCACACATACCGTCCCCACGAGGTATATGATGCATAAATTCATGTACAACCAGGTGTATCAAATGGCTTTTCCACACATACCGATTACCCATAAGAGCAAGACATATATCGTGGAAGTCACGCCAAATGAGGGAACCCTTTTCGATTCACCTAACCAACTGCATACCCGCATATATGTGTCAAGACTAGGACACACATGTTAGATTGCCTATTTCTACCCGAAACTTTGCCGAAATTCCAGGTCGGCCTACCACCCAAATTTTTGTGCATTTTTAAAATGGGACCCTATCCGTGAGCCTAGTCACAAGTCCAGCCATAGCTTCGCATATATTACAAACCCAATTTTTTCAGGCTCAGATCCCGTCCGACATTTCATTTTGAATTTAGGAGAATTTAATACAAGTGAGAACATAATAATTATAATAATCATGCTGAGACCGTCTCCTAAAACAAAATTCTATTTTTTTATCCAAAATCCAAAAATATTTTTTCCTTTCCTTATCAAAAATCCAAAAACATTTATCCTCTCTTTATCAAAAATCCAAAAATATTTTTCCTTTCAATCTCTAAAAACAAAAATGTCAAGAGTATATTCATCCCTCTTTTTCTCAAAAATAAATCCCATTTTACGCCTTCTTAGGTCGATCGCAATCCCTTAGCCTGGCTCCTTATTGGGTTCGGTCTTCTGTCAAGTCACCCAGGAGTTCCGTCCGTTCCCCTATTACTACTTTCGAGTCCGGAATCCATTCTCTTTCCACGGAGAACACATATCAATTCCCCATTGTGCAGCCGGATCTGATGGTAGTCCTAGCTCAGCTTGTGTCCAAGATTGACAACCTCCAAACTGAGGTCCGATAGATGCAACGAAACCAGGTTCCCATTCCTCAATAACTTGAGGTCCTATTCCCTCATGCTATGGATCCACTCGAGTCTATCTGGGTTCCCGAAGAATATCAACACTCTCCATGTACCCCTCCTATTAATGGGTCATCGCCTGCCCAGCTTCCGATACCGAATCTTGCCTAATATGGGGCCAACTTGCCTATGATCATTGATCCGAAGGAAGAATAACTAAACAAAGTCAAATAAGACCTCAAGACGCTCACCAAGAAGTTTGACCAAGTCAGAATCTTAGGGAATAACATGGACTACACCCACATGTCTCCTTATCCTAAAGCGAGGTTACCCGAGAAGTTTAAGATGCCAAATATCGAGAAATTCATAGGAAATGGACCCCCAATTGTTCATCTTCGAAGTTATCACCATTCCATGACTCTACTAGGGGCTTCTAAAGAAGTGATGGCCCAATTGTTTAAGCAAACTTTGAAGGTCCCTCCGATGGTTTTTATCTCTCGAAGAGTCCAGAATTTGTAGCTGGGAGGATGTAGCTCGGGAAATCATATCACAGTACAAATGCAATGAAGAGATTGAGGTCACCCACCGTGATTTAGAGCTGCTCAAACATAACCCTGGGGAATCAGTTTGTAACTTCATCGCGCGATGGAGGGAAAAAGCAGCAACCATGACCAATCGGCCGTTCGAGGAAGAATAAGTCAGTATAGTGAAGAAGAACTTCTTACCCCATTTCCGAGCAATGATGGGAGGATAATACTATCACCACTTTCGAGCTCTCAGAGAAGCAGGAGTAGAAATCGAGGAAGGTCTTGCTAAAATAGATGTCGAACCAAAGAAGGTGTCCGGACAGTTCACCCTGAGGAAATATGACAAACCTTCCAGTGTTACAGTCTCAACCATCAATAACATCTCTCAACTAACCACCTCATGGGCACCAGAAAGCCTCCCAGTCCTAGTCCGAAAGGAATACGCCAATCTCCATGCTCCCCTCTCCAAAGTTTATCAAGCCCTGCTAAGCTGAAACATTATCAAACCTTTGGATCCCCATCCATTGCCAAATCCACTCCTAAGAAAATTCAAGGCAGATGCCCATTGTGCCTTTCACCAAACTGCTGGCCATACCACTGACCAAGTCTTTCACCACTGAAACATAATCCAAGGTCTAATTGATCAGGGTACCATCGCCCCACCAGCCAATCCTAAGCCAAACACTACTCACAACCCACTTCCAAATCATGCTAATGACATCTTTCTAGAAGAGAACCCAAAATTTGATCCCTCAACTAAAATCACACCCATATACTCTCCTAAACCTCTCCAAATTTGCCAATATTTCCTTCTACACCCTAATAGCCTCGCTGATCAGCCACTGTCATTCCTTAACAGAGCATGCATCGCTGTTCGTACCCATTCTGAAAATGGAAGCATGGAATTATTAGAAGTGTTAAACCAACTCCTAGAGTTCGGGATGAAATTTCCCTTACAGATGGTCATTGATTGCCAGAGGTTCAGTACACTGTTCTTAGAAGCATGAAAATGGACCCGGGAGTCAAATAGTTGGGTAGTACCAATCGATGAAGTCAACCTGGTTGATGTCATCCAGAGTATGGAAAAATTATTTAGGCAAACCAACAACATTTATAGTATCACCGAGTTACTTGATACTCTGAAGCTACAGGGGTGCTTGGTCCCTTCACCCTTACACATCCCTACAAAATGGGATGACCTGTATGAAGAAGCCGTTGAAGTTATGGAATGCATAGACTTTACATAGAAAGACATAATTGTTTCCATCGGATGGGGGGAAGAATTTAGAGATTCGAATGAAGAATAAGCTTTCGAGAAAACTGGCCCGGGTAGCCGACATGTGTGGAATGATATCCTTTGAAGAACTCCTCGGAGAAATAAATAAGGTGGAAAAACAACTCGAGATCGATAAGGAAACGGGATTCATATTTTTCTTTTCTTTAGTAAATCACATAACCAGATCAGGGAGGCATTACCAGATCCCAAACTCACTACCAGCCAATGACAAAGGGAAGGGCGCTGAAAACCTTCCTATGCTAGAAATGACCCTTGAGGAGAGCAAGATCCTCGATCAACTGAAGAAAACTCATGCTAACATCACTCTATGGGGGCTTTTCATGTCTTCTCAATTATATAGAAATGCTTTGATCAAGTTGCTCACTGGACCCATAGTTCCTCCTACTACACCAGAAGAAGCGGTAAATTTGGTCGGATCCTTAACCTCTACCCGAATGCTATCCTTTTCTGAAGAAGAAATCCCCAAGATTGGGCCAAACCACAATCATGCACTCAACATATCCATCGAAGTTATGGGGAAGGTTGTGCCACTCTCTCTTGTCGATAATGGATTTGCCTTGAATGTCTACCCACTGAGAACCTTCAAATGTTTAGGCCTAAAAGAAAGCGACCTTGTTCCAACCTCCACTGCTGTTCGTGCCTAAGATAATACCCATCTGGAGGTGATGGGATCCATAAAGCTTGTAATATGGGTTGGCCCTATAAACCCTGTCGTCGAATTCCATGTTTTTGACATCCCATCCTGTTTCAACCTATTGCTAGGACGACCTTGGATCCACAGTATCAAGGGCGTGTCTTCCTCACTCCATCAAAAATTAAAGTTCTTTACTGACGAATGGGTCATTACTATCTTGGGCAACGACAACAATGCCGATGGTGCAAGTACCAGCAGTCCAATCCTTGAGATATAGCACGGGTCAAATGATATGCTCCTATAAGGTTCAGAGTTGAACCACTTCTACTCCCAGCTGGGGAAAAATTCAAAGAAAGGGTTTGTCTAGAATACGACCCTCATGGAAACGTCAATGTTATTAAGATATTTAGAAACATGCACTTCATGCCCGGACTGGGTCTAGGGCAAAGACAAAAAGGGATAATTGAACCCATTGAGCTAAAGAAGGCTTTCCCGCCTTGTGGTTTGGGGTATCAACCGTTAGAACAAGAGCTCAAAATGATCTTCCAGTCTCAACCAAAGAGAAGACTAGACCGCATCGAGACTATCCCAGGTGATTCCTTGAATGGACGATTCATTAAAGAGGGCGAAGACTTCCCCTTTTGCAGCATTTTGGAACCATGGTATAACCATACAGACAAGAAGATAAAGCTTGGAATGGAGATCCTTTTCCAAGAGAGCTACCCATGGGCTGAAGATTCCCAACATCTAGTACAATCACTCATCATAGATACGGAGGAGAATGGGAAAGTGACTCAAAAGATTCCTTCAACTTACAAATACTGGAGCTAGCACTCTGCATGGTTCATTCAGACACTACATCACTGGATCCATCCCAACTGATTAAAGTTGTTGATACACCTCTCCTCAACTGGAATGCTGAGCCAGTTCTACCTGCTGAAATCTCCTCTAATCCTAATGTTTACCCCTTTTCTTCTTCCGTTGTCTATCCTTGTTAAAATGTAATCGAGAACTCCTTTGACGAGGTTCTTAATGCTGTTTTTCCTACTAATGAAATAAATGAAGATTTTGAGTATCTTGTTGTGGCTTACATTAAATATTTGGATTCTATTCAAACTTTTGATGATGATGATTTTGCAAATGAACAATTCTTAACTGATCTAAATAAGGTTAATAATAAACAACACAATCGCATTCAAGTTAATGAAGAAGAAACTGTTGTTGTTAACCTTGATTGTAGTAGCCAAATGCGCGAGATTAGGATATGGACTACCCTCAATGAGCATGAGCATGAGCATGCACACCTCGAATAATTGCTAAAGGAATTAGTGGATGCCTTCGCATGGTCTTATGACGATATGCCCGGCATTGATCCTAAAATAGCTCAGCACGAGATTCCCACTCTCCCAGATTACAAGCCGGTTAAACAAAAGTTGAGAAAGCTCTGCACTGAATGGTCGCTAAAGGTCAAAGAAGAGGTGGTTAAACAGTTGAACATAGGCTTCATTCGTATGATCGAATATTCCATGTGGCTAGCCAACATAGTGCCCATGCCGAAATCAGGAGCAAAAGTTTGGATGTGTGTAGACTATCGGGATTTGAACAAAGCCTCTCCAAAGGATGATTATTCGCTACCCAATATCGACATGATCATGGACAACACAGCCAGTCATGCTCTCAATTCATTAGTCAACGGGTATGCCGGATACAATCAAATCAAAATGCACCCAGACCACCAAGAAAAAACTGCATTCATCACCCCATGGGGAACCTTTTGTTACATTATTAAGCCATTTGGTCTCAAGAACGCTGGGGCTACCTACTAGAGGGATTCCACAACCATCCTACATGATCTGACTCACAAAGAGGTTGAGGTTTATGTAGATGATATAATTATCAAATCCAAAACTAGAGAGGGTCATGTTCCTGCTCTTCGAAAGTTCTTCGAACGACTACGATTGTATCAGATGAGACTCAATCTGCAGATATGCATCTTCAGCGTCACAAAGGGAAAAATCTTGGGATTTATGGTCAATGAGAAGGGGATAGAACCAGATCCCGCTAAGCTGAAATACATACTTGAGATGCCACTTCCCCGAACAGAGAAAGAAGTCTGAGGTTTCCTCGGGAAATTATAATACATCAGCCGGTTCATCAGCCAATTGACATCTATATGCGAACCTATCTTCAAATTCCTCCAAAAGGATTCAACCAAAGTTTGGAATGAGGCCTGCTAAGAAGATTTTGACCAAATCAAATAATATCTGACCCAACCACCGGTACTCATGCCACCATGGCCTGGTCTCCCTTTGCTCCTATACCTAACCATAACTGACAATGCAGCTGGGACTTTGCTGGCCCAATACCTTGAAGATTTCAAAAAAGAAAGAGCATATATTATTCTAATCGAAAACTATCCAGATACGAGTTCAACTGCACAGCTTTGGAAAAGGCATGTGTCATGCTTGTCTAGGTCATCCAAAAGTTACGGCACTACATGCTCGCCTTCCCCATCAAACTTGTATCCCGAATGGACCCCATCAAATACCTGCTTGAGAAACCCCCTTGTCCAGCTGAATGGCCCGATGGTTGATGCTCCTAGCCAAGTTCAATATCATGTACGTCATGCAGAAAGCCATGAAAAGAAGAGCCATCTCTGACTACCTCGCTGATTACCCCATGGATGAAGCTGATGTTGGGATCTCCGAATTACCAGATAAAAACATACTTTGCACTACTCAACACAACCTTCAATGGAAAATGTTCTTTGACGGCGCTGCCAATAAGAAGGGATATGAAATTAGGATACTTCTTATCGGCCCAGATGACTCCCACACTCCCATCGCCATTAAGTTGAATTTCCCCTGCACCAATAACATGACTGAGTACGAGGCATGCACGGTAGGCCTCAAAGTTTCTCTAAAGAAAAGTATTCAATGTTTAGATGTCTACGGGGATTCCACCTTCATCATCGGTCAAGTGCTCAGAAAGTGGAGAGTCAAGGACGAGAAACTCCAAACCTTCTATGCCCACTTAGAAGAACTAGCCTCCCAATTCTAAGATATCACCTTCCATTACCTACCTCGAGCAAAAAATAACCTAGTCGATGCTCTTGCTACCTTAGACTCCATGGTCTATATGCCAAAGGGAATCATAATGACCCCCTTCCTGATTCAAAAGCTAGATAAACTAACCCACTACTACCACATTGAGCTCGTCCCCACAGAAGATCCCAAGCTAGCCAACTAATGGTACTATGATATATGGCGCCTCCTCAAGCATGGTAGGTATCCTGAGGGTTCCAACAATATATATCAAGTAACCCTTCGAAGACTGGATACCCAGTACATCATCTGTCACAAAGCACTGCTCAAAAGAAACTTCGATGGAACTCATCTGCATTGTATTGCATGGGCTGACATTGAAAAGATAATATAGAAAATCCACAGTGGGGAATGGGAACCCTACATGAACGGTCACATGCTTACCAACTTAGATAGGGAAGAAATGGCTCGTCCAGTCAACCTGGACCATCTCAAGAAGTTCTACCCTAGTCTAAAATCTTGGCGCGCTACGACTCTTCTCGTCTCCCTTCTATTCTTGAAAAAAATCTCTTCATTTCCCCTTGCCCAGAACTAGGTGGGCCTGATCCTCTGTAAATAACCGTTTTCAAACAAATCAAAACTTTTCAAAAACCCCAGAGGTACGTAGGTAGCTCATTCACCTTACATGAGCACGATCGTTTCTTTTAAAAAAATACTATTCTTTTCTTACCTCCGATAACGACAGTTCATTATAACATATATTTGAAAAAAGGATTATGTATGCCTTAGCGATCGGTATAGATAATTTAAACAACACAAAATTCATCAAAAGGCACAGCTGGATGATCAGAAACTTGTTTATGTTACTAATAAGAAATTACGGTACAGATTACATAAGAAAAGGAATAGATAACTCCCTTCCCCCTACCCTCCTAAGAAAGCCAAATAAAATCCCCACATTTATTCCCCATTACAAAATAAACCATCTTACCCACAGGTACCAGAGGATCCCGCTCCGTCATCATCATCTGCATCCTGGGGTCCCCAAGTTTCCCCTGCCTGAACAGAGTGTCGCAGACACTCCATGGACCGATAAGCTCAAACCAGCTCTAAAAAAAGCACAATACCTCCTTCCAAGGTGTTAAAAGAGACAAGACACTTTTGTCCAGTCTCCACTGACAACATCTTGATAACTACTCTCCTCCACAACCACTTCATATAATCCCCAAGTATATGCCAAACTCTACCAATAGACTAAGAGGGACGGGTCTACATACGCCGACTCTCCCACAAAGAGCCAAGCCGTAGGCGCAGACACTCGGTCAAATCCTCTACCGAAAATAAATTTAATGTTCAAGGTGGCAAGACCTGTGCCCAACCAAATTGGTTCAGAAGCCTCCAAGGGAAATAGAAAGAGGTCTAGCTGAGACTAACCAACCGAACATACGGGTGTTGTCATAGCTCCAGAACAGGCAGGAAGTGTCCTCACCAAGGCACTAACCAGTACAGATTCCGAGCCCCATGCTCCACAAGCCAGTTCTCCCAGCTCTCAATATCCAGGCCAACACTGAAGAAGTGATGCGAAAAGAAATTGTGTACAACCGATAAAGGGTATTCTAGAAGAGTCACCAGGCGGAGTCTTTCAGATAACCACATGAACAGCATCATGAGGCTACCCCGCAGGAAGTCAGAATGACCTCTTCACCAGGCATCCATACCATTCAGGGTCTCCAGTAGTATCACCATCGTAGGATTGCGACGGTATGATATCCATGAAGTAATGGATGTAAGTTTTGGATCCACCAACAATTCCCCAGTCACCAGCAGTAATTTTGAAACCAGGCCTAGAGCAATGGCTCCAGCATATCCATCATCACCTACTTCCCATAAATGCATAGACTATGTAGACATCCCATTATGTTACCCCTAACTCTCCTTAGTTCCCTAGTACCTCCCTTCATCACTACAAACCCATGTCATGTCCCGGGTACTGACCTAAAATCCATAGGGCACTCCAGGCTCCATTTGATAAAAAATTCAAACTCTTTAGCTCGATCGAGGCTGAAAGGGAACTAAAATCCCTTTCCAACGGTCTGTCCCGTGCGCAATTCTGACTTACCATGCGGACGAATGATCCGTTTACGTCCAAAACTTGACCAGAGACCATCGGGCGCTCCCGAGCTCTGTTTGACCTAAGTCAACTCTTCAGCTCAACTGAGGATGAATGAATCATTGAAGGGCACTGAAATCCCTTTCCAACGGTCCATCCCGTGCATGATTTCGACTTACCATGCGGACGAACAATCCATTTGACTCCAAGAGGTCACCGAATGCTTCCAGAGCCCGGTTGACCAAAGTCAACCCCCCAAACTAGGTCAAAGTCTTTGGAATGTCGAAGTACATCTCCTAACCTTTCCAACGGTCCTCCCCATGAATGATTTGGACTTACCATGCGGACGAATGATCTGTTTGCGTCCGAACGATTCCCTGTCCAATGGACCGAAAAACGCTTACGAGCAATATTTGACCCAAAGTTAACTCCTAAACCCGGGAGAGGTCCCAATGAATTTCAATGGTATCTAAATTACCTTTCTAACGGTCTACCTCGTGCACGATTCTGACCAACAGTTTTCCCTCAGCGACTAATTTTCTGAAAAGGCCTGAAACACACTGCCAATGGCAGGTTCCAAACCTTGCCTATCGGTAGGTGCCGATAGGAAGGACCAGGTCTATGCCGATCGGTAGTGACCTGGGCCTATAAAATAAGGCCTTCACCTCATTTGTAAAGGGGAGCCGAGATCTGATAAGAATCGCCCTCAGCGAATCCCAAAAACCTCTCTCGAAGATAGCATGATTTCAACATCTAAATCCCTTTCTAACTTCCACTTTTCATCAAACTTGGTGAATTAGCCACTCTCCATCATGATCCAAGTGCAAGGTCTGCTCTCCAACATTCAAGATCAACCTTAAGATCTTCAAGAAGGTCCAACTTTCTCAACTTTCTCTTAAATTCGCAATAGCTTATTTTATTACTTAGCACTTTTATTATCTCATCTCACACATCGTAATATACTTTTTATTTAGTATTATTGCACATCCCTTATTTTCATATAAATAAAAAACCCAAAAAATAAGAAAAAGAGGGTTTGCTTTTCAATTCCAAATTGGGATTCTCATACTTTTCTCACAACTAAAACACTTTTTCTACAGACACACACTCACAAATAAGACACCCTCCATTTGGATTTATGGGATAAACCCCACCCCTCGTTTTGTATGCAATCTATGTGGACTTTGATGCCTTTATAGGCTACGTAGGCGCCTTGGGGTAAAACCCGAGACTCGAGTCCTATTCTCACTTTCTATCTCGTTTTCCATCTTCTCTAAATCCAATTTTCTTATATTCTATATACTTGTTCTTAGTGACGTATTACCCCATATGCGTTATCGTTCCGTTATAACGATCAATGTAAGGGTAATCGCGTAAATCTTATTTTCTAATATTATCTTTTGTACCTTCCTACGGATGACTCGCTTTATCTCTTCCATGATACAAGTCGAGAATTCCTATCTCCACTATATATATACACATGCACACATATCACAGGGAAAATAAAGGAAAATAGCAAATATCCATGAGAGACCGAAAGGCCGAAATGGGTGCCTAACACCTTCCCATTTCGTAACTTAGCCTCCAAACCCTTCTCGAATCATTTTGGTTTTGTATGCACCAGTATGTCTTTGGATGCCATCCTTCGGGATGGCTTCCCCTTTTTTCTTTTATCTGTTTTGAGTAAAATAGACTGGTGACTCTAAATCTCTCTACATTTTTACACCTCATCTCGAACGACGCCGGTCGAAGCGCTCTGGAGAGGGATGCACGGGACCCGAGGATCCTCCCTTCACACTCCCGTTCGCAGGCGAGGATCGGGGATGGACACAGTGACGACTCTTCCGGGGATATTGTATATTTTGAGGGCTTGACTATATTTACAGGGATGTTATAATTGTTTATGTTTCCCCCATATCTGCATGTTCCCCCTTTTTCCATTCGTATCCCATGCTTATGCTTATGTTCACACACTCGTAGAAAATTCTCCATGTACACTTCGCACAACATGCACCTAGGATCACATACATCTACATGTTGCATGCATCACCCATCCATACTTGGTGTACCTTTGGTACTTGTACTTTGCTCCGTGTTAGGCATAATCAAGAAAAGCATTATCATCATAAGATACTAATAAGATAATCATGCATGATTCACACGCCATCACCAACGAGCATTATTATTGACCAAATTTTACCCAGTAACTGGAGGGTCACTTCGTGATGGGCGCTGGTCCGGCAGGTCACAGTTAGCCTAAGCGATATGACTCTCACCTTCCATTGGCCAAGTACGTTCGACATATATCGAACGGTACCCCCGCATCATACTGCTTGACCGAAGTCATGACGGGAGGTATATCGCAGGGAATTCGTTCATGTACGAGAGTATATCGAATTCACTCTCACACATATCCTCCCCACGAGGTATATAGTGAGGCAATTCACGTACACTCAGGTATATCAAATAGCTTTTCCACACGTACTCATTTCCCGCAAGAGCAAGACGTATATCGTGGAAGTCACACCAAAGGGGGGAACCCATTCTAATTCACCCAACCAACTACATACCCGCATATAGGTGTCAAACTTAGGACACGCACTTTAGATTGCCGGTTTCAACCCAAAACTCTACCGAAATTCTGGGTTGGCCTGCCACCTAAATTTTTGTGCATTTTTAAAACGGGACCCTGTTTGTGAAACAGGTTACAAGTCCAGCTCTAGCTTTGCATATATTAAAAATCCCACTTTTCCAGGCTCGGGTCCCGTCCGGTATTGCATTTAAGAGAATTAAATACAAGTGAGAACATAATAATCATAATAATCATGCTGAGTTCCGTCTCCAAAAACATTTCTCCCTTCTTTATCAAAAATCTAAAAATATTTTCTTCCCTTTTTCTCAAAAAAATAAATCCCATTCTACGCCTTCTCATGTCAATCGTAAGGCCTTGGCCTGGCTCCCTATTGGTTTCGGTCTTCAGTCAAATCACCCCGGATTTTCATCTATTCCTCTACTACTTCTTCCGAATCCAAAATCCATCCACTTTCCATGGAGAATATAGATCAAGTACCAGACATACAGCCGGATCTGACGACAGTCCTAGCTCAGCTTGTGTCCAAGATTGATAACCTCCAAAATGAGGTTCGAGAGATAAAACGAAACAAACTTCCTATTCCTCAAGAGCCTGAGGCCCTATTCCCTCATGCTATGGGTCTACTTGAGCCTATCTGGGTTCTCAAAGAATATCAGCAAGCTCCACGTGCCCCTACTGTCAATGGGTCACCGCCTGCCTAGATTACGATGCCAAATATTGCCCAGTCTATGGCTAACCTGCCTATGGTCGCTGATCCAAAAGAGGTAGAGTTGAATAAAGTCAAAGAGGATCTCAAGATGCTCACTAAGAAGTTCGACCAAGTCAGAATCTATGAGAATTACATGGACTACACCCACATGTCTCCTTATCCTAAAGTGAGATTACCCGATAAGTTGAAGATGCCAAATATCGAGAAGTTTGAAGGGAGTGGATCCCTGATTGTTCATCTTCGCAGTTAACATCGTTACATGACTCTACTAGGGGCTTTTGAAGAAGTGATGGCCCAATTATTTTAGCAAACTTTGAAGGATAGTGCCCTCCGATGGTTTTTGTCTCTCGAGGAATCAAGAATCCATAGCTGGGAGGATGTAGCCCAAGAATTCATGTCGCAGTACAAATATAATGAAAATCTTGAGGTCACCCATCGTGATTTAGAGCTGCTCAAATAGAACCCTGGGGAATCAGTCAGTAACTTCATAACCCGACGGAGGGGGCAATCAACTACCATGGCCAATCGGCCATCTGAGGAGGAGCAGGTCAACATAGTGAAGAATAAATTTTTTCCCCATGTCCGAGCGACGATGGGAGGATAATACTATCCCCACTTCTGAGCTCTCAGAGAAGCAGGAGTAGAAATCGAGGAAAACCTTGTTAAAACAGAGGTTGAATCGAAGAAGGTGTCCGGGCAGTTCACCCCTAGAAAGTATGATAAGCCGGCCAATGCTACAGTCTCAACCATCAACAATATCTCTCAACCAACCACATCATGGGCACCAGAAAGCCGCCTTGCCCCCATCCAAAGGGAATACATTGAGCTCCATGCTCCCCTCTCTAAAGTTTACCAAGCCCTGTTAAGTCGAAACCTCATCAAACCCTTGGATCCCCGTCCATTACAAAATCCACTCCTAAGAAACCTCAAGATCGATGCTCATTGCGCCTTTCACCAAACTTCTGGCCATACCACTTACCAATGCTTTCATCTCTGAAACATAACCCAATATCTCATTGACCGGGGTACCATCGCCCCACCAGCCAAACACTACTCACAATCCACTCACAAATCATACCAATGCCATCTTCTTAGAAGAAACCCCATATTTTGATCCCTCAACTCAAATCACACCCATATACTCCCTTAACCTCTTTAAATTTGCCCATATTTCCTCCTACACCCTACTAGCCTCGCTGATCAGGCACTGTCGCTCCTTACCAGAGCATGCATCGCTGTCCATACCCGTTCTAAAAATGGAATTATGGAATTGTCATAGGTGTTAAACCAACTCCTAGAGTTCGGGATAAAATTGCCCTAACAGATGGTCATCGATTGCCAAAGGCTCAGTACACTGTTCTTGAAATCATAAAAAAGGGCCTGAGATTCAAATAAGTGGGTGGTACCGTTCGATGAAGTCAGATTAGATGATGTTGTCCAGATTACGACAGAATTATTCGGGTAAACCAACAGCATTTGTAGTATCACCGTGTTACTTAATACTTTGAAGCTACAAGGGCGCTTGGTCCCATCAACCATACATATCCCCACAGAATGGGAAGATCTGTATGAAGAAGCCGTTGAAGTTGTGGAATTCATTGACTTTAAATGGAAAGACAAAATTGTTACCTCCAGATGGGGGGAAGAATTCAAAGATTGGAATGAAGAACAAGCTTTAGGAAGAACTGGCCTAGTAGCCGACATATGTGGGATGATATCATTTAAATAACTCATCAGAAAAATAAACAGGGTGATAGAACAACCTGAGATCGATGAGGGAATGGGATTCATGTTCTTCCCTTCTTTAGTAAATCACATGACCAGATTAGGGAGACATTACCAGGTTCCAAGCTCACTACTGGCAAATGATAAAGGGAAGGGCATTAAAAACCTTTCTATGCCAGAGATGACCATCGAGGAGAGCAAGATCCTAGATCAACTGAAGAAAACTAAAGCTAACATCATTCTATAGGGGCTTTTCATGTCTTCCCAGCTGCACATAAATGCTTTAATCAAGCTGCTCAATGGACCCACAGTTCCTCCTTCTGCCACATCAGAAGAAGCGGTAAATCTGGTCGAATCCTTGACCTCTACCCGAATGCTATCATTTTATGAAGAAGAAATCCCCAGAATTAGGCTAAATCACAATCATGCACTCAACATCTCCGTCGAAGTTATGGGGAAGGCTGTGCCACTCTCTCTTGTTGATAACGGATCTGCCTTGAATGTCTGCCCACTAAGAACCTTCAAATGGTTAGCCCTAAAAGAAAGCGACCTCGCTCCAACCTCCACCGCTGTACGTGCCTACGATAATACTCGTCGGGAGGTGATGGGATCCATAAAACTTGTAATAGGGTTGGCCCTATAAACCCTGTCGTTCAATTACTAGTGATAGACATCCCATCTTGTTTCAACCTGTTACTTAGATGACCCTAGCTCCACGGTATCAAGGGTGTCTTCCTCACTCCATCAGAAATTGAAGTTCTTCACCGACGGGTGAGTCATCACCATTTTGGGCGACGACAAAAATGTTGAGGGTGCAAGCACCAACAATCCAATCCTTGAGATACAACACGGGTCAGATGATATGCTCCTATCAAGATTCTGAGTTGAGCCACTCCTACTCCCTGCAGGGGATGATTTCAAAGAAAAGGTTTGTCCAAAATATGACCCTCATGGCAACATCAATATGACTCAGATGTTCAGAAACATGCACTTTATGCCCGGACTGGGGCTATGGCAAAGGCAACAAGGGACACTTGAACCCATCGAACTGAAGAAAGCTTTCCCTCCTTGTGGCTTGGGGTATCAACCATCAGAATAAGAGCTCAGAATGATCCATCAGTATCGACCGAAGAGAAGATTGGACTGCATCCCAACTATCCCAGGAGACTCCTTGAATGGACGATTCATCAAAGAAGGAGAAGACTTCTCCTTTTGTGGTTTTTCAGAACCATGGTATGACCACACAGATAAGAAGATAAAACCTGGAATAGAGATATTTTTCCAAGATAGATACCTATGGGCTAAAAGTTTCCAACACTAAGCACAACCGCTCATCAAAGATAAAGAAGAGACTGAGGAAAGTGATTCCGAAGATTCCTTCAACTTATAGACACTGGGGATGGCACTCTGCATGGTTGATTCAGGAACTACATCAATGGATCCATCCCATCTGATCAAAGCTGCTGATACACCCCTCCTTAACTGGCAGGCTGTGAAATCTCCCCTAACCCCAATGTTTACCATATTTCTTCTTCTGTTGTCTATCCTTGTTTAAATGTAATTGAGATCTCTTTTGATAAGGTTCTCAATGCTGTTTTTCCTATCAATGAAATAAACAAAGATTTTGAGTATCTTGTTGTGCCTTACATTAACTGCTTGGATTCTAATCAAACTTTTGATGATGATGATTTTGCAAATGAATCATTCTTAACTGATCTAAATAAGGTTAATAATAAACAACATAACCGTGTTCAAGTTAATGAAGAAGAGACTGTTGTTATTAATCTCGGTTCTAGTAGCCAACTGTGCGATATTAGGATAGGGGCCACCCTTGACGAGCATGAGCACGCACAACTCGAAGAATTGCTAAAGGAATTCGTGGATGTCTTCGCATGGTACTATGATGATATGCCCATCATTGATCCTGGAATAGCTCAGCACGAGATCCCCACTCTCCTAGATTATAAGCCGGTTAAACAAAAATTGAGAAAACTCCGCACTGAATGGTCGCTTAAGGTCAATAAAGAGGTGGCCAAACAGTTGAACATGAGCTTCATTCGTGTGATCGAATATCCCACATGGCTAGCCAACGTAGTAGCTATGTCAAAATCAGAAGGGAAGGTTCGAATGTGTGTGGACTACCGAGATTTAAATAAAGCTTATCCAAAGGATGGTTATCCTCTACCAAATATCGATATGATCGTGGACAACACAGCCAGTCATGATCTCAAGTCATTCATAGACTGGTTTGTCGGATACAACCAAATCAAGATGCACCCAGACCACCAAGAAAAAACTGCATTCATCACCCCATGGGGAACCTTTTTCAACAATGTTATGCCATTTGGTCTCAAGAATGTTGGATCTACCTACCAAAGGGATGCCACAACCATCCTGCATGATCTGATTCACAAAGAAGTCGAGGTTTACATGGATGATATGATTATCAAGTCCAAAACTAGAGAAGGTCATGTTCCCGCTCTCCAGAAGTTCTTCGAACGACTGCGACGGTATCAGATGAGACTCAATCCACAGAAATGTGTCTTTGGCATTACAAAGGGAAAACTCTTGGGATTTATGGTCAGTGAGAAGGGGATAGAAGCAGATCCTACAAAGCTGAAGGCCATACTTGAGATGCCACCACCCGGAACAAAGAAAGAAGTCCGAGGTTTTCTCAGTAAATTGCAATATATCAACTGGTTCATCAGCCAGCTAACCTCCATCTGTGAATCGATCTTCAAGATCCTCTGAAAGGATTCAACCAAGGTTTGGAACGAGGCCTGCCAAGAGGCTTTTGACCGAATCAAACAATATCTGACCCAACCTTCGGTGCTCATGCCACCACAACCTGGTCTCCCTTTGCTCCTATACCTAACCATAACCGACACTGCAGTTGGGGCTTTGCTAACCCAATACCTTAAATACTCCCGCAAAGAAAGATCCATCTATTACTCTAGTCGCAAATTGGACATGTACGAGGTCAACTACACTTCTTTAGAAAAGGCGTGTGTCGTACTTGTCCGGGTCACCCAAAATTTGCGACACTACATGCTCGCCTTCCCTATAAAACTTATATCCCTAATAGATCCCATCAAATACCTGCTTGAGAAACCCGCCTTATCCAGTCGAATGGACCGATGGTTGATGCTCCTAATCGAGTTTGATATCGTGTACATCATGTAAAAATCCATTAAAGGAAGAGCCATCTCCGACTATCTCATTGATTATCCCATAGAAGAAGAAGATGCCTGGATCCCCGAATTTCCAGATGAAAATATCCTCTGCACCGCTCAAGACCACCTACGATGGCAAATGTTCTTTGACGGAGCTACCAACAAAAAGGGATATGGCATTAGGATACTTATAATCGCCCCAGATGACTCCCACAATCCCATCGCCATTAAATTGGATTTCCCTTGCACCAACAACATGAAGGAATACGAGGCATGCATAGTAGACCTCAAAGTTGCTCTCAAGAAAGGTATTCAATACCTTGATGTCTACGGGGATTCTTCCCTCATCATCGGCCAAGTGCGCAGAAAGTGGAAAGTCAAGGACTAAAAGCTCCAACCCTTCCATGCCCACTTAGAAGAGTTAGCCTCCCGATTCTGAGATATCACCTTCCATTACATAACTCGAGCAAAGAATAACCTAGTCGATGCTCTTGCTACCTTGTCCTCCATGTTCGACATGCCTAAAGGAATAACGATGACCCCCTTCCTAGTTCAAAAGAAAGACAAACCAACCCACTGCTACCATATTGAGCTTGTCTCCACTGAAGATCCTGAACTAGCCGATTGCTTGTACTATGATATTTGGTGCCTCCTCAAACATGGTAGGTATCCCGAGGGTTCCAATAAGAAAGACCGAACAATCCTCCAAAGCCTGGCCGCCCAGTACATCATCTGTCATGAAGCTCTACTAAAGAGGAACTTCAATGTAACTCATCTACACTGTATCGCAAGGGCTGAGATTGATAAAATAATGCAGAAGATCCGCAGTGGGGAATGCGGGCCCCATATGAATGGTCACGTGAATGCTAAGAAGATCATCCGTCAGGGATATTACTGGACCACCATGGCCCAAGATTGCACCGCCTATGTCCGGAGGTGACTCAAATGCCAACAGTTCTCCAATCTTCAACACCTGCCTCCGCGAGAATTATACAACATGACCTCTCCCTGGCCGTTCTCCACCTGGGGTATCGACATCATAGGGAAGGTTACACCGAAGGCTTCAAACGAACATGAGTTCATCCTAGTTGCTATTGATTACTTCACCAAATGGGTCAAAGTTGAGTCATACGCCGTATTGAACGCCCAGAAAGTGGCCAAATTCCTCCAGAAAAATATCATCTGCCGATATGGGGTCCCGCACGAGTTAGTGTCAGATAATGGGTTGCACTTCAAAGAAGAAGTCACAGAAGTAGTCAACGATAACGAGATTTAGAGACACATATCTTCTCCCTACCGACCTTAGACCAATGGTGCAGTTAAAGCCTCCAACAAGAACCTCAAAGCCATCATTAGCAAGATGACCGAAAGCTATAAGGATTGGGCCAACTGGATCCCGTACGCCCTCTGAGGCTATCGAACCTCAATCCGAACCTCTACTGGGGCTACCCCTTACTCTTTGGTCTACGTCGTGGAAGAAGTCCTACTTATGGAGCTGGAAGTACCCTTGTTACGCGTCATGCTTGAAAACAAAGTTAATGAAGGTGACTTGTGCCAAAGCCGTCTCGACGAGCTGACCCTCCTAGATGAAAGGAGATTGAAAGATCTTTACCACATACAGAGGTGCCATCGCCGAATAGAGCGATCATTCAATAAGAGAGTCAAGGACCGCGGTGTTCGGGAGGGGGATTTATCCCTCAAGGAGATAATAAAACCCATCTGGGACCCTAGAGGGAAATTCAATCCCAATTGGAGCGACCCCTACATTGTGAAGAAAATCATATCCGGCGGTGCCTCCATGCTCGCTATCCTATATGGGGAAGAGATGGATCGTCCAGTCAACTTGGACCGTCTCAAGAAATTCTACCCCTAGTCTGAAATCTCGACGCGCTACGACTCTTCTCATCTCCCTTCTATTCTTAAAGAAAAAAAACTCTCTTCATTTCCCTCTACCCAAAACTACGTGGGCCTGATCCTCTACAAAAGACCATTTTTCAATAAAGAAAAACAAAAAAAATTTCAAAAATCCTGGAGGTACGTAAGCAGCTCATACATCTTACAAGAGCACGACCCTCTATTTTTTACAAAATACTATTCTTTTCTTATCTTTGAGAACGACAGTTCATTCTAGCATACTTAAACAAAAGGATTATGTATGCCTTAGCGTTCGGTATAGATCATTCAAAATTACAAAATTCATCGAAAGGCACAGTTGGATGATCAGAAACTTGCTTATTTCATTAATAAGAAGTTACAACACAAATTACATAAGAAAAGGAACCGATAACTCCCTTCCCCCTACTGCCATAAAAAGCCAAATAAAATCCCCACATCTATTCCCTATTATAACAAGTAAACTCTCCAAGAGTCCTACCCACAGCTACCAGAGGAGCCTGCACCCTCATCATCTACATCCTGGGGCCCCCAAATTTCCCAGCCCTAAATAGAGTGCCGTAAAAACTACATGGGCCGATAAGCCCGAACCATCTTGGAAAAAACCACAACACCCCATTTGAAAAAAAGCATTGACCGATACAAATTTTGAGACCCATGCTCCACAAACCAATTCTCCCAGCTCGTAATATCGAGGCCGATGCGGATGAAGTAACATAAAAGGAAGTTGGGTACAGTCGACAAAGTATACTCTGGAGGAACCACCAAGCGGAGTCTTTCAGACAACCACATGAACAACATCACGGGGCTACCCCTCAAAAAGTCAGAACGACCTTCTCGCTAGGCATCCAAACCATTTAGAGTCTCTGCCAGTATCACCACCACAGGATTAGGACGGTATGACATCCACAAAGTAATGGCTGCAAGTTGTGGGTCCACTAGCAGTTCCCAGTCACCAACAGTACTTTTGAAACCAGGCCCAGAGCAACCGCTCCAATATAGCCAGCATCACCTACTTCCCGCAAATGCACGGACTGCAGCACCGCTGGGAGAGAGATCATTCCTCTAGTAACCAATGATCTGGCTGCCGAAGGCGAAATATGAAGAATCCCGACCAACAAATGCCTGAGAGAATGGGAAAATTTGGGCAAAGCTGCAGGAACACTGGGATTTATACCTAGCATGGCAGAAAATTCCTCGTAGGTAGGAAAAACTTCATCCAACCCAGAGCGGAATACATGGTCTTTGGGGTACCAGAATTGTACCGCCGCCATCAGCATGTTCCATTCGATAGGCCGATTGCGCCACAAGGAGACTCGACGCATGTTGAAACAATCATAGTTGACATTATAAGAGTAATTGCTTACAAGTCTTCGAGGTAGTTAGCGAAATCAATGCTACCAGGGAGATCCATCTTGCAAGGCTAAGAGATAGTGGGAAAGTAAGTAAGAATGCGAAGTTGTGATGAAAACACTCCACCCTCACCCCTTTTTATACTTGAGAACCCTCACAAGAGACATAATCCCTGCAGAAATCGGAGAGAATCCTACCCCACAAAATACAAAAGGCTGAAGAGGGTACCATTCAAAGCTTTGAATTGATGGGACTAGACTGAACTGCCGATAGGCAGGACAGGGTGCTTGCCGATCGGCAACCCCCCATTTTTAAAAATTTCCTTTTTTCCTCTTTTGTCAAATCAGAAAACTCAATAAAAATAAATTGATGTTCTTAACAAAATTTCAAAATCCCTTTTCCTCCTTATATAATTTCCCCTTTTAATTAAAAACTTTCCGTCAAAACTTCCAAAAACACTCCTTTTTACGGTCTCAGCAGCAAAGTAAAAAGCGCATGTGAATTCATTCATTCATCATTAATAAAAGATAATAATAATAAAAAACTCCATTGCATTGCATCTATTTGTTTCTGTGTTACATCAATTTTGTAGGAAATAAAAAGAAAAGGCAAAAAACAATGGGACTTAGCCCGAACCCACATTCTCCCCCCCTCTCTCTCTCTCTCTCCCTCTCTCTCTCTCTCATCCACCTTTCTCTCTAAGACCTTCCACCGTTGCGACGTGCTCTCTTCGCCCTATGACGAGATTATGCATCTCCACTACCTGAGCTAGAGTCCTCTTCAGACGAAGCAGACGGCAGAAAGCAAGGAGGAACAGGAATAGCATCCCGAATATGGGCAGTCGTCGAAGATATCCAGTCTCTGATGTCTCTTATCCAAGTGGTCAACACTCGGACTTGCTGCAAGAAAAAGCCAAAATTAGTATCAAAGCAGAGATGACCAAAACAGAAAAGAAAGAAAGAGAAGAACAAAAAGGTATACCGCAGGTCGGAGGACCTCCTCTGTCAAACCCAACTCCTCCGGATCCATCGCATGAGGACAATGCAGCATAGGCACCATCCCTCCATCATACCGACGAATGTTATACGAAGGAGTGGGCAATCGCACGAAAGGAACCTCTGAAGTCACCGCCATAGACGCTGACGGATCGCCGCCACTGCGGAAAGATCCCACCGCTCGACTCAAACCCACAGAAGGGAAAGGCAGGGCATCATATATGCTGGGCACCATCAACCAGCTCGTCATAAAGTCCATATAGTCATACGGCGCAGCCGTATCACTGTACAATAAGTAGGACTCGCCGACCATCGCCGCGATCCACGCATCTTCCAACAGCAGTCGCTCCCGCCTCATAGACATAGGAGGCTATGCAAGTGGCACCACCACCTCCTCATCATCAATCTGGAAAACCACCCTGTCCACGAGATACCAGGAATGGCCAAACTCATGCGCCAACAAACGCCTCATCTTCGCGTTCACCCCGATCATCCCCACATACTAAATGGCTATCCCCCAGGGATAAAAGGTCACATGAAGATCTCAAAGCAGGTATAAATCAATACAAGATCAGAAGGTACAAAAAACTAAGATTGAAATGGAAAGAATCTTACCCTACCACTAGTCAGGTCATTCAAGACCTGACGCACCGCCTCTAGAGAGATAGATCCCTTCGACTGTCGATTGGCCTTACGCCATTGATAAAATCGATAAAAGTCACCAACAGTGTCGTCCTTCAGAGCGATCAACGGGGTATTACACCCAATCACCTCATAAAACCATGTTCGTCAAAGATAAGAATTCAAAAAGAGACGCATAAGGAAAATGCGAATGCATGAAAGGAAAATGTGAATGCATGAAAATAAATGTGCAAACTAAAGAATACCTCAAGAAAGTACATGGATTCAGTAAAAGTCTGTCGACATCACCGACTGAATGCATCCATAGAAGTGTAAAGGGTCGCCAAAGTCAGACTCCCCCAATCATAGAAAGGGATGTTTTAAAACATCCTCAAGTACGACAAGAACCACAAATGGATGACGTCGTTGCTCGATGCCACCATGAAACCTCCCAACACCAGCAGAGTAAATAATCGGGCCATCTACCTCACTTGTAGCCCGCCCTCCACATCAATCACCCTGCCCAACAGAACATCCTTCAGTAGAGACAACTGAATATAATCCACAGAAAGTATCCTCCCTACATCATCAAGTGCCGCACGCATTGCCTCCGGTCTCACCCACAAAGAGTGATCCACCTCTATCTGCTCTCCATCACAATCCAACCCCAACATCTGTTGCATGTCTTTGGGAGTCACGATCATCTCCCCGAAGCCGAAATGGAAGGTGTGAGTAGTATCCCACCACCTCTACCCCATAGTGCACAAGACCGTTGTTGAATGAGGCATCTCATCCAGCGCAGATACAAACCTCTCAAAACTCGCTGATGATACCACCCAACGCACCACAGGTGGGAGATGCTCCCAGAAATCCCTGAGTCCCGTCATCCTCCGGGCACGCATGTTCTTCAAAGAAATATCAGACTAGCAAAAAGGAAAAAAATCTTAAGTCAAGAAAGAAAGAAAAATCACTAAAAATAAAGGAATTCCAAAGGTCGGGTTACTTACATTACCGACAGGATTCACTTTCAAAAAGCGATGACGCGATGGCTCTCGCAGTAAGGTCCGCACATTCGTAGCAGGCTCAAACGCATCAAAGGAGTTCTCACTCCCCAAAGTAAGAGGCACCCTAGCACTCCACTCCACATTCGCCCAGTCATCAACAGTCAACCACTCCCTGTGGACTGCGGTGCTCACAAAAGCAAACATTTCTTGAAGAACGAAATGCTAAAATGATTTGCAGAGAAATAGAAGAAAGAGAAAAAGTAAAGAAGTTGTGAAAAAATGAAGGGATTCACCCCCTTTATATAGGATGCCAAATTCCATGCCGATCGGCACTAACTCCTTACCTTCCCGAGGCAGTCCAAAAGTCCGTGCCACTGCCGAATGGCACCCCTCATACCATGCCGACCGGAACCCCCCTTAAATTTTGTACAGAAATTCCCAAAAAATACCAGAAAGCCCCAAAAATCCTCAAAAAATTCCTAAGAAAGATTTAGAGCATTTTCATCAGGTAAAAATTTGCATTCCCTCAAGCGGAACCCCACTTTCCCAGAGAAATCCTCAAAAACCAAGTGAATCTCCTCCCGAAAAAGTCTCGAAGGATCTCTAAGGATCGCCTGATCACTTCCCCAGCGGAATTTTTACAGCACCGAAATTGGTTGTTCCCCCCCTGCGAGGCTTCCTAAAGAAACAAAAGCTTCCCCAGCTATCAGCGCCCCAGCTCAGATCAAAATCACAAAGCACTTTCTCCAGCAGAATCAAAATCCAATATTTATCCACTCTTAGGTCAGAATTGACCTCGGTCTTGGATCTTCACCTGAGTTAGGCCAGAATTGACCTCGGTTCTAGATCGTCACCACTCTTAGGTCAGAATTGACCTTGATCCTCGGTCGTCACCACTCTTAGGTCAGAATTGACCTCGGTCTTAGATCATCACCTGAGTTAGGTCATAATTAACCTCGATCCTCGGTCATCACCACTCTTAGGTCAGAATTGACTTCAGCTTTGGATCGTCACCTGAGTTAGGCCAAAGTTGACCTCGGTCCTCAATCGTCACCACTCTTAGATCAGAATTGACCTCAGTCTTGGATCGTCACCTGAGTTAGGTCATAATTGACCTTGGTCCTTAATCGTCACCATTCTTAGGTTAGAATTGACCTCGGTTTTGGATCGTCTCCTGAGTTAGGTTAGAATTGACCTCGTTCCTCGGTCGTCACCACTCTTAGGTCAGAATTGACCTCGGTCTTGGATCGTCACCTGAGTTAGGTAAAAAATGACCTCGATCCTCGGTCGTCACCACTCTTTGGTCAAAATTGACCTCGGTTATTAGAACTTCACCCTAAGCCCACAGAATTGGCTTGGACCCGCAGAATTGGTCACCCTCATCACTTAAACTCGTAAAATTAGCTTTGACCCGCAGAATTGGTCATCCCCCCAGCATCACTTCAGGTCCTCCAAATAGACTTAAACCTTTGATCGTCATTCAAAGCATCCCCAACACACCCCTCAAGTCCCCAGAATCGGCCTCGACCCTCTGAATCGGTCATACTACATCAAAAGCATCATGTGGTGTTTATTCGACGGTTATCATTTGTTCCAAACTCACCAATTGAGGGGCTCTGTAGACACCCCATTCTGTTACCCCCTAACTCTCCTTAGGTCCCTAGTACATCCCTTCATCACTACAAACCCAAGTGATTTCCCGAGTACTGACCTAGAAGCCATAAGGCACTCCCAGGCTCCGTTTGACCATAAAGTCAAACTCTTCAGCTAGACCGAGGCTAAATGAATCTTTAAAGGGTAATAAAATCCCTTTCTAATGGCCTGTCCCATGCGCAATTACGACTTACCATGCAGACGAACGATCCGTTTTCATTCGAAACTTGATCGAGAGGCCACCGGGCGCTCCCAGGCTCTGTTTGACCTAAGTTAACTCTTCGGCTCGATCGAGGCTAAATGAATCTTCTAAGGACACTAAAAGAACTTTCCAATGGTCGACAACGTGTGTAATTCCGACTTACCATGCGGACGAACGATCCGTTTGAGTCCAAGAGGTCACCGAATGCTTCCAGGGCCCGGTTGACCAAAGTCAACTTCCCAAACTGGGTCAAACTCTTTGGAATGTTGAAGTACATCTCCTAACCTTTCCAACGGTCCACCCCATGCATGATTCGAACTTACCATGCGGACGAACGATCCGTTTGCGACCGAACGATTCCCCATCCAATGGACCGACAAACGCTTTCGAGCCATATTTAACCTAAACTCAACTCCCAAACCCGGGAGAGGTCCAAAGGACTTTCAAAGGTCTTTGAATTAACTTCCCAATGTTTCAGCCCATGCATTATTCTCACCAACAGTTTGCCCTCGGTAACCAATTTTCCAAAAGGCCTGAAACACACTACCAAATGGCAGGTTCCAGACCCTGCCTATCGGCAGGTGCTGATAGGCAGAACAACGTCTATGTCGATCGACAGTGAACTGGGCCTATAAAAGGAGGACTTCACCTCATTTACAAGAGGAGCCCAGATCTGATAAGAATTGCCCTCAGCGAATCTCAAAAACCTCTCTCGAAGACAGTGCGATTTCAACATCCAAATCCCTTTCTAACTTCCACTTTTAATCATCCTTTTCATCGAACTTGGTGAATTAGACACTCTCCATCATCATCCAAGTGCAAGGGCTGCTCTCCAACATTCAAGATCAAGCTCAAGATCTTCAAGAAGGTCCAACTTTATCAACTTTCTCTTAAATTCGCAATAACTTGTTTTATTACTTAGCACTTTTATTATCTCACCTCACATATGCTAATATACTTTTTATTTAGTATTATTTCACATCCCTTATTTTCATATAAATAAAAAACCCAAAAAACAAGAAAAAGAGGGTTTGCTCATAAATTCCAAATAGGAATTCTCATACTTTTCTCACAACTAAAACACTTTTTCTACACATGCACACACACACTCACAAATAAGAGACCATCCATTTGAATTTATGGGATAAACCCCACCCCTCATTTTGTATGAGAACTACGTGGACTTTGATACCTTTATAGGCTATGTAGGCATCTCGAGGTAAAACCCAAGACTCGAGTCCTATTCTCACTTTCTATATCGTTTTCCATCTTTTCTAAATCCAATTTTCTTATATTCTATATGCTTGTTCTTAGTGACGTATTACCCCATATGCGTTATCGTTCCGTTATAACGATAAATGTAAGGGTAATCGCGTAAATATTATTTTCTAATATTATCTTTTGTACTTTCCTACGGATGACTCGCTTTATCTCTTCCATGATACAAGTCGAGGATTCCTATCTCCACTATATATACACATGCACACATATCACAGGAAAAATAAAGGAAAATATAAAACATCCATGAGAGACCGAAAGGATGGAATGGGTGCCTAACACCTTCCCATTTCGTAACTTAGCCTCCGAACCCTTCTTGAATCATTTTGGTTTCATATGCACCAATATGTCTTTGGATTCCATCCTTCGGGATGGCTTCTTCTTTTTTCTTTTGTCTGTTTTGAGTAAAATAGACTAGCGACTCTAAATCTCTCTAAATTTTTACACCTCATCTCGAACGATGCCGATCAGAGCGCTCCCAAGAGGGATGCGCGGGACCCGAGGATCCTCCCTTCACACACCCGCCCGCAGGTGAGGGTCGGGGATGGCCACACCATATGTCCGGTTGGTTGGTCTTAGACAAACCTTTTTCTATTTCCCTTGGCGTCCTTTGTGCCAATTTTGCTGGGAGCAGATCATGCCACCTCGAACACTAGACTTCTTTTCGATAGAAGATTTGATAGAGCCTATGCGCATGCAGCTTGGCTCTTTGTAGGAGAGTCGGCGTTCGTCGTCCCGTCCCTCTTAGTCTGCTGGGTGAGTTTGGCACATACCTGGGGATTATATGAAGTGGTTGTGGATGAGAGTTTTTATCAAGATGTTAGAAGTGGAGACTGGACAAAGGTGTGGTAGTTTTTTCGAGGCAATTTCGAGCTTATCGGTCCATGGAGCGTCTACGACACTCTATTCAGACAGGGGAAACTTGGGGACCCCAAGACGTAGATGATGATAATGGAGCGGTCTCCTCTGGTAGCTGTAGGTAGGGCTCTTGGGAGGACTTTATTTTGTACTGGGAAATAAATTTGGTAATTTATTTGGCCTTTTAGGAATGTAGGGGGGAAGGGAGTCATCCATTCCATTATGTAATTGCACTGTAATTTCTTATTAGTGAAATAAACAAGTTTTTGATCATCCAGCTATGCCTTTTGATAAATTTTGTCTTTTGAATTATTTATACCGATCGCTAAGGCATACATAATCCCTTTGTTCAAGTAAATGTTAGAATAAACTATTGTTCTCGGAGATAAGAAAAGAATAATTTTTTGTGAAAAAGAAAGGGTCGTGCTCATGTGAGATGTATGAGCTACCTACGTACCTTTGGGGGGTTTTGAAAATTTTCAATTTTTCTGGGAATAATTTTACAGAGGATCAGGCCCACATAGTTCTGGGTAATGGGAAATCAAGAGATTTGTTTTTTTAGAATAGAAGGGAGATGATAAGAGTCGTAGCGTGCCGAGATTTTGGACTAGGGGTAAAATTTCTTGAGACGGTCCAAGTTGACTGGACGAGCCATATCTTATCCATTTAAGTCGGTGAGCATGGCGGCACCACTAGATAAGATCTTCTTCACAATGTATAGGCCGCTCCAATTGGGTTTGAATTTCCCTCTGGGGTCCCAGATGGGCTCTATTATTTCTTTGAGTGCTAAATCCCCTTTTCGGACATTGCGGTCCTTGAATCTCTTATTAAATGAATGCGCTATCTGGTGATGGTACCCTTGTCTATGATATAACGCCTTTAACCTATTTTCATCCAGGAGTGACAACTCGTCGAGGCGGCTTTGATGCCAGTCTTCCTCACTGACCTTGCTTTCAAGCATGACGCATAATGAGGGTATTTCTAGATCCACAGGTAGGACTACTTCCATGTCATAGACTAGAGAGTAAGGGGTAGCCCCATTAGAGGTTCAGATTGAGGTTCGGTAGCCCCAGAGGGCGTATGGGATTCAGTCGGCCCAATCTCGACAGCTTTCGATCATCTTACTAATGATGGCTTTGAGGTTCTTATTGGAAGCTTCGACTGCACCTTTGGTTTAAGGTTGGTAGGGAGAAGATTTATGTCTCTGGATCCCATACTCGTTGACAACTTCTGTGACTTCTTCCTTGAAATGTAACCCGTTGTCTGAAACTAGCTCATACGGGACCCCATGTCAGCAGATAATGTTTTTCTTGATGAATTTGACCACTTTCTTGTCATTCAGACTGCGTATGACTCAGCTTTAACCCATTTGGTAAAGTAATCAATGGCAGCCAAGATGAACTCATGTCCGTTAGAGGCCTTGGGTGTAACCTTTCCTATAATGTCGATGGCCCACGTGGAGAACGAACAGGGAGAAGTCATGTTGTATAATTCATGCGGAGGTAGGTGTTGAAGGTTAGAGAACTGTTAGAATTTGAGGCATCTCCGAACATAGGCAGTGCAATCCTGAATCATGGTGGTCCAGTAGTAGCCTTGCCATATGATCTTCTTAGCAAGCAAATGAGCGTTCATGTGAGGTCAGCATTCCCCACTGTGGATTCTCTGCATTACCTCTTCAATGTCAGCCCCTGCGATGCAGTGTAGATGGGTTCCATCGAAGTTTCTCTTAAACAATGCTTTGTGATAGATAATGTACTGAGCGACAAGTCTTCGGAGGGTTACCCGATCTTTCTTGTTGGAACCCTCGGGATACCTACCATGCTTGAGGAGGTGCCAGATATATTAATACCAGCAATTTGCTAGCTCGGGATCTTTTTTGGTGAGGAGCCCAATGTGGTAGCGGTGGGTTAGTTTTTCTTGCTTTTGGACTAGGAAGGGGATATTATTATTCCTTCGAGCATGTCGACCATGGAGGCTAGGGTAGCAAGGGCATCGTTTAGGTTATTCTTTGCTCGAGGTAGGTATTGGAAGGTGATGTCTTGGAATTAGGAGGCTAGTTCTTCTAGGTGGGCATGGAAGGGTTGAAGTTTCTCGTCCTTGACTTTCTATTTTCTGAGCACTTGACCAATGATGAGGGCAGAATCCCCATAGACATCTAGGGGTTGGATACCTTTCTTGAGAGCAACTTTGAGGTCTATCGTACATGCCTCATATTTAGTTATGTTATTGGTACAGGGGAAATCCAACTTGATGGCGATGGGAGTGTGGGAGTCATCTGGGGCGATCATAAGTATCCCAATGCCATATCCCTTTTTATTAGCAACGCTGCCAAAGAACATTTGCCATCGAAGGTCATCTCGAGCAGCATAGAAGGTGTTTTCATCTAGGAATTCGGAGATCCAGTCATCAGCCTCTTCCATGGGGTAGTCAAAGAGGTAGTCAGAGATGGCTCTTCCTTTCATGACTTTATGTGTGACATACACGATATCAAACTTGACTAAGAGCTTCAACCATCGGGCCATTCGGCTAAATAAGGCGGGTTTCTCATGTAGGTACTTGATGGGGTCCATTCGGGATACAAGCTTAATGGGGAAGGAGATCAGGTAGTGTCGCAACTTTTGGGTAACCCAAACAAGCGTGACGCATGCTTTTTCCAAAGCAATATAGTTGACTTCGTAACCGACCAGTTTGCGACTGGTTTTATAGATATCTCTTTCTTTATGGGAAACTTCAAGATATTGAGCTAGCAAAGCCCCAGTTGCAGTGTCGATTATGGTTAGGTATAGGAGAAAAGGGAGACCAGGCTGTGGTGGCATGAGTACCGGAGGTTGAGTCAGGTATTGCTTGATTCAGTCGAAGGCTTCTTGGCAGGCCTCATTCCAAACTTTGGATAAATCCTTTCGAAGGAGTTTAAAAATTGGTTCGCAGATGGAGGTGAGATGGCTGATGAATCGACTGATGTATTTCAATTTCCTAAGGAAGCCTCAGACTTCTTTCTCCATTCGAGGAGGTGGCATCTCAAGTATGGCTTTTAACTTGATAGGATTTGCTTCTATCCCATTCTCACTGACCATAAATCCCAAGAGTTTTCCCTTTGTAGCGTCGAAGACACATTTCTGTGGATTGAGTCTCATATGATATTATCGCAATCGTTCAAAGAACATTCAGAGAGCGATAACATGACCTTCTCTAGTTTTGGATTTGATAATCATATCATGCCCATAGACCTCGGTTTCTTTGTGAATCAGATCGTGTAGGATGGTTGTGGCAGCCCTCTGGTAGGTAGCCCAGGCATTCTTCAGACCAAATGGAATAATAGTGTAGTAAAAGTTTCCCCATGGGGTGATGAACACGGTTTTTTCTTGATGAACTGGGTGCATTCTAATTTGGTTGTATCTGGCGAACCCGTCGACGAATGACTTGACCGTATGACTGGTCATGTTGTCCACAATCATGTCGATACTGGGTAGTGGGTAATTGTCCTTTGGAGAGGCTTTGTTTAAGTCTCGATAGTCTACGCACATTTGAACTTTCCCTCATAATTTCGGCACAGGCACTATGTTGGCTAGCTATGTGGGATATTCGATCACACGAATGAAATCCATGTCAACTATTTGACCACCTCTTCTTTGACTTTGAGCGACCATTCGGTGCGGAGCTTTCTTAGCTTTTGTTTAATCGGCTTATAATCTGGAAGAGTGGGGATCTCATGCTGAGCTATTTCAGGAGCAATGCCCAGTATATCATCATAGGACCATGCGAAGACATCCACGAATTCCTTTAATAATTCTTTGAGTTATGCGCGCTCATGCTCGTCAAGGGTTGGCCCTATCCTAATCTCGTACAGTTGGCTACTAGAATCGAGGTTAATAATAATAGTATCTTCTTCATTAACTTGAACGCGGTTATATTGTTTGTTATTAACCTTATTTATATCAGTTAAGAATTGTTCATTTGAAAAATCATCATCATCAAAAGTTTGATTAGAATCTAAACAATTAATGTAAGTGTACACACCCCATTCTGTTACCCCCAACTCTCCTTAGGTCCCTAGAACCTCCCTTCATTACTACAAACCTAGGTCATGTCCCGAGTACTGAACTAGAAGCCATCGGGCACTCCCCTTCTCAATTTGACCAAAAAGTCAAACTCTTCATCTTGATCGAGACTGAATGAATCTTTGAAGGGCACTGAATACCCTTTCCAACGGTCCATCCCGTGCGCAATTCTGACTTACCATGCGGGCGAACGATCCGTTTGTGTCCAAAACTTGACCTAGAGGCCACCGGGCGCTCCCGGGCTCTGTTTGACCTAAGTCAACTCTTCAACTCAACCGAGGCTGAATGAATCTTTGAAGGTCACTGAATACCCTTTCTAACAGTCCATCCCGTGCGCGATTCTGACTTTCCATGCGGACGAACGATTCGTTTGACTCCAAGAGGTCACCGAATGCTTCTCGGGCCCGATTGACCAAATTCAACTCTCCAAACCGAGTCAAACTCTTTGGAAGGTCTATGTACATCTCCTAACCTTTCCAACGGTCTACCCCGTGCGCGATTCGAACTTACCATACGGACAAACTATCCGTTTGCGTCCGAACGATTCCCCGTCCAATGGACCGACAAATGCTTTCGATCCATATTTAACCCAAAGTCAACTCCTGAGCCTGGGAGCGGTCCAAATGAGTTTCAAAGGTCTCTGAATTACCTTTCCAACGGTATGCCCCGTTCGCAATTCTGAATTACCTTTCAAAGGTCTCTGAATTACCTTTCTAACGAATTACCTTTCAAAGCCTAAAACGCACTGCCAAATGGCAGGTTACAGACCCTGCCTATCGCCGGGTGCTGATAGGCAGGAACAGGTATATGCCGATTGGCAGTTACCTGGGCCTATAAAAGGAGGCCTCACCTCATTTTCAAGAAAGAGCCAGACCTGATAAAATTCACTCTCAACGAATCCCAAAAACCTCTCTCGAAGGGAGCGTGATTTCACCCCCCAAATCCCTTTTTTACTTCCACTTTTCATCATCCTTTTCATCAAACTTGGTGAATTAGTCACTCTCCATAATCATCCAAGTGCAAGGGCTGCTCTCCAACACTCAAGATCAAGCTCAAGATCTTCAAGAAGGTCCAACATTGTCAAACTCTCTATTAAATCCTCTTAAATTCTTAATAACTTGTTTTCATTATTTAGCACTCTTATTATCTCATCCCACACATCCTAATATACTTTTTATTTAGTTTTATTGCACATCTCTTATTTTCATATAATAAAAAACCAAAAAATAAGAAAAAGAGGGTTTACTCATAAATTCCAAATAGGGATTCTCACACTTTTTCTCACACTTTTCTCACAACTAAAACACTTTTTCTACACACATACACACATTTATAAATAAGAGATCCCACATTTGGATTTATGGGATAAACCCCACCCCTCATTTTGTATGCGAACTACGTGAACTTTGATGCCTTTATAGGCTACGTAGGCATCTCGGGGTAAAACCCGAGACTCGAGTCCTCTTTCTCACCTTTTCTTTTACATCCTATTTTCTCTAATCCTAATCTTCTTATATTCTATATACTTGCCCTTAGTGACGTATTGGTCCATATGCGTTATCGTTCCATTATAACGATCAACATAGGGGTAATCGCGTAAATCTTATTTTTCTAATATTACTCTTATATCTTCCTACGGTTGACTCGCTTTATCTTTTTCATGATACAAGTCGAGGATCCCTACCTCCATTATATATATACACAAGCACACATATCATGGGGGGAAATATAAAGGAATATAGAAAATATCCAGGAGAGACCGAAAGGGCAGAATGGGTGCCTAACACCTTCCCATTTCGTAACTAAGCCTCCGAACCCTTCTCGAATCATTTTGTTTTCGCACGCACCAGTATGTCTTGGGATGCCATCCTTCGGGGTGGCTTCCCCTTTTTCTTTTGTCTGTTTTGAGTAAAATAGACTGGCGACTCTGAATCTCTCTATATTTTTACACCACATCTCAAGAGACGCTGGCCGAAGCGCTCCAGATAGGTACGGGTGAAACCCTAAGTATCCTTCCTCCACGCGCCCGCCTGCATGGCGAGGATCGGGGATGGCCACAGTGGCGAATTTGCTGGGGAAATTATTTGTTTTTGGGTTTGACTCTGTTTGCATGGATGATATATTTGTTTATGTTTCCCCCATATCTGTATGTTCCCCTTTTTTTAATATGTATCCCATGCTTATGCTTATGTTCACACACTTGTAGAAAATTCTCCATGTACACTTCACACCATGTGCACCTAGGATCACATATATCCCCATGTTGCACGCATAACCCATCCATCCTTTTGGGGTACTTATACTTTGCTCCCTATTTGGCATAATCAAGAAAGGAATTCTCATCATAAGATACTAATAAGAGAATCATACATGATTCACATGACATCACCAAAGAGCATTGCTATTAACAAAATTTTACCCAGTAACTAGAGGGTCACTTCGTGATGGGTGCTGGTCCGGTAGGTCATAGTTATACTACGCGATATGACTCTCACCTTCCATTGGCCAAGTACCTTCGACGTATATGGAACGGTTACCCCGCATCGTACCGCGTGATCGAAGTCATGACGGGAGGTATATCGCAGGGAATTCATTCACGTACGTCGAGTATATCAAATTCACTCTCACACGTACCGTCCCCATGAGGTATATGGTGAGGCAATTCACGTACACTCAGGTATAACAAATGGATTTTCCACGCGTACCAATCGCCTGAAAGAGCAAGACGTATATCGTGGAAGTCACACCAAAGGGGGTAACCCATGCCGATCCACCCAACCAACTGCATACCCGCATATAGGTGTCAAACCTAGGACACGCACTTTAGATCGCCGGTTTCAACCCGAAACTCTGTCGAAATTCCGGGTCAGCCTACCGCCCAATTTTTGCGCATTTTTAAAATGGTACCTTATCCGTAAGCCTGGTTAAAAGTCCAAATCGTAGCTTTGCATATATTTAAAACCCCACTTTTCCAAGCTCGGGTCCTGTCCGACATTGCAATTAGGAGAATTAAATACAAGTGAGAACATAGTAATCATAATAATCATGCTGAGTTCCGTCTCCCAAAAGCATTTTCCCCCTTCTTTATCAAAAATCCAAAAACATTTTTCCCTTCTTTATCAAAAATCCAAAAATATTTCTCCCTTCCTTATCAAAAATCCAAAAATAATTCTTCCTTTTTTTTCTCAAAAATAAATCTCATCCTACGCCTTCTCAGGATGATTACAAGACCTTGGCCCGGCTCCCTATTGGCTTCGGTCTTGAGTCAAATCACCCCGGAGTTTCGTCCGTTCCTCTACTACTTTTTCTGAGTCCAAAATCCATCCACTTTCCATGGAGAATACAAATCAAGCACCAGTCATACAGCCGGATCTGACGACAGTCCTAGCTCAGCTCGTGTCCAAGATTGACAACCTCCAAACTAAGGTCCAAGAAATGCAATGAAACTAGGTTCCGATTCCCTCCAGATCTCGAGGCCCTATTTCCTCTTGCTAAGCGTCCATCCGAGCCTATATGGGTTCTGAAACAATATCAGCATACTCCACGTGCCCCTCCTACCAATGGGCTACCTCCTTCCCAGCTCCCAATGCCCAATATTGCCCAGTCTATGGCTAACTTGCCTATGGTCGCTGATCCAAAAGAGGAGGAGTTAAATAAAGTCAAAGAGGATCTTAAGATGCTCACCAAGAAGTTTGACCAAGTCAGGATCTCTGGATATTACATGGAGTACACCCACATGTCTCATTATCCTAAAGCGAGGTTACCCGAGAAGTTCGGAGGGAGTGGACCCCCAATTGTTCATCTTCAAAGTTATCATCGTTCCATGACTCTACTAGGGGCTTATGAAGAAGTAATGGCCCAATTGTTTCAGCAAACTTTAAAGGATAGTGCCCTCTAATGGTTTTTATCTCTTGAGAAATCCAGAATCCGTAGCTGGGAGGATGTAGCCCAAGAATTCATGTCGCAATATAAATACAACGAAGAGCTTGAGGTCACCCGTCGTGATTTAGAGATGGTCAAATAGAATCCTGGGGAATCAGTCAGTAACTTCATAACCCGGTGGAGGGAGCAAGAAACTACCATGACTAATCGGCCATCCGAGGAAGAACAGGTCAACATAGTGAAGAAGAACTTCTTGCCCCATGTCCGATCGATGATGGGAGGACAATACTATCCCCACTTCTGAGCTCTCAGAGTGTCATGAGTAGAAATCGAGGAAAGCCTCGTTAAAACAAAGGTTAAACCAAAGAAGGTGTCCGGACAGTTCACCCTTAGAAAGTATGACAAGCCTGCCAGTGCTATAGTCTTAACCATCAATAACAACTCTCAACCAACCACACCATGGGCACTAGAAAGCTGCCATGCCCCATCCAAAGGGAATACACTGAGCTCCATGCTGCCCTCTCTAAAGTTTACAAAGCCCTATTAAGACGAATTCTCATCAAACCCTTGGATCCACGTCCGTTGCCAAATCCACTCCCAAGAAATTTCAAGACCGATGCTCAGTGCGCCTCTCACCAAACTGTCGGCTATACCACCGACCAATTCTTTCACCTTCAAAACATAATCCGAGATCTCATTGATTGGGGTACCATCGCCCCGCCATCCAATCCTAAGATAAACACTACTCACAACCTACTCCCAAATCATGCCAATGCCATCTTCTTAGAAGAAAACCCAGATTTCGATCCCTTAACTCAAATCACACCCATATACTCTGCTAAACCTCTTCAAATTTGCCCATATTTCCTCTTACACCCTCGCTGATCAGGCACTGTCACTCCTTACCAGAACATGCATCACTGTCCGTACCCGTTCTGAAAATGGAAGTATGGAATTGCCTGAGGTGTTAAACCAACTCCTAGAGTTCGAACCAAAATTTCCCTCACAGATGGTCATCGATTGCCAGAAGTTCAGCACATTGTTCTTGGAAGCACGAAAGTGGGCTCGAGATTCAGATAAGTGGGTGGTACCAACTGATAAAGTCAACCTAGATGATGTTGTCGAGATTATGGCAGAATTATTCAGGCAAACCGATAGCATTTGCAGTATCACCGGGTTACTTGACACTTTGAAGCTACAAGGGCGCTTGGTCCCTTCAATCACACATATCCCCACAGAATGGGAGAACTTATATGAAGAAGCCGTTGAAGTTGTGGAATGCATTGACTTTACATGGAAAGGCAGGATTATTACCACCAGATGGGGGGAAGAATTCAAAGATTTGAATGAAAAACAAGCTTCAGGAAAGACAAACCTAGTAGCCTACATTTGTGGGATGATATCATTTGAAGAACTCCTCGAAGATATAAATAGGGTGGAAGAACAACCTTAGATTGATGAGGAAACGGGATTCATGTTCTTTCCTTCTTCAGTAAATCACATGACCAGATCAGAGAGAAATTACCAGGTTCCAAGCTCACTACCAGCAAATGACAAGGGGAAGGGCGTTGAAATCCTTCCTATGCCAGAGATGACCATCGAGGAGAGAAAGATCCTCAATCAACTAAAGAAAACTCAAGCTAACATCACTCTATGGGGGCTTTTCATGTCTTCCCAAATGCACAGAAAAGCTTTAATCAAGTTGCTCACTGGGCCCATAGTTACTCCATCTACCACACGAGAAGAAGCGGTAAAATCTGGTCGGATCCTTGACCTCTACCCAAATATTATCATTTTCTGAAGAAGAAATCCCTAAAATTGGGATGAATCACAATCATGCACTCAACATCTCCGTTGAAGTTACGCGAAAGGCCGTGCCCCTCTACCTTGTCGATAACGGATTCGCCTCGAACGTTTGCCCTTTGAGAACCTACAAGTGTTTAGGCCTAAAAGAAAGCGACCTCGCTCCAACCTCCGCCGGTGTACGTGCCTACGATAATACCCATTGTGAGGTGATGGGATCCATAAAACCTGCAATAGGGATTGGTCCTATAAACCCTGTCGTTGAATTCCAAGTCATAGACATCCCAGCTTGTTTCAACCTGTTTCTCGGATGCCCCTGGATCCACAATATCAGGGGTGTGTCTTCCTCACTCCATCAGAAATTGAAGTTCTTCGCTGACAGGTGAGTCATCACCATTTTGGGCGATGACCGAAATATTGAGGGCACAAGCACCAGCAGTCTAATCCTTGAGATACAACACGGGTCAAATTATATGCTCTTATCAGGATTTCGAGTTAAGCCACTCTTAGTCCCGGCAGGGGACAGTTTCAAAGAAAGGGTTTGTCCAGAATATGACCCTCATGGAAATGTCAATGTAATTCAGATGTTTAGAAACATGCACTTCATACCCGAATTGGGATTAGGGCGAAGGCAACAAGGGATACTCGAGCCCATCGAACTGAAGAAAGCTTTCCCTCCTTGTGGCTTGGGGTATCAACCATCGGTACAAGAGCTCAAAATTATCCGCCAGTATCGACCAAAGATAATATTAGACTGCATCGGAACTATTTTAGGAGACTCCTTAAATGGACGATTCATCAAAGAAGGTGAGTAATTCCCCTTTTGCGGTTTTCCAGAACCATGGTATGACCACACAAACAAGAAGATGAAGCCTGGAATGGAGATCTTTTTCCAAGACAGCTACCCATGGGCCAAAAGTTTCCAACACCGCGTACAATCGCTTATCAAAGATACCGAAGAGACTGAGGAAAGTGATTCTGAAGATTCCTTCAACATACAGATACTGGGTCTATCACTTTGCATGGTTCATTCAGGCACTACATTAATGGACCCATCCCGTCTGATTAAAGTTGCTGATACACCTCTCCTCAACTGGCATGCTGCACCTCTTGAAATCCCCCTAACCCCAATGTTTACCTTATTTATTCTCCTACTGTCTATCCTTATTCAAATGTAATCGAGACCTCTTTTGATGAGGTTCTCAATGCTGTCTTTCCTATCAATGAAATAAACCAAGATTTTGAGTATCTTGCTATGCCTTACATTAATTATTTACATTCTAATCGAACTTGTGATGATGATGATTTTGCAAATGAATAATTCTTAATTGATCTAAATAAGGTTAATAATAAAACAACATAACCGTGTTAAAGTTAATGAAGAAGAGACTGTTGTTATTAATCTCGGTTCTAGTAGCCAACTGCGTGAGATTGGGATAGGGGCCACCCTTGACGAGCATGAGCGTGCATAACTCAAAGAATTACTGAAGGAGTTCATAGATGTCTTCACATGGTCCTATGATGATATGCCCGACATTGATCCTGAAATAGCTCAGCACAAGATCCCCACTCTCCCAGATTATAAGCTAGTTAAACAAAAATTGAGAAAAATCTGCACCGAATGGTCGCTTAAAGTCAAAGAAGAAGTGGTCAAACAGTTGAACGTAGGTTTCATTCGGGTGATCGAATATCCTATATGGCTAGCCAATATTGTACCTATGCCAAAATCATGAGGGAAGGTTCGAATGTGTGTGGATTATCGAGATTTAAACAAAGCTTCTCTGAAGGATGATTATCTGCTACCCAATATTGACATGATCGTGGACAACACAACCAGTCATGCTCTCAAGACATTCGTCTACGGGTTTATCGGATACAACCAAATTAAGATGCACCCCGACCACCAAGAAAAAAAGTATTCATCACCCCATGGGGAACCTTTTGCTACACCGTTATGCCATTCGGTCTCAAGAATGATGGGGCTACCTACCAAAGGGATGCCACAACCATCCTGCATGATCTGATTCACAAGGAGGTTGAGGTTTATGTGGATGATATGATTTTCAACTCCAAAACTAGAGAAGGTTATGTTCCCTCTCTCCAGATGTTCTTTGAACGACTGCAACGGTATCAGGTGCGACTTAATCCACAGAAGTGTGTCTTCGAAGTTACAAAGGGAAAACTCTTGGGATTCATGGTCAGCAAAAAGGGGATAGAAGCAGATCCTGCAAAGCTGAATGCCATACTTGAGATGCCACCACACCGAACAGAGAAAGAAGTATGAGGTTTTCTTAGGAAATTACAATATATTAGCCGGTTTATCAGCCAACTAACCTCCATCTGTGAACCGATCTTTAAGCTCCTCCGAAAGGATTCAACCAAGGTTTGGAATGAGGCCTGCCAAGAAGCTTTTGACCGAATCAAACAATACCTGACCCAACCTCCAGTGCTCATGCCACCACAGTATGGTCTCCCTTTGCTCCTATACCTAACCATAACCGACACTACAGCTGGGGCTTTGCTAGCCCAATACCTTAGGGACGCATTTAAAGAAAGAGCCATCTATTACGCCAATCGCAAATTGGCCGGGTACGAGGTCAACTATACTGCCTTGGAGAAGGCATGTGTCGCACTTGTCTGGGTCACCTAAAAGTTATGACACTACATGCTCGCCTTCCCCATCAAACTTGTATCCTGAATGGACCCCATCAAATACTTGCTTGAGAAACCCACCTTATCGAGTCGAATGGCTCGATGGTTGATGCTCCTAACCGAGTTCGATATCGTGTATGTCACACAAAAAGCTATTAAAGGAAGAGCCATCTCTAACTACCTCGCTGATTACCCCATAGACGAAGAAGATGTTCGGATCTTCGAATTCCCAGATGAAAATATCATCTGCACCACTCAAGACTGTAATACCCCGTATTTTCATGGCTTTTAAATTTAAGGATTTATTAAATTTAATTGAGATAAATTAATTTAATTTTAATCCGAAATGTTGTTTTAAATATTTACTAGCGTGACAAGAGTTAGTAATTATTGGGAATATATTATTTGTTGCATATTACTGGATGAGTATAGTAATATATGAGTTTTATTTTTATAATATTGCCACGTGTGAATAAAATGACAATTGTGGAAATTTAAGTCGGGACGCACCTGTGTCGTGTCGGGACTAAATGTGGATTAATAAAAGTGAATATTTTATAGGTTGTTCGTATGGTCATTTTGAGTGTGCCAACGCGTCCAGAAGGGTCGAGATAGTCAGAAAAGTATACCCGGGGGTTTGATTTGGATCTCGGGGCGTTTTTAGGCTTAATCAGTACCCCGGGAGGGCATTTTAGTCATTTTGTATTTTTGGGTAATTAAACCCACGAAAATTAAAGGGGTTATATCAGATGTTTAGGTTATCTCCTAGGGTTAGATAACTCAAAACACTAGAACGGCCATTGGAGAGGAGAGGAAAGAGCTCTCAAGGCATTCTAAGGCTCAAAACTCATCCGTTTACACCGCCGCCACCGCCAACGCGTAGATCGCGAGACGGGGAATGCAACCACACCAAATTCAACACCAAACCAGATTTCTGAAAATCCCAGGCAAGTGTTTATCTTTCTTATTTTGTTGATGCATCATCCATATTAGTTTAGGAGTTATTAGGATGAGATTTACGGAAGAAAAACCCAATTTGAGATGGGAAATTTTCATGTAGCGATGATTTATATGATATTCTGGAAACCCTTTGTCATGTAAAGGATTTAGAGTTTGATTAAGAAAAGAGTTCTAATCAGATACAAACACTAAAACATTTATTTCGGACGATCGGACCGTTGGAATTGGATGAAATTTTACAGAGAATTAGCTGAAGATGAGAGGAAGCTACAGAAAAAAATTCAGCTCGATCGGACCGTTCAATATTTTTTAATATTTTTTTTGTAGACAGTTTTATGTTTTGAGGACTCTTAGAGATAATAAAAATTCAATTAAAACTCCATTTTAATTCCGATTTCGAAACCGTTTGAAATTCTCATCTTTGAAAATAAAATTTAAAATCCTTTAATGTAAGGCGACATCTATATTTTTGGGATATTTTGCATAAGGGATAATGTAAGTATATATTAAAGGGGAGAGACTCGTAAGATAGAGTTACGTTGGAACATAAATGGATATCTACTGAATTGTACATTTGGAAGAATAGAGTCCATGAGGGTTACGTAGTAAGTTGGAAAAACCCTTCGAATTAAAGTTAGAAACGAACCATTAAACTTGATAAATAATAATGGGAAAATAAGGATAAATGTTGTGAATGTGGGTTATTGGATAAACCTAAATTGATATAATAAAAGTGGTATATTTATATGATTATGTATGCATATATTATATACTTGTGAAAATCATGCCCGCGCTACTTGTTGTCCCTAAGGTTTCCGCGCTGGGACGATCTTATCTCGTGTGCCTTATGGGGGATATTGACTCATACCCTAGAAGATAGGAATCCTAGGTACAGGCTATCGAATCGGTTGTCACGGTCCTAAGAGACGTGAGGGTATGTACTGACCTCTTGGACTTGGAAACTATGATTCGCCTCAATATTGTTTGTGTATGTATTTATACAGTTCGAGAGTGATTCCGAACTTGTATTCCCTTTAGTACGATTGATACGGGGATTGGATAGCAGAGTATGCCCGCACCATAGTTTTTATGTGGGGTGCTGTTATGATATATATATTATACGAGTAGTTAATATATATATGAAATTCTAAAATCTGGAACTGCCTACTGTGATTTGATATGTAGGACATGGTTGATGACTCAAATTATAAATAATTGTTTTGAGAAAGTATAATATGACACTGGAAAACTTTATTGATTAATAAAGTTAAAAGGAGAACCTTGGTTACAAATTAAAATCTTACGTTTTAAATACTTGTGTTGTTCAGTTGTAAATCCTGCGAATAACCTAAGATAAGTTAAATCATTAGGGAAGGTAGTGTGGTATATGACGAGATAAACGCGTGGGGAGGTTAGTGCACATTAGAAGAGAGGTGAGAATTTCTCAAGAGAGTGTCGTACTAATATGTTGTTGCATTAGCCTATATCAATTGAAATACTTGTTAAACGAATTTTTAAATCATATACACTATCGAGATCTGACCCATTTCCATTTCTCTTTCTCTCTTGTATATATATATATATATATATATATATATTACAGGTGCCCAGCCAGAGGGGCGTCTTGCATAGGGTCCTTTGGCAGGAACGCGCTGCAGCTTAGGTGGGAGTTGCAGGCCTGTTGTTTAGACGACTTCATCCATTTGATTCTACTCCTAGCATGTTCATCATTGGGGCATGTGTCGCCCTTTCCATTTTTCAGTTGTTATTTGGATATTGTACTTCATCTATTTCTAGTATTGTCAATTTGGGATTTATTATATTCTGGATGGTTTACTTTAAGTTTTATTGTTAGTAGCCAGTTGTTGAATGTTAAATTATTGTATTGATTGTTTAATAAAATAAATAAATAAAACTTGAAAGGAATGTTAAAAATGGTTTTGACACTTAGCTTAATTAATTAGGGTGTTTAAATTGGAACGACAGTGATGCTAAGAATGATCCAACTGTTCACCTTGATTTTAATTTAATAAAGGAGTGATCGCTCAGTATTTAATTAGGCGGGGTGTCATAGGTGGTATCAGAGCACCAGGTTCTAGTGTCCTTAGGATCTGTATGGCTTATTATGCTTTCAGTGTTGCTTTGTTTGTTATATAGCCCTATGTTTAGGATTGTCGTTCCCTTTGACGAAATTTCGTTCTCCTGCTATAATGTGTATACACTAGTGAATTCTAATTTCGTTCGGATGTGTGCGTGTGCTGAGCGATGACGGATGTTAGAAGAGGACCGTTAAGCGTACATCAGGAGGCAGGGCTCAGTTGAGATTATGAAATATATCCGAGGATGATGACCGTAGTCGAGGTCACCTCCATTATGGCACGAGAAGCCACGACTAGAAAGGCGACTAAGGTGCATCAATGATTTTCAAATGCTGTTATAGTCAAATGAGGTGCGAGGGTAAACTTACCCAACGTATTACAAAAACGTGTAGAGACTGTTAGTGGAAAATTTTAGAAACGCGAAAATTATATGTGTTAACCAAAGGAGGTAAAGTATCCAAAGGCTTAAATATTGGAAGGAGTGTGGCAAACTGAAAGTGAAAATTTAGAGAAAATTTTCTTGGCTTTCGGGACGAAATTATAATGGTTGGAGTCAACCACCAATTTTAGAAGTGGAATGCTATGCCTATAGGAGAACCTTAGGTACAGTGTTGACCGTATGTTCCTTCCTCAACTGTTCAGGATTAGAAGCGAACGTGGTTCTGAACTCATCGCGGGAGGGAATGACAGGGGTCCATTTGTGAATATGAATTTTAACCGTTAGCAAATTTTGTATCGAAAGAGGTAGATACTAGTGGAGGAAACGACTCTAAGTGGGAGACCAACTTGTAATAATAGTTGATAATACTCGAGGAGGAAATTTTGATGGACGACCGATTCAGAGGTTGACGATGTCATATTTTGTCAATATAGATGATAACGCTTCTTTGTGGGGGAAGTTAAAGGAATCGAAGAATTTAGTCGAGAATAAGACTGAATACAACGGTGGTCGTATAGCACCACAAAAGGATGTGGATACACATCAGGAAAACCATTTAAATGCTTTAGATAGTTAAATTCTTACCAAGTGATGGTAAATTCAGTAAGTACTATTATAGATAGTAACATGATCTTTATGGCCTAAAAAGCTAAGGGAACAACCGGGATGGCTAACAGGAATCGAGTCTACTAAAATCCGAGAGAAGGACAATCCTAACCTGGTTAGTAGGACAGGTGTTAAGTGGATTATGTGTTGAGGTATTTTGGTGCGGAGTGAAATTGCTTGCGATAATATGTTCCAAAGGGAGAAAAAGGGACAAGAATACGGTGCCTAGTAAAGGACGATGATTAAAAATAATTTTGTTTTGGTTTAGGCAAACGTGTTACGTCTGAAAACCATTTGTGCAGTCAAGACGATTGCCGGTATGGATGTATAAGTTGTATCCTTAGAGGATGCGGCGTGTTTATGTGACACGAGCGAGCCACCATATTTTGTTCATTGCTAGATTAGCATGTGAGATGAGTTTAATGCATATGATTATAAATGTTACCATTATGTGAATATTATTCCTTAGTATAGCGGGATTTTTCTTTGGTGCTATCCGCGGGGGATGAATGAGTATATTAACAGTGTTTTATACTTTATTAAGGTTACTCGTTGTAGTGATGCGATACACGAGTATGATATTATCCTTGTTAAAACTTTATAGAAATGGGTAGTATGATAGTGGGAATTTATTGCAAGGCTATCGGAGTAGTTACATTAGTGCAACACGTTTTGTTTTGGCGAGGCTTTACCTGTAAGAAGGTTGGACTCGCACTTATATTATCTATCCTAGAGACTTCTAAGGAGATAGTGGGCTCGAGATATTCGATACTAATGTATGTATAGACTTTGTCAGTATGATTCAGTATGTACCGGGATTTACTGTTGAGCGAAAAAACTTGACTCGGTATTATGTTTAGCACTCCGGACTTAGTGATAGGAAGAGTGCAGCGTTATATTTATCCTTAAGAGATGTGGGAGTTAAGAGTTATACCTCTAATGTTAGAAAAAGGAAATTTAGAGAATTTCGATCATATGTATCCGAGGTTTATAGAATGTAATTGCCATCAACCAATACGGGACGATAGTGAAATTGGTGAAACGTTCTTTGTTAAGCATAATTACGGGAGAAATTCTAACTTTTCTGTCAAGGGACGGAATAAAGGGGTATATATTATGGATGGAGGACCTAACGGATTTTGATAACTGACAATGCTAGGTAGTAGTGTATCGGGGGGGTTCCTTGTTTGGATTTCGCTTTGCGAGACATCCCACGCATGAAACTTAGCGTAAGGTTGGAAATAGGGAGACGTTTGGTCACTATTCCATGAGTTCGGTAACCTGGTCGAAATGGGATCAAGTAATTATGTATGTAAGTTGGAAGTTGAATTTTGTTTTAAGGTCATTGGAGCCGGATTTTTGTGGTAGGAAAGCATTGAAAGTTATCCCCACGAGTTGAGGGGTGGAACGATGATAAGGAGAATTTAAAAATTTTGATTTCTAGGGTGATTGAGAGTACCCAAATGTCATAACCGCGTACAGAAAACAAGGTGAATAAAGAGTTGGAATGATTTTCAGCATGGATTATCTGGAAAGAACTTTATATTATACAAAAGAGATGACCTGTAATTATTTTGATGAATAGAGCATTAGTGATTTATTTTGGTTGTTGTACCTATTTGGGAAAATTATTGTACTTATCTGAGGAAGGTTGAGAATTATTATTCCTCTTTTATTGTCATGGAATTTGAATGCCCTATTCCTTCTATTCCGTTGAATTTATTTAGTCCTACAGATGAGTAGCACGCCGTTTGCTCTCCCAGGGAGGTCGAAATGTTGCAAAAATGTGGGCATCTTAGTTAACTACAGTTAAAATAGTCCGAGTAGAAGGGACGTGGTAATAGACGTGTGAAATATATGTTTATGGGACTAGTATAACGAAGTGGAAGTGACAGAGTGGATTAAACGTCACATGAGGTGCGATAATCCATACATAAGTGTGCAATTAGAATAGCACGCCCTAACTTGATTGGAAGGCTGTGGGAAGCCATTCAAAAATTGGTATTCCTTGAATAGAGTAGAATTTAATTGTTATGAAGCACACCCGGAGCGGAGTTGTTATTAGTCAAGTGTGAGAGAGACTTGCGCATACAAAGAGTAATGATGTTAGTATAGTATAAGAGATCCAGAAGTGCGCTTCGTGGAGAGAAGAGCACGGGTCAGAACTTTCGGCACACTCCAAGGAAGGAAGGGGAGTATTACGTGTCACTTAATGTGAGACATTTCAAGGGAAGAATCGATGTTTAGCGAGATGTAGTGAGTAGTCTCTACATGCACTGCCCATAGGTAAGGTTTGGATGAAAGAGGAGAATCCACCAAAGAATTTTGTGTTTATCGAAAATTCCTAAAATTGGAAGAGGTTGGTAAAGTCGGTAAAGTTCTTGGATGGGTTGCCATCCTCAAAACAAGATCAAGGGTTTATCCCGAACATATGAATTAAGTCGTCGTGAAGGAAGTGATTGATATTCCTTTGGGCTGGCTTACAATATTAACTAGTATGCCCCAGACTTCTTTTGAAAGGAAGGATCGCGCCAGTGCATGGTCCGGTGCAGTATAAATTTCTGAATCAGGATGAGGTTGGTGAATCCCACCTTTGATATTGGATTTCAGGATCCAGCGGAGATAAGATTTCGTTTCGAGTAGGATGTATCACCCTTAGCTAGGGAATAAGCCCATGGTGATTAAAGATTAGTGGAGCCATGTGAAGGAGATTTTGGAATCTTAGTACGATGATTTCAAGAATGCTCTCTAGAAGCACTCGTACCTGTTTGTCGCGTACGAGGTACTTTTTAAGGTTTTGTTATGGAAGAACCTCGACTATTCTCTTTCCGTATGTTTAGAGGAGAGTAGATAATCAGAATTTTTGGATCGGTCGAGAAAATATCCGATAACTATGGTGGAATTCCACGACTGTTTTATGCAGTCAAGAGTGGTCAAATGTTCATATGATCTTCTCAGAATGGGAATTTTGTGTATGAATAAATCCGAGTAGTTGTCATGTAGTGAGGTGCGACCTCCTAATGATAGTGAGATAATGGAATTTATAACGTATAGACGTAACCTATTCAAATGTTGTCAGTTGGGAGTGAAATGTGAAGTGTCTCCAATGAGAATGCAAAACAATGTTGCTGTGAGGAAAAAGCTATAGTGATTGAGCGCCGTACTATGTAGATAGTCTGCGTACTAACAAGGATATCCAGAATTGTGCTACCTGGTAGGCCTTATTTTCCGAATTTCGGGACGAAATTCCGTTATTAGGGGGAAAGTATGTAATACCCCGTATTTTCATGGCTTTTAAATTTAAGGATTTATTAAATTCAATTGAGATAAATTAATTTAATTTTAATCCGAAATGTGGTTTTAAATATTTACTAGCGTGACAAGAGTTAGTAATTATTGGGAATATATTATTTGTTGCATATTACTGGATGAGTATAGTAATATATGAGATTTATTTTTATAATATTGTCACGTGTGAATAAAATGACAATTATGGAAATTTAAGACGGGACGCGCCTGTGTCGTGTCGGGACTAAATGTGGATTAATAAAAGTGAATATTTTATAGGTTGTTCGTATGGTCATTTTGAGTGCACCAATGCGTCCGGAAGGGTCGAGATTGTCAGAAAAGTATACCCGGGGGTTTGATTTGGGTCTCGGGGCGTTTTTAGGCCTAATTAGTACCCCAGGAGGGCATTTTTGTCATTTTGTATTTTTGGGTAATTAAACCCACGAAAATTAAAGGGGTTATATCAGATGTTTAGGTTATCTCCTAGGGTTAGATAACTCAAAACACTAGAACGGCCATTGGAGAGGAGAGGAAAGAGCTCTCAAGGCATTCCAAGGCTCAAAACTCACCCGTTTACACCGCCGCCACCGCCAACGCGTAGATCGCGAGACGGGGAACGCAACCACACCAAATTCAACACCAAACCAGATTTTTGAAAATCCCAGGCAAGTGTTTATCTTGCTTATTTCGTTGATGCATCATCCATATTAGTTTAGGAGTTATTAGGATGAGATTTATGGAAGAAAAACACAATTTGAGATGGGAAATTTTCATGTAGTGATGATTTATATGATATTTTGGAAACCCTTTGTCATGTAAAGGATTAAGAGTTTGATTAAGAAAAGAGTTCTAATCAGATACAAACACTAAAACATTTATTTCGGACGATCGGACCGTTGGAATTGGATGAAATTTTACAGAGAACTAGCTGAAGACGAGAGGAAGCTACAGAAAAAAATTCAGCTCGATCGGATCGTTCAATATTTTTTAATATTTTTTTTGTAGACAATTTTATGTTTTGAGGACTCTTAGAGATAATAAAAATTCAATTAAAACTCCATTTTAATTCCGATTTCGAAACCGTTTGAAATTCTCATCTTTGAAAATAAAATTTAAAATCCTTTAATGTAAGGAGAAATCTATATTTTTGGGATATTTTGCATAAGGGATAATGTAAGTATATATTAAAGGGGAGAGACACGTAAGAGAGAGTTACGTTGGAACATAAATGGATATCTACTGAATTGTACATTTGGAAGAATAGAGTCCATGAGGGTTACGTAGTAAGTTGGAAAAACCCTTCGAATTAAAGTTAGAAACGAACCATTATACTTGATAAATAATAATGGGAAAATAAGGATAAATATTGTGAATGTGGGTTATTGGATAAACCTAAATTGATATAATAAAAGTGGTATATTTATATGATTGTGTATGCATATATTATATACTTGTGAAAATCATGCCCACGCTACTTGTTGTCCCTAAGGATTCCGCGCTGGGACGATCTTATCTCGTGTGCCTTATGGGGGATATTGACTCGTACCCTAGAAGATAGGAATCCTAGGTACAGGCTATCGAATCGGTAGTCACGGTCCTAAGAGACGTGAGGGTATGTACTGACCTCTTGGACTTGGAAACTATGCTTCGCCTCAATATTGTTTGTGTATGTATTTATACAGTTCGAGAGTGATTCCGAACTTGTATTCCCTTTAGTACGATTTATACGGGGATTGGATAACAGAGTATGCCCGCACCATAGTTTTTATGTGGGGTGCTGTTATGATATATATATTATACGAGTAGTTAATATATATATGAAATTCTAAAATCTGTAACTGCCAACTGTGATTTGATATGTAGGACATGGTTGATGACTCAAATTATAAATAATTGTTTTGAGAAAGTATAATATGACACTGGAAAACTTTATTGATTAATAAAGTTAAAAGGAGAACCTTGGTTACAAATTGAAATCTTACGTTTTAAATACTTGTGTTGTTGAGTTGTAAATCCTGCGAATAACCTAAGATAAGTTAAATCATTGGGGAAGGTAGTGTGGTATATGACGAGATAAACGCTTGGGGAGGTTAGTGCACATTAGAAGAGAGGTGAGAATTTCTCAAGAGAGTGTCGTACTAATATGTTGTTACATTAGCCTATATCAATTGAAATACTTGCTAAACGAATTTTTAAATCATATACACTATCGGGCTCTGCCCCGTTTCCATTTCTCGTTCTCTCTTGTATATATATATATATATGTATATATTACAGGTGCCCAGCCACAGGGGCGTCTTGCATATGGTCCTTTGACAGGAACGCGCTGCAGCTTAGGTGGGAGTTGCAGGCCTGTTGTTTAGACGACTTTATCCATTTGATTCTACTCCCAACATGTTCATTATTGGGGCATGTGTCGCCCTTTCCATTTTTCAGTTGTTATTTGGATATTGTACTTCATCTATTTATAGTATTGTCACTTTGGGATTTATTATATTCTGGATGGTTTACTTTAAGTTTTATTGTTAGTAGCCAGTTGTTAAATGTTAAATTATTGGATTGATTTTTAAAAAAATAAATAAATAAAACTTGAAAGGAATGTTAAAAATGGTTTTGACACTTAGCTTAATTAATTAGGGTGTTTAAATTGGAACGACAGTGATGCTAAGAATGATCCAACTGTTCACCTTGATTTTAATTTAATAAAGGAGTGATCGCCCGGTATTTAATTAGGCGGGGTGTCATAAAGACCTCCTTCGATGGAAAATGTTCTTTGATGGTGCTACTAACAAAAAAGGATATGGCATTGGGATACTTCTGATCGCCCCAGATGACTCCCACACTCCCATCGTCATTAAATTGGATTTCCCTTGCACCAACAACATGACGGAATACGAGGCATGCACAGTGGGACTCAAAGTTGCTCTCAAGAAAGGTATTCAATACCTTGATGTCTACGGGGATTCTTCCCTTATCATCGGTCAAGTGCTCAGAAATTGGAAAGTCAAGGATGAAAAACTCCAACCTTTTCATGCCCAATTAGAAGAGCTAGCCTCCCGTATCTGAGATATTACCTTCCATTACCTACCCCGAGAAAATAATAACCTAGTCGATGCTCTCGCTACCTTAACCTCCATGGTCGACATGCCCGAGGGAATAACAATGACCCCCTTCCTAGTTCAAAAGCAAGACAAACCGACCCACTGCTATCATATTGAGCTTGTCTCCGCCGAAGATCCCAAACTAGCCGATTGCTAGTACTATGATATCTGGTGCCTCCCCAAACGTGGTAGATATCCTGATGGTTCTAACAAGAAAGATCGAACGACTCTCTGGAGACTGGCCGCCCAGTACATCATCTGTCATAAAGCCCTACTCAAGAGTAACTTCGATGGAACTCATCTACACTGCATCGTAGGGGCCGAGATTGAGAAGATAATCCTAAAAATCCACAGTGGGGAATGAGGACCCCATATGAATGATCATATGCTCACTAAGAAGATCATCCGACAGGGCTACTACTGGACCACCATGACCTAGGATTGCACCGCCTATGTCCGGAGATGCCTCAAATGCTAACAATTATCCAATCTTCAACACCTGCGTCCGCGAGAATTATATAACATGACCTCTCTTTGGACGTTCTCCACCTGGGGCGTCGACATCATAGGGAAGGTTACACCAAAGGCTTCAAACGGATATGAGTTCATCCTAGTCGCCATTGATTACTTCACCAAATGGGTCGAAGCTGAGTCATATGCAGTACTGAACGCCAAAAAAGTGGCCAAGTTCCTCAAGAAAAATATCATCTACCGATATGGGGTCTCGCACGAGATGGTGTCAGATAACAGGGTGCATTTCAAAGCAGAAGTCACAGAAGTAGTCAATGAGTACGGGATTCAGAGACACAGATCTTCTCCCTACCGACCTCAGACTAATGGTGCAGTGGAAGCCGCCAACAAAAACATTAAAGCTATCATCAACAAGATGATCGAAAGTTGTAGGGATTGGGCCGATCGGATCCCGTACTCCCTCTGGGGCTATCGAACCTCAATCCGAACCTCTACTAGGGCTACCCCTTACTCCATGGTCTACGGTATGGAGGCAGTCCTATATGTGGAGATGGAAATACCCTCTTTATGCGTCATGCTAGAAAGCAAAGTTAGCGAAGAAGACTGGTGCCAAAGCCCTCCTTGATGAGCTAGCCCTCCTAGATGAAAGAAGATTAAAATATCTTTACCACATACAGGGGTACCATCGCCGTAAAGCGCGGTCATTCAATCAGAGAGTCAAGGACCGACCCCAGAGAGAAATTCAAGCCCAATTAGAGCGGCCCCTAAATTGTGAAGAAAATCTTATCCGACGGTGCCGACATGCTCACAGACCTAGATGGCGAAGAGATGACTCGTCCAGTTAATCTAGACCATCTAAAGAAATTATAACCCTAGTTAGAAATCTCGACACGCTACGACTCTTCTCATCCCCCTTCTATTCTAAATATAAAAAAAACTCTTAATTTTCCTCTACCCAGAACTACGTGGTCCTGATCCTCTGCAAAAAACTTTTTCAAACAGATAAAAACTTTTTCAAAAACCCCCGAGGTACGTAGGCAGCTCATGCACCCCACATGAATGCGACCTTTTTTTTCACAAAATACTATTCTTCTCTTACCTCCGAGAATGATGGTTCATTCTGAAAATACTTGAACAAAAGGATTATGTATGCCTTAGCGATCAGTATAGATAATTCAAAATACAAAATTCATCGAAAGGCATAGATAGATGATCAAAAACTTATTTATTCCATTAATAAGAAATTACAGTACATATTACATAAGAAAAGGGAACGGATAACTCCCTTCCCCTTACTACCATAAATAGCCAAATAAAATCCCCACATCTATTACACAAATAAACTCTCCAAGAGTCCTACCCACAGCTACCAGAGGAGCCTGCACCCTTATCATCTACATCCAGAGGTCCCCAAGTTTCCCCTGTCTAAATAGAGTACCGTAAACATTCCATATATCTATGAGCCTTAACCATCTTCGAAAAAACCATAACACCCCCTTCCATGGTGTTAGATAAAACAAACCATCTTTGTCCAGTCTCCACTGCCAACATCTTGCTGATTACTTTCCTCCACAACCACTTCATATAATCTTTGGGGACATGCCAAACCTTCCCGACAGACAGAGAAGGACGGGTCGACGGACGCTGATTTTCCTACAGAGACCCAAGCAACAGACGCAGGCGCTCAGTCAAATCTTCCACCGGAAAGAAATTTGAGGTCCGAGGGGACACGACCTGCGCCCATCCGAATTGGCGCAAAAGCCGCCAAGGGAAATAAAAAGAGGTTTATCTTAGACCAACCAGACGCACATATGAATACTCTCCTAGCTCCAGAACAGGCTACAACTGTCCCCACTAAGGCACTAATAAATACAACCCACGAGCACCATGCTCCACAAGACAATGCTCCCAGTTCTCAACGTATAGGCCAACGCTGATGAAGTAGCGTGAAAAGAAGTTGGGTACGATCGACAAGGGATACTCTAGAGGAGTCGCCAAGAGGAATCTTTCAGACAACCACATGAACAGCATGACAAGGCTACCCCTCAAAAAGTTAAAATGACCTTCTCTCCAGGCATCCAGGCCATTCAGGGTCTTCACCAGTATCACCTCTACAGGATTGCGACGATATGATATCCATGAACTAATGGCTGCAAGTTATGGGTCCACTTGCACCTCCCTAGTCACCAGCAATAATTTGGAAACCAGACCCAGAACAACGGCTCCAGCATAGCCAGCATCACTTAGTTCCCGCAAATGCACGGATTGTAGCACTGCCAGGAGGGAGATTATTCCTCCAGCAACCAATAATCTAGCCGTCGAAGGAAAAATATGAAGAAGCCCGGACAACAAATCCCTGGGAGAGAGGGAAAATTCGGGCAAAGCCGCAGCAACACTGGGATTTAAACCCACCATGGCAGAAAATTCCTCGTAGGTAGGACAAACTTCTTCCAACCCTAAGAGGAATACATGGTCTTCAGGGTACCAGAATTGTACCGCCGCCGTCAGCACGTTCCACTCAAAAGGCCGATTGCACCATAAGGAGACTCGACGCATGTTGAAAGAATCATAGTCGACATTATAAGAGCACATTGCTTCCAAAGTTTTGAGGTAGTTGATAAACTCAATTCTACTAGGGAGATCCATCTTGCAAGGCTAAGAGATAGTGGGAAAGTAAGTAAAAATGCAAAGGTGTGATGAAAACACTCCACCATCACCCCTTTTTATACTTGAGAACCCTCACAAGAGACACAATCCCTGCAAAAATCGAATGGAATCCTACCCCACAAGGTACCAAAGACTGAAGAGGGTACCAACCAAAGCTTTCAATTAATGGGAGTAGACTGAACTGCCGATAGGCAGGTCAGGGTGCTTATCGATCGGTAACCCCCCATTTTTGGAAATTTCCCTCTTTTCCTCTTTTGTCAAATCAGAAAACTCAATAAAAATAAATTGACATTCTCAACAGAATTTCAAAAACCCTTTTTCTCCTTATAAATTTTCCTTTTTTTTTTACTTCAAAAAATTCCAAAAATATTCCTTTTTACGGTCTCCGCAGCAAAGTAAAAAGCGCATGTGCATGCATTCATCATTAAATAAAAGATAATAAAAAAAGTCCATTGCATTACATCAATTTGTGTTATGTGTTACATCAATTTTGCAGGAAATAAAAAGAAAAAGAAAAAATAATGAGACTCAGCCCGAACCCACATTCTTTTTCTCTCTCTTAAGAGCTTCTACCCCTGCGACGTGTTCTCTTCCCCCTACGGCGAGGTGACGCCCCACCACTACCCGAGCCATAGTCCTCTCCGAACGAAGCAGATGACACCAAGCAAGAAGGAATAGGAACCGCATCCCAAATATTGGCAGTCACCGAAGATATCCAGGCTCTGATGTCCCTTAGCCAAGTGGTTGACACCCGGACTTGCTGCAAGAAAAGGTAAAATCAGTATCAAGGAAGGGATGTCCAAAAGAGAAAAGAAAGCAAGAGAGGAACAAAAAGGTATACTGCAGGTCAAAGGACCTCCTCTGTCAAACCCAAATCCTCCAGATCCATTGCATGAGGACGGTGCAACATAGGCACCATCCCTCCATCAGCCCGCCGAATGTTGTATGAAGGGGTATGCAGCCGCACAAAAGGAACCTCTGAAGTCACCGCCGCCACAGATGCCGACAGACCACTACCGTTGTGGGAAGATCCCATCGCCCGACTCGAACCCGTCGGAGGGAAAGGCAATGAATCATATATATTGGGTGCCCTCAACCAGCTCGTCACAAAATCCATATAGTCATACGGTGCAGCCGTGTCGGTTTATAGTAAGTAGGACTCGCCAATCATCGCCGCGATCCTCTCATCCTCCGAAAGCAGTCGCTCCCGCCTCATAGACGTAGAAGGCTGCATAGGTGGCACCACCACCTCCTCCTCGGCAATCTGACGAACCACCCTCTCCCTAAGATACCAAGAATGGTTGAACTCATGCACCAGCGAATGCCTCATCCGTGCGTTCACCCCAGTCGCCCCCGTATCCTGAATGGTTGTCCCCTAGGGATAAAAGGTCACCTGAAAATATCCAAGCGATCATAAATCAAGACAAGATCAGAAGGAGAAAAAACTAAGATTGAAATGGAAAGAGTCTTAGCCTACCACTGGTCAGGTCATTCAAGACCTGACGCACCGCCTCCAGGGAGAGAGATCCCTTCGACTGCCGATTAGCCTTACGCCATCGATACAATTGACAAAAGTCCCCAGTAGTGTCATCCTTCAAAGCGATCAGCGAGTTATTGCACCCAATCGCCTCGTAGAACCACATCTGAATTCACAAATAAAAAGATGACGCATATGGAAAAATGGGAATGCATGAAAAGAAATGCGCAAACTGAAGAATACCTCAAGAAGGTGCGTGGCTCTAGTAAAAGTCTGCCGGAAGCATCGGCTGAATGCATCCAGAGAAGAGTAAAGGGTCGCCAAAGTCAGACTCCCCCAATCATAGAAAGAGATGTTCAAAAACATCATCAGGTATGGCAGAAACCATAAATGAACGACGTCGCAGCTCGACGCCACCATGAAACCTCCCAATACCAGCAGAATAAATAACCGACCATCTGCCTCACTTGTAGCCCATCCTCCACATCAATCACCCTAATCAGCAGAATATCCTTTAGCAGGGACAACCGGATAGAATCCCCAGAAACTATCCTCCCTACATCACCAAGTGCCGCACGCACTGCCTCCGGTCTCACCCGTAAAGAGCGATCCACCTCTATCTGCTCTCCATCACAATCCAGCCCCATTAGCTACTACACGTCTATGGGAGTCACAATCATCTCCCCGAAGCCAAAATGGAAGGTGTGGGTAGTATCCCACCACCTCTCTCCCAAAGCATACAAGACCGCTGTCGAACGTGCCATCTCATCTAGCACCGTTGCTAACTGCCCAAAACCCGTTGATGATACCATCCAACACACCATAGGTGGGAGATTCTCCCATACATCCCTGAGCCTCATTGTCCCACAGGCACACATGTTCTTCAATGAAATATCAGACTGGTGAAAAGAAAAGTCTCATTAAAAGTCAAGAAAGAAAAATCACCAAAAAGAGAAGAATGCCAAAGGTTGGGTTACTTACATAACCACCGGGACTCACTCTTGAAGAGCGATGACGCGATGGCTCACGCAGTAAGGTATGCTCATCCGGAACAGGCTCAAACGCATCAAAGGAGTTCTCACTCCCCAAAGCAAGAGGAGCCCTAGCCCTCCACTCCACATTCCCCCAATCATCAACGGTCAACCACTCCCGGTGGACTGCAATGCTCATAAAAACGGCCATTTCTTGATGATCGGAATGCTAGAAAGATTTGCAGAAGAATCACATAGAGACAGAAAGCAAAGAAGCTGTGAGAAAAATGACGGGATTCACCCACTTTATAAAGGATGCCAAGCTCCATGCCGATCGACACATCCCCCACCATACCGATCGGCACTGACTCCTTGCCTTCCCGAGGTAGCCCAAAAGTTTGTGCCACTGTCGAATGGCACCCTTCATACTATGCCGATCGGCACCCCCTTAAATTTCATACGGAAAATACCAGAAAGCCTAAAAAAATTCCTAAAAATCCGAGGAAGGATTTAAAACCTTTTCACCAAGAAAACTTCGCGTTCCCTCGAGTAGAACCCCTCTTTCCCAGCAAAATCCTCAAAAACCAAGAGAAAAATCCTCCCAGCAAAGCTCCGGAGTATCTCTAAGGATCATCTGATCACTACCCCAGAGGAATTCTCCTACAGCACCCAAAATAGGTTATTCCCCCCCGCAAGGTCTCCTAATGAAACAAAAGCTTCCCTAGTTATCAACTCCCTAGCTGAAATCAAAATCAAAAAAGAACTTTCCCCAACAAAATCAAAATCCAATCTTCATCCACTCTTAGGTCAGAATTGACCTCGGTCTTGGATCGTAACCAGAGTTTGGTCAGAATTGACCTCGGTCCTCGGTCGTCACCACTCTTTAGGTCAGAATTGACCTCGGTCTTAGATCGTCACCTGAGTTGGGTCAGAATTAACCCCGGTCCTCGGTTGTCACCATTCCTTAGGTCAGAATTAACCTCAAACTTTGATCGTCACCTGAGTTGGGTCAGAATTGATCCCGGCCCTCGATCGTCGCCACTTTTTAGGTCAGAATTGACCTTGATCTTAAATCGTCACCTGAGTTGGGTCAGAATTGACCCCGGTCCTCGGTCGTCACTACTCTTTAGGTCAGAATTGACCTCGGTCTTGGATCGTCACCTGAGTTGGGTCAGAATTGACCCCGATCCTTGGCCGTCACCACTCTTTAGGTCAGAATTGACCTCAGTCTTGGATCGTCACCTGAGTTGGGTCAGAATTGATCCTGTTCCTCGATCATCACCACTCTTTAGGTCAAAATTGATCTCGGTCTTGGATCATCACCTGAGTTGGGTCAGAATTGACCTCGATCCTCGGTCGTCACCACTCTTTAGGTCAGAATTGACCTCGGTCTTGGATCGTCACCTGAGTTGGGTTAGAATTGACCCCGGTCCTCGGTCATCACCACTCTTAGGTCAAAATTGACCCCGGTCCTTGGTCGTCTCCACTCTTAGATCATCACCCGAGTTGAGTCAGAATTGACCCCGGTCCTCAATCGTCACCACTCTTTATGTCAGAATTGACCTCGGTCTTGGATCGTCACCTGAGTTGGGTCAAAATTGACCCCAGTCCTCGGTTGTCACCAGTCTTTGGGTCATAATTGACCTCGATCCTGGATCGTCACCTGAGTTGGGTCAGAATTGACCTCGGTCCTCAGTCATCACCACTCTTAGGTCAGAATTGACCTCGGTCTTGGATCGTCACCTGAGTTGGGTCAGAATTGACCTCGGTCCTCGGTCAGCACCACTCTTAGGTCAGAATTGACCTCGATCTGAGATCGTCACCTGAGTTGGGTCAGAATTGATCCCAGTCCTCGGTCATCACCACTCTTTAGGTTAGAATTGACCTCAGTCTTGGATCGTCACCAGAGTTGGGTCAGAATTGATCCCGATCCTTGGTCGTCACCACTCTTAGGTCATAATTGACCTCGATCTTGGATCATCACCTGATTTGGGTCAGAATTGATCCCGATCCTCGGTCGTCACCACTCTTTGGGTCAAAATTAATCTCGATCCTCGATCGTCACCACTCTTAGGGAAAAATTGACCTCGGTTATTAGACCTTTACCCAAATCCCACAGATTCGGCTTTGACCCATAGAATTGATCATCCCCAGCACACTCATTAGGTCCTTAGAATCGGCATCGACCCATGAATCGGTCATACTCCCTCAAAATCATCATGTGGTGTCTATTCGACGGTCATCATTTATTCCAAACTTGCCCGTTAAGGGGCTCTGTAGACACCCCATTTCGTTACCCCCAACTCTCCTTTGGCCCCTAGTACCTCCCTTCATCACTACAAACCTAGGTCATGTCCCGAGTACTGACCTAGAAGCCATCGGGCACTCCCCGACTTAGTTTTACCAAAATGTCAAACTCTTCATCTCTACCAAGACTGAATGAATCTTCAAAGGGAACTGAATACCCTTACCAACGATCCATCCCATGCATGATTCTGACTTACCATGCGGACGAACGATCCGTTTGCATCCGAAACTTAACCTAGAGGCCACCGGGCGCTCCCGAGCTCTGTTTGACCTAAGTCAACTATTTAGCTTAATCTAGGTTGAATGAATCTTCAAAGGACACTAAATACCCTTTCCAATGGTCTGTCCCTTGCGGGATTCTAACTTTCCTGCGGACGAACGATCCGTTTGACTTCAAGAGGTCACCAAATGCTTCCCGAGACCGATTGACCAAAGTCAACTCTCGAAATCGAGTTAAACTCTTTGGAATGTCTAAGTACATCTCCTAACCTTTCCAACAGTCCACCTATTGCATGATTTAGACTTAACATGCGGACGAACGATCCGTTTGCGTCCGAAAGATTCCTCGTCCAATGGACCGATAAACGCTTTCAAGCCATATTTGACCCAAAGTCAACTCCCAAAACCGGGAGAGGTCTAAAGGACTTTTAAAGGTCTCTAAATTACCTTTACAACGGTATGCCTCGTGCACGATTCTGACCAACGATTTTCCCTCGACAACTAATTTTCTGAGAAAGCCTAAAACGCATTGCCAAATAGCAGGTTCCAAACCCTGCCTATCGGCAGGTGCCGATAGGCAGGAACAGGTATATACCGAGTGGCAGTTATTTGGGCCTATAAAATTAGGCCTTCACCTCATTTGCAATAAAGAGCCAGACCTGATAAAATTCACTCTCAACGAATCCCAGAAACCTCTCTCGAAGGCAGTGTGATTTCAACCCCCAAATCCCTTTTTTACTTCCACTTTTCATCATCCTTTTCATCAAACTTGGTGAACTAGTCACTATCCATCATCATTCAAGTGCAAGGGCTTCTCTCCAACACTCAAGATCAAGCTCAAGATCTTCAAGAAGGTCCAACTTTCTCAAAATCTCTCTTAAATTCTCAATAACTTGTTTCCATTATTTAACACTCTTATTATCTCATCCCACACATCCTAAAATACTTTTTATTTTGTATTATTGCACATCTCTTATTTTCTTATAAATAAAAACCCAAAAAACTAGAAAAGAGGGTTTACTCATAAATTCCAAATAGGGATTCTTATACTTTTTCTCACACTTTTCTCACAACTAAAACACTTTTTCTACACACATTTATAAACAAGAGATCCCCCATTTGGATTTATGGGATAAACCCCACCCCTCGTTTTGTATGCGAACTACGTGGACTTTAATGCCTTTATAGGCTACGTAGGCGTCTCGGGGTAAAACCCGAGACTCGAGTCCTCTCTTTCACCTTTTCTTTTACTTCCTATTTTCTCTAAACTTAATCTTCTTATATTCTATATACTTTCCCTTAGTGATGTATTGGTCCATATGCGTTATCGTTCCATTATAACGATCAACGTAGGGGTAATCGCGTAAATATTATTTTTTAAATATTATTCTTAAATCTTCCTACGGATGACTCGCTTTATCTTTTCCATGATACAAGTCGAGGATTCCTACCTCCATTATATATATACACATGCACACATATCACGGGGGGAAATATAAAGGAAAATAACAAATATCCATGAGCGACCAAAAGGGTGGAATGGGTGCCTAACACCTTCCCATTTCGTAACTAAGCCTCCGAACCCTTATCGAATCATTTTGGTTTCTCACGCACCAGTATGTATTTGGATGACATCCTTCGGGGTGGATTCCCCTTTTTCTTTTATCTATTTTGAGTAAAATAGACTGGTGACTCTAAATCTCTCTACATTTTTACACCACATCTCAAATGACGCCGATCGAAGTGCTCCCGAGAGGGACGCACGGGACCCAAAGGATCCTTCCTCCACGCGCTCGCCCGCATGGCGAGGATCGGGGATGGCCACAGTAAGGCACAGAAAGATACTCAAAATATTCGTTTATATCATTGATAGGAAAAATATCATTGAGAACCTCATCAAAGGAGGTTTTGATTACATTTGAGCAATGATAGAGAAGAGAAGAAGAAATGGGGTAAACATTGGGGTTAGGTGGGATTTCAACAGGTAGAACCGGCGCATCATGCCAGTTGAGGAGAGATGTATCAGTAACTTTAATCATGTGGGATGGATCCAGTGATGTAGTGCCTGAATGAACCATGCAGAGTGTTAGACCCAGTGTTTACAAGTTAAACGAGTCCTCAAAGTCACTTACTCAGTCTTTTTGGTATCTCTGATGAGGGGTTGTTCATGGTGTTGGGAACTTTCGGCCCATGGGTAGTTTTTTTGGAAAAAGATCTCCATTTAGGGACTCATGTTCTTATCTGTATGGTCATACCATGGTTCTAAAAATCCGCAAAAGGGGAAGTCCTCACCCTCTTTGATGAATCAACCATTCAAGGAGTCACCTGGGACAGTCTGGATGAAGTCTAATCTTCTCTTTGGTCGAGACTGGAGGATTATTTTGAGCTCTTATTATGATGGTTGATACCCCAAACCACAAAGAGGGAAAGATTTCTTCAGTTCAATGGGATCAAGTATCCCTTGCTATCTTTGTCCCAGGCCCAGTCCGGCCATCAAGTGCATGTTTCTGAACATCTGAATCACATTGACGTTGCAACGAGGGTCATATTCTGGACAAACCCTTTCTTTAAAATCATCCCTTGTCGGGAGCAGGAGTGGTTCGACTCGAAATCCTGATAGGAGCATATTATTTTACCCATGCTGTATCTCAAGGATTGGATTGCTGGTACTTGTACCCTCGGCATTGTTGTCGTCGCCCAAAATGGTAATGACTCATCCATCGGTGAAGAACTTCAATTTTTGATGCAGTGAGGAAGACACACCCTTGATGCTGTGGAGCCAAGGTCATCCGAGCAATAGGTTGAAACAAGATGGGATGTCAATAACTTGAAATTCAATGGCGAGCCGGCCCCTATTATAAGTTTTATGGATCCCATCACATCCCGATGGGTATTTTTGTAGGTGCGTAGGGAAACGGAGGTTGGATCAAGGTCACTTTCATTTAGTCCCAAGCATTTGAAGGATCTTAATGGGAAGACATTCAAGGCGGATCCATTATCGACAAGAGAGAGTGGTACGATCTTCCCCATAACTTTGACAGAGATGTTGAGCGCATGATTGTGGTTTGGCCCAATTTTGGGGATTTTTTCTTCGAAAAAGGATAACATTCGGGTAGAGTTCAGGGATCCGACTAGATTACCGCTTCTTGTGGTGTAGTAGAAGGAGGAGCTGTGGGTCAAGTGAGCAACTTGATCAAAGCATTGCTGTGCAGCTAAGAAGACATGAAAATCCCCCATAGAGTGATATTAGCATAAGTTTTCTACAGTTGATCGAGGATCTTGCTCTCCTCAAGGGTCATCTCTGGTATAGGAAGATTTTCAATGCCCTTCCCTTGTCATTTACGGGTAGTGAGCTTGGGATCTGGTAACACCTCCTTGATCTGGTTATGTGATTTAATGAAGAAGGGAAGAACATAAACTCTGTTTTTTCATCAACCTCGGGTTTTTCTGCCATCTTGTTTATTTCTCTGAGGAGTTCTTTAAATGATATCATCCCACACAAATCGGCTATCGTGCCAGTTTTTTCTGAAGCTTGATCTTCACTTGAATTTTCAAATTCTTCCCCCCATCCGGTGGAAATAATTCTGTCTTTCCATGCATAGTCAATGCATTCCATAACTTCGATGGCTTCTTCATACAAGTCTTCCCATTCTGTGGGGATATGTAAGGGTGAAGGGACCAGACGCACTTGTAACTTCAGCGTATCAAGTAACTCGGTCATACTATAGATATTGTCATTTTGCCTGAATAATCTTTCTATGATCTGGACAACATCATCTAGGCTGACTTCATTGGTTGGTATCACCCAATTGTCTTACTCTCGGGCCCATTTTTGTGCTTCCAAGATCAATGTACTGAACCTATGGAAATCAATGATCATCTGTGAGGGAAATTTCAGCCCGAACTCTAGGAGTTGGTTTAACTCTTTTAATAATTCCATACCTCTATTTTTAGAACGGGTACGGACAACGATGCATGCTCTGGTAAGGATAGACAGTGCCTGATCAGTGAGGCTAACAGGGTGTAGGAGGAAATATGGGCAAGTTTGGAGAGGTTTGGGAGAGTGTACGGATGTGATTTGAGTTGAGGGATCAAATTATGGGTTCATTTCTAGAAAGATAGCATTGGTATGATTTGGGAGTGGGTTGTGAGTAGTGTTTGGCTAAGGATTGGCTTGTGGTACAGTGGTACCCCGGTCAATTAGACCTTGGATTACGTTTCGAAGGTGAAATAATTGGTCGGTGGTATGACCAGCGGTTTGGTGAAAGCCGCAATGGGAATCTTCTTTGAAGTTTCTTGGAAGTGGATTGGGTATTGGACGGGGATCCAAGGGCTTGATGAGGTTTCGGCTTAACAGGGCTTGATAAACTTTGGAGAGGGGAACATGGATCTCAGTGTATTCCTTTCGGATTAGGACATGGCAACTTTTTAGTGCCCATGAAGTGGTCGATTGAGAGATGTTGTTGATAGTTGAGACTGCAGAATTAGCATGTTTGTCATATTTTTTGGGGGTGAACTGGTCGGACACTTTCTTTGGTTCAACCTCTGTTTTAGAAATACCTTCCTCGATTTCTACTCCTGCTTCTTTGAGAGCTTAGAAGTAGGGATAGTATTGTCCACCCATGGTTTCTCAGACATAGGGAAAGAAGTCTTTCTTTACTATGTTGACTTGTTCTTCCTCGGATGGCCGATTGGTCATAGTGGCTGCCTTTTCCCTCCATCGAGCTATGAAGTTACTGACTTATTCCCCAGAGTTCTATTTGAGCATCTCTAAATCACGGCGGGTGACCTCAAGCTCTTCGTTATATTTGTACTGCGACATGAATTCTTGGGTTACATCCTCCCATCTACGGATTCTGGACTCCTCGAGAGACAAAAACCATCGAAGATCGCTATCCTTCAGAGTTTGCTGAAACAATTGGGCCTTCACTTCTTCAGAAGCCCCTAAGAGAGTCATAAAACGGTGATAACAGCGAAGATGAACAATCGGGGGTCCACTTCCTTCGAATTTCTCGATATTCGACATCTTGAACTTCTTGGGTAACCTTGCCTTAGGATAAGAAGACATGTGGGTATAGTCCATGTAATTTCTGAAGATTCGTACTTGGTCGAACTTCTTAGTTAGTATCTTGAGATCGTCTTTGACTTTTTTAATTCTTCCTCTTTCGGATCAACAATCGCAGGCAAGTTAGGCCCAGGCTGGGCAAGGTTTGGTATAGGAAGTTGGGCAGGTGGTTGCCTATTAGTAGGAGGGGCACGTGGAGCGTGCTAATACTTTTTCGAAACCCAGATAGGCTCAGGTGGACCCATAGCTCAAGGGAATAAAACCTAGGGCTCTAAGGAACAGGAAACTAGTTTCGTTGCATCTCTCAAACTTCAGTCTAAAGGTTGTCAATCTTTGACACGAGCTGAGCTAAGACTGCCGTCAGATCTGGCTGCACAACTGGTACTTGATATGTGTTCTCCATCGAAAGCGGATGGATATCGGACTCGAAAGAGGTAACAGGGGGACGGTCGGAACTCCGGGGTGACTTAACTGAAGACTGAAGTCAATAAGGAGCCACTTTAAGGACGTGCGATCGACCTGAGAGGGCATAAAATGGGATTTATTTTTGACAAAAAAAGGATGAAATATTTTTGACATTTTTTCTTTTTGAGATTGGAAGACAATATTTTTGGATTTTTGATAAAGAAGAGAGAAATGTTTTTGGATTGTGGATAAAGAAAGGAAACAATGTTTTTAGATTTTTGATAAAGAATGAAAAAAATGTTTTTGGAAGACGGGTCTCAGCATGATTATTATTAATATTATGTTCTCACTAGTATTAAATTCTCCTAAATGCAAAGTGAGATGTCGGACGGGACCCGAGCCTGTAAAATTTAGGTTTTTAACATATGTAAAGCTATGGCTGGACTTGTAACCAGGCTCACGGGTAGGGTCCCATTTTAAAAATGCACAAAAATTTGGGTTGCAGTCCGACCCGGAATTTAGGCAGAGTTTCGGGTTGAAACCGATAATCTAACATGTGTGTCCTAGGCTTGACACCTATATGCCGGTATGTAGTTGGTTGGGTGAATCGGAAAGGGTTCCCCCTTCGACGTGGCTTCCACGATATACGTCTTGCTCTTGCGGGAAATCAATACGTGTGGAAAAGCCATTTGATATACCTGAGTGTATGTGAAGTGCCTCACTATATACCTCATGGGGAGGATATGTGTTAGAGTGAATTCTATATACTCGCGTACGTGAACGAATTCCCTGCGATATACCTCCCGTCATGACTTCGGTCAAGCAGTATGATGCGGGGGTACCGTTCGATATATGTCGAAGGTACTTGGCCAATGGAAGGTGAGAGTCATATCGCTTAGGCTAACTGCGCCTTGTCGAACCAGCGCCCATCACGAAGTGACCCTCCAGTTACGGGACAAAATTTTGTCAATCAGAATGCTCTTTGGTGATATTGTGTGAATCATGCATGATTCTCTTATTAGTATCTTATGATGAGAGTATCTTTCTTGACTATGCCCAACAGGGAGCAAAGTATGAGTACTAATGGTATGCTAAGCATGGGTGATGCGTGCAACATGGGGATATATGTGATCCTAGGTGCACATGGTGTGAAGTGTACACGAACAATTTTCTACAAGTGTGTGAATAGAAGCATAAGCATGAGGTACACATGAGTAGTAAAAGGTGAAAATGCAAATAAGGGAATATATAAGAAAATAAAACACCCATGTAAATAGAGTCTAGCCCTCAAAATGAAAGTCCCCAGCAGAGTCGCCACTGTGGCCATCCCCGATCCTCGTGGCAAGAGAGGATCCATTTGGTCCCACCCGTCCCTCTCGGGAGAGCTTCGGTTGGTGTCATTTATTAGGTGAAAAATGTAGAGACATGGAGTCGCCAGTCTATTTTACTCAAAATAGACAAAAGAAAGGGGAGACATCCCAAAGGGCAGCATCTAAATACATACTGATACATACGAAACCAAAATGATTCGAAAAAGGGTCTGGAGGCTAAGTTACGAAATGGGAAGGTGTTAGGCGCCCATTCCGCCCTTATGGTCTCTCATGGGTTGTTGTTATTTTCCTTTATGTCCCCTTGATATGTATGCATGTGTATACGTAGTGGAGATAGGAATCATCGATTTGTATCATGGAAGAGATAAAGTGAGTCATCCGTAGGAATGTCCTAAGAATAATATTAAAAAATAGGATTTACGCGATTGTCCTCGCGTTGATCGTTATAACGGAATGATAACGCACATGGAATAATACTCCACTAAGAACAAATATATGTATATATAGAATTTAAGATAATTGAGTTTAAATAATATAGAGAACATAAAAAATGAGAGAAAAGTAGGAATAGGACACGAGTCACGAATTTTACCCCGAGATGCCTACGTAGCCTATAGAGGCATCAAAGTCCATGTAGTTCACATGAAAAATTAGGGGTGGGATTTATCCCATAAATCCAACCGGGGACTTCTCTTATATGTGTCTCTATGTGTGTGTGTAAAAAAGTGTTTTAGTTATGAGAAAAGTGTGAGAATTCCCATTTGGAATTTATGAGAAAATTCTCTTTTTCTTTTTTTTTTGGTTTTATTTATATGAAAATAAGAGATGTGAAATAATACTAGATGAAAAAGTATATTAAGATATGTGAGATGAGAGTATAAAAGTGCTAAGTAGTAAAACAAGTTAATGCGAATTTAGGGGAATTTAAAGAGAGAGTTGAAAGAGTTGGACCTTCTTGGAGATCTCGAGCTTGATCTTGGGTGTTGGAGAGAAGCCCTTGCAATTGGATGATGATAGAGAGTACTTAATTAACCAAGTTTGATGAAAAAGGTGATGAAAGGTGAAGGTTGGAAAGGGATTTGGATGTGAAAATCACGCTGACTTCGAGAGGGGTTTTCAGAGCTTGCTGAGAGTAATGGATTTCTGATTTTTTCTCCTTTTTTCTGGAATGAAGTTAGACCCTCCTTTTTATAGGTCCGAGTTATTACCAATCGGTATAGCCTTGGTTCTACCAATTGGCAGGTGTGTTTAGGCACACTGCCGATAGGCAGGGTTTGGAACCTGTAGTCGGAAAATGTATTGTAGAGAGAAAATTGTTGATCCAATCGATGCACAGGGTGAACCGTTGGAAAGGTAATTCAATGACCTTAGAAAGAAGCGTTGACTTTGGGTCAAATGTGGCTCAGAAGCGTTCATCGGTCCTTTGGATGAGGAATTGTCGGACGCAAACGGATCGTTCATTCGCATGGTAAGTCAGAATCATGCACGGGGTGGACCATTGGAAAGGGGATGAGATGTAATTTTACATTCCAAAGAGTTTGACCCAATTCGTGGAGTTGACTTTGGTCAATCGGGGCCTGGAAGCATTCGGTGATCTTTCGGAGTAAAACGGATCGTTCGTCCGCACTGTAAGTCAGAATCGCGCACGAGGCAGACCGTTGGAAAGGGGTTTCGGTGCCCTTCAAAGACTCATTCAGCATCGATCGAGCAAAAGAGTTGACTTTGGTCAAATGGAGCCTGGGAGCGTCCGGTGACCTCCTGATCGATTTTTGGGGGGAAACGGGGCGTTCGTCCGCTCCATAAGTCAGAATTGAGCATGGGATGGACCATTGTAAGGGGGATTCAGTGCCCTTAGAAGATTTATTCAGTCTCATTCGAGCTAAAAAGTTTTACTTTTGGTCAAACAGAGCCTGGGAGTGCCCAATGGCCTTTAGGTTAGTACTCGGGGTATGACTTGGGTTTGCAATGATTAAGGGTGGTACTAGGGACCTAAGGAGAGGTTAGGGGGGGTATTAGAATGGGGTATATACACATAGCATCAAAGGGTGTCTTATTACATTCATCAGAAACTAAAGTTCTTCGTCAATGGGTAGTTCATCACCATCTTGGGTGACAGTGACAATGCCAAGAATGAAAGCACCAGTAATCCAGTACTAGAGATACAAGAAGGGACAAATGATATGCTTCTGTCAGGTTTTTGATTTGAACCACTTCGACTCCGAACAGAGGAAAATTTGAAAGATAGGGTTTGCCTAGAGTACAACCCCCATGACAACATCAATGTAATACGGATGTTCATAAACATGCCCTTCATGCCCAGGCTGAGGCTAGGACGACGACAATAGGGGATACTTGAACCCATTGTGTTGAAAAAATCTTTTACTCCTTGTGTCATAGGCTATCAGCCGTCAGTATAAGAACTCAGAATGCTCCGTCAACCTTGACTAAAGAGAAGGCTAAAAAACACAAAGACTGTCTTGAGAGATTCCTTGAACAGAAGATTCATCAGAGAGGGTAAAGATTTCCCCTTCTGTTATTTTCCCGAACTGTGGTATGATCATGTACACAAGAAGATAAAACTTGGAATGGAAATATTTTTCCAAGGCAGCTACTCGTGGGCCAAATGTTCCCAACATCAAGTGAAACCACTCATGGAGAAGACCATAGCTGATGCTGGAGATTTCGAGGGAAGTGACTCTGAGGATTCTTTCAATTTACAGACACTGGGATTGACACTTCGTATGATCCACTCAGGGGCTACATTGTTGGATCCATCCCACCTGATCAAAGCTTCTAATACACCCCTCCTTAACTGGCATGCTCCACCTATGCCACCTGTTGATATTCAACTTAACCCTTATTTTTGTCCCCTTTCTTCTTCTTTAGTTGTTCCTCCTTACTTTGATAAGGTTCTCAATGATGTTTTTCTTAGTCAATGAAATAAATGAAGATTTTGAGTATCTTATTGTGCCTTACATTAATTATCTTTATTCTATTCAAACTTTTGATGATGATGATTTTATAAATGAATAATTCCTAACAAATCTAAATCAGGTTAATAAAAAACAACATAACCGCGTTCAAGTTATTGAAGATGAAACTGTTATTATTAATATCGATTCTAGTAGTAACATGCACGAGATTAGGATAGGGACCATAATTGATGAGTATGAGCACGCATAACTCGAGGAATTACTAAAGGAATTTGTGAATGTCTTCGCATGGTCTTATGACGACATGCTCGACATTGACCCTAAGATAGCTCAACATGAGATTCCTACTCTCCCCGAATGCAAACCGATCAAGCAAAAACTGCTAATACTCCGCCCCGAATGGCCGCTTAAAGTTTATAAAAAAAAAGTGGTCAAATAGTTGAACGCGGGTTTCATTCATGTGATCGAATATCCCACATGGATAGCCAATACTGTACCTGTGCAAAAATCAGGAGGGAAGGTTCGCATGTGTTTCGACTACCGAAACTTGAACAAGGCCTCTCCAAAGGATGATTACCCGTTACCTAATATCAACATGATTATGGATAACATGGACAGTCACGCTCTCAAGTAATACATTGATGGGTTTTATGGATATAATTATATCAAGAAGCACCCATATCATCAAGAGAAAATCGCATCCATCACCCTTTGGGGAACCATTTGCTATACCATCATGCCATTTGGTCTAAAAAATGCAGGGGATGCCTACCAGAGGGCTTCCATAACCATCTTGCACAATATGATACATAAGGAAGTATAGGTCTATGTGGATGATATGATTATCAAGTCTAAGACTAGGGAAGGTCATGTTCCCGCTCTTTGAAAGTTCTTCGAACGACTGTGACAATATCAGATGTGACTTAACCCACTTAAATGTGTCTTTGGTGTTACCAAAGGAAAACTCTTGGGATTCATGTTTAGTGAGAAAGGGATAGAAGAAGATCCTTCCAAGATGAGAGCCATAATTGAACTGCTGAAACCCCGAACGAATAAGGAAATCCTAGGATTCCTTAGGAAATTACAGTATATCACTCGGTTCATCAACCAATTGAATTCTATTTGTGAGTCCATCTTCAAACTCCTTCGGAAGAATTAGACCAATGTTTGGAACAAAGCTTGCCAACAGGCCTTTGATCGAATAAAGCAATACCCAACCCAACCTTCGATACTCGTGCCACCGCAGCCTGGTCTTCCTTTACTCTAATACCTAACAGTGATAGATACCGCAGCTGGGGTTTGCTAGCCCAATACCTTGAAGAAAGTCGTAAAGAGAGAGCCATTTACTATTCCTCTCGCAAGTTCACTGGGTATGAAGTTAACTACACAACTCTAGAGAAAGCATGTGTCACTGTTGTCTGGGTCACCCAAAAGCTACAACACTACATGCTCCCCTTTCTCATAAAACTCGTATCTCGATGGATCCCATCAAATACCTACTGGAGCACCCGTCTTGCCCAGCTGAATGGCCCGTTGGTTGATGCTTCTATCCTAATTTAATATTGTATATATCACGTAGAAAACCATAAAATAAACAGTAATCTCTGATTACCTTGTTGACTACCCTATGGAAGAAGCCGATGTTTCAATTTCTGAGTTCCCAATTTTGAATATCCTCGGTACCTCCCAAGAAGACCTTCGATGTCAAATGTTCTTTGATGGCACTGCCAACAAGAAAGGGTATGGCATTTGGATCCTCCTAATTTCCCCTTATGACTCTCACACTCCTATTTCCATCAAACTAGATTTTCCCTGCACCAACAACATGACTGAATATGAGGCGTGCACAGTAGTTCTCAAAATTTCCCTCAAGAAAGGAATTAGATACCTTCATTTATATGGGGATTCATCCCTCATTATCGATCAAGTACTTAGGATATGGAAAGTCAAGGACGAGAAACTCTTACCCTTCCATGCCCATTTAGAAGATCTATCTTCCCAATTCAAAGAAATCACCTTCCACTACCTGCCCCGAGCAAAGAATAACCTAGCCGTTGCTCTTGCTACCTTGGCCTCTATGATTAACATGTCGAAGGAATAACCATGGACCCTTTCCTTATCCAAAATTAAGATAAACCAACCCACTGCTACTACATTGAGCTTAGCACAGAAGAAGACCCTGAGATAGCCAACCACTGGTACTATGATATTTGGCGCCTCCTCAAGCATGGTAAGTATTCCCAAGGTCCTGATAAGAAAGACTGGGAAACCCTCCAAAGACTAGCTTCCTAGTATATTGTCAGTGATAAAGGAATGTTCAAGAGAAACTTTGATGGAACCCATTTGCATTGCATCACAGGGGATGACATTAAAGAGATGATGTAAAAAATCCACAGCGAGGAATACGAACCCCGCATGAATGGACATATGCTCACCAAGAAAATCATCCGACTGGGTTACTACTAAACTACCATAGTTCAAAATTACACAATCTACATTCAAAAATGTCTAAAATGCCAGCAATTTTCCAACCTACAACACTTGCCTCTGAGGGAATTGTACAACATGACTTCTCCTTAGCCGTTCTCCATATGGGGCATTGACATCATAGGGAAAGTTACATCTAAAGCATCCAATAGGCATGAATTCATCCTAGTTTCCATTGACTACTTCACTAAATGGGTCGAAGCTGAATCATATGTAGTTCTGAATGCCAAGAAGGTGGCCAAGTTCATCAAGAAAAACATCATATGTTGATATGGGGTCCCGCACGAGCTGGTATCAGATAATGGGTTACACCTCAAGGGAAAAATTATAGAGGTGGTCGATGAGTATGGGATTCAGAGACACTAATATTCTCCCTACCGACCTCAAACCAATGGAGCAGTTGAAGCAACCAATAAAATCTCAAAGCCATCATCAGCAAGATGATTAAAGTTATCGAGACTGGGCCGATCGGATACCTTATGCACTCTAGGGCTACCACAATTTAGTTAGAACCTCTATTTTGCCTACCCCTTACTCTCAAGTCAACTGCATGGAATCGGTCCTACCCGTAGAGGTGGAAATCCCTTCGATGTGCGTCCCACTTGAAAGTAAAGTTATCGAGCAAGATTGGCACCAAAGCCGTCTTGACGAGTTGTCACTCTTGGAAGAAAAGAGTCTGAAATCCCTATATCACATACAAGGTTAATGTAGAGGGGACTTGAAGTTAATCATGAGATTAGGGATAATCCCCCCATTAACAACAATGTTTGGGATTAAGGTAGCGAGGTATCTCAGTGAGGCAGCTCAGCGAGGCAGCCCAGAGGGACCTTCAAGCGAAGAAGCTGATCGGGAGAGCTCGTCCTTCAGTCCTGTTTTTTAATTTAGTCTTGTTGTATCTTTTCTTTATATTGACTATGAGCTATAATGATTGTAAATATGTAATGAGTATAATGATTTTGTGTGAGGACGAACGGTACTCGCAAGAGACCAGGCTTGGCAGGCCTGGGAGAGCTTTCACGCTCTATCGAACGACCTCATCGTGGAAAATTTGGACGGACTTGGTTTGGGGGATTGATAAGCGAGGCACCGTTGGGTCTTGTCCTGACCATCTTAGATAGACCCGGTAAAATATCAAAGGACCCTCACCGTGGAACCTATGGTGGAGCGGCTTTGAGTTCCATCGGGCGTTGAGTTATGAGCCAAAGAACTAGGAAATGCCAGACCTTCACTTGAGTAAACCACCATGGTATTTGGGGCCATCAAACAGTTGGTGAACCACCTCTGTGACAGCAGCCCCCTGACACACAGTGGTTAGGCAAAAAGCATGTCTTGGCATTTAATATTTATGACGTGTAGATAATTAGTGTATCAGGTATTTAATGTTCGTGATATAAAGTATGAGGGATTTATTTCACAGGCATTAATGGTGGAGTTTCCTCAAGGATGGTGTGGGAGGCTATTTAAAGACCCCACCCATCTCTGGAGAGATGCATCATTATATGATCTTTTAAGAGTCCAGAAGTTATTACTAGAGATAATATATATCAGAGAGAGTTATTACAAAACCAGAGAGTTCACTCACCCACCATTGTTATTTATTATGAAACATTTAATACTTGACATAGATTCTTGAGGGTGGTTGGTGTGTTTGGCAGCCTACCAAGGTGTATCTGGGATGCTTATTTTTCTCTCCCTCTAGCTAAGTTGCTTATAAGTTAATTACTACCTCCTGAGTTATACACAAGAGATTTGTGAGTTCAAACTGAGTTTATCTTCATTGATTCATGTTTGCATGTCTTGTGGTTAATCAATAGTGTTGCTATTTGACTTATCATTACTGTAATAAAAAAGGGGTCACTCCTCCATCTTATCTAAACTACCCTGTTACATTTAGCGACTCCGCTGGGGAGGCATTCTCCTAAGCAAGGAGTATAGCGCAAGATAACGTTAGTCGAAGGCTCAACTTTGATAACATCCAACACAATCAAGTGCCTCCAGTTCAGGCGACGACAGGCATTCCAGGGGTGACACAAGCTTCCACGAGTGTTACGTTAGAACCAGATCAAGTGTCACTCCTCATGAATAAGTTTATGAGTTCTTGCAAACTCTGGTAGCTTCAATGATGTTGGGAGGATTTGAAGCCAACTCTTTCATACTTCGGGGGCAGCCCTAATGGCCCCACCAAGTATAGGCATAACGGGAATAGTCCCAGTAAGTATGCCCTCTATTGTGAATCCAGAAGTGGGAACGTCGGGTGTATCAATGTCCCCAACTGTAACGATTGCTCCAGCAACAATGGGCACTCAGCCTATAGTCCCATTGGTTGTTGCTCCAATGGCATCACCCATGGAGGTAATGAGGAAGGAGATCGAGAAAGAGATTTTGAAGTTCATGCAAGCCTCCTCGTAATCTGCTAGAGAGGTAGCTTCGGTTTATGATGACTTTCGAACACCTTACCCCCAGGAATACAACGATGATCCCTATCCCAAAGATTATATCCCTCCTATTTTTGAAAAATACACAGGGAAAGGTGGAAACCCAAAGGAGCATATTAAGTGCTTCGTTGAACACTTGGGGGCGCATTGCAATAATAAGAAGCTCATATTAAGCGAGTTTTCTAAATCCTTAACTGATAAAGAATATATCTGGTACTCTAATTTAGCTCCCAAGAGCATTTCTACATGGGAGGAGATGCATGTTTTGTTCGTCCAGAAGTTCTTTCTGGAGGAAGATGAGTTTACTTTGACCCAACTAGGGAGGGAGAAGCAACGACCCGAGGAAGATGTGGTGGCGTACGTTCGAAGGTTCAGGGAAAGGTCCTACGATGTGAGGGAGGAGGCCAAAGAATCCAAGTTATTTTAGATATGTGCAGAGGGGTTGCTTCCTGAGTACATCTCTCATCTCATTAATGAAACGCGCGAGGAGACTTTCTCAGCGTTCTTAAAAGTAGCAAGAAATATCTCCATGGTGGTGCGACCAAATCCAGTGGTGGTGCCCATGATGTTTAGTCACCCTATACAACCTTTGGGAAGGAGGTCTCAGCCCCCACGGGTAGGGTACACCGAGGTAGTAGATGGGGACAAGGCGCCCAAGAAAAATAATAAGAGGAAGTTCGAAAGAGACAGGGAAGACCCACCACCATTGCCTTGTATAGTGGAGGAGGCTGTCAGCTGTTACAATGCAATGGTCCAAGGAGGAAAGGTATACAAACCAAAGGGCATTCCCATGGGGGAACCCAATGCGGTGATGAGGGTGGATCCCAAATATTTCAAGATTCATCGAAATATCCGGCATCCAACGAAGAGTTATTCCACACTGAGGAAAATCATCGATAAGTATGTGAAGGCAGGGATGTTGCAAATCTATCCGCATAATGTTAACAACAACCCACTCCCAGTACATGGGGCCAATTTGGTGGTGGCCTATGACAAGGAGGCAGAGAAAGAAAAAAAAGGCAATTATGAAGCTGGGAGAGTTCGAAAAAGCTCTGGAAGATTGTACGAAGGGAATGGGCAACGTAGTACTAGCCTACGATGAGGCAAGCGCCAAAGATATGGAGGATGTATACAACCTTTAAGTTGAGTAAGCAGACTCAGTCCTAGAGTACTGTGTAGTTTCAAAATCCCCAAAGTTCACCTGGTTCTTCGACCAAGTGGGGATACCGAAAGAGAGTTGGTTGGATAACCCAGGTAATACTCGACATTGCAAGGAAGAACGCAGTCCCTTCGCTGAGATGGAAGGGACCCGTGGCCAGGTTGGTGAGGAGGTTTATGTCAGAAGTAACTTTCAGTGATGCAGATAGGGCTGTAAGATTCCCTTATAACAGGCCATTATATGTGACCGCCAGCGTCAACAGAATTAGTTTCGCAAAGACTCTTATGTATGGGGGAGCTTCCATCAATATTATTCCAATCAGCTCCTTTCACGCAGCTAATATTCCAGAGGAAAGGTTGGTCCCCATGCCCTTGGTGATTTTAGGATATGACAACTAGTCTTCCAAATCCATTGGGTATGTGAATGTTAGGATCGTGATGGGAAATGTGAGATCCCATATCAAGTTCCACATAATAGAGAATGCAACTTCCTACCATGTGCTGATAGGAAAAGTGTGGATACACAACCAAGGGCTAGTTCCATCGACGTACCACCAATGTGCTGAGGCGAATGTCAAGGTAACGGAGGTGACCATTAGGGCTATGAAGAGGCCCTTTGATATCGAGGAAGCTCACTTAGTAGATGCGGTATTTTACATAGAGTTGGAGGAGGATGTTCGGGTTCTAACGAGAAGAATTGAGGGAGCATGGGTTCCCTCGATCAAAGAAAGGATGGGGCCCTCGAATGAGCAGAATAAATAGGTTACAAGAAGTGCAAGAGTGATGACCGAAGAAGCTCACTAGGTGGTCCCTCAGCACCAAAACATCTCGAAGCAGCTCAAACACAGGATGAGGGCTAGAGTGGATCACATGGAACATGACGTCCAACGCCAGAGCGTGTGGAGCCAGTTCTCAAGAAAAAGAGTGGCTAAGGCTTTTAGAGAGAAGAAGAGGAAGGCATCTGCAGCTGCAACTACTAGCATATAGTGCAAAAAGGTCATTACCGAAGAGTGAAAGGTGATATATCAATTATAATAGTGTGAACGGGAAGTTAAAGAAGATTATAATGAGGCTGACCCAATATATGAGTGTTTTTTAGTGGATTAGCGGGGATAATGTATGGTGATAGAAAACTCGAACATAAAATAATTTATGGAGGAAGTCATCGAGGAACTAGAATACATGGCGAATCAATCGAAACCGCAAGCACAAGAACTGGAGCAGTTGAATCTGGCAAAAGAAGGGGAGGATCTAAGGCCTATTTTTATCTCGAAAGATCTAAGTAAGGAGAAATGAGAGGCTTTAGTTGAGTTGATTCAGGAGTTCATAGATTTTTTTGCGTGGAAATACACAGATATGGAAGGGTTGGATGAGGGAGTCAGCTGGCACAAGTTAAACGTAATGCTTTCAGCCATTCGGTGAAACAAGCAACAAGAACGTACAAGCCGGATCTATACTTAAAGATAAAGGAAGAGATCCATTGCTTATTGGCGAGAAGGTTCATCAAATCGATACAGCACCCACTTTGGCTTTCTAGCATTATCCCGATGGGAAAGAAAGATAAAAACCAAATAAGGATTTGTGTAGATTTTAGGGATTTGAATAAATTATGTCCCAAAGATGAGTTCCCTCTTCCCTCCATCATTATCCTGATAGATGCAATAGCTAGTCATGAGATGTATAACTTCATGGATGGGTATGTAGGGTACAACTGGATCAAGATGGACCCCTCATATGCAGAGAAAATGGCATTTAGAACCCCGTTAGGGAATTTTATAATAGAGTAATGCCGTTTGGGCTCAAGAACGTCGGGGCTACTTACCAAAGAATAATCTTCGCCATTTTTTTACGACTTCTTTACCAAATTTGTGGAATTTTATGTGGATGATTTAGTCATCAAATCAAGAAAGCAGGAGTCCCATCTAAGCGATTTGAGGAAGGTGTTTGCCCAATGTAGGAAGTATAAATTGAAGATGAACCCAATGAATTGCGTCTTTGGAGTAACAAGTGGAAAATCTCTAGACTTTGTGGTTGATCGACAAGGGGTGCAAATAGACCAGGACAAACAGCGAGCGATCTTGGAGATGCCAAGTCCAAGAACGACGAAGGAGCTGAAGAGTTTCCTCGATAAAGTTTCCTATCTTAGGAGATTTGTACCTGGATTGGCCGAAATGACACACTCGTTGATGAAGATATTGCGAAAGAACGCAAAATTCAACTGGGAGGGGGTTCACCATGAGTCTCTCACTAGGCTAAAAAAGATGCTCATTTCACCCCAGATCATGGTTCCCCCACAGGCAGGAATACCGTTGCAGCTATAACTCACATCCACTACGAGGTACATGGGAGATTTATTGGCATAGAAGACTGATGTGGAAGAACGGATGATCTACTACCTCAGCAAAATCATACATGGGCCAGAGGTTAAATACAGTGGCTTGGAAATGCATTGTTTAGCCTTAGTCTTTGTAGCATAAAAACATAGACATTATATGTTGTCTTTTACAATTCATATTGTAACTAGATGTGATACTATTAAGTATTTATTGATAAAAACTATATTGATTGCCAGGGTAGCAAGGTGGTTCCTCATCCTCTTCGAATATGACTTAAAGTGTGTGGTTCCTCATGCAATCAAAAGCCAAGCATACGCCGATCTGTTGGCAATCTTCCCCTCGAGAACATTTGATCCACCTAAAGAAAGTATTCCGGGAGATAACTTGCAGGATAATTACCTAGACACAATGGATAAGGAATGAACAATGCGGTTCAATGGATCTTTGGCGAACAAGAAAGGAGGAACAGGGGTTAAAAGGAATGGAGGAGATTTTCCTTTCCTATAAACTAGATTTCCCTTGTTCTAACAATGAGGCGAAATATGAATCTTTGGTGTTGGGGTTGCTAGAGGCTCTTCGAAGGGGGATCCTTTCACTTTGCACGAAAGGTGGTTCGAACTTGGTAATCCAGTAGGTGAACGAAGAATATGCGTTAAAACACATGAGTCTGGCATTATATAGTACAATCATTCAGAGGATCCTCTACCAGTTCCATCGGATGAAGATCAAGAGACATCCCAGAATAATGAACCGCCATCCAGACACCTATGCCACCATTGCCTTAAAAATGGTCATGAGGAATAATACAACTACCATCGTGATCTAATGAAGAACAACTCCTTTGTTAGTGCAGTCAATTCTATCGATGAAGGAGGACTTAGACTGGAGAGGAGAGATTAGGAATCAACTGGAGTCTGGAGAAGGAATTATAGGGCTAAGGGATTTAACCCAATACTTCATAAACCAGGGGATCCTTTACTTCAGGAACATAGGAGGATGGTTGTCAAGGTGTGTTGGCCCAGAGGAAGCAGGGAAAAGATTGAAGAGAACACATAAAGAGCAATGTGAGATAACAGAGATACCCCTCTACAGAAGGATTCAAAGAGAGGGGTATTTTTGGCCTAGAATGAAACAGGACGTGGTGGAGCTACAATGGAAGTGCGAACAATTCTAGTTATTCTTCGAGGTAGTCGAATGTCATTTCATGGAAGCTCAACCTGACTAGAGGAAACCCTACATTGACTTCATTAGAGATTGAGTTATCCCAATAGAAAATATTAATGTGATGGGACTCAAGTGAAGGGCCCGGAGATTCTACGTTTAGGAGGGATAACTTTACCGAAGTGGATCGTTCAATAGGCCGTTGCATTGCATCACGAAGGAAGAAGCAGCCGAGGTCCTCAAACAGGCGCACGATCCATCTCATATACGAGGGGCCAAGTTATATGAATAATTAATGATGTTGGGGTATTATTTTCCAACAATGAAGAAAGACTCTGTTGAGTTCGTTCGAAAATGCAAAGCTTGTCAACTTCATGGAAATATAATCCATGCCCCATCGATAGATCTACACTCCCAGGCAATGCCTTATCCTTCTCACACTTAGGCATTTGACCTGGTAGGGGAAATATATCCTTCTTTGAGGGGAAAGATACAGATACTAGGAGAAACAGAGTGCTTCACAAAGTGGGCTGAGGCGATACCACTGAGAAGGGAAATAACGGGGGTGGTGAGCGACTTCATCAAAGAACATATCATTTGCCGTTTTGAGATTCCAAAGGTTATTATATCTGATAATGGAACCCCTTTCGTAAATTTAGAGTTAATAATGCTCACAGACAAGTACTCCATTGTTCATCACACTTCAACAGTGGCATATCCAAAAGGCAACGGTCAAGTCGAGTCAACTAACAAAACCTTGGTTAACATTTTGGCCAAAACGATGGAGGATTTCCCAGTATCGTGGGATGAAAAAATACAAGTTGTATTGTGGGCCTATCGAGCAACAAATAGGAAGCCTGTAGGGTATACTCCGTTCTCCCTCATTTATGGGGCTGAGGCAGTTCTTTCGGTGGAGTTAGAAGTTGCCTCTGCTTGATATGCCTTGCGAAGTAGCATCCTCCCTCAGAGTAGACATGTGTAGCTAGAAGCGTTGGATGAACATATAGATAATGCGATGCAACACTTTTGAATGTATAGGGAATAGCTTTTCAGGGCATATGATAACTTGGTAAGACCAAGGAAGTTCGTGGAGGGAAACCTCGAGTTGAAAGCAGCAGTGAAGCACATCAGGGGGCTTCCACTACCTAAATTTGTAACGAATTGGGGGGGGGTATTTTATTGTAAAAGAAGCTCATGACTCAGGTTATTGCTTAATTTCTAGGATGGAAGAAGAAAAACCATTCAAGATTAACAATAAATGGTTGAAAGTCTATCATGTGTAAACAATTAGGTTTGGACCACAGATGTATCTAGCTGTTGTTATTAATACACGACTTCTTTTTATGATGAGTACGCAAGTTCTTTTCATTATAACTCAAGTGGAGATGAAAGAATTATAGAAATTCATAATATACACAAACAGTTATAGCACAAAGAAAGGATATGGAGAAAAATATACATTTTTTTCATTTATTCATAAACTTTAGGGCATTACAAAATTTGAAGCTATTGATCAAGAATTACATAGAAGGAATAAAAGAAAAATATTTACAACAAATTATTGACATAAGAGGAACCAAAGATCTGGGGCAGAGAAAAAACTTTCAGAAAGGCTCGAAGAAGCTGCCAGGCAAGACTATTGGGCATTTATAGAAACCTCCAACCTCGTTTGCGCTTGTATACGCTCAATGATGAGTCTTTCTCACTTCAGCTTGGCCAGACGCAGAGCTTCTTCGATATCCCCCACCTCTTTGTCAACAACTGCAAGGAGAGGTTCTAACTCGTCCAACTTAGCTTCCTCAGCCCGTTGATCCTCTTGATGTTTCCGGAGTAGTTCCCTCTGGCTATCCAGTTGCTGGCTCTTCAAAGTTTTTAAGTGCGTGATAAGCCAATCAAAATGAAAGCCATCGTGACCCAACTCTCTCAGATAGGCCAAGAATTGGTTGAGGAGGGATATGATTACATTTGTGGTCGAAGTACTGGCAATTTTAGCAACAATGGTGGCCATACCCTGAAGCCTGTAACTCATCACGAAGATGTTGGAATGCAGGCAATCTACTATGAAGGTTTCAGGGTGGTGGCTTATGAGCATCTCGACTACCAAGCGATGGTTGATAGGCATATGAGGAGAACGCTAAAGCACCAATAGGCAGAAGGCATGAGGAGCCAATTTGGGCAGAGAAAGCTCACAGCCAGACTCTCTCTCTCAGTACTAGCACCAGTCGTGGAACCTTGATCGTTGTGACTAGAGTCTTCTGAAAAAACGAGTTCCCGATGGGGTAAAGCGATGGGTGAGAGAACTGGTGGAGAATCCTCCCGAGCAACCTGAGAACATGAAGAAGAAATAATGAGTTTATGAAAATCTTAGCAAGCATTTTCGTTGCTAAGTCACCAATATAGGTAGAATTTATGAAAATCTTAGCAAGCGTTTTTGTTACTAAGTCACCGATATAGGTGGAGTTTATGAAAAAAACCTTAACAAGCATTTTCATTGCTAAGTCACCAATATAGGTGGAGTTCATGCAAATCTTAGCAAGTGTTTTCGTTCCTAAGTCACCGATATAGGTGGAGTTTATAAAAAAAAACTTAACAAGCGTTTTCGTTGTTAAGATCACTGATATGGGTGGAGTTTATGAAAATCTTAGCAAGCGTTTTCGTTGCTAAGTCACTAATATAGGTGGAGTTTATGAAAATCTTAGCAAGCATTTTCGTTGCTAAGTCACCGATATAGGTAGAGTTTATGAAAAAACCTTAACAATCATTTTCATTGTTAAGATCACCGATATGGGTGGAGTTTATGAAAATCTTAGTAAGCATTTTCGTTGCTAAGTCACCAATATAGGCAGAGTTTATGAAAAAATCTTCAACAAATATTTTCAGTGATACGCCACCGTCATAGGTGAAGTTTGAAAGGTGGAGAAATGCATAGAAATTAAGTACCTCAGCAGTTACAGGAGCGAGAATTGGAGTCACCGTGGAGCCATAGTGGTAGGAACTACTGGGGGCAGGACTACATCCTCGGAAACCTCAGCGGTTCCCTCATCTGAAAAAGCCTCCAAGGTTGGCAAAGTTACCTCGCCAATATAAGGTACCAAGGGAAATGACGGAGTTTCTCTTAAGGAAGATGATGGCCCTCCAACCGATACCTCAGCACGGGTAGGCACTGAAGCATCATCACGTTGGTCAGAAGCATCGTACAAGAAAAAGGGAGGGTAAAGCTTGGCAAAAGCTGTAAACATAAAACCAAGAGTTAGACACGAGGAGAAAGTACAGGAAAAAGGGAGAAATGCATCAAAGTGTTAATTACCCCCGTTATGGCACCAAAAAAGGGAATCACAGTTATGGGTCTCGTCAGCATAGTGTAAAGAAGAAGGTCAGCTAACAAAGATGCCATTTCCACCTGAGGCATATCACCATATTAAAGTTCAGCATGAAAAAAAAGGAAAGGGGATGGGACAAGAAAAAACGTAAGCCATGACAAGTAATTATTTGTATTACCTCAGGGGCACTCTCTTTAACTGCAATGATGGGTAGAAGGACCTCGTTCTGTGATAAAAGTTCAGAAGGGGATGGGGGAGTTGTCTCTGGTTCAGAGGAGACGCCCCCAGATTCAATAGAACCTCCCCCCACCACTGCGTCCTTTGTGCGCCGAGAATAAGTAAGCCCAATCATGGGGGAACGGGGAGGATCAGTATCATCTTGAGAGATATCGAAACGTCCCCCACGAAAAGGCTCAAGGGGGGACTGGGCCTTTCCTTTTCAGCTCCCTGCACCAAAGTTATTAAGAGTTAAACAGATGCACCTTGTCTTAAGAAAAAATGTGAACGAAATACAGCAACACGCGCACATACCTCAAATCCAGAAGGATAATGGCAGGATATAACCACTGGCGAAGGAGGAAAGGAGGCAGCGGTAGAGGGGGCTGAGGAGAGAGGTACCTCGGGGGTTCGTTTCCTCTGGGACTTGGTACCCAGAGTCTTATTCCTCGCACCCATGGCACCAACATCTTGAGGAACCTTCGAACTATTTCTCCTCTTTACCATCGGCTCAGTTGGATCAACCAGGATTGTGGGGAAGGAAGTCGAAGGAGGAACGACGGGAGAGCGTCATTGAAACTCAGCATTTATTCGTTCCACCTCCGCCTGAACTTGCCTTCTCAACTCCTCGACTATTTCTACAGGCATTGCAGGAGGAACATAGGCTATGGGGAATGTCGCCAAAAGGTTTTGGGACTTATATTTTAGGAATGTCCCACTTTTGCCCTTCTTAGCTTTTTTTTTTGTTGGATTGGAAGGCCCTTCGCCAGAAGTTACTTCGATAGTAGGGGTAAGTGATTTGGGAGTTGCAGCGGTTTTGGGTTTGGGCGTGGTAGTGGAGATTATAGAGAAATATGGAGGAAGTTCAGTGGGAGGTACCTTGGGGGTTTTTCTTAGAGGGAACTCAATCCCAAGAATAAAATTACCTTTTAACCCAACTCTAAGGCAGAAAATAAAATAACTAGAGGATACACAGGATCCCCCTCAACGAACTCAAAGATTTGGGCCAGTTTCCTCGGCCAGTACTTTGTTATAAATAGAGAGGTCACATACCCTTGCTTGTTGATACTTACGATAGTGACTCGCCCAGCCATCGTAGAACTTACTCCCCACGCAGCAGTTAATGAGAACAGGGAACACACCTCGCTAAAAGAGACCTTAGGGTTAGATAATTAAAAAATCGGGTGAGGAGCCCCCTAATCAAAACCAAGCTGACGATTGCATAGGTTGGGATTGTAGTGATCGCTAGTATATCCCCACTCGGTGTAGGAAGGCAAATACCTCGGCGAAAACAAAAGGACCACAGCTAGCGAGGGGTCTTCAATAATGAGGTCTAAGTTTTTTACCTAGACCGCCCGTGTTTCGTGTTTGAAAAAACCAGAGGTATGGAGGAAGATATCCTCTTCATAGGGCCTCGTCACAAAATTTCCAAATTAATCAATAATGGAGGTCAACTCCTTTCTACTTTATCTCTTGTGATAAACAAAGGAGCATGGGGGCAGAATCGCTTCACTCGAAGGAGGGAGGTTGGCCTTGGCTACTACGGTAGGGAAATGAATATAAAGGAAGCTCGTCAGAAGGAGACAGTTGGCAAAGTTAGCTAGGTTATAACGACCAAGAGATCGCTCCATGTCAAAAAGGGTCCTATCAAGCCACGTGTAGAAGGATACCAAGGCAATTGCAGCCATAGGAAGCTTGATACCCCAGGCTGAATGGAGGAATATGTTGATAAGGTCCCTTCGAGGTTGGTCGTTGGGTTTCCCCTTTAAAATAAATGAGAAAGAATGACAAGTATGTAACTAGGAAGTTTCAACGATGTACCTTGATCGGGGGCAGCCTTAGAGGAACTACCTTCAGAAGGATCCTTGGAGAAATAGTTGCTAAGAGGAGTAAAAGTAGCTTTATTTGAAGTGCCGATGCACCTTCGGCATATACGATCTAACTCTAAATGGTTAACAGTCTCTTGGGCATCCAGGGATTCATCAGAATAGGGCTCATAGCCTGTTTCCTCAAGGCCTAGGATCTCACACACGTCCTCTAATGTTATTGTAAACTCGCCCCATGTAGAAATGAACGTATGAGTGGTAACGTTCTAGCAACATACCAGAACGGGAAGGCAAACATTGTTCTTGGACAAAGTAAACACACCAAACCATTTAGCTTGATGAAGATCAATTTTAGTGAGGGTATCAGCGTGGGAATTCTGCATATGGGAGTTACAAGTAGAGAAATGAGTAAGAGAGCCCCCAGGCCCTTCGAAGTCAATATGGGACCACGAGAAGTCCCCTTGCTCAAGACGAAATTGAAGCGTCCCCTCTGGGGGGAGAAAACCCCAGTTGCCAGCACTTTCATCTTCATCAACAAGTGTCAGGGCATCATACTTGGCGTTGAAAACTCAAGTCTTGAAAAAATCAGTAAAATCATCACCCTGGACGAATATGGGCGACCGGCGGTAGAAGCGCAACTGGTCCTGGTGAGTAGCGGTCAATGAGGCGGCAGCGGAGGTGGTGAGAATAGCGGCAGCAAGTGGATCACTGGTGGCAGGCGTGGTAGGATTACTTGACGAGGCCATTGAAGACAACAGGGAGGTGCAAAGGCTTGGTAAAAAGGGGTGGGGAACGAAAATGGAGGATCACAACCACAGGTGGTGTCATAAAAGATGAGAGAAGGAAGAAGCTAGGTAAGAGCTTGGTAAACAATGGAGTTCGCACAGAGTTCTCTCTCTAAAAAAGACTAGAGCTTGAACAAGACAGAGGAAAGAGAAGGAATTTAAGAAAAGAGACGTTTGAAACCTTTTAAACCTATCTATTGAGTTTCCCACCACCACACGTGCAAAGCCTCCTATAATCATTTCAAATGAACACAGAACTTCGTGAAGTGTTTTGACAACTGAAAATACAACGCCGTGTCATTTACGAAGTGATGCCTGGGGAATAAAAAGGGTTGCCTTCTTAAGAAAGTTTGAGTTTTGGCTCTAGAATCTTTGTCATACATATCCAATAAACTCCCAACAAAAAAGATGTCTAACGGTTCAAAAAGTTACGATGTCCGCTCCCCACAAGTCCAAACGTTGTTTAAATTGTGACTCGGATACATCAGGGAGAATTTCTACTTTTTCGAACATAGCAGAGAGTTACAGGGGAGAATTCCACAAGCCCCAATGATAGGGGCAGTCCTAACGAATAATCACCACTCACACATATACTCCACAACAGCATGAACAGGAGAATTTTACTTCCCCATAGCAAAAATGAGTATTCAAGAAGGTTAGTGGGCCTTTCGGGAGACTTTCAAATAGTTAAGCTAGAACGGTTGACGCTCAGTCTAAGGAAAAGTGGCGATGTCCCTTAACCAAAGCACCAATAAACCACACCGCTTCAGCTCAGGTACATCGGGGATAATTTTACTTTTTCCTGGAGGTTCTAAACGCAGTGCTATAACGAAGGAAAGGATGCCAGAATTTTTACTCACAGAGAAGGTTCATCGGATTGAGAAGTTTTCGTGCAGACATTTCCTATTCCCATAATAAATCTCTCCACGAAGGGGTAAATGTACAGGGGGATTGAAGGTAATCCTGAGATTTGGGATAATCCTCCCATTAACAATAGTGTTTGGGATTAAGGCAGTGAGGTAGCTCAACGAGGCAACTCAGCGAGGCAGTCCAGAGGGACCTTCCAACGAAGAAATTGATCGGGAGAGGTCGTCCTTTAGTCCTGTTATTTAATTTAGTCTTGTTGTATCTTTTCTTTATATTGACTATGAGCTATAACGATTGTAATGATGTAATGAGTATAATGATTTTGTGTGAGGTCTAACGGTACTCGTGAGAGACCAGGCTTGGCAGGGCATGGGATAGATTTCATGCTCTATCAAAGGACCTCGTCGTGGGAACTTTGGAGGGACTTGGTTTAGAGGATTGAGAAGTGAGGCACCGTTGGGGCTTTTCATGACCATCTTAGATACACCTGGTAAAATATCAAAGGACCCTCACCGTGGAACCTCGGGCGGAGGGGTTTTGAGTTCCATCGGGTGTTGAGTTATGAGTCAAATGACCCTCTACTTAATGTCACATCTACTTACCTGATGTCACTAACTAGCTAGGCAATGTCACACCTGCACTTGAGTAAACCATCATGGTATTTGGGGCTGTCAGACAGTTGGTGAGCCACCTCTATAACAACAGGCCCCTGACACACAGTGGTTAGGCAAAAGGCATGTCTTGGCATTTAATGTTTATGATGTGTAGACAACTAGTGCATCAGATATTTAATATTTGTGACATAAAGTATGAGGGATGTCTTTTACAGGCATTAATGGCGGAGTTGCCTCGAGGATGGTGTGAGAGGCTATTTAAAGACCCAACCCACCTCTAGAGAGAGGCGTCATCATATGATCTTTTAAGAGTTCAGAAGTTATTACTAGAGATAATATATATCAGAGAGAGTTATTACAAAACCATAGAGTTCACTCACCCACCATTGTTATTTATTACGAAGATTTTAATACTTGAAAGAGATTCTTGAGGGTGGTTGGTTTGTTTGGCTGCCTACCAAGGTGTATCTAGGATGCTTACTTCTCTCTCCCTCTAGCTAAGTTTCTTCTAAGTTTATTACTACATCCTGAGTTATACACGAGAGTTTTGTGAGTTCAAACTGAGTTTATCTTCATTGAATCGTGTTTGCATGTCTTGTTGTTAATCAATAGTGTTGATATTTGACTTATCACTACTGTACCCTCTTACAGGTACCATCATAGTATAGCGCGATCATTTAATAAGAGAGTCAAGAACCACGGTGTTCGAGAAGGGTACTTATCCCTCAAAGAAATTATAGATCCCATTTGGGACCCAAGAGGGAAATTTAAGCCCAATTGGAGAAGCCCCTATATTGTGAAGAAAATCGTGTCAAGCGCCGCCGCTATGCTCATCGATCTTGACGGAGAAGAGATTGAGCGTCCAGTCAACCTGGACCATTTTGAGAAATTCTACCCCTAGTTCAAAATCTCAGTGCCCTATGATACTTGTCATCTCCCTTCTATTCTAACAAAAAATCATTTCCCTCTACTGAGAACTATGTGGGGCCTGATCCTCTAAAAATCCTTTTTCTTTCAAAAATGAATTCGATAAAATTTTCAAAACCCTCAGAGGCACGTAGGCAACTTATCTGCTTTATATGAGCACGACTCCCTTCTTTTTCATAAAATGTTATTCTCTTCTTATCCCCAAGAATGATAGTTCATTTAATGAATACACGAACAAAAGGATTATGTATGCCTTAGAGATTGATATAGATAATTCAAATGCAAAACTCATCAAGAGGCACAACTAGATGATCAAAAACTCCTTTATTTCATTATTCAGAATTTTAGTAAAATTACATCAGCAATGGGAGTCAAACGACCTCCTTTGTCAGTCTACTTCTACCTTCCTAAAACCAAAATAAAAATAAGTCCCACTACAACAATAATAACCCACAAATTATTCCCAAACACCCATCACAAAAGGTTCCTAAATATACTCCTCAGGGATCCTACCCGCAGTTGCCAAAAGAACCATCCCCATCATCACCCATTTCCTGGGGTCCCCAAACTTCCTCTCTACCTAAATAGAGTGATTCAGATGCTCCTTATACCAATAAGCCCAGAATAGCTTGGGGAAAAATACAACACCTCCCTCCATGGTGTCAGATATGGCGAACCACTATTACCCAGTCTCCACATCCAGCATCTTAGCAACTATATTTCTCCACTACCACTTCATCTAGTCCCCTAAGATGTGCCAGATTCTTCCAACAGACTGGGATGAAAAGGTCGATGGTTAGAAATTCTCCCACAAAGAGACAAGTTGTATGTGCATACACTCCGTCAGATCCTCCACAGGAAATAAGTCTAGTGCTCGTGGTGTCATAATTTATTCCCAACTAAATTGGCACAGAAGTCGCCAAGGAAAGTAAAGTGGTCTACCAGAGGCCTACCAACTGAACATGTTGGTATTCTTCGAGTTCCAGAATGGACAACAGCTCCCCCCAATAAGGTACTGACTAGCTCAAGCCCCCATGCTCCACGAACTAATTTTCCTAGCTCTTAATGTCCAGACATACATTGATGAAATAGTATGAGAATAATTTTGGCACCGCCGACAAAGGGTACTCAGGTGGAACCGCCATACAGAACCTCTCTGACAATCACATGAGCAACATTATAAGGCTACCTCTCAGGAAGTCAGAACGACCTTCCCGCTAGGCATCCATACCATTTAAAGTCTCTGCTAGTATCACCATCGCAGGATTATGATGGTACGACATCTAGGAAATAATATCTGTAAGTTTAGGTTCCACCAGTACTTTCCCAATCATCAACAACATTTTTGAAACCAGACCCAGAATGACAGCTCCACCACAGGCGGCATCGCCGACATCCTACAAATGTATAAACCATAGCACCGCATGAAGAGGAATCATTCCTTCCGTAACTAATGACCTAGATGTCGATGGTGGAATGTGGAGAAGTCCCTCCAAAATCTCCCTAGGGGATCGGGAAAACTCAGTATAGTTGATGCAATACTGGGATTTATCCCCAACATGGAAGAAAACTCTTCATAAGTCGGAAAAATTTCATCTAACTCGAAGCGAAAGATGTGGTCTTTGGGGTACCAGAACTTAACTGCTGACCTCAACATATTCCACTCTGTGGGCCGATTACGCTACAAAGAGACTCACCGCATGTTAAAATCATTGTAGTTAATGTTGTAGGAGCACTTTGCTTCCAATGTTTCAAGGTAGTTTGCAAACTCAACACTACTAGGGAGAGTCATATCACAAAATCAGGAGAGAGTGAGAAAAGAAGAATGTAAAGGAGAAGAAATGTGGAAGTGTGAAGAAAAACCTCCATCCACACCCCTATTTATACTTGAAAATCCTCAAACAAAGACAAGGAACCCTGTAGAAATTGAAGGAAAACTTATCCCACCAAGTACTAAGAAATTAAAGAAAGTTCAATCAAAGCCTTGGTTTGATTAGACTGGACTGATATGCCAATTGGTAGGATAGGGGTCATGCTGATCGACAACTCCCTGTTTTTGGGAAATCCCCTTTTTCTTTTTTTGTCAATATAAAAAAACTCAATAAAAATAGTTTTTATTTTAAGGGAATTCCGAATTTCCTTATCCTAATGTTCTTACTTATCCCATTTTAAAATAAAATCTTTCTCCAGTCATTTCCTTTTACGGTCTCAGCAGCAAAGTAAAAAGAGCATGTTCATTAGTCACTAAAAATGAAAATTAATAAAAACTTTCTTTTATTTGCATAGATATTTACTGTGTTACATCAGTTTTATAGGAAATGAGGAAATACAACGAGACTCAACCTGATCCCACCCACTCTCTCTCTCTCTCTCTCTATCTTCTCTCTCTCTCTCTCTCTCTCTCTCTCTCTTCTCTCTATTCTCCTTCTCTCTCTCTCTCTCTAGGGTCCTCCTTTCCTACGGTACTCTTTTTTCCCTCTGCGATGAGAGGACATGCCTCCACTCCTCGAGCCCAACCCTTATTCAGATTAGGCAGACAACACCAAATAAGAAGGAATCAGAATCGCATCCTGAATGTGGACGGTCGTCAAAGATATCCATTCCCTAATATCCTTCAGCCAGGTGGTTGAGACCCGGATGTGTAGCAAGATAAATAGAAAAGATCAAATAAGTCAATCTGAGGCAAAGGAATAATTCAAGAAATCAAAACGACAAAGAGATGAAAAGTATATCTTAGGTCAGAGAACCCCCACTATTAAACCCAACTCCTCTGAATCGATCGCATTAGGATGGTTCAGCATATTCACCGACCCCCCATTAGCCCATCGAATATTGTAAGTAGGAGCGGCCAACCGCACCAAAGGAACCTCCGAGGTCATCACCGTCGCTAATGTTTATGCCCCGCCAGCACTGTGGTAGGACCCCACCGGTCGACCCGAATCCATAAGGGGAAGAGGCATCACGTCATGTATGCTGGGCGGCCTAAACCCACTCGACACAAAGTCCATATAGTCATACATCACCACCGTGTTGGTATATGATGAGTAAGGCTCACCCATTATCATCGCAACCCATGCATCATTTGACATCTCCCGCATTCGCCTCATGTATATCGGGGGATTCGTCGTTGGAACCGCAACCTAAACTCCCACAATCTGTCGAACTACTCTCTCCCCGAGATACCAAGAGTGTCCAAACTAATGCACCAAAAAATGCCTCATCTACGCATTTCCCCCAGTCAACCCCATATGCTGGATGGCCATCCCCCAGGGATAGAAGGTCACCTGAAAATTACCCAGAAAGAGCAGAGAGATCAATACCAAGAAAAGACCATCGAAAGAAAGACAATCTAAAAAAAGGACTTATTAGGTCACTCATCAGGCCATTCCAGACCTAACACATCGCCTCTAGAGAAAAGGGACTTCTTTGACGGCCGATTGGACTTCCACCATCGGTACATCCGATTGAAATTACCAACAGACTTGTCCTTCAAAGCTACCGATTGGGCATTAAATCACCTCATAGAACCAGGTCTGCAATGGACAAAAGGTCAAGGATTAAGAAACCAAGAATACGACGCATGAAGGAAAATGAAAATGCATAAAGGAAAATGCGATAAATAAAGAATGCCTCTAGAAGATACGTGGACCCAATAAAAGTTTTTCGACAGCACTGGATGAGCGCATCAAGCGATTAATAAAGGGTCACCAAGGTCAGGCTCCCCAGTCATAAAGAAGGATGTATGAAAACACCCTCAAAAATGGCAAAAACCACAAGTAGACGACGTCGCAACTCGTTGCCACTAAGAAAGCCCCAACACCAGAAGAATAATCTAATGGTCCATCTGCCACACCTGCCGCCCATCACTCTAGTCAATCCTCATCCGCCTCAATAACTCTCTGAAAAGAGACAAACGAAGAGAGTCCCTAGTGACCACCCAATCCACATCAGCCAACACCGCCGTCACTGCCTCCACCGTATCCCTCAGAGTCCTATCCACCTCAATATATACCCAATCCCAATCCAGCCCCAGCAGCTACTAAAAATCTATGGGAGTCACCGTCATCTCCCCAAACCCAAAATGAAAGGTGTGGGTGGTGTCCCACCACCTCTCCCCCAGAGCACAGAGAATAATCGTCGAACGAGGCGTCTCATCCAAAGCAGACACCAGTCTCCCAAAATCGGATGATGACACCATCCAACACACTATATACGAAAGGTTCTCCCAAACATCCCTAAGCCCCTTCGTCCCCTCGGGCACGCATAGTCGACATAGAAACATCACACTATAAAAATAAAAAATAAAAAACCCTTGTCAAAATTCAAGAAATAAGGAAATATTGCCAAAAAAAAGAGTACCAAAGGTCATCAATACTTATATAACCACCCGGTTCACCACCCTAGAAGGGAGATGATGTAAAGGCTCGCGAAAGAGGTTCTGATCATATTCCACTTGCTCGAATGAGTCAAAAGTGTTTTTTCTACCCAAATTAAGGGAAGCCCTAGCCCTTCATTCCAAGCCTGCCTAATCATCATATCAAGCCATGCCATGTGTGTTATAATACTTAAGAACTCAACAATATTTTGGCTTTGTAACGTTAGAATGATTTGCAAAAGGTAATTACAGAAGAAGGCAAGTTAGAATGTTGTGAAAAATGAGGAGAACATGCCCCCTTTTATAGGAGGCCAAGGGGCATGTCGATTGGAATTTCCCTACCACCCACTGATCGGCATTGTCCTTCCACCTGCTCGAGGTACCCTAAAAGATCGTGCCACTGCCATTTGGAACCCTCCCAACCATGCCGGTTGGCACCCTCATTCAAATTTCGTACAACAATTCCCAAAAAGTGCTAGAAAATTTTGAAAAATCCCTGGAAAATTCCTAAAATTACCAAATAAATTTTCTCTAGGAAAAAATATTTTTACCACACTCATTTCCCTGGTAGAACTCTTACCCCCAATAGAATTCCTGAAATCAATTTTATGTCTCCCCAATAATGTATCCAAAGTACACAAAAAAAACTAAGAAACTCCCTAGCTAATAAAAATACAATCCTAATATTATTCCCGCTTCCCTAGTGAAATCTAAAATCATCCCAGCAAAATCGTAAGATACATATCCCAGTAGAGCCCCCAAAATTCAAACAAAGTTACAAACTTAAGCCCACAGAATTGGCTTGGACCCACAAAATTGGTCACTTATACTTAAGCCCACAGAATTGGCTTCGACCAACTAAATTAGTCGCTTCTACTTAAGCCCTCAGAATTAGCTTTGACCCACAAAATTGGTCATCTCTATTTTAAGCCAGCAGAATTAGTTATCTCTATCTTAAGCCTGAAGAATTTACTTTGACACATTGAATTGGACACTTCTACTTAAGCTCACAAAATTGGCTTCGACCTGCAGAATTGGTCATCTCTACTTAAGCCCACAGAATTGGCTTTAACCAGCAGAATTGTTCACCCCTATCTTAAGCCTGCAGAATTGACTTTGACCTGCAAAATTTGTCATCTATATCTTAAGCCCATAGAATTGGGTTTAACTCGCAAAATTGGTCACTTCTACTTAAGACCTTAAAATTGGCTTTGACACGCAAAATACGTCACTTCTACTTAAGCTCTCAGAATTGGCTTTGACCCGTAGAATTGGTCACCTTTATCTTAAGCCCACAGAATTGGTCATCTCTATCTTAAGCCCGCAGAATTGGCTTTGACACAAAGAATTGTTAATCTCTATCTTAAGGCCTGAGAATTGACTTTGACCCTTAGAATTGGTCACCCCTAACTAAAGCCCTCAAAATTAGCTTCGACTCGCAGAATTGGTCGTTACAACCTAGGCCCTCATAATTGACCTCGACCATTAGAATTGGTTGCTCCCTACCTTTGACCTCAGTCATCACCCTCAGACTTGTCCATCCCCAACTTTCCCTTTGGGTCCACATAATCGACATCGACCCTCTAAACCGGTCATCCTCGTCCCTTAGGTCCGCAAAATCGACCTATTTTCAAAAACATCATGTGGGATCTATTCGATGGCTTTAACTTGTTCCAAGATCACCCATCTAGAGGATCTATTGGCACCACATTCTAGCCCCCCCAAAGTATCTCGTTAGGTCCCTATCACTTTCCCATTCCACTACAAACCTTAGGTCACACTCCGAGTACCAATCTAGAGGCCATCATGTGCTCTCAAGCCCCGTTTGACTCCTTTCAATTCTATTATTAGAGAAAAATCTGTTTGAATCCTCTATGGGCTCTGAATACCCTTTCCAACGATCTTCCCCATGCACGAGTCAGCATAACGGTTCGCACGAACAGACCATTGTACTATCAAAAATCGATTCGGAGGCCATCGGGCACTCCCGGGTCTTGATTTGACCCCAAACAAATTCATTTTCATAGAAACATCTACCTGAATATTCTAAGGGAACTGAAACTCCTTTCTAATGGTCTGCCCCATATGCAAAACGGCATAACCGTTCGAATGAACGATCAATTTTACCCCGAAATTTAATTCGAAGGCCACCGGGCACTCCTGGGCTCCATTTGACCAAAGTCAACTCTTAAGATTGCATGAGACTTAATGAATATCATAAGGGAACTTAATACCCTTTCCAACGGTCCACCCCTTGCGCGATTCTGACTTACGGGGCGAATGAACGATCTATTTTATTCTAAGAGGTCACCTAGCGCTTTCGGGCCTCGTTGACTAAGGTCAACTATCTGAACTGATCAAAACTCTTTGGAATGTCGAAGTAAATCTCCTAACCTTTCCAAAGGTCCCCCCCCCCCCCCCCATGTGAAATTCTGACTTACCAGGCGGATGAACGATCCATTTATGTCTGATGATCTCTCGTCCAAAGGACCGATATGCGCTTCTAAGCCACATTTGACCCAAAGTCAACTCCCGAACCCGGGAGAGGTCCAAAGGACTATTGACGTTATCTTAAGTAAATTTCTGAGAGTATGCCTCGTTAATAATTCACATCAACAGATTACTTCCTACGATCGTTTTTCCATAAAAAGACTGCCAATTGGCAAGTCTAGTTCCCTCCCTGTTGGCAATGTGTCTAGGGTCACCTATTGATGGTTAGGACTAGGGAAATGCTGATAGGAACCACCCCTCACCCTAATAAAGGGTCTGACCTCACTCCCAAGATACCTTAGATCCATTAGCATCAGTGATCTCAGTAACATTCTCTCAAAATCAGCAAAGTTCCTCTATGTGAAGTTCCATTAGAGTTTATATTTCCATTATTTTCATACCCAATTTGGCAAAACTACATTCTCTCTCATCAAACATTCATCTCATACTCAAGGGAGTTCATCCAATATTAAAGATCAAGATTTAAAGAAGGTCCAATTTCTTCCCTCTCCCTTTAAATTCCTTGTTTTGCATAAACTTCATTACATTTATAATCTAGTTCTTACTTTATTTCATACACATTAATATCTACATTTTTATTAGTATATTGCACATACTTTATTTCCTATAAAAAAAAAATCAAAACAAATAAAAAGAGGGTTTCACCCATAAATTCCGAACGAGATTATTCATCACACTTTTTCAAAACTAAAACATATTTTTCTACACACACACCCATTATAAAATCCCATTCGAATCTATGGGATAAACCCCACCCCCATGCCACATTCGAACTACATGGACTTTTATGCCTTTAAAGGCTACATAGGCATTTCATATTAAAATCAGAGACTCGAGTCTAATTTTCCAATTTTCCAAATTCCCCATTTCTACACTTATCATATTCTTTCATTAATATACATATTATGTTTGTCAACATTTGATCCAACACATATTATCGTTTCATCATAATGATCAATGTTGCGATAAATGCAAAAATAATATTTTCTATATATTATTTTGGGAACATTCCTACGGATGACCTCGCTCTATCTCTTCCATGGTATGAGTTAGGTTATTTTGATCTCCATTATATATATACACACACACACACACTTCACGGAGAAATAAAGAAAAAATAATAACACTAGCACATAAGAGACCGAAAGGTCGGGATGGGTTCCTAACACCTTCCCATTCCGTAACTTAGCCCCCAGACCTTACGAACTATTGATTTTGTATGCGTCAGTTTGTCTTTGATGCCTCTCTCTCGAGGCGAAAACAAGTTATTTTGCCTGTTTTGTGGAAAAGAGGCTGGCGACTCCATCTCTTTACATTTACCTCACACCGACAACGGCTGAAGCATTCCCAAGTAGGTCGCAAAACCGTTATATGCCCCTTACCTTTCCTATTCCTCCCCTTCGGGAGGTAGAGGGAGAGGAAGTGGAGCGTGATCTCGATCGGGATGTCCACAAATATGTTTTAAAAACCCTCCTCCAGCATTTCCCATATAAGAAAGGTTCAATGAGTAAAAGTGCACTTATAAAATTATCACACAGATCTTTAAAATTTGACTAAATTACAAAAGTCACTACTTCTGTGCACTCCACACGAAATCACATCCGTGTGCATGCCACCATTTTTACGGGTACAAAACAAAGTCGTGCACATGCCCCATTTTCACGGATATAATATACAACCATTTTCACGGTGTGTAGAATAAAAGTTTCCATGAAACATATTTGTCTTCAACCTACATCATACGTCATAAGCCCAGAACTCAAAATCACTATATTCTTTCTAAAGCAAAGTTCCATGCCCTAATAGCCTCCAAATATGGTCTAGGGTAGTTATTAAAGTCCATCCTTAATTAAAAATCCCACGTTTACATATTTAATTATGAAATTTAAACATATAATTCCATGCGCAATTGCTACTTTAAGATTTGATGTGAGATATAAAAATTCATGTAAAGGAGTGATCTAGCACATGATTCTATTTAAGTAGGAATATGTAATTCTCTAACTCAATTCAGTTAAAATAATTTAAACTGAGTATACAATTTAAAGCTTTGGATTCATTCATTTATGTACAAAAATTTTCATTTTTTAGTATATCAAATAACCTTATTTTTTTCTACACATTTTTTATAATTTACAAAAGTCTTATTTTGATAGAAGCGATTATTTACATCATGAGAGCAGGGAGTAGAATTATCTTGTTTTGAATGATGAGTACAAATCACCAAAAGAAAGAAAAAATAAATTCTTGCAAACAATCCTGAAATTGCTCCTAAGAAATCTTCAATTGATGTAAAGATCCCAATGATGTAAAAAAGAACCCCATTAGGAAGTAGTTGAGTTGTCCTTCCAAAATGTTCCTAAAATCATTTCGTCTTTGTAATTACGTAGATGTCTTTCGAAATCAAGTTTGGAAATGTAAGATTTTTATTTAGAAGAAACGAGGATAATTTGTGAATTGGAAGTACGTATATTTTGTGAAGTTTTGTTGAGGTTTGGAAGTTGTATTATGAGTTTGAGAGGTAGTAGAATTTTATTTAGGTTATTATACTAATTCTTTAATCCTATCTTTCTCTCCAAGTAAACTAGCTTTCTCTCCAAGTATGCTTCAATTACCTTATTAACCTCAACCATCCAACTAATTACATAGTTTCCAAACAATAATTTAAATATTTTTATTTAAATTATATTAAAATTAAACATTTTAAATTTCGTTCTTTACTCTAATAAATTTTTAAATTCCAATTAACTCCAAATTAATTTTACAGTTTTTATAAAAGTTTATTTTTAACTTAAAAAAATTATAAAAAATCACTTTTCACTTAAAATTATCATTTGAAATTCTCCCAAAAATCCCAAAAGGAAATCCCAAAAATCCAATTAAATATCAAAAATCCAACTTAGGTAATTATTTTAATTAATTTATTTATTTTAAATTTATGTGGTATTACATTTGATATACAAACTACAAACCCTGGCACCCGACCTTTATTGGAAGAATATATATGCAGAATATATTAGGGATATTCACGGCCCAGTTCGATCTAGTTCAAGTCCAAGATTATTTTTAACCCAAATCGAATCATTCGGTCTTTGTTTTTTGGGGATCGAGATTTGGATCAGAATGAATTACACAGTTAACCGTTATGATTTATATCGGTCCAGACATGTTCGTGTCAGGTATATGTCTGATTTGTCTTGCATGAGCGTTTTAAAGAAATTTTAGTTAAGTTATGTTATGGAAAAAAATATATTTTTGCATGTTTTCTACTTTGTTGAGAATGCCTTAATTCTTCACCTCATTTTTTAAAATTCTCCAATTAGCACAGGCAAGAAACATGCCAATTCAACAAATTTTTTTCATTTTGTCATGATTTTAAATTCTCATCAGTATTTAGGTTTGCCATGAGTTATTAAAAAAAATGTTAAAAACTAATTATTTTAATTGAAAACTAATACGTTATTTATATTAATTATAAAGCAGAATGTTTGAAATTTAGAGATTGAAGTTTTTCTGGGAAAAAAATGAGCTTTTGTTGGGAAAAAAATACATTTGTTTTTTGTTTATTTTCTTAATAAAAAAGTAAGACCAATTTCTTATTAAATAATACATATTTTTCAAGTGAAGATTTATATGAAAAAAATGAATCTAGTTAAAAGAAAATTAACATTTTTAATGAAAAAAATGAATCTATTTTTTAAACTCAAAGGGCAAATAAACAATGAATTGTCTTTGAATCTAATCCGTAAACATTATATAACATAGTAATAAACATGGATTCATATTTAGATCATGGAGTCATATTTAGAAATATGGAAAATAAAATAAAATAATTTATTACACAACACTACACAACACCAAATAAGAGCTTGAGAAAGTGGAATGAAAAATACCATGCACAAAATGAGATCGAGAGAGAATAGGAGTCTAAGACTAAGAGGTTATGATTAGGAGATCGTCGAGAGATTAAGTTAAAAATCATAGTACATTTATGGATATTTAAATTACCTAAGTGAGGGTAATTTAATAATTTGAGGATTTAAAATAAATATGATGGATTATAATAAAAAGGTCAAAGGTGTATAAAAGCAGCAGGTGATGTTACTTTATTAGGAAAAACACGTGTGGAGGTGTGTTGACTTTAAGATTAAAATTTTGATAAGTCAGAAGGATGGGAATTTCGAGTCCGTGATTGGTCTCGAAAGAGCCGAGATAGTCAAAATAGAGTACCCGGGGGTAGTGTTTGGGTTTCGGGGATTTTTTGAACAAGTGGGGACTCGCAATTGTGTATACAAGTCAATTTTGGGTATAATAAGAGATAAACCCTTATCTTCCATTTTATAAGTCATGGGAAAGAGGGACAAAAGAAACAAAGAAGAGAAGAGAAGAAAGGAAGGAAGAAAAGGAGAAGAAGAAGAAGAAGAAGAAGAAGAAGAAGAAGAAGAAGAAGAAGAAGAAGAAGAAGAAGAAGAAGAAGAAGGGGGTCGAGCTCCGGCGGATTCGAGGCGGAATCTTTGGATTTTATCCAGCCAGGCAAGTTTTTAACTTGCTTTAACTAGTATGTGTGTGTATATTTCATACTAGAGTTGATAAAAATATGAATTTGGGTTTTGGGATTATTGGATCAAATGGGTTTTTGAGAAATTTACTCATAGAAATTGATGTGTTAACACCCCGTATGAAATCTAGACAAAAAAATCCATGTGAATGGTTTAGATTATAGTGGAAAATTAGAAGAAATGGAGATTAGGGATTAATTAAGAAAAAGAGTACATTTTCTTGGATTAAATTGATTCAAACCCAAAATTTATGGTTGTGTTGGGTATAAATATGTAAGGAGGTATTTATTATGAGGTTGGAGGTATATTGTTTTGAAAATGGAGGTTGGAGAAGATGATAAATAGTAGCAGTTTTCGAATCCGCGCAGGGTGAATCGATTCGCCAATAGTGAGAATCGATTCGAGCATATGCAGAAGCAAAGTAGGACCATTTCAAATCGATTCGGTGAAAGGAGAATCGATTCATACCCTGCCGAATCAATTCGGACCTGACAAATTAGAAAAAATTTCCTTAAGTTTTTACGAAGAAAAAAGAGAGAATTTCTTAGAGATAAATATTGGGGGATCAAATATAGAGTGTAAGGACATCTAAGAGTTTAAATGAGGGGTGTGTGACACTTTGGAATTATGTGCAAGAAATCCGGGAAATGATTTGAAAGAGTGTTTGGGTTGAGTGACACTCGATAAATTAAATTCGGCGAATATACATATATATATATATATATATATATATATATATATATATATATATATATATATATATATATATCATGCGTGTAGGATTTGTGTCTATGTCGATTACGAGATTAAATCCGAGAGTGCGAGTAGGATAAAATAAGAATACTTTCCAGACATGATAGGATATTATTCAGTAATAAGAAATTTAAGAACGGTATCACAAGTGAGTGAATACTTATGGATTGAATATAAGTTATGTACATACTTATATTACTATTATAAATTGGTATGTTTAGATTTTAGGCTAATGCTAAGGGAGATAGGCATATATATATATATATATATATATATATATATGACATGTTTATGAATGTATCTGTTGTGATTGACATGTTTATGTGGACGGTACCGCTCTAGTGCTATCATGGGAAGTTGCGCGGTGTGGGTGACTCTTCTAGCTTAAAGAGCAGGAGAGTATAGTCCCCAAGTCATAGTCACCCAGTATTAATCGTGTGTGAGGTAGGGGTAAGATGTCTTGGGTTTGATTTGTCTTGCTCTAGGTAAGGGACTATGGCCACTTCCCAAACGCTGTGATTTGGTTTTTACCAAGTCGGTGTGAGAGTCCGACCGCTGGTACCCGGGATGATAGGTGAGAAATCCCCTGAAAGATGATAGCATTTAGAGACTCCATCCATTGAGTTGTAACTATGAGGTATTGTTATTTTCCTTATATAATGTGTCATATATAAGTATTGATATACTTGTTGTGTACGATATATATGGTGTATATATATATATATATATATATATGCATGGACTAAGGTAAGGAATGAAATATAAGATATACTAGATGGGTACAGTATATCCTATAAATATATTTGAGAGAATAATATATACATGCATTAAAATAAGGAAAATAATTTTGAGTTATATTCAGGGTTATCCGAGAGTATGAAAATCTCGAATAAGATATGGGTGATACATGTATATAAGGTGAGAATATTATATATGAGATTGATAATTCTAAGATGAGATTAGTGTAATAACTAGAGATAGTTATTTTAATATAAATTGAGAATATTAATAAAAGGGTGAATTATAGTGTATAATCTTGAGGATAAGCTTAGAAGAGTATATACGCGGATTGTAGGGATAGCGCTTGGAATTTGAATGTTGGCGAGATACTAGTTAGGCTGGGTGGCATAACTAGGATGGGTAAAATACATGCGTTAGGTGTGCACTGTTAGATGAGGGGTAAGGAATGTCTTATGAGAGTGAGATATTAATTTATATTTGGAGTATAACATAGCGTAAAAGTCATTAATATTTATGCACTTGGTAAGTATTTTTAAACCCGGGCTCTGACCCATTTCTATACCTGTTCTCTCTTTTGTTATATATGTATATGTATACTTTAGGTGTCCAGACGCAGGGAGGCCTGAATGACCACTTCTTTCGTGTCAGACGTTGTTGCCGCCGATGTGGATGTGGTCAGGTTATTGCATAGGCACTTCCATCCTTGTGAATCTTGATAGGAGGTATTAAAATTTAAATTCGGGCATGTTTCCCAACTGATGTCGTTTCTTCTTTTTTTTGCGATTTTATATTACGCACATTCGTTATGGTTGTATCATGTTTACCTAGAGCATCAGTTATTTATATTATTTATTTTTTCATTTATTGTTTGTATTCCTGTGTGAATGAAGTTAATTATGCGTTATGTTTGAAAAGATTAAAAAGTTTAAAATTTGACGCCAGGCCTAATAGGTTATTAGTAATTAATATGATTTTTTGACAGTGATGCTGAGAATGAAACCACACGAGATTACTATTTAATTTGATATATGACCAATCACCCGGTATTTTATTAGGTAGGTTGTCACAGGTGGTATCAGAGAATTAGGTTCTAGTGTCCTTAGGAATCTGTGCAGACGTACTACGCTTTCAGCGTTACCTTCTATTTGATGTTGAGCCTTACGTTTAGGATTGTTGATTCCTATGGTGAGATTTCGTTCTTAGGCTATAAGGTATATATATATATATATATATATATATATATATATATATATATTAGTGAATCTAATTTGTTTTCGGGTGTGTTCGTGTGCCGATCCATGAAGGATGACAGGTGGGGGCTGTTGGGAGGACAGCAGGAGGCAGGGCTCAGTTAAGGTTGTATAATATTTTGGGAACTTTGACCGTAGCTACGGTCACCTCTAGTGATGCTCAATAAGATAGGAGTTGTAGGGACTACTAGGATACACCATTTGATTTCCAGGTACCGCTATGGTAGGATGTGGTTCCAAATTAGACTCACCCAATGTGGTTAAAATGGGAGAGAGTCAGATGGGTCTTTGAAGAGGACCATCCGTGGGAATTTTAGAAAGTGCAGAGATCATGTGTTAGAAAATGAAACTTAGATAGTAAAAGGCTTTTGCACATGATGGAGTGTGGTATGCCTAGAAGTGAAAATTTTGGATAAATTTTTTATGGCTCGTAGGAGAAAAGTTTTAGTGGTGGGAGTCAACCACCACATTTAAAAGCGAATTGTGGTGTCGAAGGGAAGGATCTTAGTTACGGTTTGTCTGTAAGTTCCTTAACCAGTTTTTCAGGAGGAGATCAATATACTCCATTTGTGAAAATGAATTTATTGGTATAACTAATTACGTACTAGATGAGACATGTATAATGGAGAAGCATTGCCAGCACTTAAGGTGATTTTGCTTGGGCGACCGATGTAAACAGGGATAATATTGCATTATTGCCAATGGAAATATTAACGCTTCTCTGCGAAGGGGGCTAGAAGATTTAATGATTTAGTCAAAGAGAAAGACATGACTAAATGGTGTTAGTGAAACACCACAAGTAGGAGACCCAATAGGGGACCCATTTAAATTATTCAGATAGCCGAATTCTTACCAAGTGATGGTGCATTGAGTGAGGGCAGTTAAAGCCATTACTAGGTTCCCTAGGGCCGTCAAAACTAAGGGAACAATAGGGGTCTCCATCACAGTTGAGACTACGAGAGTCTGAGAGAAGGACAATTATAATATGGTCAGTATGAACGGAGATAAGTGAAAATTATGTAGAGATATTTTGTGGAGGAGTATGACCACATTCGTTAAATTTTACCTGAAGCAGGGATTAGAGTATGATGCCTAGTAAGGGTAGTAAATTAAAGTAGTTTTGGTACGATTTGAAAAAGTATGCTATTTTCGGGAACCATTTGATAAGCCAGGGTGATTGGCAAGGCGGGAATATGAGATTTATCCTCAGGAAGGAGTCATGTTTAATGTGACGTAGATTAGTCACTTTATTTTGAGTAATGATAGATTCACGTGTGAGATGAGCTAAGTGCGTATATCGATAACATTTTATTATGTGTATGTGTATTTTTTCCATGTTTTTATGGGTATATTGATAATGGTATATATATATTTGGATTGAAATTACTCATTTCAGTGATGTGTTATACGAGTATGATAATATTTGAGGTTTAGTTTTATGGAAATGGTTAGACCGATAGTGTACGGATATCGTAAGTTCATCGGGGTTATTTCCCTAGGGTAGGATATGTTGTTTTGGTGTTGCCTCACCTACGAGAGGGTCGAGATCGCATTTATGTTACATATTATAGAGACTTCAGAGAGTATGGTTATCTTGAGATAATTTATTCCAGTGTGTATGGACTTTATTAATATTCACAGTGGAGCTGAGAGATTTATTTTGTTATTATGTTTAGCACTCAGGACTTAGTGATAGAAAGATCGCATTATTATATCACTCTTGTAGAGATGTGGGACCTGAGCTTAATATTTATATGTCTTGGGACAAAAAATTTAAGAATTCTAATTGTGTATGATTCCCAATACTCAGTGCTTATGGGTTGAAATACGCATGAATTCTGATAAACGTCATAAGTAGAGAGAGATGGAAATTTAGGGGTACTTATTATGGACTAAGGACCTAACGAATTTTTATGATCGAAAATACTAAGTAGTAGTGTATTGGGAGGGTTCCTTATTTGGATTTCTCTTTGCGAGACTTACCACGCATGAAACTTAGTGCAATGTTGGTGGTGGGGAGATGCTTGGATATTAGTTCACAAGTCTGGTGCCTCAATCATCATATACGTATGCAGTTATCGATGTGAGTTGGAAGTTACATTTCGAGATAAGGCTAGTGAAGCCGGTAGTGCTATGGAAAATCACTGAAGTTGTTACCACGAATTGAAGAATAGGACAATGCTGAGCAGGATTACATTTCAATTCAAGGGCGTTGTTGATGTAAAAAATTAGATTATCTCTAATTAGTTCATCACAGATAAAATAAATAAGACAAAAGATTTTTAAAGTGGTTCAGCCTTGAAAGAATGGCCTACGTCCACTGTTTTTATTATTGCTGATTGTTTGTTTGGAATTATCGATAATGGGTTTTACCAAGAGATTCAGCGTGTCCCTCTAATGGGGAGATTACAATGTATTTATAGCCTTAAGGTTGTACATGTGAAAGAATAGTGCATAGTTGTCTAGTAGGAGTATACATTTGTACGATAATAACTATGCATTTAATGCGCAGTCAATCTGTTGATTTTATTTGATGCGTACACCACAAGTATTTGAGTTGATTGGACCGACTTAGTAGCTCGGACCGCCTAATTAGCTCGACATGTTTGATCTGCTCAGGGCCTCTGAGCTCTTTGTTGCTTCTTAGTTGCTCGGTGATCTTGAGTTATTTGGAATATAGTAGTTCCTTAGGGGGTTGAGTAGCTCAGTACAATGAAGTTCCTCGAACAATTCTTGCTGTTCAGAACCCCTTAGTTGGTCAAGGAGATTAAGCTCCTCAGAGTCTGTGTGTTGTTCAAAAAGTGTTTGTGGGTGCCATGTATATTGACACGTGTCTCCTCATAATTGATCCATGTCAGCAGACTAAATTTGGTATCAACAGAAGCCCCCAATGTTTCGTAGTTTGATGTTGAAGAAAAGTATGGAACATTCTGCTACTTAGATTTTCAATTTTTATTGATTTTAGGCAAACATTTGTTGTATATAACTCCTTTTTTGAGTGCATAGTATCAGGATTTTAAAGTATTTTGAATTTCCATAATCGCTTCATTTTTTGTGCCCTTTTCTTCTTTTTAGCCGTCGGATACGCAATCGTCCATCCTGGTAATCATTGTTTTTCTCCATTCTCGAGGTAAAGTATTTAAACGCTGCAGAAAATCTTATCGTCTTTTACTTTTTCAAATTTGTATCTTTAAACTCTTCATTTCTTCTCTATCTTGTGCGTTCATTTCTTCCATCGTTCGTTGTCAACTGATTCACTCTTTTTCTGTAAGATCTTCTTCCTTCTCCTTTATTTACTTTGTTCATCATGGTTTACCTTGTTGAATCGCTTGACAAATTTTGTTCTGAATTTTCAATTCCTTCATGGGTCACTTTGAAAGAACTTTCTGAACCTTCTGACTATTTTTCTTTGGCTGAGGGACATTGGTTCCCAAGTCTCTTTGTGGCCGAATGTGGCTTTTATTTTCCTCCAAATCCTTTATGTTTGGAGTTCTGTCAGTATTTTGATGTTGTTCCTACAAAAATAGCGCCAAATACTTGGAGAATAGTTAGTGGAGTTCATATGTTGAACCAACTCGATGGAACCCGTTTAGGGATTCCAGAGATAATGTTTTGCTATAGATGGGTTGTTAGCGATACTACTTTTTATTTGAAAACTATATTTTTAAATAGGGCATTAGTTGTCAATCTTCCTGATGCCAATAGGGATTATTTTGAACATGGAGTGGTAATGAAAAATTGGCAACATCCTCCATGAAATGGGGACGATGTATATCAATGTCCTAGATGTCCTCCTTATGGTAATGGGATAGGTTATTTTTATTTTTATTTTATTTTTGAATTTATGTTTTCTTGGTGTTTGATAAAATGTGTCATTGACATTTAATTTTTGATTATTTGCAGTTGACAGCAAAAGAAAGTCTCCCAAGGAAACTGATGTTAATTTAAGGCATTTGAAACTTATCTGGAGTTTACACCAATCCGTTGCTGACGAGCATATCAGATCAGCCTCTTATTTGTTGCAGTACAAGAGCTACACTTCCTCCTTTACTGCTCGTCCAGTGGTAATTGACATCGACCAAGTACCAGCTGCTGATACTAGTGTAGAAGGTTCTTCTTCAGAGTCATATATTCCAATTAGTGATATAATGAAGAAAAGAAAAGCTCCTGCCTTCTTTAACAAATCAGACTCTACCAATGTGGAGGCAAAGAAAAATAAGCAAAATGTTCCAGAGGAAGGGACAAGAAACATTGATGTACCCCCTCCAGTTGCTGCCAAGAAAGTTGCTGAGAGGCCCCCAATGGATCCGAGCAAGGTTGTGGTTATCTCTCCTCCCAGTGAGGTTATTGTTATATCACCAACCAAGACTTCTTCTTTGGTTGAAGATATTCCTGCTCCTCCAAAGAAGTCAAAGAAAGTTCCTCGGATAAACTAGCTGAACCTATCTCTCAGCCTTTAACTGCTGAAAGTGGTATTCCCACTTTTGTTCCTCCGAGCTCTGCCATGGGCTCGGTGAAGTCTTGTATTATCCCAGAGATCCAAGGTAATGAAGACAATCTTCCTCGTGACAGGGTCACTTCATTGGCTGCTCAACATATTTCTTCAGTAAGTATTACTAGTTTAAGTTTTCATTTTTTTTACTGACATGTCCCTGTACTGATTCAAAATTATTTCTTTCTTTAGCTGGTAACCTGTTTCAACAGTATTCTAAAAAAGGATGAAGCAATTAAAGCTTCAAGCTCCTCGGGGGGTGTAGAGGAAGCTTTTGTAGGTCTGACTCAGTCCTTAAAGGACTCTCGTCAGAAATATGAAGAAGATAAAGTGGCTTGGGAGAAGTAGCTCAAGTCCATTGAGCAAGAGAGAGATCGAGCTCTGGAGGCCTCCAAAGGGTTGGAGAAAAAATTGAAGGATTTCGAGCAGAGAAACAAGGTCTTCGAGCAGAGAGATAAGGAGCTGAAAGCTAAGCTCAAAGTGTCTGGAGAGGAAGTTGTTAGACTTCAGGATGTTGAACGTCAGAAAGTGGAGGTTGAAGGGAAGTTGAAAGTTGTCAAGGAGCTCCTTAGGGAAAGGTCCTCCTCGGAAAAAGAAAAAAGGAAAAAGGCTGTTAAGAAATCATTCAGTGTTGGTTGGGATAAGGGCTAGAACAAGGGCTTGGCTGCCATGACTTCGCAAATGGAATATGCTAGCCTTAAATACTTTAGGGACGGATGGGTCGCTGCTCTGAAAGAGATAAAAATTGCTGAGAACTCGGAACTGTTCCAGCAACACATTTATGTCCCTCCTCCATCTCCTGGGGAAGAAGAAGAGGACGAGGCTGCCTCAGAGGAATCTTCCTTTATGATTGGAGATAAAGTTCCTCCTATTCCGGTTGTTCAAACTTTCTACGAGCAACTTCAGCCCACCAGTACCTCAATCGAGCAACTTCCATTATCTTCTAAGCAACCATCCTCCTCATCACAGCTTCTCGAGGAAGTTGTAAAACGCAAGGAGAAGGTGTAAAGCTGCTTGGGTTTTAATTTGGTTATTCCTTTTGAATGTAACTTTGAGTTTTGTACTTATCTTTTTTATGAATAAAAGTTTGAACTTTTGGTTGTTCATACTGACTTTTTCTTCTACTTGCTCTGTCTTTATCTTTATTGATTCTTTTTATGGTTTCTCTTTGCTAGTTTATGGCTATGATGGAGCTATTATCAGCTCATGACACAGGAATTGATGAAAAAAATGTAATGATTACTTCATAGCTGGTCATGCAGACCTAAATGAGGCTCAAATCATTGACATCCTTGGTCCAGATACTTCTGAACGGGCATTCGGAGCTTACCAATATCTGAAGTGCTTGCTCGACCGAGCCGTGGCCAACAATATAGCATATTACGAGATGATTGAAGATCTCTAGGGTACCATCGAGGAACTCCAACAACAATATAAGGAGTCTTCTGCCATTTTGCATCAAGGGTATGAGAAAAAATATCACCAACTAAATGCTGACAAAGGATATGATAAATTCATCGCTGTTTACGAGAAGAAAGAGAGAATTCTAAAGGTTGAGGTTGAGGAGCATAGGCAAATTGCTAAACTGTTGGAGCAGGAAAATAATGTTTTACGAGAAGAGATATCCCAACTAAAATCTGCAGCATCTTCCTTGGGAGCCTTGGTCCCTATCAATGACGAAGGTTTCTCTTTATTAGAGGTAGAGAATGCCAACTTAAGAGATGAATCAAAAACTTTGAAGAGAGTTGGGCCCTCCACTACCACTCGTGGTCGAGTAAGATCTTCTTCTCGAGGACTAGCAAGAGCTTCTCGGATATCAATCGAAGAGGCGAGGACCCAATAAGACTCAGAGAATCAGGCATTCCAGTTGATGGCAAAAAATCAAGCTTTAGGAGAGATGTCTAAGAAGATTATGAACCTCGATGAGAAACTTTCCGCACAAAGCTCTGCCTTGGAAAATAAAGAAAATTTGGTGAAGAATCTCCACGATCAGCTGGAGAGGTTGATTTACCAATTCCATAAATAGCCCAGAGAGTTTTGGATGGCTAGTTACAATGAAGCTCTCTACCACCTCGATGATCGGATCCAGCAGTCAAATAACGAGGGGTATAAGCAAGGATGGATGAATGCACTGGGTGTGCTAAAACTGGAGCAGGGTCACTACTTATGGGATTATTATGATCCTGGGTTGCTTGATTTGCCACTGCCCCCTTTTAAGCTTGACATGAGTTGGATTCCTTCTCGGGAAATTCCTCAGTGCCTGATCTCAAAGTACCTCGGCGATTACAGCCTCCATTCTAATTTTGACATATCTCGAACAAAGCATATACTTGATAGGCCATCAGTGATGAATGTTCGAATGCTTCGAGATATAAATTTTATAAACTCTCCTTATGCCTTAGACGATCCTCCTGCTGGAGTAGAACCTGTTTCAAAGGTAGAAGAAAAAAAACCCAATAGAGTAGGGTCTTTGATGTAATGATTTCTCATATAATATGTATTTTATTCTCTATGTAATTTGTTATGATTTTAATGAAGAAACTTTTAGTTTTCTCTGCAATCTTGATTGTCATTGTCTTTGTAGTAAAACATTTCTTTTATTCTAAATTGCCGACCAATCGGAGTTGGTGATAATTATTTGACGACCAACCGAAGTTGGCGATATTTTGCTTCCCGATCAACTTAGAGTTGGTGATATTTTGATATGCCATTCTGTTTTATTTTTTGATTATATTAACTTATCACCCTTTGATTCCAAGCAATGAAACGACTTACATCCTATGATCCTGCTTAGTTTAACCAATCGAAGTTGATTGTAAATTTATTTTTCGAGCAACCGGAGTTGGTGGAGATTGATTCCTGACCAACCGGCATTGGAAGAGACTTACTCCCGACCAACCGGAGTTGGAAGAGATTTATCGCCAACCAGAGTTGGATTTTAGCGACCAACCGGAGTTGGATTTGGTTCCCGACCAACCGGAGTTGGAAGAGATTTATTTCCCGACCAACCATAGTTGGAAGAGAGTTATCGACCAACCGGAGTTGAAAGAGACTTACTCCCGACCAACCGGAGTTGGAAGAGATTTATCGACCAACCGGAGTTGGATTTTATCGACCAATCGGAGTTTGATTTTATCGACCAACCGGAGTTGGATTTGGTTCCCGACCAACCAGAGTTGGAAGAGATTTATTTCCCGACCAACCAGAGTTGGAAGAGATTTATCAACCAACCAGAGTTGGATTTTATCGACCAACCGAAGTTGTTTTTTATCAACCAATCGGAGTTGGATTTTGTTCCCGACCAATCGGAGTTGGAAGAGATTTGTTCCCGACCAACCGAAGTTGGAAGATATTTATTTCCTGACCAACCGAAGTTGGAAGAGATTTATCGACCAACCAGAGTTGGATTTTATCAACCAACCGGAGTATTTGTTCCCGACCAACCAGAATTGGAGGAGATTGATGATTCTGAACTTGATGCATAGTGTGTAGCACTAATACTCCAAAAAATTTCAACAAAAAGAGAGAACTGGGTAAAACATTTAACACTTTATTCATACTGAAAAGAACTTCATTTACATAGGAATCCCCAACTAGTGATAATATTTGCGTAGATGCTCTGCATTCCATGCATTCTTAAATTCTTCTCCCTCCAAGGTTTGAATCCTATATGTTCCTGGTCGAACAACCTCTTTTACTTTGTAGGGTCCATGCCAGTTAGCTTCCAGTTTATTGTGCTTTTGAATTACTTTCTTTAGCACATAGTCCCCTTCCTTCAGATCGCACTTTTTTACCCTCTTGTTGTAAAATAGAGTTGTTCATTGTTTCTATGCAGCATTCCTTATTACTGCTTCCTCTCTAACTTCCTCAAGCATATCTAGATCTAATCGCCTCATCAAGTCACTGATAGGAGAATTGAAATTCAGCACCCTGTGTGTGGGGAGGCCCAACTCGGTAGGTATAACAGCTTCACTTTCGAATGCCAGCATATATGGAGATTCTCTAGTTACTGCTCGCGGTGTAGTACAATAAGCCCACAACACAGAATGTAGCTCTTTAATCTAATTTCCCTTTGCATCATCTAGTCATTTCTTTAAACTGTTCAGTAGCGTTATTTTTGTCACCTCAGTTTGTCCATTGCTCTAAGGATGGCCTGGTGTAGAATGGGTCTTCAATATATTTGACTGATGGCAATATGCAACGAACTCCTCGTTGTCGAACTGAGTTCCATGATTTGTGATGAATGCATGGGGAAGACCATATCTAAAAATGATATTATTCCAAATAAATTGATACACCTTGTCATACGGTATATCAATAAGAGGCTCAGCTACTACCCATTTAGTAAAGTAATCCACAGCGACCACGAGGTATTTAAATCTTCCTCAGGTTTTTGGAAGTGGCCCGGCCAAGTCTATTCCCCATATGGAGAACGGCCAAGGTGACATGATGGGTGTTAGCAATGCTTGGGGAGTTCTTTGGATAGAGGAGAAACGTTGACATTTATCACATTTCTTGGCATAAGCTACACAATCAGCTATCATCATCGGCCAGTAATACCCTTGCATTATCATTTTTTACAAGAGTGTTCAGCCTGCTACATGGGCTCCACAAGACCCTTCATAGACCTCTTCAATCAAATTTTTCACCTCGGAGGGGTGAACACATCTTTGCAATCCTGCTATAATTCCTCGTCTATATAAAATGCCATTAGTCAATACATAGCGAGCAGCTTTAAACTTTAGTTTCTTGGCAGCGATTTTATCAGGTGGTAATGCCCCCTCCTCAATATAGGCCCCTGATGGGATCCATCCAAGGTGGTCCTAAATCAAGGGTAATGAAGTTCATCATCGTATCTTTGTCAATGCTCTGACTAGCCAAGATTTCTGTGGGGATTGTTCTTCGTAGCTCGATGCGTGTAGCTGAGGCTAACCGAGCTAAGGCATCTACTATTACATTCTACAATCTGGGTATTCTAATTAACTATACTACATTAAATCTCGATACAATCTCCATTGATTTTGCATGATACTTGATCATTAATTCTCCTTTTATTGCATATACCCCCAATATTTGATTTATGATAAACTGTGAGTCACTGAATACAATGACTTGTTCTGCCTTCATGGTTTTTACCAAAATAAGACCTACAATCATAGCTTCATTATTGGAAGCCTTAAATTGAAAGCGCAGAGCATATTCCACATCGACCTCATCCAGGCTGTTTAAAATAATCCCTTCTCCTTAGCCTACAGTGCAAGATGAGCCATCCACATATAGATTCCATATAGGTACCTCATCCTCAAATTTTTGATCTGACAAAATTCCTCGATGGAATATTTGTTGCTTCTTTATTTCCTCCTCTAGAACCTCTTGCTGCTCGTTGACCATCTTTTCTTGCTCGTCAACTGACTTAAGTTGGTCGAGGTTTAAATTTGATGATCCTGTAACATCCACAGGCTGGTCGGTATTCAATTTTTGCTCTTCGGAGGTGTCGGATAAGTGAACTCTGCGATAAAATCTGCCACTGCCTGCCCTTTAAGCGACGATCTTGGCTTATAAAATATGTCATATTCACCAAGTTTTACTGCCCAGTACATCAATCTCCCTGATTTTTTTGGTTTATAAAGAGCTTGCCTTAATGGCATATCGGTATACACGACTATGGTATGAGCTTACAAGTACAGCCTCATTCTCCTACTCGCTTCGATCAACGCTAGTTCCAACTTTTCCTGTCTTCAGGGTGATGAAAGAGGTACTCTCCATGTCTTCAGGTTTCATTTTAATCTGGTTGTAACCAGAATAAGCATCCATGAAGCTCAATAGCTCATGTCCCGAGGTAGCATCCACTAACTGATCAATTCGGGGCAAAGGATAATAATCCTTTGGGCATGCCTTGTTGAAGTCGGTGAAGTCTACACACATCCTCCACTTGTTATTATTCTTCTTCACCATCACCACATTAGCTAACCAATGAGGATATTTTACATCTTTAATAAAACATGTTTTTTGAAGATTCTCAACCTCTTCTTGTATAGCTTGCTTCTTTTCAGGGCTGAATACTCATCGTCGTTGCTTTACTCGCTTGATTTCCTTATTCACATTGAGCTCATGACATAGGAATGGTGGATCTATCCCTGGCATGCCTTCGTGGATCCATGCCAAAGTTTGTTTTTTGCTTTTTAAGAAGACTATCAATTCCTATTTTAGTGAGGCATCCAACGACGAACCGATTTGTGTTGTTCGTTCCGGGTGTTCATCGTCCAGAATGGCATTTTCAGTAGCTTCCACCACCTGACCTTTTACGAGCTGCAACTCGTTTCTAGGATCTAATGTTTCAATTTCTGCACCTTCATCCACTTGATAGGTTATAGTATTTTTCCTAGATTCCTCTAGTTCTTCCTTTTCGATAGATGAATAGTATCATTCTCGAGCTACTTTTTGGTCACCCTTCACTATTCCTACTCCAAAATTGGTTGGAAATTTTAGGCATTGATGTACAATAGATGATACTGCTTCGAACTTCTTTAAACCTACCCTTCCCATGATGATATTATAAGTTAATTGGACATTCTTATCCATCACGAAAAAGCACACTCTTTCTATTCGGCAAGCAGGACATATACCGATGAATATATCCAACTTGATCGTCCCTAGTGGAAAAACTTTCTCGCCAGAAAAATTGAGGAGGGGCCTATGATAAGGCTCCAACTGAGATAACTTTAGATTTAAGCTGTCAAAGTATGAGTAGAACATGATGTCCACCGAGCTGCCATTATCCACCAATACTTGTGAAATCACCACTTCCTTCATCCTTATTTTGATCACAATGGGTCATCATGAGGATATAGCACACTTGTGAGGTCGTTCTTAGAGAAACTAATGACCAGTTTATCTTTTTTCACCTTCCTCGGGCAATCATCTTCAGCTACATTTATTCATTGAATGTATGAATAAGCTTGAGCCTCATTGAGGTAATCTTTCCTCTCTGTAGTAAGGTTTCCACCTCCTGCATCTCCACCTGTAATAACATTACAATCAAATGATCCAAAACGAATTGAAAATACCTCACGTTCTGGCTGTCTTGGCCTTTTGGGGAGATCGGGGTCATATTCTGGATCATCTTCATAATCTCTTTTCTTGTCTTCTTTTGCTTGAAGAGGAGATTTAGATCTCTGCCTTCCTCGTTCTCTATTTTGACCACCGTTTTGACAATCAACATACTTGGTCAATTTTCCACGTCTAATGAGTGCTTCAATTTCATTCTGGAGAGTTATGCAGTTTTTGGTCGTGTGACCATGGTCTTTATGGAACTCACAATATTTGGACTTATTCCTCCTATCAGGATCTGCCTTCATTTTTCAGGCCAGTTTAGCTCCTCATTGTTCTTAATCTCTTCCAGAATGTGGTTTATATCTACATTCAAGGGAGTATAGTTTCCAAATTTCTTCAATTGTTCCAATGCTTGCTTTGCCTTTGATTGCTTATTGCCACTATTATTCTTCTGCTCCTTCTTCTCAACTTTATCAGCCTCAACTTTGGTCTCTTTAGTGTCCATGTTCTTCTTCGCAGCCATAGCTTCCTCGGCATTCATGATTTTGGCTACTTTTGCCATTAGTTCTGACATGGTCCTGGGTGGATCTTTGGCCAAAGTGTAGTACAATTTATTGGGCAATAGTCCACTCATCAAAGAAGTAATCGCAGTTTTCTCCTCATAGTCAATTACTTCCACTTTCTCGTTATTAAAACGAGTAATGTAATCTCTGGTACTTTCACCTGTCTTTTGCCTAACACTTAGCAAGTGTGCTACTCGTTTAACTGGCTTTGTTCCAAAATAAAATTTCCAATAAAGAGTTTTGCTAGCTGAAAGAAAGTCACAATTTTCCCCCGAGGAAGGTTGTTGTACCACATCTGAGCAGATCCGATAAGAGTTCCTTAAAATGCCCTGCATCGCATCTCGTCTGGGACTGCATAGATATCAACAGCAGCTTGGTATTATTCTATATAAAGGACAGCGTCAGTTTTCCCATCATATTTAGGCTTCACCACAGGAGCTTTGAATTTTGATGGTGTAGGAAAATCCACGATCTCTTGTATGAATGGTGTTCCTCTGACAAAAGTCCTTTGTAAAGGATTCTTAGTTTTAACCATCTCTCCTAAATTATTCTCCAACCTTTGAATTTAACCTTTCCATGCCTCATTTCCTTCATCGATCCTATTAGTTTGAGCAACTGATCGTGTTGAATTAGCCTCTTGGGATCTTTCGTGATGAGCAATTGGTCGTGATTAGGCAGAGCCTTCCTTCATATCAAATGATTATTGAGAGTTTCTCGACACAATCCTAGGGGGACTTCTATTCCTCCTAGGACCTAGACGATCAAAATGAGAGACTCTACTCAACCTTTCGAGATCACTTGTCCTTTCTGGAGATAGAGTGATGTTTTGTTGAGCATCTGTAGCTCGTACCGAGGAAGTCCGTGCAGGCTGATAAGAAGGATCGTTAGATCTTTGAGTACGATATGAATCAGTGCGTCTGGATCAAGATTCCTCTGGAAAAAAATGTTCACTTAGAAGGTAATCGGGTATTTCTCTGAATGCTTCGCTGTCCTGACTGGGCCGGCACTCCACCTTGGATAATTTGCATGAGTTGTCGCATGGTCTCTTGCATGGTCGTCTGGCCCTAGGCCAAATTGGCCATTATACCAGTCAAATCATGGATATTTGGAGGAGTGGATGGATTTGGAGAAATCCCAGCGTTTCGATTACTGGATTCTGGATGATCAGCCATTAATGATGAATGGTTTTGGTGAAAAAAGATGATTGCAGTCGTTTCCCACCGGCGGCACCAATCTGTTGATGTAAAAAATTAGATTATCTCTAATTAGTTAATCACAGATAAAATAAATAAGACAAAATATTTTTAAAGTGGTTCATCCTTTAAAGAATGGCCTACGTCCACTGTTTTTGTTATTGCTGATTGTTTGTTTGGAATTCTCGATAATGGGTTTTACCAAGAGATTCATCGTGTCCCTCTAATGGGAAGACTACAATGTATTTATAGCCTTGAGGCTATACATGTGAAAGAATAATGCATAGATGTCTAGTAGGAGTATACATTTGTACGATAATAACTGTGCATTTAATGCGCAGTCAATCTGTTGATTTTATTTGATGCGTACACCACAAGTATTTGAGTTGATCGGACCGACTTAGTAGCTCGGACCGCCTAAGTAGCTCGACACGCTTGCGCTGCTCGGGGCCCCTGGGATCTTTGTGGCTTCTTAGTTTCTCACTGATCTTGAGTTATTTGGAATATAGGAGTTCCTCGGGGGGTTGAGTAGCTCGGTACAATGAAGTTCCTCGAACAATTCTTGTTGTTCGAAACCCCTTAGTTGGTCAGGGAGATTAAGCTCCTTGGAGTTAGTGTGTTGTTCAAAAAGTGTTTGTGGGTGCCATGTAGATTGACACGTGTCTCCTCATAATTGATCCACATCAGCAGACTAAATTTGGTATCAACAGGGGTGATTGAGAATACCCAAGTATTATAGCCATGCAGTAAGTGCGAGGGCCAATATTGGAATACGAGTATCATAGGATATTATGTGTTACGCGTGAAGCGTATTTGATATCTATGTCAATGTGAGAGAATTACCAGTTTTGTGGTCGCCTTAGTTAGCTAATTTCATAATCATCTGAGTGAGAAGGACATGAGACTAGATTTGTGATATGTATGATCGTGGCGCAGTTATAATAAAGTTGAACTGATAGGATGGGTTAAGCATTGTGCGAGAAAGAGAGGGATCCAAGTATATGTGTACGATGAGATTAACACACTTTTGATGGAGTGAAATACAATGTAAATCCATTAAAAAGGAAGTCTCTTGAGAAGAGGAAAATCCAACTATTGTGGTAAATTTGGGGCGGAGTCTTGTTGAGTCGCACGTTGAGATTGACTTGCGTATAAGTCAAATGGTGATGGCTATAAGGTAATAAGAGCCCAGAAGTGCACATTTTGGCAAAGAGTGCACGGGTTGAAAACTTTTGGTATGCCCCAAAAAAGAAGGGGAGTATTTGTATCACTTATTATGAGACGTTCCGAGTGGAAGTTGGTGTCTAGCGTGATAGAGTAAATAGTCTCCAGGATTTGCACCAGTGCGAGGTGCTGCCCAGTATTGTTGCGAATCAGGATGAAATCTTTGAACCCCACCCCCGATAGGGGATTCCAGGAATCAGTGGGGGACGACGTTTAATTTCGGTAAGTGTCACCTAAGATCTGATGAGACAACGATAGGTGAGTGATGACTAGTAAAGTGATATCAATTCAAATTCGTGATTGTTTTCCTCCCACAACTGATATAGCTTGTATGTGAAGTAGAGCATAGTACGTTATGTGGGAGGAGAAATTTATGTTGGAAGGATTGTTGTGGACAAGGAGCATATTGAGGTTTTGAATGGAAAACCTTAACTTTTCTCCCTCTGGTTGTTCAGAGGTGATCGAATAATTAGAATTTTGATTGGACGAGAATTATAATTCGATGATTTATGTGGAGGACCCACAACTATTTTGGATGACTTGTGACTGTCGTAAGAGTTACGTCGTCATGAATTGATGTTTGGAGGACCAATTGGGGTGGTCAAATGGTTATATGCTTTCTCTCAGGAGGGGAATTTCACATTTGGATGAATACAGGAAGTTGGCACGTAATGATTTGTGGCCTTCAAATATTAAGGCAATAGATCCAATGAAGTATAAACTCGTCTTATTTGTATGTCGCTTATGAAGCACAAACTGTGATGTGCTATTTTTGGGGTGCGACTTTATGACTGATGGAGTGTATCTGTATCAAGAGAATGGAATCATCCTCCTTTGAAACTAGGGGAAATAGTGATAGAGCCTCACTTTGAGATTTATTTTTTGAAGTACTAAGAGGATGTGTTGTGGTAAAGATCCATTGTTTAAGTAGTGGTTGTATCTGAATTTTGAAGACGAAATTCTTTTTTAGGGGGAAGTATGTAATACCCCGTACATTTATGGATATTTAAATTAAGTAACTGAGGGTAATTTAATAATGTGAGGATTTAAAATAAATATGACGGATTATAATTAAAAGGTCAAAGTTGTATAAAAGCGGCAGGTGATGTTACTTTTTTAGAGAAAACACGTGTGGAAGTGTGTTGAATATAAGATGAAAATTTTGATAAGTTAGTCGAATGGGAATTTTGAGTGTGTGATTGGTCTCAAAAGGGTCGAGATAGTCAAAATAGAGTACCCGGAGGTAGTGTTTGGGTTTCGGAGACTTTTTTGACAAGTAGGGACTCGCAATTGTGTATACGAGCCAATTTTGGGTATACTAAGGGATAAACCCTTATCTTCCATTTTATAAGGCACGAGAGAGAGAGGGAGAAAAGAAAGAAAGAAATGAGAGAAGAAAGTAAGGAAGAAAAGGAGAAGAAGAAGAAGAAGAGAAAGTGAGTCAAGCTCCGACGGATTCGAGGCGTAATCTTCGGATTTTATCCACCCAGAAAGTGTTTAACTTGCTTTAAATAGTATGTGTGTATATATTTCATATTAGAGTTGATAAAAATATGAATTTGGGTTTTGGGATTCTTGGATCAAATGGGTTTTTGAGAAATTTACTCATATAAATTGATGTGTTAATACCCCCTATGAAATCTAGATAAAAAAATCCATGTGAATGGTGTAAATTATAGTGGAAAATTGGAAGAAATGGAGATAAGGGATCAATTAAGAAAAAGAGTATATTTACTTCGATTAAATTGATTCAAATCCCAAATTTATGGTTATGTTGGGCATAAATATGTTAGGAGGTGTTTATTTTAAAGTTGGAGGTATCTCGGTTTGAAAATGGAGGTTGGAGAAGATGATAAACGATAGTAGTTTTCAGATTCGCGCAGGGAGAATCGATTCTCCAATAGAGAGAATCGATTCAAGCATATACAGAAGCAAAGTAGGACCATTTTGAATCTATTCGATAAAGGGCGAATGGATTCGGTAAAGTGAATTGATTCGGACCCTACCGAATCGATTCGAACCAGACAAATTGGAAAAATTTTCCTTAAGTTTTTACGGAGAAAAGGGAGAGAATTTATTGGAGATAAATATTGGGGGATCAAATATACCGTGTAAGGACCTCTAGGAGTTTAAATGAGGGATGTGTGACCATTAGGAATTATGTGCAAGAAATTCAGGAAATTATTTGAAAGTGTGTTTGGGTAGACTGACACTCGATAAATTAAATTCGACTGATATACATATAAATATATATATCATGCATATAGGATTTGTGTATATGTCGATTACGAGATTAAATCTGAGAGTACAAGTAGGATAAAATAAGAATACTAGCTAAAAGTGGTAGGCTATTATTAAGAAATAAGAAATGTAAGAACGGTATCACAAGTGATTGAATACTTCTAGATTGAATATAAGCTGTGTGCATACTTATATTAGTATAATAAATTGGTATGTTTGGATTTTAGGCTAATGCCAAGGGAGATAGACATAGATAGCCAGATTAATGATATATATATATATATATGTGTGTGTGTGTGTGTGTGTGTGTGTGTGTGAGAGAGAGAGAGAGAGAGAGAGAGTGAGAGAGATGTTTATGAATGTATCTGTTATGATTGACATGTTTATATGGACCATACTCCTCTAGTTCTATCATGGGAAGTTGCGCGATGTGGGTGAATCTTCTGGATTGAGCAACATGAGAGTACAGTCCCCAGATCATAGTCGCCCAGTATTAATTATGTGTGAGGTAGGGGTAAGACGCCTTGGATATGATTCGTCTTGCTCCGGGTAAGGAACTATGGCCTCTTCACAAACATTGTGATTTGGTTTTTACCAAGTCAGTGTGAGAGTCCGACCACTGGTACCCAGGATGATATGTGAGCAATCCTTTGGAAGATGATACCATTTAGAGACTCCATCCATTGAGTTATAACTCTAAGGGGTGATTATTTTAGTTATATAGTCTGTTATATATAAGTATTGATATAGTTGTTGTATAGTATATATATATATATATATATATATATATATATATATATATGTGTGTGTGTGTGTATGTGTGTGTGTGATGTAAATATATATGTATGCATGGACTAAGGTAATGAATGAAATATAAGATATACTAGATGGGTATAGTATATCCTATAAATATATTTCAGAGAAGAATATATGCATGGATTAAAATAAGGAAAAGAATTGTGAGTTATACTTAGGGTTATCCGGGAGTGTAAAAATCCTTAATAAGATGTGGGTATATATGTATATAAGGTGATAATATTATAGAGATTGAATACACTAAGATGATATGAGTGTAATAACTAGAGATAGTTATTTTAATATAAATCGAGAATATTAATAAAAGGGTGAATTATAGTGTATAAGCTTGAGGATAATCTTAGAATAGTATATACACGGATTGTAGGGATAACGCTTGGAATTTGAATGTTGGCAAGATACTAGTTAGGCTGGGTGGCATAACTAGGATGGATAAAATACATGTGTTAGGTGTGCACTATTAGATGAGGGGTGAGGAGTCTCTCATGAGAGTGCGATATCAATTTATATATGGAGTATAACATAGCGTAAAAGTTATTGTAACTTACATACTTGCTAAGTATTTTTAAACCCCTTCTCCGACCCATTTATATACCTTTTCTCTCTTTTGTTATATATGTATGTATATACTTTAGGTGTCCACTCAGGGATGCCTGGATGACCACTTCTTTCGTGTCAGACGTTGCTATCGCAGCTGTGGATGGGGGTAGGTTATTGCATAGACGATTCCATCCTTGTGAATCTAGATATGTTTTATTAAAATTTAAATTCAGGCATGTGGCCCAACTCATGTCGTTTCTTTTATTTTAGTGATTTTATATTACACAATTCGTTATGGTTGTATCATGTTTACCGAGAGCATTGGTTATTTATATTATTTTTTCATTCCATTTATTGTTTGTATTCCTGTGTGAATGAAGTTAATTATGCATTATGTTTTAAAAGATTAAAAAGTTTAAAATTTGACTCCAGACCTAATAGGTTATTAGTAATTAATATGGTTTTTCGAAAGTGATGCTGAGAACGAAACCACATGAGATTCCTGTTTAATTTGACATAGGACTGATCACTCGGTATTATATTAGGAGGGTTGTCATAGGAAGATGAGGAATGGAGGACCTAAAGAGTATCCAAGACTTTTATTCAGACGAGATGAGGAGGAAAATGTTAGAGAGAAAATGGACTTGGGGGGAAGAGATGTGATGCCTTTAATGTTAAAGGAGAGATATTGATTTTTTTTGGACCTTAAGTTTAAATTTACGCAGGTTGCTGGTAGGGAAAATATAATATATATATATATATCGATGGAAATTACTCCATTTCGATCCAGACCAAATTTTTATGAACCAAAAATTATGCCAAACTGAATATATTCAGTCGTTAAGATTAGGGAACAAATTCAAACTGAATTTTTAAGAACCTGGAAAAGTTGGTTCAGTACCATTTGATTTTTTTAGTTTATTCGATTCATGATCACCAAAAGGAATATATGAAAATTCCAAAAATTTCTAAAGTAAAAAAAATTGTAAGAACTTACATGTCTAGACTTGTGTAAATAATAAAGAGGTCAATGTGAAATTTCCACAATATAATATCTTTTGGCTCTTGGACAAAGTGTAAGGAAACTATTAATTAACCTTTGCGTTCCTTAATAGTTTTGATTCCTTCCCTAAAATATGGTCATTAGTATTCCGGCTTTTAATTAGATTATGTTATTTACTAATAAAATTGTTCATATTCCAAAACGAATTGGATATTAAAAGGAGTTTAAATTCCAACTAAATCACTACCTTGATGGGCGATTGAGATTAATTAACCTTTGGAATTTAGGCCCTCTCTCCGCTTATAAATAGATACCTTTCTTCCAGCAAAAAGGTATCTACAAAATACACATATAAAGGTTCATAGACAAGGAAAGAGAAGCTGAAATTCTCCTTGGAAAGACTGCTAAGGTTATCTATTGATGACAATTAGCAGTGACAAATAGAGATTTCATATCCATGAGGATGAAAAGAGGTATTACATTATCCCTCTTTTTACATACCTATTAGGTTATTATCATGATGGTCATGATCTTAGGATTCATGTTAATAAAATGTGTTATATGTGGTATCAAAGTTTATGTTTAGGAACACATGATTTTCCATAAAATAGGTTATATATGAATCGTTCTATAACTGTTGATAAACTACTGCAAATTATCTATTTTTTACGATTATTAAAACAATTTATGTTTTTTGTTTCTTCATAATTCATTGAAAAAAAACGGATGTATCTTCTATTTTGTATGACTATTAAAACAATTTTTCTTTTTTGTTTTTCATAATTTTTCGGATGGGGCTTGGCCACTTGCTTGAAATTATGTCTTTAAAATTAAGTCTATTACAATGCATGTTGTTATGTCTATTAGAATTCATGCTACAATGTCTATTAGAATTCTTTAAATTATGCATTTTTTTACAATTTTCAAAAGTTCATGACCTCTTGGGATTTTAGAAATTATGTCTTTTCGAATTCTCAAAATTTATGTCTTTTAAAATTCTAAGTTTTTTGAATTCTAGACTTGTGAAATTCTATATTTTACACCTTTTGGTATTCAAGAATTCTACAATTATGTAATTTTATGGCCTTTGTAATTCTATGATAACATTCATATTAAGTTGTTTGATGAATTCAATTGTATTATTAAGATTAGGTATCACCACAATGATCCTTATTATCACCCATTCCAAATTATCCCTTTATTACCATTATAATGCTTAGATCAGTTTATTTAGTATATATTAATTTATTTCCCACGGGTATACAATAATCATGTGTTGAATAACCAATTAAAGGGTGCTTGTACATGTGTAAACCAAGGATATCCACAAATACCTTATTAAAATTAAATAGATACATAACTCAATTATGCATGTTGAATATTACGACCGTTAATGGTATTAAGTACAATTTATGATGACTACCCACAGGAGCATCTTATTTTCATGTCGTAAAATATTTAAATCTAACTATGTGTTAATTAAAGTTTTAAAGCCTTATTAAAAACTGTTGTATCCGTAAATTTCAGCCCCTTTTCCTGCTCAATTGACTTCATATGCATCATCTGTCCCTATTCTCACGGGAACCAAATTCTCAGAATGGAAAGAGCGAGTTGATTTAACCTTGGGGGTACTTGACTTGGATTCGAATTTTCACATTGAAAAACCATTTGCACTTACAAAAATAAGTACTAGTGAGGAAAATACTCTCCATAAAGCTTGGGAGAAGTCTAGCAGATTAAGCATCATGTTTCTACGAATGACAATTGCAAGCAATATCAAAACATCACTTCCTAAACCTGATAATGCTAAGGATTACATGAATGCAATAGAAGAAAGGTTTAATATTGGAGATAAATTCCTTCTTGCGAAACTAATAAAAGATCTTACAACTATGAAGTTTGATGGCACACGCTCAATGCATGATCATATCATCGAGATGACGGACCTTGCTACCAAGCTAAAGAACTTAGGAATTACAGTGGCTGATTATTTTCTTATCCAATTTATCCTGAACTCTTTACTTATTCAGTATGGACCATTCCATTTAAATTATAACTCCATTGAGGATAAGTGGGCGGTGAATCAGTTGGCTAACAAACTGGTTCAATAGGAGGCTAGGCTGAACCAACAAGGTATTAAGGTGGCACATCTTGTCAATGGAGCTGGATCATCTAAAGCTAGGAAAAGGTAGAATTCAAGCCATAAAAGCGCACCACCCAAAAATAATGATGCTAATCTATCCAATGTGAAGAAGGCAAATAAGGATGATAACATGTGCAAATTTGGCAAGAAACCTCGACAGTTCTTAAAAACATAAGTAAGATTTAATTCAAAAAGATTGCCTTAAACGTAGAGAATGGTTCAAAAATAATGGTAACCTCTGGGTTTTGTTAGTTTTTTTGAATTAAATCTTACTTATGTTTTTAAGAACACTTGGTGGATTGATTATGTTGCTAATGTTCACGTTTCTAATTCAATATAGGGCTACCTTAAGACCCAAAGCATAAGCCCAAGTGAAAACTTTCTGTTAATGGGAGACCCAGACAAAGTCCAAGTTGAAGCTATTGTCACTTATCATCTCATTTAGAATGGATATCATTTAGATTTTTTCAAACTCTTTATGTTACTTCCCCTTGGGAACCTCAGAGGGACATGCTTTGGAGGATTGAGAGCAAGGCAACATTAGGAATACAATTACCATCCCTCTTGGCACACTTGGGAAAAACTTCACTTGGCACATATGGTTGCTCGGTCCACTACAGTCGAGGTACCTCAAATCTTACCTGCCCAAAGGAACCTCCTCGAGGTACCTTAATCTTGAAATCTTGGTCTTCAGATTATTTTTTCCAATAAAGAGAAAACCAAACACTCGGGATACCTACCTTCCAAGCAACCTTAAAGCAGACGCCATCCCACCTGACTGTAGTACCGTGTACCTAATAGAGTCACTGTTTACCCACTTTCTGACGTCATAACATCTGACATTTAGGCACTCGAAGTTATGGAACTCAAATGAATTTATCCTTGGGACAACATGTCTAGTTCACCAAACCCGACCCTTTAGTCGTCCTGAGGTAAACTCCAAGCTTCCATGTCACGTCCCTTATTAATGGCCACTATATTTCCAGTCAATGAAACAGTTTCTTGCCAAATGGTGAGATCCCATGAATTTAATGCGATATCTTCTACATTAATGGGAGGTACTTTTTAATATGGTCGATCATATTGAACGTGGGCAAGTTCACCCGAGTAACTTTCCCCTCATATAAATACACCATACAAACAATTTAACTAAAAGGGCATTCTGAATCTATAATTGCTTCCCAACTTACCCCATACACGAGAGTTATTATGAGAACATAACTTACCATATCTATTGAATACCCATATCATTGAGCATTAACTGAGATTAAAGTTCCTTCCTTGCCTTTACTGTGCCTAGAGTGCTTGATCTTTCTCCCTCCGACCACACTACCTGCTGGTCCCATTTATTTATTATGCCTGCTGTGTATTTATTATGCCAACATATAATTTAATACATGTCTGAATATTAAATCCCTTGGTCTCCTATTCACCTGTGTTCTTTGTCAATATTTAATACCGTGCGGTGTTGATCCCGATCTTGATAAGGGGTTATGCCTCACTTGATACTAACCATATTCCAAGAACCCACATCTTACACCTTCTATTTCACATTATTTAGTTTCAATTAGTAAACTTGATCAAGATGGTTACTTGGTTTATCATGGAGATGGTTGTTTTCATTTGTTTTTGAACTCAAATCATATTGGTTCTGGAACTTTAATTTATGGTCTTTATAAATTTCATCTTAATAGTCAATTTGCTAAAACTCATCTCACACTGCATTCCAATGTTGAAACAAAATGTAAGTCATCTAAATATTACTCTTATATCTTATGGCATTAAAGGTTGTGACATATATCCAGTGATAGAATCAAGCGATTGGTAAGATATGTAATTCTTCCAAGTCTTGATTTTACCAATCATAAAGTGTGTGTGGATTGTATTAAAGGAAAAATAACAAAACACACAAAGAAAATAGCCACAAGAAGTAAACAAATTCTTGAATCATACATATAGATATTTGTGGACCTTTCGATGTTCCAACCTTTGGAAGGGAGAAGTATCTCGTTACTTTTATCCATCATTATTCACATTATTGTTATTTATACCTGTTGTATGACAAATCTCAGTCTGTAGACATTGTACAAGTGTTCGTCACTAAAGTCAAAAGGCAACAAGATAGAAAAGTGAAGATCATAAGGTCATATAGAGGTGATGAGTTTTATGGAAGGTATGACAAAACACGACAACATACTGGACCTTTTGTAAAACTTATCTAGAAGTTTGGAATTGTTGCTCAATACACAACGTCTAGTTCTCCATAAAAAATGGTGTAACTGAAAGGAAAAATCGTACATATATGGAAATGGTTAGGTCTATAATGAGTCATACTAATTTACCTACGTCCTTGTGGATGGATTCTTTATGCATAACTTTTTATATATTAAAGAGGGTTCCTATCAAGGTAGTTTCAAATATACCTTTTGAACTGTGGAATGGTTGGAAAACTAAATTAAAACATCTCCAAATTTGGGGATGCCCATCTGAGGCTAGAATTTATAACCCACATGAAAATAAATTGGACTTCAAAACAGTTAGTGGTTACTTTATAGGTTATCCATATAGGTACAAAGGATATAGGGTTTAGTATCCTAACCATAGTACGAGAATTGTTCAAACGGATAATGTCAGATTATATGAGAATGTCGAAATCAATAGGAGTACTAAAATTAATTATGTGATCATTCATGAAATTAGGGTAAATATCCCCTTACCCTCAATTCTGCAAGTTGTTGGGAATCCCCCATCGTTGAACCTCTAGGCAATGAGGAACACCCAATAAATTATCAATAACTCCATAATGAGATTATCATTAATGAACCAATGGATGAATCATCTGAGGAACCAACATTAAGAAGGTGTCATCATCAGAGGACATCTGCTATTTTTTATGATTACATGCTTTAGAAAGTAGAATCTGATGTTGGGATAACTAAAGATCTGATTTCATATTCACAAGCCATTAAAGATGTTAATTCCAGAAAATGGATTGATGCTATGAAAGATGAACTAAAATCTATAGCTGAAAATCAAGCTTGGGATGTTGTTCAATTGCCAACAGGACATAAACTAGTCGGTTAAAAGTGGGTCTTTAGACTAAGAGCGACTATAATGGAAAAATTAAACAACATAAATATTGACTTGTAGCCTAATGTTTTAATCATTAATAAGGTATCGAATATACTGAGACTGTTTCCCTTATGTTTAGAAAGGATTCTCTTAGAATTAACATGGCATTAGTATCTCACAATGACCTCAAGTTACATCAAATGGATGTGAAAAAAACCTTTCTTAATGGAGACTAAAAAGAGGAAGTCTATATGTGTTAACCTATAGGCTTCGTAATCTAAGGATAGGGAGACATGGTCTGTAATCTTAAGCAATTAATATATGGACTGAAACAAGGCTCAAGGCAATGGTATCTAAAGTTTGATGAAATCATTACGAACTTCAGTTTCAAAGAAAAATTAGTTGATCCATGCATATGCCTCAATATCAGTGGGAGTAAGTTCATATTTATGGTAATGTATGTTGATGACATATTACTAGCTAGCAGTGATCTTGGTCTATTACATGAGACTAGGAATCATCTCTCTAAGAAATTTGAAATAAAAGATATAGGTGAGGCTTCCTATATTATAGGAACTGAAATATTCCATAATAGGTCACTGGGAATTTTGGGAATGTCTCAAAAATCATATATTGACAAAGTACTAAAGAGATTTGGCACGATGACATGCTCTTCTAGTGTTGTTCCACTGCAGAAAGGAGACACGATTGATCTTAGTTAATGTCTGCGAAATGACTTGGAAGGTAAATAATGGAAAATTATACTTATGCTTATCTTGTGGGAAGTTTCATGTATGCACAGGTTTTCACCAGACCTTATATTAGCCATGATATTTGCATGTTGGGTAGATTTCAGAGTAACCCAAGTCTCTCTCATTGGAAAGATGCAAAGAAAGTACTGAGATACTTAAAAGGAACAAGGAACCACATCCTCACATATAAAAAATCAACTCATCTAAAGATGGTTGGGTTTTTATATTCCAATTTAGTGGATGTCCTAAAACTAGACATTGTACTCTTGGCTATATGTATCTCCTAGATGAAGGTGCAATATCATGGAAAATCGAGAAGTCTGAATTGATTATTACTATAATGACCAAATTTATTGCATTTCCTACATTGAATATGACTGATATCATTGTTAGGTTCTGATTTTTCACACATTTTCTTTCCCAAGGAGTTATCATGAAGTGCATTGAAAAAGCTAGGTTGACCTTCTGTTGAAGCAAACTTATTCCTAAATGTACGAAACTTCTTAAAGTGATTACAAAGCAAATCAATTTCTTTATCCAAAGACTCAAGTGTGATAGAAGAATCATCAACATTAGACAAGGAAGAAGTAAAAGCTAAATTGTTAATATTAGAACTAAAATTAAGCATACTTTTTGCAGGAACTTTTCCCCTTTGTTCATCTCTAAGTGTGTTATGTAATTCAAAAGTTTTAAACTACTACACAAAAAATGAGGGCTGTAACTATCTAAATTATCACCAATAGTATGAGAAATTAAATCAAAGCTCTTAGGTAGAGACCTAAGTATTTTATCACATATTTCAACATCACTATAAACTACACCATTAGCATGTGATTGATTTAAAATATCTTGCAACTTAAGGTAAAATTCATCAAATTTCACATTATGTTTCATAAAAAGAAAATCATACATTCTAACTAGCATTTGAAACTTAGCTCTTTTAACCCTAGAGTCTTCTTCATGAGTGATCATTAGAATGTCTCAAGCCTCTTTTGATGTGGTGAAAACTAAAATTCTTTTAAATTAAGTTGCATTCATCGCTTGGAAAATAGAATTTTTGGCTTTATTGTTAGACTGAGAATTTAACTTTTCCTCTTTAGTCCATTCGAAAAGGGGTTATCGAACAGAAATTTATGCATCATCACCAACAAAATTTGTACGAATAGGAAAACCAGTTTCAATGACATCCCATACCTCATCTCCCAACTATTGGAGGTGTTCAGCCATTCTTACTTTCTAGTAAGTGAATTTGACACCACCAAACAAGGGAGGATGAATGGAAGACCCATTATGGTCACCTATAAAAATAGATTGATTAAATTAATAAAAAAAGAGTTCAGGATCTTTACGGAATAAAACTTTTAAAAAGTGACTCCTAAATGTTTGATACCATCTGTAATAACCTAACCACCCTAACATGTATTAGTTATTAAATAAAACTCCAACTCTTTTAAATTTAATTTAAAACTTGATTGAAACCGTTGTACGTGCGCACACAAATAAAAACTGAATTATTATGATGATGATGCGAAAATAAAATAATTTAGAATGGGATGAGGCAAAGCTGAAATTGACACAGTATTTGTTCTCGAGGAAACCACCGTGGTGGAAAAAGCAGTGTCCTTAGTCCCAAGACAACTCATGCACCCAAGTCCACTATTACCAATTATAAGTTACAGATTACAGTCCCCAAGTACACAGTGAATTAAACTAAGAAAATACACACCTATAACAAGCCTAGTATAAAACAACCCAACTTGACTGAAAATCAATCAACCCAATAATACCCAGGTAATTGCAACTACACACGCACAACCACACACTCAGACCCGAGATCCCATGAAGTTGTGCAACACACAAATTTAATTAAAAGTTTTGTTTTAATCAGAACATAAAAATTATCTTGTTTAGAAAATGAGACCTAACACACACCAGGTTATGTCTAATTTTAGTTAACAAAGATAATAAACAAATGGTGATAAAATAAGAAGGTATGGAACCAAACACACACTCTCAAACACTATAATGTGTCTAGTTTTTGCATAAGCCAAACACACTCAAAACTTACTCTTATTTGGCAAAATATTACCACACTAACAAACTGATTAAGTTTTTAAATTAAACAAAAATTTGAAACTCAATTTCTTTTTAATAACAGAACATATCTGAAGTATTTATATAAAAGAAACCTAAGCCAGTTTAAACAAAACACCACAAGGAACAAAAATCAGACTTAGATTTGATTTTATAAAGTAACAGAACGAACTGTTAATACCAAACCAAATGCAGATCAAATAGCTAAACGTAAATAAGATCTAACAAAGCAAATCCAAAGATGTTTTTTATTTTAAAAGATTGTAGGCCTGATTAAATACCCACACGGTTTCGACAAAAAAATTAGGACAGTTGAGTTTTCAATCACACTTCTGATTTAAACTTCCAAGTTTTATGCTTAAACATTATAACAGACGGTATGATATATATATATATATATATATATATATATATATATATATGTGTGTGTGTGTGTGTGTGTGTGTGTGTGTTTATAATATATAGAGAAAAAATAAAGAGGGTCTCACATGGTAGGCCTAAATAGGCTTCGGTAGAAACATACGAAGGCAGAAGAAAAAAGACCAACGTTCCAAATAGCAACGTATCAATCAACGAATAGATAAACGCCTAGAAAACTCAAATAAAATGAAATCAGCCATCAAGAGAGCTCCAAGTCTTTAAATGAAAACTCCATAAATATTAAGCCACAAACAAGTTGTATGGATTTCAAGAAACAGTAACGTGACACACATGAACCTCTCTAACCAACATAGAATTTCAGGCCTCTCATAGTGTATGGATTCCTGTTTGTGCGTTTGAGGTATATAGAAAAAAAACTCTCAGAAATTGAAAAGAAACTTGAGTGAGTTGGAGAAAAAATGTCGGCAGTAGTGAAAGAACAAAATGAAGGTTCACCCTAAATTATTTTCATAAAATCGTATATAAAACCCCAAGTAAAGACCTAGGATAGATTCTAAAATACACAAACCAAAAGGGCACATGTGTAACATTACTGGGGCGGCTGAGGATAAAAGAGTAAAGGGGAAGAATGGTAAAACAACGTGATGACAGGTATGGCTACAAGAACATGCAACAGCAGGTCTCGAGACACACACCAGCAGACCTTGAAACCACAAACTACTCAGCCAAACACAGCGGTAATTAATAAACCAAAAACGACTTAAAAATGACAGCTAATTTTAACTTTCGGATATAAAGATTAAAATAAAAAAAATAATATGTTTATCTATTTTACTAATATACCCCCCCCCCCCCCCCCCCCACACACACACACACACAAAAAAAAAAATAGAAAATTATTTAAATACCCAAAAAAAATTGAATATAAATAGACTATCAAAATACTGGAAAAAAATGTAATTTCAAAAAAATATTAAAACAAAATAATAATAATAAAAAAAACAAAGTCTCAAAATTGAGGCAAATAAAAATAAGGGACAATTTCACTCCTTGTGATTCCTCATCATCTCTTCAACCTCATTAGCAACCCAAGTTACCTTTTCCATTGCATTACTTCCTTTGGGGTTGGATTTGTCGGTATGTATCCCCATCAATATTCTAACTTTGGCAGTTGGTTCATGTGGTAACTTCCTTACACGCACCCTCCACTTACAGTTAGGATCAAAATCAAATCAATCTTTGAGTTATTGTTCTGCCTATGTTTATACTCAAACTTCTTGAATATTTCAAATTTTCTCATGTATTTCCTACAATCCAACATTGTTGGCCACTCCATTCCTGGTGATAATTCTTGTAAAACTCCATCCCAACACTGATATTGGCTTCCATCCAATATTTCATCTTTGTACAAATTTTTAGTCTCAACTTCAAAGTCTTTAAACTCTTTCCTAGAAACATTTATACGTGAGACCCCATCCTCTGTATGCTCATATCCACCCTATGTTCCTTCTCCATCCTTTGTATGCTCATGTCCTACCCCTTCAGAGTCAAAATACCCACCCCAGTGTTCACCAACCTCACTGTTTGAGTGATAACATTCTTCAGCATTGAGAGTGTGTGAAGTTATTAAAGACCAATCATTAATATCCTTCTTAGTGGGCTCTTCCACCCAAGCATGAACTGATTATTCGCCTATATGCAATGTACTCTATAATAAGTTGGTGAATGACCACTCACCACCAGCACCTTCTGTATAAGAAAACTCTGCCTCCTCCTCACTACGTGATAATGGATCATCAGGAGTGTTTGTAAAGGTGTTGGAGAACAAGTTTCTGATCTTATATGATCTTCTCAGGCCTAAAGAAGTAGGGTTTGCTTTTTTGGACACTTTTTAGGTGGCTTCATCATTGAGTCTTGGAGATTTTCTTACATTTACAGGTGATTTAAACTTTCTTTGGGGAGTTTTTAGTGATTTCTTGGGAGGGATGAAAGTAGATGGTAAATTTGGGTCTTCTAAATAAAAATGGTACTCTCCAAAGTCCTCTACCAAGTTGTCCCACATGTCAAATGCCTAAGCATCATTTTCAATGGTCCACAATATTCCATATTTAACCCATTTAATATCCATACCCTTCAGACCAATGTACTTTTCAATGTCATTTGCCAAGTCCATATAACATAATTCATCACCATCAATGTCATTCAAAACTACCCTCCTCCCACCACTGTATTTTCTACTATATTTACTCAGTTTTCCCTAGAAGTATACTACCAAATTTCTATTCCCACGCAAATACATTTATCAAACCTAATAAAGACAAAGCATGCAGTAAAATAATTATTAAAAAATGAAATTCTAGATAAACAATTTCTACTTTATTCATGAGAGAAAAAAATCAAAAGATAAACTACAAAACCCAAGAGAAATTGATAAAAAAAAAACCTTTATAAACAAATAACATAACAAATGAACTTCGAAGTAAAAAAAAAACTAAATCCGTATTAAGAGGCATTACCCGAAAATGAAGCTTTGCAAATGATCAAAATGTTTTTGTGATGTTGAAGGTTTGAACTAGTTACAAAACTTTGTATAAAGGCTTGAAAATTGAAACATTGTTTGGTTTGATCGTGAGAGAGAAAACTCCCAAAGCCAAATTAATGATTTCATTTTTACAAAGGGTACACGCGTTATTTGTACAAAGGGTAATGTTGGTAATTGGTTGGATAAGGTTCAGATACTAACAGCAGTTAAGGTCTAATGTTAGTTTAACACCCATCAAACAATAACTGAAACTAGCGTATCCCAGGAAAAAAATACTATAAACAAATGTACCTCAGATAGTAAATGACCAAAAAAAATTGTTTTCTTAAAATAGAAATTACTATTTGTATCATTGGATACAAACTGTTTCAAAACTGAACAACACAATTTGCAATAAATCGCTGCAAAATCATTTTTTTTAATCATTTTTTAAAAATTTTGAAATAACAAAATAAAATTGCAAACTAATACTTAAATTTTCCACAAGACTTCTCTTTAAGGATAACCCAACTCAAATTATTAATTTTTTAACAAAAATTAGGTTAGATAATTTTTTATTTAGTAAAAAAATATTATCAACATAATGTTCACTAAACAAATTGCAAACTGAATCCTATAAAATATTTTAGTTTTAGAAAAGTCAAATAAAATAAAAGTTCAAATATGTAAATACTCGAAAAATAACACCTTATTTATAAACCTTCACTCCCATCCATTTTCTTTTGAGTAATATTAGGAAAACTCCAAAATGTGATCATTTTTTATGACTCGACTAATATGTAAAAGACACATTGATTAGTGTTTATAATTCACATGAATTTATTTGAAACACTACCCAATATGTGATTGACAAATCAACCAGATCATAAAAACATCACATTTTAGAATCTCCCTAATATTACTCTTTCGATATAAGACTCCGTTGGTTTTCAAATGCCCTATGAAATGTGTTATTTGTTTTAGAGGAAGATGGGGTATATGCTAATATTCCATGTCAAATCATTTTACAAATTAATATTTTCATATGTTCATAGAGTTATATATATACACACAATAATGCTCTTGTACAAGTCTTCCCATGCTGGAGGCATCCTGACCCTTTCTTATTCTAACTTTTGCTCGTTTATCTCTTTCAGAGTAGTTGGCTTATTTCTTTTATAGGATTTTTAAATACTTTTAATCCTAAAAGAGGGTGAGTAGTTTGTGTTGAGTTCTACCTCTATAAAGAGAGAAATAAAAGAGAAATTGTAAGAGCTAAATGAGAGAGAGAAAGAGGGCTAAAGATAAATAAGAGAGAGATTCTAAGATATATATATATATATATATATATATATATATATATATAGAGAGAGAGAGAGAGAGAGAGAGAGAAATAGATGATACATATACATACTAGCATATTGCCCGTGCGTGAAGGCACGAAGAAAATTTTCCAAAGTATTGAATGTGTAAACAATTTAAGTTATAAAGTTTTTTTACGAAGCAAATGTGTAAACATTTTAAAAAATTTTGGCATGATCTCCTTTATTTATAAGACTATCCACACTGTTTAAGAAAAAAAAAATCAAAGCACAACAATACTAATAGCCTGACTTAGACCTCGTATAAATAATATCATAGCCATTAAATACTAATTCAAGTCAATATTTTTTTACAACACAAATGTGTAAAAAGAATTGGGTAGATTTTCTTTTGTTTATAGGGCTTTCTACCCCGTTCAAGAAATAAAAAGAGCTCCAATAAATAACTAATAGTCCTATTAACAAAATACATGAAAACACTGTCCTTTCAACGCCAAGGCTTGCGATGTCTGACGAAGATAGTTGGCATGATCTTCCCACAGAGATTAGGCTTCATTTTTTTAATGGTGGCCACCATCATATCACCCACACATGTTGAAGGAAACATGTTCAATCTTCCCTTGATCCCCTTTAAGGATATAATATACACATTCTTAGCCTCGGTGTTATCCACACAATTTACTGTTGTTGCCACTAGTAGACCTACAATGTGCAACCTTCAAGTTCGTTATAATCCCAATGTGTAACCTGAAACAAATGATAAAAAGGTCAAGATTAGGATACGTCTACCCAAATACAGTACTTTCAACATCCTAAAATATTTGAGATCCCTATCCACACAACAAAACATCAATTTCAGTTGTGCCTCTAATTTTTTAAGAAAAGTTAAATTTGATCATTAAATAGATAAAACTCACCATCAGATTACAACAAAACATATTATTTTAGATTGAAACGGAATAGATACATAGACTAAAATCTCATTAAAGTTTAGCAGACTATTATACTCTGCCTTCAGTAACTCATGTGAACCCTAAATAGACGTAAAAAACTAACAATCTCACTATAACATGTATGAGATAAATTGCTAATAGATATGTTTTGAAAGATGCAAAATGAGTAAGACTTTTTATTAAATTTCTAACTTCTTGAACCTATATACAATAAATCCAGGCGTATAAATAGTAAAAGTTAATGAATCTTTAAATTGATAAAATATAGATATACATACAATGTAAAATTAAAAAAATAAATAGTAAATATCATAATCAGTTTAATTCTTCCAAGTACTCTACTTATATATCTAATACTCATAAAATATAAATATTGAGATGGCCAATCTGGCTGCCAAGCTTAAAGGTTTATGCATGAATCTTAATGACTCATTTCTCATCCAATTTGTCTTAAACTCCTTACCTCCTGAATATATAACCCTTTCCAAATCAATTATAACACGCAAAAGATAAGTGCAATGTAAATGATCTGCAAAGAACGTTAGTACAGGTAGAAGGAAGGCTAAAGAAATAGAATCATTATGTGTCTAAATAGTAGGTGGATTACTTGATGGTTAGAGGAATTGGATGTAAAAAGAAGACTGGAAGGGAATTAAGCACGATCATCACCCGTCTCATCAGGTAGAACCTTTAACATTTGTTGGTAAGAAGGAAAAAATGACAAGTGTGACTTCTGTAAAAAGAACAGTCATTTTCACAAAGACTATTAGAAATGCAACACTTGGTTAGAGAAAAAGTGTTAGTCTATGGGATTGTATGTTATGAATCAAACCTTATGAATATTCATTCTAATACTTTACGGATTGATTTTTGTTCCATGCATCATGTTTCTAATTCGATGCAAGAATTCTTTTCAACCCGCAGAACAAACCAAAATGATCCATTTCTCTACATGGACAATCGAGCGGAGACTAAGACCGAAGTTGTAGGAGTATTTTGTTTAATTTTAAATTCTTTTTTTTTCTTTAGATTTGCAAAGAGATTCTTCATCTTCCTTCAATTTCTAGAAATTTGATTTATTTATCTAAACTCTCTCTTGATGGTTTTATCATTGAATTTAAAAATACCAATTTTAGTTTAATTAAAAATTCTTCTGACGTTATTTCTGGACTTATGATAGATGGTTTGTATCAATTTTAATCTCTAAAAGAAATTTTCTAAATCCCTAATATCCTTGGATCCTAATGTTGGAATGAATCGTGTATCAAATAATGAAAATATTGCTTTACTTGTGGCATAAACGCTTTGGGCACATATCCTACACAAGAATTGAAAGGGTTATTAAAGATGGGATTATCCATAACTTGAATTCAATCGATTATGATGTTTGTGTGAGTTGTATCTAAGGCAAACAAACCAAACACACAAAGAAAGGAGCCACAAGAAGCACCCAACTACTTAAGATAATCCATATAGACATATGTGGACCTTTTGATATTTTGTTTATTGCTGGAGTAAAATATTTCATTACCTTTATCAATGATTTTTTAAGCTTTTGCACATTAAACTTATTGCACGATAAATCTAAATTTGAAAATGTTGTTGAAACATACATAATCGAGGTTGAGAGACAATTGGATAAAAAAAAAGTAAAAATTATTAGGTCCGACAGAGTTGGTGAATTTTATGAAAGATATGATGAGTCGGAACAACACCCTATATCTTTGGCTAAACTCTTAGAAAATTTAGGTATATGTGCTCAATATATAATGTCGGGCTTACCTTAGCAGAATGGTGTAAATGAAAGGCGCAACCGTACCCTTATAAAAATGGTTAGAAGTATTATAAGTAGAATTAAATTACCTAAATTTTTTTGGGCACGTGCTCTTATGACCGTTGTTCACATCTTAAATCGAGTACCTCATAAGTCAGTTTCAAATAGTGCATTTAAATTGTGGAAAGGATGGAAACCCACTTTAAGATATTTACGTGTTTGGAGTTGCCCAGAGGAAGCTAGAATTTATAACCCACAATAAAAAAAAATTGGATCCTATGATACTTGTAGACACCCCATTCTAATACCCCCTAACCTCTCCTTAGGTCCCTAGCACCTCCCTTCATCATTGCAAACCCAAGTCATACCCTGGGTACTGACCTAAAGGCCATTAGGCACTCCTCGACTCCGTTTGACCAAAAGTCAAACTCTTCAGCTCAAATAAGATTGAATGAATCTTCGAAGGGAACTAAAACCCCTTTCCAATGGTCCATCTCGTGCGCAGTTCTGACTTACGGTGCAGACGAACCACCCATTTCCCCCGAAACTCGATCAGGAGATCACCGGACGCTCCCAGACTCCGTTTGACCAAATTCAACTATTTAGATCTATCGAGACTGAATGAATCTTTAAAGGTCACTAAAACCCCACTCCAACGGTCTGCCCCGTGCATGATTCTGATTTACGATACGGACGAATGATTCGTTTTACTCTGAAAGGTCACCGAACGCTTCTAGGCCCCGGTTGACCAAATTTAACTTCCCGAACCAAGTCAAACTCTTTGGAATGTCTAAGTACATCTCCTCATATTTTCAACGGTCCGCCCCGTGCTCGATTATGACTTACCATACGGACGAACGATCCATTTGCGCCCGATAATTCCCCGTCCAAAGGATCGATGAACGCTTTCGAGACACATTTGACCCAAAGTCAACTCCCAGACCTGGGAGCAGTCCAAAAGACTTTTGAAGGTCTCTGAATTACCTTTCCAATGATTTACCCCATGCATGATTCAGATCAACGGTTTGCGCTCTATGGTCGATTTTTTGAAGGAACCTGAAAGAGACTGCCAAACGGCAGCTTCTAAACCCTGGATATCGGCAGTGTGCCTAAACACACCTGCCGATTGGAAGGACTAGGGCTATGACGATCTATAATTCCCTGGGCCTATAAAAAGGAGGGGCTAACCTCATTTCAAAAGGGGAGAATATTAGAGATCCATTACTCTCAACAAGCTTAGGAAATCCCTCTCGAAGTCAGCGTGATTTCCACAACCAACTCGCTTTTCAACCTTCACCTTTCATCACCTCTTTCCTCAAATTTGGTGAATTAAGTATCCTCCATATCACCCAAGTGCAAGGGCTTCTCCCCAACATCCAAGATCAAGCTTAATATCTTCAAGAAGGTCCAACTTTCTCAACTCTCTCTTTAAATTCCCCTAAGTTCTCATTAACTTGTTTTATTACTTAGCACTTTTATTCTCTCATCTCACATATCTTAATATACTTTTTATTTAGTATTATTGCACATATCTTATTTTCATATATATAAAAACAAAAAAAAACAAGAAAAAGAGGATTTGGTCACAAATTCATATTTACATATACATATATTTGTTCTTAGTGGCGTATCATTCCATGTGCATTATCGTTCCGTGATAACGATCAATGCGAGGATAATCGCGTAAATCCTATTTTCTAATATTATTTTTAGAAACATTCCTACGGATGACTCGCTTGGTCTCTTCCAGGATACAAGTCGATGATTCCTATCTCCACTACGTATACACATGCACACATATGACGGGGAAATAAAGGAAAATAGCAACAACCCATGAGAGACCGTTAGGGCGGAATGGGTGCCTAACACCTTCCCATTTCGTAACTTAGCCTCCAGACCCTTTTCGAATCATTTTGGTTTCGTATGTATCAGTATATCTTCGGATGTTGTCCTTCGGGATGGATCCCTTTTCTTTTGTCTGTTTTGAATAAAATAGACTAACGACTCCATCTCTCTACATTTTCACCTCATCAACGACGCCGATCGAAGTGCTCACTAGAGGGACGCGCGGGACCAAAGGGATCATCTCCCACCACGAGGATCGGGGATGGACACAGTTGCGACTCCGTTGGGGAATTTTCATTTTGAGGGATAAACTTTATTTACATGAGTGTTTTATTTTCTTATATACCCCCCCTATTTGCATGTTCCCCTTTACTATTAATGTTTACCTCATGCTTATGCTTCTATTCACACACTTGTAGAAAATTCTTCATGTACACTTTACACCACGTGCACCTAGGATCACATATAGCCCGATGTTGCACGCATCACCCATACTTGGTATACCATTGGTACTCATACTTTTCTCCCTGTTGGGCATGATCAAGAAAGATACTCTCATCATAAGATACTAATAAGAGAATCATGCATGATTCACACAATATCACCAAAGAGCATTATGATTGACCAAATTTTGTCCAGTAACTGGAGGGTCACTTCATGATGGGCGCTGTTCCGGTAGGGCGAAGTTATCCTAAGCGATATGACTCTCACCTTACATTGTCCAAGTACCTTCGACGTATATCGAACACCCCCCCCCCCCCCCCCACACACACACACATCGTACCTCTTGACCGAAGTCATGATAGGAGGTATATCGCAGGGAACTCGTTCACGTACGATGAGTTTATCGAATTCTCTCTCACACGTACCGTCCCCACGAGGTATATAGTGAGGCAATTCACGTACACTCAGGTATATTAAATGGCTTGTCCACACGTACTAATTGCCCTCAAAAAAGAAAAAAACGTATATCGTGGAAGTCACGACGAAGGGGGGAACCCTTTCTGATTCACCCAACCAACTGCATACCCACATATAAGTGTCAAGCCTAGAACACACATGTTAGATTATCGATTTCAACCCGAAATTCTGTCGAAATTTTGGGTCGGCCTTCTGCCCAAATTTTCGTGCATCTTTAAAATGGGACCCTACCTGTGAGCCTGGTCACAAGTCCATCCATAGCTTTGCATACGTTACAAACACAACTTTTCCAGGCTCGGGTCCCGTCCGGCATTCTATTTTGCATTTAGGAGAATTTAATGCAAGTGAGAACATAATAATAATAATAATAATAATAATAATAATAATAATAATAATAATAATAATAATAATAATAATAATAATAATAATAATAATAATAATAATAAGACCTGTCTTCCAAAAAGATTTATCCCTTCTTTATCAAAAATCCAAAAATATTTCTCCTTTCTATACCAGAAATCCAAAAATATTTTGTCTTCCAATCTCAAAAAGAAAAAAAAATGTCAAAAATATTTTCATCCTTTTTTTTTATCAAAAATAAATCCCATTTTATGCCTTCCCAGGTCGATCGCACATCCTTGGCCTCGCTCCTTATTGGGTTAGGTCTTCAGTAAAATCACCCCGAAGTTCTGATCAATCACCTACTACCTCTTCCAAGTCCGGTATCCATCCTCTTTCCATGGAGAACAAAGATCAAGTACCAGTTTCTCAGCTAGATCTCACGATAGTTTTAGCTCAGCTCGTGTCCAAGATTGACAACCTTCAGACTGAGGTCTGAGAGATGCAACGAAACCATGTTCCTGTTCCTCAAGAGCCCGAGGCCCTATTCCCTCGCGCTATGGGTCCACCCGAGCCTATCTGGGTTCCCGAAGAGTATCAACATACTCCACGTGCCCCTCTTATTAATGGGCCACCACCTGCCCAGTTTCCTATGCCAAACCTTGCCCAGCCTGGGGCTAACTTGACTGTTTTGGTTGATCCGAAAGAGGAATAATTGAACAAGGTCAAAGAAGATCTCAAGATGTTAACTAAGAAGCTCGACCAAGTCCGAATCTCCAGAAATTACATGGACTAGAACCACATGTCTTCTTATCCTAAGGCAAGGTTAACCGAGAAGTTCAAGATGCCAAATATCGAGAAATTCGGAGGAAGTGGACCACCGATTGTTCATCTTCGCAGTTATTACCAGGCTATAACTCTCCTAGGGGCTTCTAAAGAAGTGATAGCCCAATTATTTCAGCAAACTTTGAAGGATAGTGCTCTCCGATGGTTTTTGTCTCTCGAGGAGTTCAAAATCCATAGTTGGAAGGATGTAGCCCGATAATTCATATCGCAATACAAATATAACGAAGAGCTTTAGGTCACCCGCCATGATTTAGAGCTACTCAAATAGAACTCTGGGGAATCAGATAGTAACTTCATAGCCTGATGGAGGGAAAAGATAGCCACTATGACAAATCGGCCATCCAAGGAAGAACAAGTCAACATAGTGAACAAAAATTTCTTGCCCCATGTCTGAAAAACCATGGGAGGACAATACTATCCCCACATCTGAGCTCTCAGATAAGCAGGAGTAGAAATCGAGGAAGGTCTTGCTAAAACAGAGGTTGAACCAAAGAAAGTGTCCGGACAGTTCACCCTCAAAAAATATGATAAACCTGCCAATGTTGCAGTCTCATCCATCAATAACATCTCTTAACCGACCACTTTGTGGGCACCAGAAAGATTCCCTGTCCTAGTAAAAAAGGAATACACCGAGATCCATGCTCCCCTCTCCAAAGTTTATCAAGCCCTGTTAAGTCAAAGCCTCATCAAGCCCTTGGATCCTCATCCACTGCCCAATCCACTTCCAAGAGACTTCAAAGCAGATGCCCATTGCACCTTTCACCAAACAGCTGGTCATAACACCGACCAATTCTTTCACCTTAGAAACGTAATCAAAGGTCTTATTGACCGGGGTACCATTGCCCCACCAACCAATCCTAAGACAAACACTACTCACAACCCACTCCCAAATCATATCAATGCTATCTTCCTAGAAATGAACGCTGAATTTGATCCCTTAACTCAAATCACACCCATACACTCTCTCAAACCTCTCCAAACCTATCCATATTTCCTCCTACACCATGTTAGCCTTGCTGATAAAGCACTGTCACTCCTTACTCAAGCATGCATCGCTATCTGTACCCGTTCTGAAGATGCAAGTATGGAGTTATCAGAAGTGTTAAACCAACTCCTAGAGTTCAGGCTGAAATTGCCCTCACAGATGATCTTTGATTACCAGAGGTTCAGCACACTATTCTTGGAAGCACGAAAATGTTCCCGAGAGTTAGACTGTTGGGTGGTACCAACCGATGAAGTCTGCTTAAATTATGCCATCTTGATCATGGCAGAATTATTCAGGCAAACCAACGATATCTCTAGTATGATCGACATACTTGATACTCTAAAATTATAAGGGTGCCTGGTCCCTTCACCCTTACATATCCCCATAGAATGGGAATACATGTATGAATAATCCATTGAAGTTATGGAATGCATTGATTTTACGTGGAAAGACATAATTGTTGCCACCGAATCGGGGGAAGAATTCGAAGATTCGAATGAAGAACAAGCTTTTGAGAAAATTGGCCTGGTAGTCGACATGTGTGGGATGATATCATTTAAGGAGCTCCTCGAAGAAATAAACAAAGTGGAAGAACAACCCGAGATTGACGAAGAAACAGGGTTGATATTCTTCCCTTCTTCAGTAAATCACATTACCAGATCGGGGAGGTATTACCAGATCTCAAGCTCACCACCAGCCAATGACAAAGGTAAGGGAGTTGAAAACCTTCCTATGCTAGATATGACCCTCGAGGAGAGAAAGATCATCGATCAACTGAAGAAAACTCAAGCTAACATCACTCTATGGAGGCTTTTTATGTCTTCCCAGTTGCACATAAATGCTTTTATCAAGTTGCTCACTGGACCCACAGTTCCTCCTTATACCACACTAGAAGAAGCAGTAAATTTAGTCGAATACTTGACCTCTACCCGAATTCTATCCTTGTCCGAAGAATAAATCCCAAGAATTGGTCCAAACCACAATCATGCACTCAACATCTCCGTCGAAGTTATGGAGAAAATCGTTCCACTCTCTCTTGTCGATAATGGATCCTCCTTGAATGTCTGACCATTAAGAACCTTCAAATTCTTAGGACTGAAGGAAAGTGGACTAACTCCAACCTCCGTTGATGTATGTGCCTATGATAATACTCGTCGTGAGGTAATGGGATCCATAAAACTTGTAATAGGGAGTGGCCCTATAAACCATGTCATTGAATTTCAAGTTATTGACATCCCATCTTGTTCCAACCTGTTGCTCGGACGACCTTGGCTCCACAATATCAAGGGTGTGTCTTCCTCACTCCATCAGAAATTAAAGTTCTTCGTCGATGGATGAGTCATCAGCATTTTGGGCGACGATAAAAATGCTGAGGGTGCAAGTACCAGCAGTCCGATCCTTGAGATACAACACGGGTCAAATGATATGCTCCTATCAGGTGTTCGAGTTGAACCACTCCTACTCCCGATAGGGGAAGATTTTAAAGAAAGGGTTTGTCTCGAATATAACCCTCATGGCAACATCAATGTGATTCAGATGTTCAAAAACATGCACTTCATGCCCGGACTGGGGCTAGGACAAAGACAACAAGGGATACATGAGACCATTGAATTGAAGAAAGCTTTCCCTCCTTGTGGTTTGGGGTATAAACCCTCAGAACAAGAGATCAAAATGATCCGCCAGTCTCGACCAAAGAGAAGATTAGACTACATCCAGACTATCCCAGGTGAATCCTTCAATGGACGGTTCATCAAAGAGGGTGACGACTTCCCCTTTTGCGGCTTTCCAGAACCATGGTATGGCCATACAGACAAGAAGATAAAACTCGTAATGGAGATCTTTTTCCAAGATAACTACCCATGGGCCGAAAGTTCCCAACAGCATGTACAATCGTTCATCAAAGATACATAAGAGACTGAGGAAAGTGACTCTGAGGACTCGTTCAACTTGCAAACACTGGGGTTGGAACTCTGCACGGTTCATTCAAGTACTACATCACTGGATCCATCCCACATGATTAAAGCTGCTGATACGCCTCTCCTCAACTGGCATTGTGCGCCGGTTCTACCTGTTGAAATCCCACCTAACCCCAATGTTTACCCCATTTCTTCTTCTATTATTTATCCTTGCTCAAATATAATCGAGACCTCCTTTGATGAGGTTCTCAATGCTATTTTTCCTATCAATGAAATAAATGAAGATTTTGAGTATCTTGTTGTGCCTTACATTAATTGTTTAGATTCTAATCAAACTTTTGATGATGATAATTTTACAAATGAACAATTCTTAATTGATCAAAATAAGGATAATATAAATCAACATAACTGCATTCGAGTTAATAAAGAAGAGACTATTATTATTAACCTTGGTTCTAGTAGCCAACTGCGCAAGATTATAATAGGGGCTACCCTTGAAAAGTATGAGCGCAAATAACTCAAAGAATTATTGAAGGAATTAGTGGATGTCTTAGTATGGTCCTGTGACGATATACAGGGCATTGATCCTGAAATATCTCAGCATGTGATCCCCACTCTTCCAGATTACAAGTTGGTTAAACAAAGGCTAAGAAAGCTCTGCACCGAATAGTCGCTCAAAGTCAAAGAAAATGTGGTCAAACAGCTGAACGTGGGTTTCATTCGTGTGATCGAATATTCCACATGGCTAGGAAACGTAGTGCATGTGCCGAAATCATGAGGGAAAGTTCGAATGCGCATAAACTACCGAGACTTGAACAAAGCCTCTCTAAAGGATGATTACTCGCTACCCAATATCGACATGATCGTGGATAACATAGTCAGTCATGCTCTTAAGTTATTCATCGACGGGTTTGTCGGATACAACCAAATCAAAATGGACCAAGATCATCAAGGAAAAACCTCTTTCATCACCCCATGGGGAACCTTTTGCTACACTGTTATGCCTTTTGGTCTCAAGAATGCCGAGGCTACCTACCAGAGGGCTGCTATAACCATCCTACATGATCTGATTCATAAAAAAAGTTGAGGTCTATGTGGATAATATGATTATCAAATCCAAAACTAGAGAAGGTCATGTTCTCGATCTTCGAAAGTTCTTCGAACGATTGCGACGATATCAAATGAGAATCAATCCATAAAAAATGTGTCTTTGGCATTACAAAGGGAAAAATCTTGGGATTCATGGTCAGTGAGAAAGGGATATAAGCAGATCCTGCCAAGGTAAAATCCATACTTGAGATGCCACCTCCTCGAACGGAGAAAGAAGTCTGTGGTTTCCTTGGGAAATTACAATACATCATCCAGTTCATCAGCTAGCTAACCTCCATCTTTGAACCTATTTTCAAACTCCTCCGAAAGGATTAAACCAATGTTTGGAACGAATCCTGCCAAGAAACCTTTGACCTAATCAAACAATACCTGACAACCTCTGATACTCATGCCACTACAACCTCGTCTCCCCTTGATCCTAAACCTAACCGTAACTAACACTGCAGCTGGGGCTTTGCTAGCCCAATACCTTGAACGTTTCCGCAAAGAAAGAGACATCTATTATGCGAGTCACAAATTGGACGGGTACGAAGTCAACTGCACTACTTTGGAAAAACATGCGTCACGCTTGTTTGGGTCACCCAAAAATTATGACACTACATGCTCGCCTTCCCATTAAGCTTCTTTCCCGAATGGACGCCATCAAGTACCTGCTTGAGAAACCCACCTTATCCAGTTGAATGACCTGATAGTTGATGCTCTTAGTCGAGTTTGATATCGTGTATGTCACACTAAAAGCCATAAAAGAAAGAGCCATCTATGACTACCTCGCTGACTACCCCATGGAAGAAGATGATGTCTGGATCTCTGAATTTCCAGATGAAAACATTTTCTATACTGCTCAAGACGACCTTTGATGGTAAATGTTCTTCGACAGCGCTACCAATAAAAAGGGATATGGCATTGGTATACTTTTGATCGCCCCAGATGACTCACACACTCCCATCGCCATCAAGTTTGATTTCCCCTACACCAACAACATAATAATATGAGGCGTGTACGGTAGGCCTCAATGTAGCTCTCAAAAAACGAATTTAATGCCTAGATGCCTACGAAGACTCTGCCCTCATCATTGGTCAGGTTCTCAGAAAATGGAAAGTCGAGGATGAGAAAATCCAACCATTACATGCCCACTTAGAAGAATTAGCCTCCCAATTCCAATACATCACCTTCTATTACCTACCCCGAGCAAAGAACAGACTAGACGATGCCCTTGTTACCCTAGCCGCCATATTTGACATGCCCGAAGGAATAATAATGGTCCCCTTCCTAATTTAAAAGAAAGACAAACCAACCCATTGCTACCACATTGAGCACATCGCCAAAAAAGATCCCGAGCTAGCCAATTATTGGTATTATGATATCTGGCACCTCCTCAAGCATGGTAGGTATCCCAAGGGTTCCAACAAGAAAGACTGGGCAACCCTTCGAATACTGGACGCTTAGTACATCATCTTCCATAATGCACTGTTTAAGAGAAACTTTGATGGAACCCATCTACACTACATCGTAGGGGCTAACATTGAAGAGGTGATGCAGAAAATCCACAATGGGGAATGCAAACCCCATATGAATGGTCACATACTTGCTAAGAAGATCATATGACAAGGCTGCTACTGGACCACCATGATCCAGGATGGCACCGCCTATGTCCGGAGATGCCTCAAATGCCAAAAGTTCTCCAACCTTTAACACTTGCCGCGAGAATTATGCAACATGACTTCTTCATGGACGTTCTCCACCTGGGGCATCGACATTATAGGAAAGGTTACACCTAAGACCTCTAACGGACATGAGTTCATCCTGGTTGCCATTTATTACTTCACCAAATGGGTCGAAGCTGAGTCATATGCAGTTCTTAATGCCAAGAAAGTGGGCAAATTCATCAAGAAAAACATCATCGGCTGATTTGGGGTCCCGTACGAGGTAGTGTCAGATAACGAGTTGCATTTCAAGGTAAAAGTCACATAAGTGGTCAACGAGTATGGGATCCAGAGACACAAATCTTCTCCCTACTGACGTTAAACTAATGGTGCAGTCAAAGTCGCCAATAAGAACCTCAAAGCCATCATCAGCAAGATGAACAAAAGCTGTCGAGATTGGGCCGATTGAATCCTATATGCCCTCTGTGGCTACCGAACCTCAATTCGAACCACTACTGGGGCTACCCCTTACTCTCTATTTTATGGCATGGAAGCATTCCTACCTGTGGATCTAGAAATACCCTCGTTACGCATTATGTATGAAAGCAAGGTCAGTGAGGAAGACTGGCATCAAAGCCGCCTCGATGAGTTATCACTCCTGAACGAAAAGAGGTTAAAGGCGTTGTATATATACAAGGGTACCATTTCCCAAAATGCCAATTGCGTTACCATATGCGCTTCCAGATGAATTTAAGTTTAGAGATCAATTTGGCACATTTTTTTAAAGCAATATTACACACATTTTTCAAAACCGATAAAAATGAAAGGATTGAGATCCTTGACAACTTTTTAGGCGCTGAAAAGAACTTTGAGTTAACAATTAACTCGGATTGATTTAAAAACTCGCAAAAAGTGATAGGCTCAAATCTCACCGGGATTGTTAATCTCCACACTTATTCGTTAAGTCGTCAATTTCGCTCAATTTCCATATTTGGTCAATTTTGGCTTTGTGTAGGTTGAATTTTACAACTTGAGACTTCAATTCGACTTTTAATGATATTTTTGAAAATTTTGAATTCCAATTTTTATTTATTTTGAACAAAAATATTTTTGGATTTTCAAAATTTTATGATTTTTTTTTTGAAATTTCTGGGCATTTTGAAAAATTTGTGAAGTTTTATAAATACGCACTTGTGACCCCCCCTAACTTAGACTTTTGCATTGTCCTCAAGCAAAAAGGACTAAAATCTAACTCAAAGCGAATAAAAAGTGTGGAAAAATAAAACAAACAAATAGAGAAAATGCAGTTTTTATTACAATAGGACTGTGTTACATGTGCAGGGGAAAACATACAACTGTGAACAGGGAAAAATAAAGAAAAAGTTGCCAACACCATATAAAGCTTCACCGGGGTGGGGGATGGGAGGAACCGGGCGCGTTGGGGTCATAGGGGTTCTGGTAGTAGGAAGGTAGTGGCTCATTAGGATCCCCTATGCACCGATAGATGTCCGCTTGGAAGCGGAGAACGATGCTCATGTCGCGCTCGTAGTTGGTCTGAAAGGTGTTGAAGTTGGTCTCGAGCACCGACATACGCGTGGATAGGTCCGTGCCCTCCCACTCAAAATTTGGGTCGTCCTCCTCGTTCGCCGACTCTTCGTCCGGACCGAGATCCCCCATCTCAACGTCCTCACCAGCTGCCCCTACGTCTTCCTCGTTGTCGCTCGAGGCAGCCTCCTCTTCGACATCATCACCCCGCCTATCCCAGAGGACGGCTAGATGTTTGGCGCTTTTGGTGCGGGTCCCTTGTCCGAAAGGACCGGTGAGGCGCGTATGGTCGCTCGGCGCTTCTATGCCAGCATCCTTAAGGATGGACGTGATCAATCGGGCATAAGGAAGTGGGGCGACGCCCTTCTCATCCAAGGACGCGTTAATGATGTCCGCGTATAATGTGCGGCCCAAATGGATGGAAGTTTGGGGGTCGAAGAGATGATATGTTAAGGTAGCTTGCCGAGGCTGCATGGCAGAGTCATTGGACGTTTGCAATAGGTTGGTGCACACAATCTGAAATGTAAGGCGCGCCTTCTCGTTGAGTCATCCAACGGCGACGGTTTGCCCCGCCCAAGCCACGTTTGGTGCAATGCGGGCCATGATAATGTCCTTATCGACCGGGGGGACATTTTGGGGATAAGTAAATTCTTGGACATCGGGGTCATCACACTCGGCCAACTTGGCCGTAAGACGGGCCAAGGAAAAGGGTATGGGAGTCCCATCCACGAAAGCTTCGGCCTCGAATTGACCCGTCCGGATGAGTGTATCAAAGAATGAGCGGACTTCGATTACCCAAACGGCTTCGTGAGGTTGGTTGAGGAAGCGGCACCAGCCCTGGGCCATGAAAAGGGCGGTGCTAGAGTGGGGAAGAGCTTCCCATTGGACCGCGCGCTCCATATGGAGTTTGCGGCCCAAACCGAAGTATTGAGCGCACCATCGTTCCTCTTGGCGGGAGCGGTATTCGCCGTGACCGGAGGGGTGGATCACGGTGGAGTCGTATTTGGTGGGGGCAACACGGGGTGCCATGGAAATAGGAGGGAAGTATTTCTTGAAAAACTAGAGAGGAAGAAAGTAGTATTTGGGTTGAAGGTGTGAGGAGAAAGGGAGGATTGGAGGTGTATTTATAGTGGAAAGGGGAGGGGAGGGGTTGGTTTTGGAGGGAAGGGGTTTGGAGGGGAAAGGGGATGAATTTGGGAGGGAAAGGTTGGGTTTGCGAAGAGGAAAAACAGATTGGAGGGAATGAATGGGATTGGGGAGAAAGGGGGGGTGAATCTTGGGAAGAGGAGAAGGCAGGTCTGCAGAAGGCGGACCGATCCGGGGTAGGGGCGGACCGGTCCGGCCTTTTGACTATTCAAATCCTCGACAGGCAGATCGGTTCCTTTAAAAATAAAAGGAACCGATCCGGAGTTGGACCGGTCCGCCTAAAAAAGGAACCGGTCCGCCCCAGGTTTTTTGGGCTGGACTTCTTCTACTTCGGTTTCGAGCTCTCTTATTCAAAAATAAAATTTCACGTTCCCGATATCCTCTCTATCCAATTGAACTAAGCACCCTCTCGATTTCACTGGTCAACACCCTTTAACTCACAATTCCCAAAACAAATGAATGCTTTTCCCAAACGAAACCTAGTCCTAACGACTCTCAAAACACACACTACTCTCACACACACGACTCTCACCCCATACGCGTCGGTGGTGCGATAAACTCAATTCAACAGCTCACTCAACCCCGTAAACGGGGTCTGACAACCAGACGGTGTCGACTTCTTCTGAACACGCCTCTAGATATGGCTTTAGGCGTTGTCCATTCACTTTGAATGTATTTCACCCTTTTAAATCGTCTAGTTCAACAGCTCCGTGGGGGAAAACATTCTTCACGACGAATGGGCCAGACCAACGTGACCACAACTTGCCTGGGAAGAGGTAAAGCCGAGAGTTGTAGAGGAGAACTTTTTGCCCGGGGAGAAACTCTTTTCTTCGAATGATGCTATCATGAGCGAGTTTCATCCTCTCTTTTGAACTTTTGGCATTCTCATACGCATCATTGCGTAGTTCTTCTAACTCATTCAATTGAAGCTTGCGGGCTTCACTGGCCTTGTCCATGGCATAATTCAATTGCTTAATCTCCCAATACGCCTTGTGTTCGAGCTCAACAGGAAGATGGCAAGGTTTTCCATACACAAAGCGGAAAGGGGACATGCCGAGTTGATTCTTATATGCGGTACGATAGGCCCATAGCGAATCGTTCAATCTAAGGGACTAATCTTTTCGGGTAGGATTGACCGTCTTTTCAAGAATGTTCTTGATTTCCCGATTTGCTAGCTCGGCCTGTCCATTCGTTTGTGGTTGATATGCCGATCCAACCTTGTGAACGACACTATACTTTCTCATAAGCTTCTCAAATGGCCTATTGCAAAAGTGTGTACCATTATCGCTAATTATTGCTTTCGGTACACTGAAGCGGGAAAGTATGTGTTCCTGCAGGAACTTTATCACCACTTTGTTGTCATTAGTCTTGGTAGCTATAGCTTCCACCCATTTAGAAACGTAGTCTACCGCGATGAGGATGTATAGGAAACCAAAGGATGGAGGGAAAGGACCCATGAAGTCAATACCCCAACAGTCGAATATCTCAATGATGAGTATAGGGGTAAGAGGCATCATGTCTCGTCGAGTAATGGCTCCCATCCGTTGAAACCTATTGAATGATTTGCAAGCATTGTTCACATCCCGGAAGATTGTGGGCCAATAGAGGCCACATTGCAGAATTTTAGCGACCGTCTTTTTTGTCGAAAAGTGGCCTCCACAAGCTTCCGAATGACAAAACTTGATGACTTTTGGGATTTCGTCATCCGGTACACATCGTCGGATGATTTGGTCTGCACAGTATTTAAAAAGGAATGGATCATTGAAAAAGAACATGCGTGACCAAGTAAGAAACCTCTTCTTATCTTGCGGTGTCCAGTCAGGATGGACGGCTCCCGTGATAAGATAGTTTACTATATCCGCAAACCAGGGATATGAAGAGGTAGAGAAAAGCTGCTCATCCGAAAAATGTTCATCTATGGGTATGGGATCACTAGGTACGTCGGACGAAAGCCGAGATAAATGGTCGGCCATAACGTTTTCTACTCCTTTCTTATCTTTGATGGAGAGATTGAACTCTTATAGGAGTAGGATCCACCTTATGAGGCGCGGCTTGGCATCTTTCTTCGCAAGTAGATATTTTAAAGACGCGTGGTCGGTGAAAACAGTAATAGGAGAACCAATGAGATATGACTGGAACTTATAAAGGGCAAAGACTACCGCTAGTAACTCTTTCTCCGTGGTCGAGTAATTGAGTTGAGGTCTGGTAAGAGTCCGGCTAGCGTAGTAGATGACATGAGCTTGCTTATCTTTTTGTTGGCCCAAAACAGCCCCGATCGCGTAATCGCTGGCATCACACATAAGTTCGAATGGTAAGGACCAGTCCGGAACTTGCATGATGGGAGCGGACACAAGCATGTTCTTCAATTTGTCAAAAGAGCTTTGGCATGCTTTCGTCCACTCAAATGGGGCATCTTTCATGAGTAAGTTTCTTAAGGGCCTGGTGATGGCACTAAAGTCCTTAATAAACCTTCGATAAAACCCCGCGTGGCCCAAAAAGGAGCGCAAGTCTTTCAGCGATTTCGGTGGGGGAAGGTCAGCTATGACATCTATCTTTTCCCTATCAACTTCTATTCCGTTGGATGATACAATGTGGCCAAGAACTATTCCCTCGGTGACCATGAAATGGCGCTTCTCCCAATTCATCACTAAGTTCTTTTCCACGCATCGAGTAAGTACTTTTTCCAGCTTTTCTAGATTATGATCGAAAGAGGTGCCAAAAACGCTGAAATCGTCCATGAACACTTCGAGTTCTCTCTCAACCATGTCGCTAAATAAGCTCAACATGCACCTTTGAAAGGTCGCGGGTGCATTACACAAGCCAAATGGCATACGTTTGTAGGCAAACGTGCCAAAAGGGCAAGTGAAGGTCGTCTTCTCCTGGTCAAGTACATCTACCTCAATTTGGTTATACCCGGAATAACCATCAAGGAAGCAATAGTAAGGGTGGCCCGCTACTCTTTCAAGCATTTGATCAATAAATGGCAAGGGGAAATGGTCTTTCCTGATTCCCGCATTGAGTTTTCGGTAATTAATGCAAATACGCCACCCGATGGTGGTACGTTGGGGAACTAACTCTCCCTTGGCATTCTCAATCACAGTCATACCCGACTTCTTCGGGACGACTTGAATAGGTCTTACCCACTTGCTATCCGAGATTGGGTAGATGATCCCGGCATCCAACAATTTGATTATTTCGGTTCTCACAACTTCTTTCATGTTGGGATTCAGTCTTCTTTGCATTTCTCTAGAAGGTTTGACATACTCTTCGAGATGGATCTTATGAGTGTAAATTAAAGGACTTATCCCCTTCAAATCAGCTATGCATCAACTAAAAGCACTTTGGTGCTTCCTCAGAATTTTCAATAATTTACCCTCCTGCCCTTCATTTAGGCTATAGGATATAACAGCAGGAAATGTCTCATCCTCTCCTAGATATGCATATTTAATATGGGAGGGAAGTTTCTTTAACTCTAGGGTTGGACATTTTTCACTGGAGGGAACCATGTGCGTATCCCTCAGAGGTAATTCCTCGAATCTAGAAACCCAATTAGCCTCTCTCACGTCCTCGTCCGACTTACTCTCATCGAGTATCTCGCTCAACTCTTCAACCTCCCTCTCGAAGGCGGTGTACATCCCCTCACTCTCGTGTCTCACTGCTAAACAGGATTCTAAAGCATCGCCACAGTAATTCTCCTCAAAGTACTCCTCTACTATCTTATCTATGAGGCTCACCGCGTGAAGATCGTCTTCCTCCCCTGCATTTTGGGCTATGTGGAAGATGTTAGTTTCCAAGGTCATGTTCCCAAATGTGAGTTGCATTCGCCCATTCCTAGTAGTGATGATTGCGTTAGCCGTAGCTAGGAAAGGGCGCCCAAGGATGATGGGAATATGATTACTCGAGTGGAAGGAGGGCTCCGTGTCCCAAATGACAAAATCCACCGGAAAGTAGAAAGTATCAACTTGAATGATCACGTCCTCGACTATACCTCGTGGGATCTTCACTGTTCGATCCGCTAATTGGAGAGTGACCTTCGTGGGCTTGAGGTCGCCCAAGTCAAGTTGCCTATAAATGGAGTAAGGAAGTGTATTTACGCTTGCTCCCAAGCCAAGTAAGGCTTTTTTGATTTTATTCTCCCCAATGATGCAGGATATGGTGGGTGCACCGGGATCTTTGAATTTAGGCGGGAGTTCATTTAGTAGGATGGAGCTCACATTTTGTGCTAGAAAGACGTTCTTCTTCACTTTCATCTTTCTCTTAACCGTCAACAGATCCTTGATGACTTTGCCATACGCTGGAATTTGTTTAATGGCCTCAAGGAAAGGTAAATTAAGCTTGACCTTCTTTAGCACTTCTAGAACGTCATCACGTGGGTTTCCTCTGTGGGAGGGAATCAACCTTTGAGGAAACGGTGCCGCGGAAGGCGGTTTCACTACTACCTCTGGCCCACTAGCAGCTTCTTGGTCACTCTCATTCAAGGGGACATCTTCGGCCTCTTTCGTGCCGGGTGAAATCTCCTTGGCTTCGTTGTGTCGGGTGGAGGAGGTGATAAATCAACAACTCTCCCACTACGAAGAGTGGTTACAGCTTGACATTCCTCCTGATGTTCAGTGGAGGTGGAGCTAACGCTAGGTTGACCTTGGGGGGCTCGTTGGCCTTGGGCAGGAAACTTTCCCTTATCTTGAACACTCAATGAGGATTGTATTTTAGACAGATTCGCATTTATGTCACTAATAAGACGATCATATTTGGCATTGGTTGCGGTCTAGCTTGCGATGAATTGATTCATGGTATCCTCGACAGTTCTGCGCTGTGGTGGGATATAATTTCCTTGAGGTGGAGGTGCTTGCACATGTCCTTGCATGTGTGGATCTTGTTGAAAGTGTTGTGATGGACGAGGGGCAACATGCGAAGGAGGGTTCATTATGGCATGTTGTTGCCCATAGCTAAAATCGGGATGATTTTTCCATGAAGGGTTGTATGAATTCCCGAGCGGGGCACCGAAATTAACCTTAAAACCTCCTACACCACTAACTTGCTCTTGAAGCATTGCTTTGTAGGCGGGTATCGTCGGGCATTCCTCAGTTGAATGTCCCGCCTCATAAATAGCACACACCTTTACAATTGGGTTTGGAATGTGTCCAATTGGTCCTTTTCCATATATCTCGTACAGATCTCAAAATCCTATCTCAAGAGTCTCTAATCGGCTATCCGTCATAGAATTCTTATCTACATGGAATAGGCCGGATGCTGACGGAGTGGTGGTCGCTTGTCTATTTCGATTTTGAGTGTTGGGATCAGAAGTGTCCCAGGATTGGGTAGTCTCGGCGACATACCTCAAGTGAAGCTCAGTATCATGGGCATCTAAATCGATAAACGGACCACTTCCCATTGTTTCAACAAGTTGTTTGGAGTTAATATTCAACCCATTATAGATAAAAGAGATGAATTACGCTGAATCAAATCCATGATGGGGGCATGAAGCAACTAACTCGTTGATACTTTCATAACATCGATGGAATGGCTCATTTTCAGCTTGTCTGAATGCTTGAATTTGAGCCTTTATGGAGATTGTTCGATGTGGTGGGAAGAATTTCTTGAGAAATTTCGACTGTAGCTCATTCCAAGATGGAATCGAGCTTGGAGGTAAAGACCATAGCCAGGCCTTAGCTTTATCTTTGAGCGAGAAAGGGAAGAGTTTGAGGCGGATTACCTCTTGTGTGAAGGTTTGATCATTGAGAGTATCACACACGTCCTCAAATTCCCTAATATGGAGGTATGGCTTTTCAGAATCCATACCGTGGTAATGCGGTAGCATCTGGATCATCCCATTTTTGAAACGGAATTGCCCGACATTATAAGGGAGTATAATGCATCCCGGAGTGACAGTACGCTCGGGATATAAGAATTCTCTAATCGGACGGTATGGGGGCTCTTCCTCACCGGCGGGTGCACTATCGTGTTGAGACATCTCTTCCTCACTTATTGACTCGATGTTCTCACTGGGCGTGCTCGAAGTGTGTCCTAAGAAGGAAAAGGGAGTGTTATCAGAGACTGAGTGCGACGGTGTGGGAGGTGGGATCCAGAACTGTGGGGCGTTTGGAGTGTGGGGACTATCAGGATTATACTCAACAATTGGATTTTCGTGAATGCTGGTTGGTGTATTATGGGTGTGGGAGTGGTTTCAGACTTTTGCATTAACCTTAGGAGAAATGATGGTGAATCTTTTTGTGCTTTTTAAATTTTTTTATGTTTTTGGATTTTTGAAATTTTTGGTCAAAGCTTTGGATTGGCTCAATCTAATCCTAAGTCTTCCTAATTCCCCGGCAACGGCGCCAAAAACTTGACGCGACTGAAAATGTGTCTCAGAAGTGCGTTCACTCTAGGCTCAAGTGTAAGCTTGTCGCTCAAGTAATAATCCCAGTAAGTCGGGTATCGATCCTCAGGGAAAAAGGACAACGAAGTTGTGATGACGGGAAAAGACGGAGGAATCCTAACTTTGACTCTAAAAATAAAGGAAAAATGATTTGATTTTTAGGAATGATTATAACTAAATGCAAATATGAAATTATAAAAAGATGAGATTACACTAAACTACCTAAAATATGATTGAAAAATAGTCTGAAACTTGTTATTTAAATGTTGAGAAAAATAGGACGGGAATACAATCCCCCAACCCTAGTGTAATGCGGATATAATAGTAATCTTAAATTTATCTGATTGATTGACCCGGAATTTAGTACTCCCAAGCATTACGTATACGAGGTTCAAGCCCGCGTCATACTTAATCTGAGGATGAGTAAATCAGTATCGCGGTAGTAGCATTCGAATTGCACTCTAAATCATCACGAGTACCCAGAGGCAAACGAGATATAAAGATCTACAATCATTGTGCAACTACGCAATACGATCAAGGTCAATCATTAAATTTAGTGGATTAATTTTATACACATGCACTAACACATCAGGCTGGGTTCATGCATCCCGGCCTTGGGAAATCTAGCCTAACATGTTGAAAAGAATGGAAATACGAATTAATGTGCAGGAACTCATAATTACTCTAAAGAAAATATTAATTAGATGCAAAAAAGAATTAGAACTAAAAATTACGCACTAAAATTATCCAAGAAATAAGTGAAACAATGAAAGAAACATATACTCACAGAAATCACTGAATAAAATCTTCAATCCTTGAAATAAATCTGAAAATATTAACTAAGCTAGGGTTTTTGGAAAAGAAGAGGAAGAACCTACTAATTCTCCGTGTCTATAACAATACTAAATCGGGTCCTTTATACCCTACAACAATATCGGAAGTCAGATGCACTAGGAGTCTTTTTAGGAAGAGAAAAGATTTTCAGATCTCGAAGACCGGACCGATCCGGGGCTTAGGCAGATCGATCTGCCCCCACGGCGGATCGGTTCTTTTTATTTTTTCCTCCTTTGGTTTGCATGCGATCCGGGGTCTTCTGGAGTTTGGCAAGGCAGACCGGTCCGGGGTAAGGGCGGACCGGTCCGGCTATTTGACTTTTTGGTTCCTCTTTGACTGCTCATAACTTTTGTTCTGAGATTTCGATTGGGGTGCCATTTCTTCTTTTATGCTCGTGAATGAGATGTCTTCAACTTCTCTTTAGGTACTTCATCCGAATTCCGAGTGGAAATTACGCTTTTGCCCTTGAGACTTTTCCTTCTTTCTTTCTTGATTCTACCGATTTCCTTCTTTCGTTTCTTGACATCAAATACCTGAAAAATCACTACAAAATACCAGAAACTCGGTGTACTCATTAGGATCAGTCAGTAGCACAGTTATGAGATAAATCCAACTTAATTACGTTGTTCGAGGTGCTAAAAGTAACTAAATCAAGGGATAAATTAGGAAGAATTTATGCTTAATCACTGGGTACGAAGTCAACTGCACTACTTTGGAAAAAGCATGCGTCGCGCTTGTTTGGGTCACCCAAAAGTTGCGACACTACATGCTCGCCTTCCTCATTAATCTTCTTTCCCGAATGGACCCCATCAAGTACCTGCTTGAGAAACCCACCTTATCCAGTTGAATGACCTGATAGTTGATGCTCTTAGTCGAGTTTGATATCGTGTATGTCACACAAAAAGCCATAAAAGAAAGAGTCATCTCTGACTACCTCGTTGACTACCCCATGGAAGAAGATGATGTCTGGATCTCTCAATTTCCAGATGAAAACATTTTCTATGCTGCTCAAAACGACCTCCGATGGTAAATGTTCTTCGACAACGCTACCAATAAAAAGGGATATGGCATTCGTATAAATTTTTTATAGCCCCAGATGACTCCCACACTCCCATCGCCATCAAGTTTGATTTCCCCTACACCAACAACATGACCGAATACGAGGCGTGTACGGTAGGCCTCAAAGTCGCTCTCAAAAAATGAATTTAATGCCTAGATGCCTACGAAGACTTTGCCCTCGTCATTGGTCAGGTGCTCAGAAAATGGAAAGTCAAGGATAAGAAAATCCAACCATTCCATTCCCACTTAGAAGAATTAGCCTCCCAATTCCAATAAATCACCTTCTATTACCTACCACGAGCAAAGAACAGCCTAGTCGATGCCCTTGTTACCCTAGCCGCCATGTTTGACATGCCCGAAGGACTAATAATGGCCCCCTTATTAATTTAAAAGCAAGATAAACCAACCCATTGCTACCACATTGAGCACATCGCCAAAAAAGATCCCGAGCTAGCCAATTATTGGTATTATGATATCTGGCACCTCCTCAAGCATGGTAGGTATCGCAAGGGTTCCAACAAGAAAGACTGAGCAACCCTTAGAAGACTGGACGTTTAGTACATCATCTGTCATAAAACACTGTTTAAGAGAAACTTTGATGGAACCCATCTACACTACATCGTAGGGGCTGACATTGAAGAGGTGATGCAGAGAATCCACAATGGGGAATGCAAACCCCATATGAACGGTCACATGCTTGCTAAGAAGATCATATGACAAGGCTATTACTGGACCACCATGATCCAGGATGTCACCACCTATGTTCGGAGATGCCTCAAATGCCAAAATTTCTCCAACCTTTAACACTTGCCTCCGCGAGAATTATGCAACATGACTTCTCCATGGCCGTTATCCACCTGGGGCATCGACATTATAGGAAAGGTTACACCTAAGACCTCTAACGGACATGAGTTCATCCTGGTTTCCATTTATTACTTCACCAAATGGGTCGAAGCTGAGTCATACGCAGTTCTGAATGCCAAGAAAGTGGGCAAATTCATCAAGAAAAACATCATCGACCGATATGGGGTCCCGTACGAGGTAGTGTCAGATAACGGGTTGCATTTCAAGGTAAAAGTCACAGAAGTGGTCAACGAGTATGGGATCCATAGACACAAATCTTCTCCCTGCTGACGTTAAACTAATGGTTCAGTCAAAGTCGCCAATAAGAACCTCAAAGCCATCATCAGCAAGATGAACAAAAGCTGTCGAGATTGGGCCAATTGAATCCTATATGCCCTCTGTGGCTATCGAACCTCAATCCGAACCACTACTGGGGCTACCCCTTACTCTCTATTCTATGGCATGGAAGCATTCATACCTGTGGATCTAGAAATAACCTCGTTACGTATCATGTATGAAAGCAAGGTCAGTGAGGAAGACTGGCATTAAAGCCGCCTCGATGAGTTATCACTCATGAACGAAAAGAGGTTAAAGGCGCTATATATATACAAGGGTACCATCGCCGAATAATGCGTTCATTCAATACCGCGGTGTCCAAGAAGGAGATTTATCGCTAAAAGAAATAGTAGAGCCCATCTAGGACCCCGAGGGAAATTCAAGCTCAATTGGAGAGGCCCATACATCCGTATGTCCGGCGGTGTCTCCATGCTAACCGATTTAGATAGAGAAGATATGGCTCGTCCAGTCAACCTGGGCCATCTCATTAAATTTTACCCCTAGTCTGAAATCTCGGCGCGCTCCGACTCTTCTCATATCACTTCTATTCTAAAAAAAATCTTCATTTCCCTCTACCCAGAACTACGTGGGCCTGATCCTCTGCAAAAATCATTCCCAGAAAAATTGAAAATTTTCAAAAATCCACAGAGGTACGTAGGCAGCTCATACATCTTACATGAGCAAGGCCCTTTCTTTTTCATAAAAAACTATTCTTTTCTTACCTCCGAGAACGACAACCCATTCTAACATATATTTGAACAAAAGGATTATGCATGCCTTAGCGATCGGTATACATAATTCAAAATACAAATGTCATTAAAAGGCACAACTAGATGATGAAAAACTTATTTATTTCCTTATCAAGAAATTACAATGCAATTACATAAAGGAACACATGACTCCCTTCCCCCTACCTTCCTAAAAAGCCAAATAAAAAACCAAACTTATTTCTCGGTACAAAATAAACTCTCCAAGAGTCCTATTCGTAGCTACCAGAGGAGCCCGCATCATCATCATCATCTATGTCCTGGGGTCCCCAAGCTTCCCCTGCCTGAATATAGTTCCGTAGATGCTCCATGGACCGATAAGCTCGAACTAGCCTCGGAATAACAACCACACCTCCCTCCATGGTATCGGATGAGGCAAGACACCTTTGTCCATTCTCCACTTCCAATATCTTGTTGACCACTCTCATCCACAACCACTTCATATAATCCCCAGGGATGTGCCAAACTCTCCCAGCAAACTGAGAGGGACAGGACGACAGACGCCGACTCTCCCACAAAGAGCCAAGCCGCATGCGCAGATGCTCTATCAAATCTTCTACCGAAAAGAAGTTTAGTGTCCAAGGTGGCATGACCTGCTCCCAGCCAAACTGGCGCAGAAGCCGCCAAGGGAAATAAAAAGAGGTCTGTCTGAGACCAACCAGCCAGACATACGGATATTCTCCTAATTCCAAAATAGGCAGCAGCTGCCCCCACTAAGGTACTGATCAGTATAGATTAAGAGCCTCATGCTCCAAGAACCAGTTCTCCCAGCTCTCAATATCCAGGCCAACACTGATTAAATGACATAAAAAGAAATTAGGTACAGTCGACAAAGGGTATTCCAGAGGAGGCACCAGGCAGAATCTTTCAGATAACCACATGAAAAGCATTACAGGGCTACCCCTCAAAAAGTCAGAACGACCTTCTCGCCAGGCATCTAAGCCATTCAAAGTCTCCCCAGTACACCGTCGCAGGATTACGATGGTAGGACATCTATAAAGAAATAGCTGCAAGTTGTGGGTCCACCAACAGCTCCCCGATCACCAGTAACAATTTTGAAACCAAGCCTAGAATGACAGCTCCGGCATATCAAGCATCACCAACCTCCTACAAATGCACGAACCGCAACACCACGGAAAGAGATATCATACCTCCATCCACCAGTGGACTGGCTGCGTAGCGCGAAATATAAAGAAGCTCGACCAACAACTCCTGGGGAGAACGAGAAAACTCAGGCAGAGCCGTAGCAACACCGAGACTTATCCCAAACATGGAAGAAAATTCCTCATAAGTCGGACTGACTTCTTCCAAGCCAAAGAGAAATACATGGTCTTCAGGGTACCAGAATTTTACCGCCGCCATCAGCATATTCCACTTTATGGGCCGATTACGCCAAAAAGAAACTCGACGCATGTTGTAAGCATCGTAGTCGACGTTATAGGAGCACATTGCCTCTAACGTCTTGAGGTAGTCGGCAAACTCAACACTACCGGGGAGATCCATCTCATAAAATAAAAAAGTAGGAATGTGAAGGTATGAGAAAAACACTCCACTCTCACCCCTCTTTTATACTTGAAAACCCCCACAAAAGACATAACCCCTGCAGAAATCGGAGGAAATCCTTCCCTACAAGGTACCAAAGGCTAATGAGGGTACCAATCAAAGCTTTGAATTGATGGGACTAGACTGACCTGTCAATAGGCAGGACAAGGTGCTTGCTGATTGGCAACCCCCTACTTTTGGAAATTTTCCTTTTTCCCTCTTTTGTCAAAATTCAAAAAACTCAAAATAAATTGATATTCTCAATAGAATTTCAAAAATCCCCTTTTCATCTTTATATAAATTCTCATTTTGAACAAAACTTTCTTTGAAAACCCAAAAAATATTTCTTTTCACGGTCTCAGCAATAAAGTAAAAAGCGCATGTGCATTCATTCATTCATTCATCATTAACTGAAGATAATCAAAAATCTTCATTGCATTGCATAGATATTTATTTGTGTTACATCAATCTTGCAGGAAAATAAAGAAAAGAAAAGAAAAAAAAATGGGACTGAGCCGGAACCCACATTCTCTCTCTCTCTCTCTCTCTCTCACTTGCCCTTTCCCCTATCTCTCTCCTAAGATCTTCTACCCCTGCGATGCGCTCTCTTTCCTCGACGACGAGATGACGCACCGCCGCTACCTGAACCAGACTCCTCCTCAGATGAGGAAGACGAAACCAACAAGAAGGAATAGGAACTGCGTCCCGAATATGGGCAGTCGTCAAAGATACCCAGTCCCTAATATCCCTCAGCCAAGTGGTGGACACTCGGACGTGCTGCAAGAAAGGAAATAATCAGTATCAAGCAAAAAAGGTTAAAATAAACCAAAGGAGAAGAACATAAAATATTCACCTCAGGACGAAGAACCTCCTATGTCAAACCCAACTCATCCAGGTCCATCGCATGAGTACAATACAACATAAGCACCATCCCATCGGATATTGTATAAAGGAGTATGTAGCCATACAAAGGGAACTTCTAAAGTCACCGCCGCCGCAGATGTCTAAGGATCGCCACCACTATGGGAGGACCCCACTAGCCGACTTGAACCCGCAGGAGGGAAAGGCAGTGCATCATATATGCTTAGCGCCATCAGCCAGCTCATCACAAAGTCCATATAATCAAACGACATAGACATATCGGTGTGCAATAGGTAGGACTCACCAATCATCGCCGCGATCCTCGCATCCTCTGGCAGCAGCCGCTCCTACCTCATAGACATTGGGGGCCTAAAAGGTGGCACCACCACCTCCCCCTCAGTAATCTGTCAGACCACCCTCTCCCCGAGATACCAAGAGTGGCCAAACTCATGCACCAGCAAACGCCTTATCAGCGCATTTACTCCAGTCAACCCCATGTCCTGAACGGTCGTCCCCCAAGGGTAAAAAGTCACTTGAAAAATCCCCAACAAAATATAAGGAAACATAGAATCAGAGAACACAAAGGTCTTAGACTGAAGAAGAAAAAAGTCGTACCCTATCACTGATCAGGCCATTCAAGACCTGACACACCGCCTCTAGAGAGAGAGACCTCCTCAACTGCCGATTGGCCTTGCGCCATCGATGCAACCGGCAAAAGTCCCCAACGATCTCGTCCTTTAAAGCAATCAGCTAGGTATTACACCCGGTCACCTCATAGAACCACGTATGCCAAAGACAAAAATTTCGCAATGAAAAAGATATGCATAAGGAAAATGTGAATGCATGAAAGGAAAATGCACAAAATTAAAGAATACATCAAGAAGATACGTGGCTCCAGTGAAAGACTGTCGGCAATACTGGCTGAATGCATCCAGAAAAATAAAGGGTAGCAAAAGTCAGACTCCCCCAATCATAGAGAGGGAGGTTCAAAAACATCCTCAGATATGGTAAAAGCCATAAGTGGACAACGTCGCCGCACGACGCCACCATAAATCCCTCCAACACCAGCAAAATAAACAACCAGGCCATTTGCCTCACCTACAGCCCGTCCTCCATATTGATCACTCTGCCCAATAAAATATCCTTCAGCAGCGACAGACGGATGGATTCCCCAAACACTATCCTCCCCACATCACCAAGAGATGCACACACCACCTCTGGACTCACCCGCAAAGAGCGATCCACCTCTATCTGCTCTCCATCACACTCCAGCCCCAACAGCTGCTGTACATCTATAGGATTCATAGTCATCTCCCCAAAACCAAAATGAAAGTTGTGGGTAGTGTCCCACCACCTCTCCCCTAGAGCGCATAAGACTGTCGTCGAACGAGGTGTCTCATCTAGAACAAACGCCAACCTCCCAAAGCATGCTGAGGATACCACCCAATGCACCACAGGTGGAAGATGTTCACAGACATCCTTAAGCCGCGTCGTCCCGCGGGCACGCATATTCGACAAAGAAATATCAGACTGCCAAAAGAGAAAAGCCTTGTCAGAATCCAAGAAAAGAGGAAAATCACCAAAAAAAAAATAATGCCAAAAGTCATTTGCTTACATAACCACCAGGGTTCACCACCCTCGAAGAGCGATGACGCGATGTCTCCCGCAGCAAGATTCGCTCATCCGCAACCGGCTCGAATGCGTCAAAAGAGTTCTAGGTCCCCAAATCAAGAGGCACCCTGGCCCTCCATTCCACGTTTGCCAAGTCATCAATAGCCAACCGTTCCCGGTGTAGTGCAGTGCTCACAAAAGTGTCCATTTTTCAGATTATGGAATGCTAGAAGTATTCGCAGAAGAAAATTGCAAAAAGAGAGAAGGCAAGAAGCTATGAAAAATGAGGGGAATTCGCCCCCTTTATATAAGATGCCAATGGTCATGCCGATCGTCAGTGCACCCCCACCTACCGATCGACATTGGACTTTTACCTTCTCGAGGTATTCCAAAAGTTCGTGTCTTTGCCGAATGGCACCCTCTATACCATGCCGATCGACAACCCCCTTAAATTTTCGTACAGAAATCCCAAAAAATACCAGAAAACCCTGAAAAATCCTCATAAAATTCCTAAAAATTTCAGAAAGGATTTAGAACATTTTCACTAAGAAAATTTTGCACTTCCTCAAGAAGAACCCTTATTTCCTCAGCGGAACTCTCAAAAAACAAGAGAATCTCTCCCCGGCAACATCCCCAGAGGACCTCCAAAATATCCAAAACTTCAGGATCGTCTCCTATTCCCCAAAGGTCTCAATTTTCCCCGAGAAATGGGGCCAAACCTTGGACCACCTAATCACTTCCCCAGCATCAAATTAGCTATTCCCCCGATAAAGTCTCCAGAAGACACACAAGGATTTCCCCAGCTCAAATCAAAATCACGAGGTAATTTCCGCGGCAGAGTTCCTCAAGGTCATTTCAAATTTAAGCCCGCAGAATTGGTCATATCACCTTAAGCCCGCATAATTGGTCATCTCGCCTTAAGCCCGCATATTTGGCTTCGACCCGCAGAATTGGTCATTTTAAACTTAAGACCGCATAATTCGCTTCAATCCGGAAAATTGGTCATCTCACCTTAAGCCCGCAGAATTGGCTTCGACCCGCAGAATTGGTCATCTCACCTTAAGCCCGCAGAATTGACTTCAACCCTCAGAATTGTTCATCTCACCTTAAGCCCGCAGAATTGGCTTCGACCCGTAGAATTTCTCATTTCACCTTAAGCCCATAGAATTGGTCATCTCACCTTAAGCTCATAGAATTGGCTTCGGCCCGCAGAATCGTTCATCACAACCTAATCCCTCAGAATTGGCTTTGACCCGCAGAATTGGTCACCCCCATCATTGCTGTAGGTCCTCGGAATCGACCTAAATCTTTCCTTTAAGACCATCCCCAGCATGCCCCTTTAAGCCCTCAGAATGGGCTTCGACTCGCAAAATCGGTCACCCTCATCTCCAAGCCCTCAGAATTGGCTTCGACCCGCAGAATCGGCCATCCTCATCCTAAGGTCCTTAGAATTGACCTCGACCCCGACCCTCCGGTCGTCCTCTTTCAAAGGCATCATGTGGTGTCTATTCGATGGATATCGTTTGTTCTAAACTCACCAATCGAGGGGCTCTGTAGACACCCCATTCTAATACCCCTAACCTCTCCTTAGGTCCCTAGCACCTACCTTCACTATTACAAACCAAAGTCATACCCCGGGTACTGACCTAAGGGCCATTGGGCACTCCCACGCTCCGTTTGACCAAAAGTCAAACTCTTCATCTCGAACGAGACTGAATGAATCTTTGAAGGGCACTAAAACCCCTTTCCAATGGTTTATCTCGTGCACAATTCTGACTTACGGTGCGGACAAACGAGACGTTTTTTTCCCGAAACTCGATCAAGAGGTCACCGAACGCTCCCAGTTTCCATTTGACCAAATTCAACTCTCCAGATCGACCAAGACTGAATGAATCTTTGGAGGTCACTGAAACTCCTTTCCAACGGTCCACCCCGTACGCGATTCTGACTTATGATACGGATGAATGATCAGTTTTACTCTGAAAGGTCACCGAATGCTTCCAGGCCCTGATTGACCAAAGTCAACTCCCCAAACCAAGTTAAACTCTTTGCAATGTCGAAGTATATCTCCTCACCTTTCCAACAGTCTGCCTCATGCATGATTCTAACTTACCATGGGGACGAACGATCTGTTTGCGTCTGATAATTCCCCATCTAAAGGACCGATGAACGCTTCCGAGCCACATTTAACCCAAAGTCAACTCCTAGACACAGGAGAAGTCCAAAGACTTTCGAAGGTCTCTTAATTACCTTTCCAACGGTTTACCTCATGCGCAATTCGGATCAATGGTTTGCGTTCTACGATCGATTTTTTGAAGGAACCTAAAAGAGACTGCCAAACGGCAGGTTCCAAACCCTGCCTATCGACAGTGTGTCTAAACACACCTGTCGATTGGCAAGACCAGGGCTATGCTAATCTACAATGCCCTGGGCCTATAAAAAGGAAGGCCTAAACCCATTTCAAAAGGGGAGAAGATCAGAGATCCATTACTGTCAACGAGCTCAGAAAACCCCTCTCGAAGTCAGCATGATTTCCACATTCAAATCCCTTTCCAACCTTCACCTTTTTCCTCAAATTTGGTGAATTAGGTATCCTCCATCATCACCCAAGTGCAAGGGCTTCTCTCCAACATCCAACATCAAGCTCAAGATCTTCAAGAAGGTCCAACTTTCTCAACTCTCTCTTTAAATTCCCCTAAATTCGCATTAACTTGTTTTATTACTTAGCACTTTTATTCTCTCATCTCACATATCTTAATATACTTTTTATTTAGTATTATTGTACATCTCTTATTTTCATATAAATAAAACCCATAAAAAATAAGGAAAAGAGGATTTGCTCATAAATTCCAAACGGGAATTCTCACACTTTTCTCATAACTAAAACACTGTTTTTTACACACACACACACATATAAGAGAAGTCCCCGATTGGATCTATGGGATAAATCCCACCCCTCATTTTGCATGCGAACTACGTGGACTTTTATGCCTCTATAAGTTACGTAGGCGTCTCGAGGTAAAACCCGTGACTCGAGGCCTATTCCTACTTTTCTCTTATTTTATATTTTCTCTATATTCTTTAAACTCAATTCTCTTAAATTCTATATATTTACATATACATATATTTGTTCTTAGTGGCGTATTATTCCATGTGTGTTATCGTTCCGTGATAACGATCAACGCGAGGATAATCGCGTAAATTCTATTTTCTAATATTATATTTAGAAACATTCCTACGGATGATTCGCTTTATTTCTTCCATGATACAAGTCGATGATTCCTATCTCCACTACGTATACACATGCACACATATCACGGGGAAATAAAGGAAAATAGCAACAAGCCATGAGAGACCGTAAGGGCGGAATGGGTGCCTAACACCTTTCCATTTGGTAACTTAGCCTCCGGACCCTTTTCGAATCATTTTGATTTCGTATGTATCAGTATGTCTTTGGATGTTGTCCTTCGGGATGGCTCCCTTGTCTTTTGTCTGTTTTGAGAAAAATATACTGGCGACTCCATCTCTCTACATTTTTCACCCCATCGACGACACCGGCCGAAGCGCTCCCGAGAGGGACGCATGGGACCAAAGGGATCCTCTCCCGCCACGAGGATCGGGGATGGCCACAATAATAAATTTTCATTTTATTAGATATCCAGAAAAATCAAAGGGATATAAATTATATTGTCCTAATCAAATACTGGAATAATGAAAATTGAAAACGCTAAATTCATTGAAGATGGTGATGTTGGAAGTGAAAAAAGAAAAGAAAATAATCATTCAAGAAATCAGGATACCCATTCGTGTACCCCGAGTTCATAATATACTTATTATTCCTAACATAGTAGTTGAGCCGATAAATGAACCAATCAACAACAATTAACAAGTGAATGATCACTCATCTGAATAGCCACGTAATAATGCTTAAATCAATGAACTTATTGTGAAAACACTATATAAAATGTCATTAAGAACATCTCTAAGAGAAAGAAGATCGAATATCCCTTGATAATTATGTGGTGTATTTATGAGATGCGAAATTTAACATAGTAAAAATTAATGATCTAATTTCTTACGAACAAGCTATGAATAGTAATAATTCTAATTGATGTCATGACAGAAAATAAAATCTATGAACGACAACCAATTCTGAAAGTCAGTTGAGTTTTCAAAGGATAAAAACGAATCGAGTGTAAATGAATCATTAAGACCAAACACGACTTAAAAGACAACTGATATAAAACTAGACTAGTTGCCAAAGGCGTTAATCAACGAGAAGACATTGGTTATAATGATACTCTCTCTGAAAATCATATTGATACTAGTAATAAATTATGATTTAAAATCGCATCAAATAAATGTAAAAACACACATAAGCACAAAGCTTCATAAAACATGGGAAAAAACATGACATGTATGTTAAAAGAATGAATATATAGCCTAAAACAAACTTCTTAGTGGCACTTTATTTCATAATATCATTCTCCTTTGGGTTTAAAGAAAACAACAACTGTATATATACCTTATCAGTGAAAGTGAATTTAATATGTTCATTTTTGAAATAAGAAAAAAAAAAGATATTTGAAAACTTAAACACCATGACCTTCATCTCTAAGGAATGGATAAAAGTGTATTCTTCATATTTAATTTATAAATACATAAAAATTAAATTTTTTTAATTAAATAACAATTATATTTTATATTTTCATGCTAAAATCAAAACAATATATGTATTATACCAACTTTCAACTCATGGTTGTAAAGAAATTTTTGGTACTGCCAAAAATTGTATACCTTTATAAAATAAGAGTAGTGCTACACTCCCCGAATGGTCCATCTCCAATCCAAACCGAAAGCTCCATCCCCATCCAAACCTTCTATAACAATTGTTAAAATCAGTTTTAAGTAATACTTTTTTCTACTAAAATAAGTTTTAACACTTTTTTTTTGTTGATAAAATCAGTTTTATGTCCTATCTAATGTCAATTAAATTGTGTTAAGTAAGACACAATACAAGATTTTTTTTTACAATAAAATCAGCTTTAATACAAAAAAAAATAACCTGTTTAATTTGACGATTGATTAGTGCCGCTGATGCGGATCCACAATCAACAAATGATGTTGATCTGGGAATATAGGTTCACACGAGTGGCAATAATCAATCATGACTCTAAAATATCAAATTAAACAGTTTTTTTTTATTAAAATTAAAGCAAATATTTTTTTTAAAAAATAAAAAAAACTATATTTACTATTAAAATAAAGACACTGAAAGTGTGCCGCTGACGCGGACCTTTAAAAATAAGAGAATAATGGTTAAATTAGTGTTTGAGGATATTTTGGAACAAAATAAAACACTCAAAGTGCCGCTGACGTTGACCCACATTTAACAAATTATGTTGATTAGTGCCGCTGGCGCGGACCCACATTCAACAAATGATGTGGGTCCGGGAATGTAGGTCCGCATCAACGACACTAATCAATCGTGAATCTAATACATCAAATCAAACAGTTTTTTTATTAAAATTAAAAATTTAATTCTTTTATAAATAAAAAAAACTATGTTTATTATTTTTTAATATACGTTTAGTTCAAGCCTTTTTATTTTATTTCAAAAAGTCCTTCATGACATAAAAATAGTCAATGTGTGTTGCTGACGCAGACCTTTAAAAACAAAAGAATATTGGTTAAATGAGTGTTTGAGGACTTTTTGGAACAAAATAAAAATGCTTGGACTAAATGTGTATTAAAAAATATTTGAGGGACTTTTTGGTAATTGATCCATTAAATATTAATTTAATATAAAATTTATTTAATTTTAAAATAAATCATAACTCTTGTTATTTATCAATCTAAAATAAATTTTAAATGATTAAAAAATATCTTTCAAAAGAATAAATCATAACTCTCATATGTATAATGCATTGTTTTTCAAAAAATAAATTAAGGGTGGAGATTGTTTTGGCATATAAAGAAGGGCAGGGATTACTTTGGGGATGGAATCGGGGAAGAAAGGTTTCGGGGAGTATAACATTAGAGCGTTTCTACATGAACCGCATGTAGAACCGCATTGGGACCGCATTTTTATCTTTTTCCTTTTTTTTATTCTTTTGTATTTAACAGTTTTCTATATATAAAAATAATCAGTTTTTTTTAATTAAAAAAAATAGTCTTTTATAAAATTAAAAAAAATGTTTTTATATATAAAAAAGCAGTTTTCCTATTAATATTAAACAACTGATGTGGGTCCGCGTCAGCGGCACTAATTAATCGCAATATTTTATTAAAAAAAATATTACAATTAATTAGTGCCCCTGGCGCGGACCCATATTCAACAAATGATTTTGATCCGGCATTTCAATTTTTTTTTTAAGTTTCTTATTCTTTTGTTATTAACAAATGTTATAAAAACAGTTTTTTATATTAAAAAAACAATTTTTTTACCACTTTTTAATTTATAAACAATTTTTTATATTAAATAGTTTTTTAAAACAATTAAAAAAAAAACAATTTGTTGAATGTGGGTCGGCGCCAGCGGCACTAATTAATCGCGATATTTTTTTCAATAAAATATCGCGATTAATTAGTGTCGCTGATGCGAACCCATATTCAACAAATAATTTTGGTCCGGAAATGTGGGGCCACGCCAGCGTCACTAATTAATCGCGATATTTTTTCAATAAAATATCGCGATTAATTAGTGTCGCTGGCGCGGACCCACATTCAATAAATGATTTTGGTCCGGAAATGTGGGTCCGCGCCAGCGGCACTAATTAATCGCGATATTTTATTAAAAAAAATATTGCGATTAATTCGTGCTGCTGGCGCGGACCCACATTTAACAAATAATTTATGTCCGGGAATGTGGGTCGCCGTCAGCGGCACTAATTAATCGCGATATTTTATTAAAAAAATATCGCGATTAATTAGTGCCGCTGGTGCGGACCCACATTCATCAAATGATGTGGGTTCGAGAATACGGATCCATGCCAGCGGCACTAATCAGTCACGATATCATGCCAATAAACATATTTTTTTTATTTATGAATTTTTTTTATTTTAATAAAAATAAACAATTTTTTTATACTAAAGGAAAAACTATTTTTTTTGTGATATAAAAAATTATTTTTATATTAATTATTAAAAATGTAAAAATAAGAAACGTATAAAAATAAAAAAGAAAAATAGTTTTTTAATATAAAACTTATTTTTATATTAATTGTTAGAAACAAAAGAATAACAAAAAAAAGGTGAAATGCGATCGCCAAGGGTACATCAGGAAATTCATGTAAACTTTACCATAACATTATCCATAAAATAATTACCTGGTACTAGTGGGGTCCACCTATTTGGACCTCTCCCAGGCTAGTGAGCCTCTTGGGCATTTGGCGGTCACCAATTTGGAGCCCTAGGCGATCTCCCGGGGTCATTGTAGTCTCTCTATAATTTATATTGAATAATTCAAATTTAGTTCTACTAGTTGTGCCCATGTGCGTTGCACAAGTGGCTGATTCCAGATATTTGATTTAAGGTTTTGAATAAATGAATATGAATCTGTCAATTGCCAAATTTTTTATGTAGAGCATAAATCGATGCAAGGAGGAATGAAATTTTTTTGAGTAATTTAAGTGACGATAGTTAGAGGTCGTGGCTTAGTCGTCGTGTGTGTATGGGGGGGGGGGTCAATGAAATTCTTTCAAACGCAGAATAAATAGGAACAGCCATACTACCAAATTGACAGGTTCACAATTTTAGAGAGGTGATTGACATATGTAAACTAATTGATCTCGATTTTAAGGCTATGAATTTACATGGTACAGAGGGCTGAAAAATGGGGAGTGGGTAGAAGAAATACTTGTTAGAATGTTTACAAATGAAGAATGGAGTTTTATCTATAAATATATTGTATGAAGATTTGGTTGTGGTGATTACTGGAATTTAATTATTTGATTCTCATAGTTTGAAGTATATTGTGACTAATCTTGATTATATAATTGTTCATCATTTTATTATTTAATTTACTTTAGTTCATTTGTGATATTTAAAGACTATTTTATTTATGAATAAGGTGTATTGCAAGAAAGATCATAAATAAAATTAAAATTATGTTGTATGTACATATGTTATCATTAACAAAAATATATGGAACTGAAATTACAATTTAATATTCATTATACATATTAAAGTAAATAAATGTAGTTACTCTATAAGTATAAGACTTAAAATCTTTATTATAGGCAGATTTATTAGGCAGATCGCTACTAAGAATCTCATCATGCTCAGCAATATGTATATTTATCAGATGTGTTTGGGAGTTCCCCCCAAACACTTTAGCAAAGACTATTTCACCAAATTTTAATAATAAAATCGAGTCCCCAATGAAGTGGTAAAGGGAACTCTAAAGGACAACTTATGTTTCTTCAATATTCTTAATTGTTTTGTTTTCGTGTTTACTACTATTAACATATGCTACTATTCAAAGTATGTTGATTTATTTGTTTCAAGTTCTAAATATTATCTTTAGAGAGGATAAAAATGTAAAAGAATAAAGGCATGGGCAGTTAACGTAGTGCCAAATGTGTGTTATATGATATGTGGAGAATATTTGTTACTAAATGTAGCAATGACATCCACGAACCAAGCAGTAACATATACAGCTACTGATTGACATTATGGAGCCACTACAGATCCAAATTCAGTGAATCATTTTAATAGAAGGAGAAATTTCGCCTATATTGAGCACTATCATCCTCAAATGGTTGGAGGCTAATTTATAGAACCAAAATCTGATCGAATACAGCAAAAAAAAAAAAGAAACCAATGGGAATGAAGCATTCCACATTGACCCTATAAACCCAACTTTGAACACTCATAAACCCGTTGTGTCTTCCAACACAATAAGTACATATATGATCAATGGTTTACTACAGGTTACATTGATTTATATAAAGTTATAATAGCATAGTTCATAAGTTAATTTAGTAAAGTTATTATTAATTGCACCCAGAAATTGTAGACTGAATTCATACGAATCAAACTAGACTTCATGGAATGTTGGTTGGGATTTATTTCTTCATCTAAGGATTTTTTAAAACTAAGGTTAAGAAGATCAAGCTTTCATTTCTTTCTTCGTTTGTCCATAAAATAAATAAAAGGTGGAGTATATAAGATTACAGAGTGATCTCAACCAGGGGAAAACTGATGCAGTATTGCATTTGTCCAATGTATGCCCAGGCCCAAGTCTAACAAAGCTTCATATGTTGCGATTCGCCTCAAATCGGACGAGGCTCCTTCATTAAGGCCTATGCCTTGCGGGCATAGGCTGAAGCATGGCTTAGGTTCACCTCATTATACATTTCGGATAAAGTACAAAATTTTAATGAATGTGATTCGTCATATTTACGTTACAATAGTTGTTTATGACCTATGATGGATTTTGTCTACTATCATTTAGTCAATGACACATAGTTTTACCGAATCCTATATAAGAAAAACTCTCTCAATTATTTGGCTTAGGACAAGGAGGTGAATGCCTATTCTAGCCCATAAAACAACACTCGCAGACCTTTCTTTTTCGTTTTTGGGAACATAAGACAATATTATATATATCAGTTTTTCATCAACTAATTTTCAATTGGTCCTAAATACTATTGGATAGGGAATGCAAGAAATTTGTACTCCGTTTCAGTCCCCTAATACCAGTAACATATCCTTGGAGTCAACTGTTATATTGATAGTTCACCTATAAGACTGAGATCCATCGTAAATTAGGATTCCAAGAAGAATGAATTTAATTTATGTTATATTTTGAAATTTTCAAGTAGATTAGTATCTTTATTCTTTTTCCTATCACCCTATACACATTTTAAAATCAATACAACAACAATAAAACCTAATTACAGCTTGATGACATGCCAAATGAATGGCATTAAAGACATGAACACATAAGTTTAGGTTAAAAAAATATAATGAAAATATTTTAAAAAATTTAGGGTAAAAAAACATATATTTGGCTAATATAAAAAAAATTTATGTATGAATACATAATTTCTTGCATCAAAATCATTTTAAACTTAGTGGTCCCAAAATTCCACTCACTGAGAACCCAATTGCTCCAAAAAAACCCACCAAATAATGAATCACCAGAGTCTTTCATTCTTTTGGTTCATTAGTTGTTTCATTCATCATGATATCAAAAGGTTAAATATGTATATTGCAATGACTTAATTTTATTTATTCAAACAATCATGTTTTTCATTAGTTTATAAAAATTTGGTATCTACTTGGTTCTACTCTGTAATTTGTTATACTTGCGTAGTTTCTGTTTCATATAATACAATTGATATGATGTAATTTGTTTCCTAACTCTTTAATTTTTTTTTATCTTTTCCATGACAAAGAAAAAAAAGCTACAAATTACAAATTGTAAAACGTATGCAAATTTTTTAGCTCATCTACATATTAATTCCATCGGTTTCATAATGGCTAGTAAATTAAATAAAAAATGATAAGTAAATTCGCAATCATACATCAATCAATTGTAATTACCTCGTAAATAAAATTGAGATTCCTTCACTATGAGATTGAAAGTCCAAGCTTCTACAAGAAATATTGACAATATCCTACAAAAATTCAAACGAAATATATTACCATCTCAAATATAAATTATACGAAATACTTTCAATATGGTATTAAGTACTTCACATACCACGTAAACAAAAGTGAAATTCCTTCACTCTTAGATTCACAATTCGAGCTTGTACCACTAATGTTGACAATATCCTACAAGATTTCAATTAACAATTACTTATGAAAAAATGAAATGATAATAATTTCTTACGAACTATCAAATTACATTCCTGCTACTGTTAACATACTTGTAAAGAGTAAGAACATCGTATTAAGAATGACAATAAACCCAAAAAATAAATAGTTGTCTTAGTGCCATCAACTAATGTATGTAGTCGTGAACTTCCACCTTACGAAAAAAAATTGTTATCATGAGTGAAATTTTCGTAATTAGAAATTATATAAGAATGACAATATACCATAAATTTAAGTACTTGTCATATATGTAGTACCAAATTATTGAACTTCCACCTTGTGAAAATAATAAAAAAATTTATTACCATGAGTGAAATTTTCGTAATTAGAAATCATATAAGAATGACAATAAACCATAAATTAGGTACTTGTCTTAGTGCCATCAACAATTATAGTAGTGAACTTCCACCTTACGAAACTAATAAAAAAAATTTATCATGAGTGAAATTTTCCTAATTAGAAGAAAATCACAAAAAATAAGCACAATCTTTAGTACTGTAAAAGTTTATATTAGTATGCATAATTTTCAAATTATTAACATTTAAAACAGTAGGCATATATGAATGTATATAATTGTTTTAAAATTAACATTTAATTTAGAATATGTAATAAGTACACATCTCTAAAAACATGAAAAAAATGAAAATGGAAAATACAAACTCTGATCACAAATGAGAGACAAAATTCTTCAATGAGATATATATAATTATAAAATTTATGTAATTGCCTTCATCTTCAAATTAACAAATGCATACTTTGCTGACATAATAAAAAATTATAGATGGAATTAGGAGTATTGACCTTGATTTTGGCAGAAGAAATGATAGCAAAGAAAAGCAAAGAAACGATGGACTTTCAATTAAATAGTTGTTTGAGCTTCCATTTGTAAAGATGAATTTCTAGGGTTGGAAGATGAATGTATTTTAATGGTTGATATGCGTGAATAAATAGGAGAGAGATAGGATGAATGAATGTGAGTGAATTGGAGAATGAAATTTGAGGCAACTGAATTTGGATTCCTAGGGTTGGAACATGAATGTATTTGGATGCTTGGTATGTGTGAATGAATATGAGAAAGATGTGATGAAATAAACCTGGGTATTTCGTAGGACCCAATGAATTTGGGAGAAATATGTTGACTATTATTAAGGGTATAATAAGAATTTTAAATTTAATGAGGGTATTTTAGTCGTCTACCATTGAAGAGGAAGTCCCCCCTTTTTAGATAGTAAAGAGTTATTGAACAAAGATGCATTAAATTTCATTAAAAAAAATTTAATGCATCAAATCATTTTTTATTATAGAGTACATATATTTAGATAAATGTACCCTTACATATATTAATTTTAAACCCACTTGTTCTCTCTCTCTCAAAATAAATACATAATCTCTCTCTTTCTCTCTCTAATACCCACCTCTAACTCCACCCTCACCCCTATTTTAAGAGTGTATTTATTATTTTAATGTATTGAGTTGATAAAATAAGACCTGTGACACCATTGACTCAGTCAAAGGATTCCTTATTATCTCATTAATTAAGTAAATGACACTTGAAAATAATTACCCCATTTATTTGGGGAGCATGATTAAAGTGCTAAGTTTGGATTTAATGTACGTTTAAAACCATGAATCATTTTTCTGTCCCCTGGTGAAGTTGGATATCGAGTTGGTTCAATAGTGACAGCATTAACCAAACATATATCAGACCTCTATACATGCGGGAGAGTAGAACATCACACACAAAAAATAAGGAAAATCTAAAACTAAGTTTTTGAATCTGTTTTTAGAAAAAAAAAATGTCATTTAAGAGATGTGTTTAGTAGAAAAAATATTAAACCATGGCGATGGCACATCATATCTCAAAATTGGATTAAAAAAACTAGGGATCTGTTTGGTTTGCAACTATAATTCTATTTTCTGTGTTTAAATACAATTCTGATAAAAATCTTCGTTTGACAACCTATTTTTAAACACAGAATTATAATATTTCTGTGTTATAATCAAAGTTTTTCAGAAAATAGGTTTAGGGTGTTTTATAACTTCTGTTTTTTTTTATTTTTCTACTCAGAATTATTCATTATTAATATTTTAAAGCAGTTGTACCTTAATGTATAATATGCATACATAATACATTAATATGTGTGTAATTCTTACAAATAAAAAATATATATGTACATATACACAAAATTACGTATGGAATAATATAAAGTTAAATAATATTGTCAATAGATACATGATACTTATATATAGTTTTATACATGTATTATTAGTGTATGGAATAATATAAAATATACATATGGTACATATGTATTAACAAATATTATCAATTTATGTATGTATATAATTTTATAGTAAATTATACATGCAATATCATTATATATATATATATATATATATATATATATATATATATATATATATATATATATATATATATATATATAGTTAAACTTCCCAACATACCTCATTAAATATACCTAAAAATACATGATATTAAATGTACATGCATATAATTTATGATATATGTATGTATGTATACATTCATGTATCAAGTATGTATGAAAGTTTTATGTATGATTATACACACACACACACACACGGCAAACCCAGTGCACGAGGCTCCCGTCACTGCGGAGTACTGGGGGGACTGGATGTACGCAGCGTTACCCCTGCTTGCGCAGAGAGGCTGTTTCCGTGAATCGAACCCGTGACCTCAGGTCACAGCGGGGGCAACCTTACCGTTGCGCCCGGGTTCACCCCTACGCACACACATATATATATGACATAACTATACACGTTTGCTAATTTTGTCAAATTTTCAAAAAGCTGTATTTAAAAACAAGTTTACCAAACGCACACCAATAATTATAAACAAAAAAAAACTAAATTTTAAAACTGTATTTAAAAACAGCGTTTAAATCGAATTTTCTGAATAGACAACCAAACGGCCCTATGCATCCCTAACCAACTACAACAAAATAAAGTTACATAACATACACCACAAAGTGAGCGTGAGCTTACAACACACAAAATACAGTAACACAGTAACATAACAGTCTTAAGGGGGGAAAAAGCAAAACAAGTCCACAACATATCAACATTTGAAATACATCCTAATAAAAGAACGCTGATGAAATTGCCAAAGCAACCCCATGAGACCCTTGTAGTTATGGCCTGGTTTCAAACCGTAGCAGTCCCCGTCACCCCAGTACCTTTTTGAGCTGGATCAACGCCGGCAGGGCCTCCAATTCCATAGTCTGTGTTCCGGTAACCAGGACCGTACTTGCTAGTGAAAACACCGGCGTGTATTAGCAACACATACAGCAACTGGGTGAATGCGAGAACTATCACAAATCCCTCCAGTACCCTCAGCCTCCAGCCCCTGTATCCACCTACGTTTATCTCCTTACATGCCAACCTCCAAATTGAAACAGAAAGTTAAAACATGAAATGTAGAGCGTGTTTGCTTGTGAAAGCACTAAAAATTATGAAATACTAGAGAATGTGTTCAAATTTAATATTTTTCTAAATAGATAAAATAGAAAACAATTTTTCTGATTTTTCAATCACTGAAAAACTACCATAAACATGTTTTTCAACCAAATTTAAACACATTTCACATTAACTCCCGATCTTGTTACATTTACGACGCCCAAAATTTAAGAATGTTACATTTATTCCCTCAAGTTCTACAAAAATCCATGCCAAATACATTATTAAAATTATATTTGTCCCCAGATCAGACTCCAATTCTTCTGTAGAAATTAGAAATTAGAAACTTAAGACGGAAACTGGAAATAGAAAACTTGGAACATCTAAAGAGGCATGCATACAGAAGCCGTATATTATAAAGGGAGCATTCATTGTGCAAACTTGAACCAACACAGATTTGATGTGATAAAATATGGTTTGAAAAGTAGTAAAATACTGTGTTTTACCCAAAAGCAAGTACTGTGACGGCCCATGCTACAAGTGCTGAGGATCCAGCGGCAGCTAAACTGTCGTTCCTCCACGCCCTGATATGGTTGCCGCCTGCAAACTTCGACACTATTCCAATTACCGCAGCCAATATGGAAAACACTAGGAAGAACATAGTTGCTCCATTTCCTCCAAAACCTGATATAAATAAATAGAGAATTAAAATAAAGGTTATGCTTTTTTCTATATTTGAATTTTGGGACGTATACCAGATAGTCCTTCGGACATTTTTTAATACCCATTTAGTTTAAACTTTTTTATTTTACCTCAAAAAGTCCTTTGCCACATATTTTGGAGAGGGAGTGCCGCTGGCGCGGACCTCTAAAAATAAGAGGATATTGAGTGCTTGAGGGACTAAATGGGTTAAACTAAAAATATATGTTCTTTTTAAAAAATATATATTTATAGTAGGGACTATTTAATAATTGATCCTTGAATTTTTAAAATATTATTTTTCAAGTTTATAAATCTAGTCTTTGTAATACAATAATACTTATTTGTACGGTTCCTTTACCATCAGAAGTTCATATTTTAAATAAAAGTGAGCCTCACTAGACACCGTCACACACACAGAGACAGAAGGGGAGAGAGCTTACTAGGGTGATGAGTCTGGCCATTGATATATTTGTTGAGACACCAACTAGCAAAACCCAAGACAATAAAATACATAATCAAGTTAAGAAACAGCAATGGAGCTGCAATGTTCCTTCCCACCGTCTGAGCCATTTTTTCCCCTTGCTATATTCAATCTTTTCTCGAACCCCCAAGCTCAATGCAAACACGGGTCTTTAAACTACACAATACACTCTTTCAAGCGGTCACCTCTTATTCTCTTCATTATCTGTTGGTTGATGGTGTTGTGGGCTATAAAGAGGAGCTAAAGGTGATAGATACAAGATACGTGGCGTCGTTCTCAGCTCGGCTATTTGCTTCTTTGTACAGGTGTGAAACACGTGTCAAGCAGTCGTATCCTGGTTTCCTACAATACCCAGATCATATCAAAGCGGTGGAGTTAATATACTGTAAATATGTCCTAAAAAAACAAAAAAACAAAATGAGGGTGGATTAGGCGTCGAGTTTAAATTTTAAGTCTTAAAAGTATAAATGGCTCTTAGACGTAAAAAAATATTAAAATTGTCCATTACTCCTAAAATTTTAAAATTGTTCCTGCCTAAAAAATATGTTTGAATATTTATAAATTAAAATACTATTTTTTTAAATACTAAAAAAATGCATATTTTTTCATGCGTTATCCCAAAAAACGTTGACCATTATTGATTGCGCCTTAATCCACGCCTTAGATCAAAACTTAGCATTTGTAAAAAGTCTTAGACGCATTTTTTAGAACACTGATCAATATTAATAATCATTCAATAATCGATAATCGATAATCAATAATCAATACAAAATGATTCAATATAAGAAATGTATTTTGCACTTTTCATATGAAATGTATAAACTTTTAGTCGGAAGTCGGTCGACAATGTTATGTTTTTTTTACGAGAGGCAGAGATGTTTTAGATTCTATTTGTCTTTTGATTGTTTTAGACGAGATATTGATCTAGTTTGTAAAAAAAATCTTTAAAAGGTGATATTGTTTCACTAAAACATTTTTATTTTTTTTAAAAAAAGTGAGCCTTAAACCTTTTATCAAGAATACAGCATAAAAAGTTTAAGGGGGAGCGTTTCTTCCAAGCCTCAACTCTAGGATCGCCTTTAGAACACTGAAATTAAGGAGTATCTAATGTGCATGTTTTTATCGATACTGTTTTGTGGAGGAAGATCACAAGGTCCACTCGATTCTAATTGTCGTTCGATTGGTCTGATCTTTGTTAGTGATGAAGATGCTATGATCATAAAGCTTAGATGATCGGTCTTATTGAAACCTAAGCATAAAGTCTTACAGAATATTATTGATAAAAAGAACTTTTCGGTATATTTTTTCCGTCGTTGCTTGAAAAGCTCATCTAATCAAAATCCTGGATTACCTACAAAATATAACAATCTAAAGTATAGAGCGGTAAATAAGGATGTCAATCCACATCAAGGGGGTAAAGCTAGAGACAAACTCAATTGTAATTCACTTTTATTTTCTTTTTGGGATTTTACTTTTTCTATTTTTTTAAAGCTTTTTCAATATTAAAATAATTGGGTGAGATGAGGTGAAATAATACTAACTAAATCAAAAATCTAAACAAATAACTAAAAAGTGACTAAAAATAATGAACTAAGTCTAACACTAAAATAGGAGAATAAGTGCGGAAGAGAACAAACCCTTAACGTCATCTAGAGTTAAGAACATCCAATTTGCAGGCAAGTGATTTGATTCATTAAGTTTCAGTGAATAATTTGTCCATGATAGTGTAGAATTTGATTATAGCCATGAACAATGATTGAAACTCATGAAACTTGGAGATGAAACTCTAATTCTGGATAGGATTTGCATGTAGCTTGATTTTGGAAGTATTTCATTAACAAAATCATGACCCTTGATGAATTAAAAACGGATTTAGGAAGAGAAGTATGATAATGTGACACCCCGACTAATTAAATACCGGGTAGCTACTCCTTTATTAAATTAAATCAAAATGCCAAGTTGGCTCAGTTAATAGCATAACTGTCGAAAATATGTTTATAATTACTAACCACCTAGTATTTAAAAGTAAGATGTCGAATTTTAAATTAAGTCTGATTAACATACAGTAAAAGGATAATGAAAGAATAACAACCATTCACCATAACGAAGCAATAGAATAACCAACAACATAATAATAACTCCGGAGGAAAACTCCTCACAACAATCCCACAACTAAAATAAGTAAAACAATGTATCCTGAATTAATTACATGCCAAAAGTCTGAAAACCTGAAATAGGAAATGTTTCTAATAGAAATGGGCGACATGCCCTACAACTGATGAAATCTGAATAGAGTCAAGATAGATGAATCGTCTACTAGCAAAGTCCTGTAACTTCCACAAACAGCTACAGCTCGTCACCTGAATGAAAATCCTATGTATGGTGTCATTGTGGCTGGGCACCTAAAATGATTTTTACAAAAATAGATTTGAAAGCAAATGGGTCAGAGCCCGAAAGTGGAGAGTATTTTAAAAATAGCAAGTGCTTTAATGACATTAAAACAATGAATGCAAAATACATGTTAGGACGTGCACTCACATGAAATACTCACCTCTCGACTAAATTTGTGCACTCCTAACGTACCGTACCCATCTAAGTAACATACATATCTAACCAAACCTTAATAAGTTCTACCCCTTACTACTCGATTCTTATTATGCATTCTAGCGTTATCAACTAAATAAAGGGCTTTACTTAAACTCGGATTCTCGATTATTAGCAATACAATCCATTACAGGTTATCCCTTTATAGTTACTCAAAGCGTTTCTATATTTATACTCACAATACCAACATGAAAGTTCTCATTAATTTAAGTGTCTATTAGTCACGCCATAAATATATAATACAAGCACCCGAGACTAAGCTGCAGTGCACACATACTCTGCTATCCATCCCGGTACATCACGTACATAAGGATCACGAATTCCGAATCTCTCAGGAATCGTTCTCAGATAATAGCAAATCACAAACAATGGAGGCGAACACAGTCACATCACATGGGTCACGCACATACCTACGCTCCCACGATCAGCAGACTTATTAACATCCCAATAAGTCCTTCTCTGACCTATGTTCTCGAGATACCAATCTAAATCCCCCCGTAGGCACACAAAGATTAGATGGCCCTAAGCGAACGCAAACCTCCCGTGATAGCAAGTACGGTAGGTATGTCATACACATAAAATCATATACATATACTAAGTATGCACACATCTTAGTAATCACCATAATTTATTTGTGGTACACTTCTCATTCTCGTACCGACTTATAATGTTACACAATTCACATGTTCCCGGTTAATTCAATTATTTAAGCCGACAATAATTCTCGCATCGTATTAGTCACTCACGTCCTATTCCACAATTTCCATTAAATTCAAATCACACTTCTATGTTTTACTCCTCAAGGTATCCCAAATAACCCAACTATATCAATTTATCATCAAGGTAATGTTATCTCTACAATTAAACAAGGTTACGGGACACGCGAAATCAAAACAGGCCAAAAAGGCCTAAATTGTCAGCTCGTTAGAAGTCTCGTTCGAACGAGGCTGGTTCGAACGAGAGTTCATTCGAACGAACTGGTCATCTAACGAGATCTCGTTCGAACGAAAGGCATCGAACGAACATCCCTCTCGTTAGAAGGAAAACTGTCAACTCGTTAGAAGCTCGTTCGAACGACCTGGGCAGGTCTTCTAACGAGGTGACAGGTTGAGCCCAGAAAATTCCTATTACGTTTTTCCAACTTTTCTTCACCCCTAATCTCATCTAAATGGCATTCCAACAAGGTTTCAAGGTTTGTAATCATCCCTAAACATATTAAATTCGTATAACAACATTTATATGGGGTCTAATCATCCCAAACCACATCTAAGTCCTCAATATAACCAATTTTCATGAACATGAACCCTAGAAATTTAAAGTCTTCCATAGTTATAGTTAAATCCGTATTTGCAATATAAAAAGTAGTAATTCTCTTAGTTCAATCATCCAATACCAATTCTACATGCAATCCTATAATGAAATCTGAATTTATAACTTCCAATTTCATTGATTTTTATAAATCTCCCCAAAACAATACAATTATATGAATTTTCTACATATGGAAGAAGCATTCTTTGCAAAAACGAAATTAAACCACTTGACTCTAATCTTTCTCTGAATTTGGTGTTGGATTGATGAAGGTTGATTTGTTCTCTCTCTCTCTCTGCAGAATTTTCCTTTCTTTCTCTCTCTACCAGCTTTTCTCCAAGGATGACAATGGTGGTTAAGGTTGCCCTAGGAAGCTCTTTCAAAACTCATTCCAATAACCCCCGTAGCCCATTAAGTCATAAGGTGTAGTTAGTGGGTTTAGTGGGTAAAGTCCAAATCAGATTTTTAATTCCTAATTTTCGAGGGTTTTAATTCCCAAAATCCCAAAATTACCAAACTACCCTTTTTCGTTACCGGTATGGCCTAAAACTGCCCCGGGACTCAAACAAAACCCCCGGCTAGTGTTTTCTGACTAATTCGACCCTTCCGGACGCGTTGGCGCACTCAAAACGACCATACGGTTTATAGAAATAATATTTACTTTTTAAATAAAAATAATTATATTCCTGACGCGATTGTCACACGCGTCCCAACAAAATTTCCAAATTGCCGTATTTCAATTCTCACGACAAATTTCATGATTCAATATTCATATATAGCCATATATACTCATTAAAATCAAATACCAACTCGCATCTCGCTAGTATGTTTATTCGGATTAATTACTAATTAATACACATTTAATTCAATTAATCCCCTAAATAAATATCATAAAAATACGGGGTATTACATACTTCCCCCCTAATACAGAATTTCGTTCCGAAATTCGGAACTAGAAAGTACCTGGTAAGAACAACTCTGGATAACGTTTGCGCATCTCATCCTCGCGTTCCCATGTGGACTCCTCGACATTATGATGTCGCCACTGAACACGCACTAACGGAACTATCTTTGACCGCAGTTTCCGCTCACTCCGGTCCAAAATAGCACTCGGCCCCTCCTCGTAGGAGCTATCAGGCTGGAGATCGAAGTCCTCCAAAGCAATGTGAGAATCATCCAAGTCGTCTCTAAGATATTTCCTTAGTGAGGAAATATGAAACACATCATGAATCCGATGCAAATGCTCCGGTAACCCAAGTCTATATACAACAGACCCAATTCGCTCGATGATAGGGAATGGCCCCACGTATCTCGGTGCCAACTTCCCCTTCTTCCCAAATCGCATAATCCCCTTCATAGGAGATACTCTGAGTAAAACCTGGTCCCCCACTTGGAACTCCCTGAAGAACCTCTTTGCATCAGCATAGCTCTTCTGGCGATCTTGAGCTACCCGAATGCGATTCCGTATCAATTCTATCCTTGCCGAAGTATCCTGAATCACTTCCGACCCAAGTAGTTTGTTGTCCCCCACCTCCAACCAACATGTTGGGGAACGACAAGGTCTACCGTACAACGCCTCAAAAGGAGCCATGCCAATAGTGAACTGGTAGGAGTTGTTGTAGGCAAACTCCACCAGTGGAAGATACTGCTCCCATCCACCCTCGAAATCAATGATGCACATACGCAACATGTCCTCCAACATCTGATTGGTACGCTCGGTTTGCCCATCGGTCTGCGGATGATAAGCCGTACTCAACCGCAATTTCGTGCCCATGGCCTCCTAAAAACTTTCCCAAAACCGTGAAACAAATATCTTATCTCGGTCAGACGCGATATTTAGGGGCACACCGTGAAGTCTCACTATCTCTGCAATAAAGAGCTGGGCATACTGTCCCGTAGTGTAGTCTGTCCTTACGGGTAGAAAATGAGCGACTTTGGTCAACCTATCCACAATTACCCAAATGGAGTCGTGACCTCTCTGTGACGTAGGCAACCCCGTGATAAAGTCCATGGATATGCTCTCCCACATCCACATCGGGACCTCTAATGGCTGTAGAAGTCCTGCCGGTCTTTGATGATCCACTTTTACCAGCTGACAAATGGCGCATTTAGAAACAAACACGGCAATATCTCTCTTCATCCCGCTCCACCAATACTGACGTCTCATGTCTTGGTACATTTTGTCCCCACCGGGATGTACCACGAACCGTGAGCCGTGCGACTCTGCCATCACCTCGTGTCACAGTTCCTCCCCTTTCGGAACTACCAGTCTACCATTGAAGCGTAATCCCCCGTATGAGCTAACGGTATAGGACTCGGCTCCCTCTGCTAATAATCGAACTATCTGCTCCTGACAGAACTAGTCATCTGCTTGTGACTTTACCACTCTCGTGACAATCTGCAGTGTAACAGTCATCACCGACATGAATGATCGGGCCACTGCATCCTGGTGTCCCAACTCTTTCCACTTAGCCTTCCACACCCCTGCCACCTCATCCACTGGCCTATGGCTCAACGCGTCTCCTACCACGTTAGCCTTACCCGGGTGATATTGGATATCAAACTGATAGTCCTTCATAAACTCAAGCCACCTTCGCTGCCGCATATTCAAATCCTTCTGCGTGAATAGGTACTGTAGGGACTTGTGGTCCATGAACAATCGAAACTTCTCCCCCAAAAGATAATGTCTCCAAATTCGATGGGCAAATACCACTGCCGCTAATTCCAAGTCATGAGTGGGGTAATTCTTCTCGTGAGGCTTTAGCTTACGGGAAGCATAAGCTATGGCCTGACTCTCCTGCTGCAATACACCTCCAAGTCCTTGCAAGGACGCATCGGTGTAGACTAGATACTCAACTCCCGGTCTCGGCAATGCTAACACAGGTGCTGAGGTCAACTTGTCCTTCAACTCATCAAATGCTAGCTGACAGGCATCACTCCAAATGAACGACACACCTTTACGAGTCAGATGTGTCAAAGGACCTGCTATCTTCGAAAATCCCCGAATAAACCTCCTGTAGTATCCTGCTAGTCCCAAGCAACTACGGATCTCCGTTGGTGTCGTGGGTTATCCCCACTCCCTCATCGCGGATACCTTCCCCGGATCAACGGATATCCCCTGGTCGGAAATAATGTGCCCCAAAAACTGAACCTCCTTCAGCCAAAACCCGCACTTCTCATATTTTGTATACAGCTCGTTCTGACGTATTGTCTGCAAAACCTGCCTCAAATGCTCTGCGTGCTCCTCCTCTGTCTGGGAGTAAACCAGAATATCATTAATGAAGACAATGACGAACTGATCAAGGAACTCTCTGAACACCCTATTCATCAAGTCCATAAACACGGCAGGAGCATTGGTTAAACCAAAAGGCATAACCCGAAACTCGTAGGAACCATATCTCGTTAAGAACGCAGTCTTCGAGATGTCCTCTTCCCTGATACGCAACTGATGGTACCCTAATCGCAAATCAATCTTTGAGAAGAAAGAAGCTCCTCTCAACTGGTCGAATAATTCATCGATTCGGGGCAACGGATACTTATTCCGTATCGTGACTTTATTCAACTCTCGGTAATCCACACACAACCTCAACGATCCATCCCTCTTCTTCACGAATAACACAGGGGCACCCCACGGCAAAGTACTCCTCCGTATAAACCCCTGACCTAATAACTGTTCAATCTGATCCCGTAACTCTCTCATCTCAGCTGGAGCCATACGGTAAGGTGCGCGGGCAATAGGCCGAGTGCCCGGTGTCAAGTCGATCACAAAGTCTATCTCTCTACTCGGAGGTAATCCAGGTATATCCTGAAATACGTCGGCAAACTCTCGAACAACCGGAATCGAATCAAGTGGTATCACCACTTCCTTAGAGGTCTCCTCCTCTATATAGTACAAATGAGTGGACGATCCTCCCTCAGGATGAGGCATCGCCACTAAAAACATCTCCTGCCCGGGAATGGAAAAGATAATACATCTACTAAAATAATCAATCATGGCTCAGTACGCAACAAGTCAATCCATACCAATAATGGCATCATACTCGGTCATATCTAATACTAACATATCCGCGGGTAAAGTAAACCTCCCGATCTCTATACCCACGCCTCTACATACACGTGAAATCACGGAACCCCTACTCAACGACGAATCTAAACAAGTAACCGTACTCTCGGCGGTGTCTAACAGCCCAATGGCACGTGCAAATCCCATAGCAATAAAACTGTGTGTAGCCCCCGTGTCAAACAAAATACGCCCCATAGTCCCCTGAATAGAGAACATACCCTCAATGGCTAGTGGATACTGTGGGGCTGCGGCCTGCTGAAGCTGATATACTCTCCCATATTGAAGCTGCCCCTGCTGAACTGGGACCGCTGGGATGGGTGGTAATGCTGCCATTTATGGTGGCGCCGGGAGGGCGGCGGGAAACATAGGTCTCTGCGGCTCCTGTCGAGCACCTTGTTGCTGCTACTGCGGGGACCTGCCCCTATCCCGACAGTCCTGGCGTTTATGGTCAGTCTTGCCACAAACGTAACACTTCCCCGGGAAGTTCCCCCTCTCTTTCCCTGCTGCCCCCGACCCTAGTGGCCGTTACCATTCCTCCCCTGGCCCTGCTGGCCCTGTGGAAACTGCTGTTGACCATTCTGACCCTGCTGGTTCTGATGGCCGTTCGGACCCTGATGACCCTGTCGGAAACCTCCCTGTAAGTGTCTGAAATTCCCTGATCTGAACCTCTTATGATCCCCCTACTGGGAACCCTGATCACCCTATCTCTGCCCCTGAACAGAATGTGCCCCACTGGCACCATTTCCCCCAGTCCTGCCCTGATGGCTGGACTCTCCTGACCTCTTGCCTTCAGCCATGTGAAAGCGATGATCCTGGCAGTGTAACAGTGCAGCGTTAACCACATCAGAGTAAGTGGCCAACGATAGGTTCCCCAACAAATGCTGACGGATCCTCCAAGTCAACCCATCTGTAAATTTCTATATCTTCTTCTCTTCTGTCGGTATCTCATTCGGGACGATATTCAACAGATTTATGAATTCGGCCTCATACTCGGCCACAGTCTTACCTTCCAGTCTGAGATTCATCAACTTTCTCCTCATTTCCGTGTGAACAGCTGACGAAAAATACTTGCGGTCAAACCGCACCCAAAACTCCTGTATAGTGAGAGTATCTATCTCCTCCACGGTGGTAATAGACTCCCACGACTGCAGTGCAGACCCCACTAGCTTAAAGGTAGCTAGTATCTGCTTCTGGACATCGGTGCACTCATACATCCTCAGGTGCCGTTGAATGTCTTTCCTCCAATGACTCGAAACCACAACATCAGAGCTACCTACGAACTCCGGAGGGTGTGCTTTCTGAAAAGCATCACGAACACATTCCCAAGCAGACGAGAATGCATGTGCCTGAACTGGCACGGCTACTGGCGCCTGAGGTGGTGCCTGATGAACCACGGCTAGTGCGGCATTTACCGCTTGGGCTACAATGGCTGCAACCTCGGCGGCATTCATCGTGCCCTGAACTGGTGCGGGCTGTGGTTCTGGCGTTGCATCCTTGGGAACCCGTTGTGCACGTCGTGGAGGCATCTAAAACAAGAATAAAGTTTATAAGTTCACAGTTATAAACTTGAAATAGCTGAAGAACGTAACATATACAAAAGAATACAACAGTCCTAAAATGTAGGGCTCTACATCAAAGAAAGCTCAGCGGAAACATAATAAGCCGTACAGATCCTAAAGGACACTAGAACCTGATGCTCTAATACCACCTGTGACACCCAGACTAATTAAATACCGGGTAGCTACTCCTTTATTAAATTAAATCAAAATGCCAAGTTGGCTCAGTTAATAGCATCACTGTCGAAAATATGTTTATAATTACTAACCACCTAGTATTTAAAAGTAAGATGCCGAATTTTAAATTAAGTCTGATTAACATACAGTAAAAGGATAATGAAAGCATAACAACCATTCACCATAACGAAGCAATAGAATAACCAACAACATAATAATAAGTCCGGAGGAAAACTCCTCACAACAATCCCACAACTGAAATAAGTAAAACAATGTATCCTGAATTAATTACATGCCAAAAGTCTGAAAATCTGAAATAGGAAATGTTTCTAATAGAAATGGCCGACATGCCCTACAACTGATGAAATCTGAATAGAGTCAAGATAGATGAAGCGTCTACTAGCAAAGTCCTGTAACATCCAAAAATAGCTACAGCTCGTCACCTGAATGAAAATGCTATGCATGGTGTCCTTGTGGCTGGGCACCTAAAATGGTTTTTACAAAAATAGATTTGAAAGCAAACGGGTCAGAGCCCGAAAGTGGAGAGTATTTTAAAATAGCAAGTGCTTTAATGACATTAAAAAATTAATGCAAAATACATGTTAGGACGTGCACTCACATGAAATACTCACCTCTCGACTAAATTTGTGCACTCCTAACGTACCGTACCCATCTAAGTAACATACATATCTAACCAAACCGTAATAAGTTCTACCCCTTACTACTCGATTCTTATTATGCATTCTAGCGTTATCAACTAAATAGAGGGCTTTACTTAAAATCGGATTCTCGATTATTAGCAATACAATCCATTACAAGTTATCCCTTTATAGTTACTCAAAGCGTTTCTATATTTATACTCACAATACCAACATGAAAGTTCTCATTAATTTAAGTGTATATTAGTCACGCCATAAATATACAATACAAGCACCCGAGACTAAGCTGCGGTGCACACATACTCTGCTATCCATCCCGGTACATCACGTACATAAGGATCACGCATTCCTAATCTCTCAGGAATCGTTCTCAGATAATAGCAAATCACAAACAATGGAGGCCAACACAGTCACATCACATGGGTCACGCACATACCTACGCTCCCACGATCAGGAGACTTATTAACATCCCAATAAGTCCTTCTCTGACCTATGTTCTCGAGATACCAATCTAAATCCCCCCGTAGGCACACAAAGATTAGATGGCCCTAAGCGAACGCAAACCTCCCGTGATAGCAAGTACGGTAGGTATGTCATACACATAAAATCATATACATATACTAAGTATGTACACATCTTAGTAATCACCATAATTTATTTATGGTACACTTCTCATTCTCGTACCGACTTATAATGTTACATAATTCACATGTTCCCGGTTAATTCAATTATTTAAGCCGACAATAATTCTCGCATCGTATTAGTCACTCACGTCCTATTCCACAATTTCCAATCAATTCAAATCACACTTCTATGTTTTACTCCTCAAGGTATCCCAAATAACCCAACTATATCAATTTATCATCAAGGGAATGTTATATCAACAATTAAATAAGGTTACGGGACACGCGAAATCAAAACAGGCCAAAAAGGCCTAAACTGTCAGCTCGTTAGAAGTCTCGTTCAAACGAGGCTGGTTCGAACGAGAGTTCGTTCGAACGAACTGGGCATCTGACGAGATCTCGTTCGAACGAAAGGCATCGAACGAACATCCCTGTCGTTAGAAGGCAAACTGTTAACTCGTTAGAAGCTCGTTCGAACGACCTGGGCAGGTCTTCTAACGAGGTGACAGGTTGAGCCCAGAAAATTCCTATTACGTTTTCCCAACTTTTCTTCACCCCTAATCTATTCTAAATGGCATTCCAACAAGGTTTCAAGGTTTCTAATCATCCCTAAACATATTAAATTCGTATAACAACATTTATATGGGGTCTAATCATCCCAAACCACATCTAAGTCCTCAATATAACCAATTTTCCCCAATTTTCAAGAACATGAACCCTAGAAATTTAAAGTCTTCCATAGTTGTAGTTAAATCCGTATTTGCAATATAAAAAGTAGTAATTCTCTTAGTTCAATCATCCAATACCAATTCTACATGCAATCCTACATTAAAATATGAATTTATAACTTCCAATTTCATGGATTTTTATAAATCTCCCAAAAACAATACAATTATATGAATTTCCTACACATGTAAGAAGCATTCTTTGCAAAAATGAAATTAAACCACTTGACTCTAATCTTTCTCTGAATTTGGTGTTGGATGGATGAAGGATGATTTGTTCTCTCTCTCTCTCTCTCTGCAGAATTTTCCTTTCTTTCTCTCTCTACCAGCTTTTCTCCAAGGATGACAATGGTGGTTAAGGTTGCCCTAGGAAGCTCTTTCAAAACTCATTCCAATAACCCCCGTAGCCCATTAAGTCATAAGGTGTAGTTAGTGGGTTTAGTTGGTAAAGTCCAAATCATATTTTTAATTCCTAATTTTCGTGGGTTTTAATTCCCAAAATTCCCAAACTACCCTTTTTCGTTACCGGTATGGCCTAAAAATGCCACGGGACCCAAACTAAACCCCCGACTAGTATTTTCTGACTAATTCGACCCTTACGGACGCGTTGGCGCACTCAAAACGACCATAGAGTTAATAGAAATAAAATTTAATTTTTAATTAAAAATCATTATATTCCTGACGCGACTGTCACACGCGTCCCAACAAAATTTTCAAATTGCCGTATTTCAATTCTCACGACAAATTTCATGATTCAATATTCATATATAGCCATATATACTCATTAAAATGAAATACCAACTCGCATATCGCTAGTATTTTTATCCGGATTAATTACCAATTAATACACATTTAATTCAATTAATCCCCTAAATAAATATCATAAAAATACGGGGTATTACATACTTCCCCCCTAATAACATAATTTCGTCCCGAAATTCGGAACTAGAAAGTACCTGGTAAGAACAACTCTGGATAACGTTCGCGCATCTCATCCTCGCGCTCCCATGTGGACTCCTTGACATTTATGACGTCGCCACTGAACACGCACTAACGGAACTATCTTTGACCGCATTTTCTGCTCACTCCGATCCAAAATAGCACTCGGCCCCTCCTCGTAGGAGCTATCAGGCTGGAGATCGATGTCCTCCAAAGCAATGTGAGAATGAGCCAAGTCGTCTCTAAGATATTTCCTTAGCGAGGAAATATGAAACACATCATGAATCCGATGCAAATTCTCCGGTAACCCAAGTCTATATGCAACAGACCCAATCCGCTCGATGATAGGGAATGGCCCCACGTATCTCGGTGCCAACTTCCCCTTCTTCCCAAATCGCATAATCCCCTTCATAGGAGATACTCTGAGTAAAACCTAGTCCACCACTTGGAACTCCCTAAAGAACCTCTTTGCATCAGCATAGCTCTTCTGGCGATCTTGAGCTACCCGAATGCGACTCCGTATCAATTCTATCCTTGCCGAAGTATCCTGAATCAATTTCGGCCCAAGTAGTTTGTTGTCCCCCACCTCCAACCATCATGCTGGGGAACGACAAGGTCTACCGTACAACGCCTCAAAATGAGCCATACCATTAGTGAACTGGTAGGAGTTGTTGTAGGCAAACTCCACCAGTGGAAGATACTGCTCCCATCCACCCTCGAAATCAATAATGCACATACGCAACATGTCCTCCAATATCTAATTAGTACGCTCGGTTTGCCCATCGGTCTGCGGATGATAAGCCGTACTCAACCGCAATTCCGTGCCCATGGCCTCCTAAAAACTTTCCCAAAACCGTGAAACAAATATCTTGTCTCGGTCAGACACGATATTTAGGGGCACACCGTGAAGTCTCACTATCTCTGCAATAAAGAGCTGGGCATACTGTCCCGTAGTGTAGTCTGTCCTTACGGGTAAAAAATGAGCGACTTTGGTCAACCTGTCCACAATTACCCAAATGGAGTCGTGACCTCTCTGTGACGTAGGCAACCCCGTGATAAAGTCCATCGATATGCTATCCCACATCCACATCGGGACCTCAAATGGATGTAGAAGTCCTGCCAGTCTCTGATGATCCACTTTTACCAGCTGACAAGTGGCGCATTTAGAAACAAACACGACAATATCTCTCTTCATCCCGCTCCACCAATACTGACGTCTCATGTCTTGGTACATTTTGTCCCCACCGGGATGTACCGCGAACCATGAGCCGTGCGACTCTGCCATCACCTCATGTCGCAGTTCCGCCCCTTCCGGAACTACCAGTCTGCCATTGAAGCATAATCCCCCGTATGAGCTAACGGTATAGGACTCGGCTCCCTCTGCTAATAATCGAACTATCTGCTCCTGACAGAATGAGTCATCTGCTTGTGCCTTTACCACTCTCGTGACAATCTGCGGTGTAACAGTCATCACCGACATGAATGATCGAGCCACTGCATCCTGGTGTCCCAACTCTTTCCACTTAGCCTTCCACACCCCTACCACCTCATCCACTGGCCTACGGCTCAACGCGTCTGCTACCACGTTAGCCTTACCCGGGTGATATTGGATATGAAACTGATAGTCCTTCACAAACTCAAGCCACCTTCGCTGCCGCATATTCAACTCCTTCTGCGTGAATAGGTACTGTAGGGACTTGTGGTCCGTGAATAATCGAAACTTCTCACCCAAAAGATAGTGTCTCCAAATCCGATGGGCAAATACCACTGCCGCTAATTCCAAGTCATGAGTGGGGTAATTCTTCTCGTGAGGCTTTAGCTTACGGAAAGCATAAGCTATGGCCCGACTCTCCTGCTGCAATACACCTCCATGTCCTTGCAAGGACGCATCGGTGTAGACTAGATACTCAACTCCCGATCTCGGCAATGCTAACACAGGTGCTGAGGTCAACTTGTCCTTCAACTCATCAAATGCCAGCTGACAGGCATCACTCCAAATGAACGACACACCTTTACGAGATCTCGTTCGAACGAAAGGCATCGAACGAACATCCCTCTCGTTAGAAGGCAAACTGTCAAATCGTTAGAAGCTCGTTCGAATGAGCTCGTTCGAACGACCTGGGCAGGTCTTCTAACGAGGTGACAGGTTGAGCCCAGAAAATTCCTATTACGTTTTTCCAACTTTTCTTCACCCCTAATCTCATCTAAATGGCATTCCAACAAGGTTTCAAGGTTTCTAATCATCCCTAAACATATTAAATTCGTATTAAAACATTTATATGGGGTCTAATAATCCCAAACCACATCTAAGTCCTCAATATAACCAATTTCCACCAATTTTCAAGAACATGAACCCTAGAAATTTAAAGTCTTCCATAGTTATAGTTAAATCCGTATCTGTAATATAAAAAGTAGTAATTCTCTTAGTTCAATCATCCAATACCAATTCTACATGCAATCCTACATTAAAATCTGAATTTATAACTTCCAATTTCATGGATTTTTATAAATCTCCCAAAAACAATACAATTATATGAATTTCCTACACATGGAAGAAGCATTCTTTGCAAAAACGAAATTAAATCACTTGCCTCTAATCTTTCTCTGAATTTGGTGTTGGATTGATGAAGGTTGATTTGTTCTCTCTCTCTCTGCAGAATTTTCCTTTCTTTCTCTCTCTACCAGCTTTTCTCCAAGGATGACAATGGTGGTAAAGGTTGCCCTAGGAATCTCTTTCAAAACTCATTCCAATAACCCCCGTAGCCCATTAAGTCATAAGGTGTAGTTAGTGGGTTTAGTGGGTAAAGTCCAAATCAGATTTTTAATTCCTAATTTTCGAGGGTTTTAATTCCCAAAATCCCAAAATTACCAAACTACCCTTTTTCATTACCGGTATGGCCTAAAAATTCCCTGGGACCCAAACTAAACCCCCGGCTAGTGTTTTTTGACTATTTCGACCCTTTCGGACGCGTTGGAGCACTCAAAACGACCATACGGTTTATAGAAATAATATTTACTTTTTAATTAAAAATAATTATATTCCTGACGCGACTGTCACACGCATCCCAACAAAATTTTCAAATTGCCGTATTTCAATTCTCACGATAAATTTCATGATTCAATATTCATATATAGCCATATATACTCATTAAAATCAAATACCAACTCGCATCTCGCTAGTATTTTTATCCGGATTAATTACCAATTAATACACATTTAATTCAATTAATCCTCTAAATAAATATCATAAAAATACGGGGTATTACAGATAATTGTTGAACAAAATAGGAAAATAGCGTTTTTCATGAAAATAGGATGATTTGATCCAAGAAAAGTCTAATTGATGATGATTTAAGAGTTATGAAATGTTAAGAATCATGTAATTAGGTAGTATAATGACCCAATATGTTTACTTTAGGATTTAACATCTTGTAAAGAAGATTTGGGGAAAAATTGGGACTGAAAACGAAGGAAACCCGTTGCATGCACCTGCTTGATCGATCGATCGACATTCATAGGTCGATCGATCGACACCCAAGGTCGATCGATCGATCTCCCCAGAAACTGTGACTTTTTCGCCTTTATCATTTTAAGTGTTTTCGGTCATCGAACGTTGTAGTTGGGGATTATGTGAATACATTAGGACCTTAGGGAGACCAGTAGGGGTATATTTGATGCCCGAAACATATTAGAATTTGGTTGGAATGTAGTATTAAATTTACGAGTGTCCGACGAGTAATTTCCTATTTTATGATACGAGAACATAATTTAAATTCTTAGGAGTGATAAGTTTAGATTTGGGACATAAATAAGGACCCCGGAGTACTGAATTGATATGTGGGATGCGTATGAGGCTTTGTAACCTCTTCAGTTACGTTTTAAGTACTCGAAACTATACGATGTGAGATTTATCGACGAAATATATTATATATAATCCAGAATAATAGTCATGTACGAATTGGTCTCATGGTATAGGGTTGAGAATATACCTTTAATAATATAACAGTTATCTAATTTGTGTGAATGCTTAGTATATGGACTATTATGTGTGTGACATACCTACCATACTTGCTATCACGGGAGGTCGACTTTCGAAATAGGACCGTCTGATCTTTGTGTACCTATTGGGGGGATTTAAATTGGTACCTTAAGGACATAGGGATCTAAATGACTTATTTATGAGTTGATAATTCGGCTGACCATAGGAGCCGAGGTATGTGCATGACCCATGGGTATGTCAACTATGTATGCTGATTAGGCATAAATTCTTCACATTTATCCCCTTAATTTCGATGTTTTTATGATCCCTTGCGGTGTAAATAGCTTGGATTTGTCTCATATTTATGCTACTAATCCTTTTTGGCAATTATTTCGTATTTTGTTTATTTCTTATGTGTTTTACAGATATTTCATGCAAGTTAGTGCCAAAGAGAACTCAAAACAATGAAAGAAAACCAAGAAACGGGGAGTTAAAGGCATTTTTGTAATTTTTCAGCCCTAGTCCGGAGGTGGGGCCAACTGAAAAGTTGAAGATCTTTCAATTACAAAAACACTGGAAAAAACGGTACCTCAATCCGAGCTACGGTGACGAAGTTATGCCCATTTGAAGTTAAAGAAAGAAATCCAAGAAAAAGCTGTTAAAAACAAAACCGCACCGAAGCTGAGAAAAAGAACCGGTTCGCCCATTTGTCACGCACCAGATCCGTTACAAAATTAGTCACGCTTTCTAAGTGTGGCAAATTGCCAGATATGGGATTTTTATTTTGTGATTATCTTTTTGCCAAAAGAGTTTTATATTTTGAAGACTCTTCTAAACGACCTCTAGCCTATATATTTAGTCACTAGGACTCCTTTAATTAAGATTTCATTGATGTAAAAGCTCTATAACAAGTAGGAACATCTAGGAGAAAGATTCACATATTTTTCACCATTAATTCAAGAGCTTTTCCGATTTTTCTTCAATCTTTGATTTCTTCTTGCATGTTCTTGTTCTTCAATCTTGGTAACTTTTATTTCCAGCACTTTTATTATTATTTCTCATGTTAGGCTAGGTTTTTAAAGGTTGGGATGCATGAACCCAACCCGTTGTGGTAGTTGGATGTCTATAAAATTAATCCACTAAACTTAAGAATTTATTACGACCGTATTGCGTGGAAATGCGACAATTGTAGATCTTTGGATCTCGTTTGCTTTCGGGTAACCGGGATGCTTCAGAATGCAATTCGAGTGTCACTGTCGCAATACTGATTTACTCGTCCTCTGATTATGTATGGTGCGGGCTTGAACCTCATATACGTAATGCTTGGGAGTACTAAATTCTGGATCTATTAATCACTTAAATTTACGATTAGTTTTATACCATCAATAATCTAGGGTTGGGGGATTGTGTCTGTACCGTAATTGTCCAATTAGTTTTAGTTAACTTCTTTATTTTTCCCTTTTTCCTTTCTCACTCAATCATAATATTTTACACTTTATTTTTTGAAGTAATAAATCAATTAAAATCTATCAAACATTCCCTGTGGATTCGATACCTAGACTCTCCACTATACTCCAAAATAGTGTAGTTAAAGTTTAATTTTTTTTGTATTGTGGTCGGAAGCCGATAACAATGATTTACGTATTTACACGGACGCTCGATTTCCAACACGATAAAAATGGCGCCATTGTCGAGGAGTGTTTTGTTATAGATTATAATTGATTTACTATTTCATAAGATATTTTCTTTTTTTTTTTGTTTTAACCTTTTTGGAGGATTGCACTATTGAGCGCCAAGAAACGTTGAATCCTCAATCGTACACCTCCTTATGTGGATTGTCCATGTAAAAATCATTTGGTAATCACGTCTTTTCATAGTGAGTTCGGTAATTATAATGGTTTATATGGGAATAGTTCTCAAACTTTTTATTTTCAAGAATTCGTGCCTCGAGCTATTACCATTGGTGAGGGCCTTCGAATTCTTAAGAACGAAAGGGTTGAGAATATATATCGGGAAGAAAATAGTTTTCGAGCTTTTTATTTTTCAAAACCTCGTCCTCGACCTATTACCATTGGTGAGGCCTATCTATGTATTGAGTATGAAGGGACTGAAAACAAATATCGGGAAAAAAATCGTTTTTGGGAGCAAGATTTGGATGCATTATTCGAAACTAATGACGAAATTTCTCCTAAGGTTATAGAGCCAAGGAATCCTACTTTGGAAGAAAGAATGTTTTTTATAATCAAACAAATACTCAATTTTCTTTCCACCCAAAGCATGATGAATATCGATATTGGTTTTACTAAGGAAATTCTCGCACTTTGCGATGAGATGCGTTATGATTGGAAAAACAAAGAGGAGGTTGAGACTTGTGTATCACCTCAAATTTTTGAAGAACATCTCATTGAAAGTGAGTCTTTTCCCCTTGAAATTCAATCTCCAAGTGATGATGAATCACTTGAGATTGAGGTTATCTCATCACCATTCCTGTTCCCCATTATTGAACCATTAGAAGTACCGCTAGATTCATATGAGTCGGTTGAAAATTCTGAAACATTTACACCTCTTACCGATAAAGACACTTTGCTAGAATTGTTTTCTAATATGGACTCTTCCTTTTTGTGTGCCCCTCTCCCCATACTACTTGAAAAATATTTGGGAGGTGATTATATTTTTCTTGGATCTCAATTGTACTTGTCCCACCTAGCATCCAAACCACCCATCGTCCCGCTAAATTTTTTAATTGGTGATGGTTCATTTTTTCCATCTCACACATGCCTTTCGTTATTCAAACAGAATCCTTATATTCCGGGAGGCATGAATCCTAGTGAGGGTACACCATTAATCCCTCAAAGTCTTATTGTATTTTGGATGGACCCTCAAATTTTTTGACTTCTAGTGTATAACTTATTAGAATTGGAAAATCGTAGGTTGTACAATAGTTAGCTTATTTTTTTTTAGTTTAGAGTTTTTGTTATTCTTTTTGCTATGCTTGGTTCTAACATTTTTTGTAGATTCAATGGACTCGTACTTTTCGGGGATCACTCCATTTTGGGTAATATCTTTCTTTTCCTCACTTTATGTTGTGTTCTTGATTCGCATTGAGGATAATGCAACACTTAAGTTAGGGGGTGTGGGATATTCTTCCCGTTTATTGTTTAGATTCATTGATTCGATCACACGTTCTTTCCAAGTGTGTATGTTTTAGAAAATTAAAAAAAATTGAAAAAAAGTTTGAAAAAGCAAAAAATATTTTTCTTCAAAATAAATAAAAATTAGAATTTAAAAGCTTAAAAAATGTCACATTTTTTCTGTCTCAAGTTGTAAAAATCCAATGCACAAAGCCAAATTTGACCAAAGATGGAAATTAAAAGACAATTGACGACTTAACGAATAAGTGTGGCGATTAATCAACCCGGTGAGATTTCGAGCCTTTCGATTTTTTTTGATTTTTTAAATCAATCCAAGTTAATGATTAACTCAAAGTTCATTTCAGCATTTTAAAAAGTCGTTGATGATCTCTATTTTATTGTTTTGATCGGTTATGGAAATTGAATGTTGCCTCGAAAAGCGCACTACAAATCTCTAAACTTAATTCATCTCAAAATGCATATGGTAAATTAATAAGTAATTCGGACAATGAAGTAGGCCATCATTTGTCACCCAAAAATATTAGCCATAAAAGATGTGAAAAATTATCCCTTTGATAACCCAATTGAGTTGAATAAAATTTATCATTTTCGTTTGGTACCTCGAAAAACCCAAGTAACCCGAAATTACGAAAATGGAATATTCATTAAAGTTCGAAAATTGCATACTAAGGGGCAAGAAAAAGAATAGAAATGCTCAACAAAAATAGCAGGAAAAGAAAAGAAGTGAAAAACAGAAAAAATAGAGAAAAGGAACAGAAAATGAGCAAAAGCCCGAAAAAGCACTAAGGGACATCATAAGAAAAATTTTCCAATTTCGAAATTCTTAACGTTTTTCATTTTTACCCAATACACCTTTTAACCCGAAAAAGTCTTAACCGAGTCCGAATTGATAAATTAATTATCGCGTGGAGAGCTAAGACACCAAAAGATAATAAAAGAGATTAAATGTGTGAAAAAGGCAATGTTCCCGTTTCCTAATGATCGTATTCCGATGATGAGATCTATTCACCATATATTTTCGTCTTTCAATTTGTGTGTGTTACTTTGCATCCATTATGTTTACTCTTTATATCTCGCACACCGAGAGAATAGCCACATTCCGAGAGATTCGTTTGAGACAGCATCTCGTGAGCATTTTAATCAAAACGAATTTTTGAAAAGTAACGTTATGATTAATCGGTGGAAGTTAGCGGTTCGATTTTTGGCTTCGCGCGCACACACACACACACACGCTATGACTTGAGACTTGTAACTATGACTTTAAGGTGACTGTTTTTGGGGAGTTTAAATTTTATAATTTTTAAGTATTTTGATATTTCTTTGAGTCAATAACGAATTTTGTGGGTATATTCACTACAAACCCTCACGAGACACCACTCGTCCTACTAGGGTAACCTAGGGGTTTAAAGGCTTGTTGCATATGCTAAATGAAACCGCTTGCCCGCGAAAGAGGTATTTTATCCCAATAAAGTTTTTGAAGGGTCTTTAAATCATACTCTCGTTCTTTTACATTGCTCAGGACGCGCAAAGTTCTAAGTTAGGGGGGTTGTATTAGGCATAAATTCTTCACATTTATCCCTTTAATTTCGGTATTTTTATGATCTCGTGTGGTGTAAATAGCTTGAATTTGTCTCATATTTATGCTACTAACCCTTTTTGGCAATTATTTCGTATTTTGTGTATCTCTTATGTGTTTTATAGATAAATCATGCAAGTTAGTGCCAAAGAGAACTCAAAAGAGTGCGAGAAAACCAATAAATGGGGAGTTAAAGGGCATTTTTATAATTTTGTAGCCTTAGTTCGGAGGTGGGGCCAACTGTAAAGTTTAAGAGCTTTCAATTACAAGAACATTGGAAAAAATGGAACCTCAATCCGAGCTACGGTGAAGAAGTTATGCCTAAGAGATCCAAGAAAAAGCTGTTAAAAACGGAACCGCACCGAAGCTGAGAAAAAGAACCGGTTCGCCCATTTGTCACTCACCAGATCCGTTACAAAATTAGTCACGCTTTCTAAGTGTGGCAAATTGCCAGATACGGGATTTTTATTTTGTGCTTATCTTTTAGGCAAAAGAGTTTTATGTTTTGGCGACTCTTCTAAACGACCTCTAGCCTATATATTGAGTCACTAGGACTCTTTTTATTAAGATTTCATTGATGTAAAAGCTCCATCACAAGTAGAAACATCTAGGAGAAAGATTCACAAATTTTGCACCATTAACTCAAGAGCTTTTTCGGTTTTTCTTCAATATTTGATTTCTTCTTACATGTTCTTGTTCTTCAATCTTGGTAACTTTTATTTCCAGCACTTTTATTATTACTTCTCATGTTAGGCTAGGTTTTTAAAGGTTGGGATGCATGAACCCAACCCGATGTGGTAGCTGCATTTGTATAAAATTAAACCTCTAAACTTAAGGATTTATTACGATCGTATTGCATAGAAATGCGACAATTGTAGATCTTTGAATCTCGTTTGCTTCCGGCTAACCGGGATGCTTCAGAATGCAATTCGAGTGTCACTATCGCAATACCGATTTACTCGTCCTCTGATTAAGTATGGTGCGGGCTTGAACCTTATATACGTAATGCTTGGGAGTACTAAATTCTGGGTCTAATTAATCACTTAAATTTACGATTAGTTCTATACCATCAATAATCAAGGGTTAGGGGATTGTGTCTCTACCTTAATTGTCCAATTAGTTTTAGTTAACTTCTTTATTTTTCCCTTTTTTCTTTCTCACTCAATCATAATCTTTTACACTTTATTTTTTGAAGTAATAAATCAATTAAAATCTATCAAACATTCCCCGTGGATTTGATACCCAGACTTGCCACTATACTCCGCAAGAGTGTAGTTAAAGTTTAGTTTTTTTTTGTATTGTGGTCGGAAGCCGATAACAACGATTAGCGTATTTACACGGACGCTCGATTTCCAACACGATTATCCACCTCCAATATGTGTGATATTGTTTGTTGCAATGGTTCCTGAGCGATTCGGAACACGTAGTCCTTATGTACATGATGTACCAAATTCTATAGCAAAGTATGTGTGCACCGCAACTTAGCCTAGGGTTACCCTATTTGTATAATTGTGCTGAGAATAATGTACTTGTGTTTCTTTCTAACTCTTTGTTGAAGTGGGAGTATGAATAATTGAGACATTTTGAATTGGATTTAAAATGATAATTTACGATCGTTATTGTGATAAATTAATTTGATCAATGAAAATGTGAGATACATGCAGGTTATATTAGAATTATATGAATAAAAACCTATATTATAATGTGAGGACATGAAGTGGTACGTACTAGTTAGTTAACGACATAACTAGGACGAGTTAAGGATATACATTAGGCGTGCACATTAGTTGAGGGGTGAGGAACTCATGTGAGAGAACGTAACTAACATGTATATAATATTCACTATTGAATGCAATTAAACACTTGTTATATTTTTAAACTTTTTTCACCTCGGTCTCTGACTCGTTTCCTTTCAAATCTATTTTTCTTATAAAACCTTTTTAGGTGCCCAGCCACAGGGACGCCAAGCATAGGAGTTCCATTACATTGACGTGTTGTAGCTGTTGTAGAAGTTACAAGATCTCAGTATTAGACACCTCCACATTCTGCATTTGATTCTGTTCAGGGTCATTCATCAGTTAGGGCATGTCTCCCATTTCCAGTTAGAGATAGCATTCTCAGACTTTCAGTTTCATTTCAGTTTTGGACTTATTTATTTATTCAGACTTTGTATTGGGATTTATTCAGTGTTTGGATTATTCAGGGGAGTATTACTCCAGACTCATTTTATTATTCCATTATTATTATATTGTGATTGTGATTGTGATGTGGTATAGTTAGCTTATAATTTAATTGTTTGCATGTTAATTTAACTTAATAAAATTTGGCAACTCACTTTTTAAATATTAGGTGGCTAGTAATTGTTTAAAAATGTTTTCGACAGTGATGTTATGAAATGAACCAAATTGACATTTTGTATTAATTTGAATAAAGGAGTATCTAACTGGTATTTAATTAGTCGGTGTGTCACAAGGTGTACATGGAGGAACAAGATCGGTGTCACGAAAGTGGTGAGTATCACCACAAATACTCTTATGGAAGGTGGATGTTGGTTTCAGGTGAGGATCTAAAAATGTAGATGGAAACTTGAAATGTCTAAAATCAAGATCCAAACCAGGTGGTGGGGAAGAAGGGACAATGGGTGGGTCGGGTGGGACAAAGGGTGGAGGAAGATGATCCAACTCAAGCGTGGGAGACACACACTCCTCATGAGGCACAGAGTGATCCTCAAGGGAACTTGCAGGAGGAAGTGTGTAAATAAACGAGTGAGTGATCAACATCTCCACAAGAGGAGCATCAGTGAATGTAGTGGGTGGGTAAGACATGACACCAAGATCTAATATAGAGGAATCACTAGAAATATCGGGCTCCAAGGGAGCCAAGCATGGTGTAATAGGATCTATATCCGGAGAGGTAGAAACCATCTCGGATTCAATCTCGAGAAAATAGTGAGTACTTGTAGATGGAGCTAACCTATGATAAATTTGTTCCTCGGGAAGCCAAGGGTGAAGCTCGATAGGTGTAGACTCGGCATACTTTTGTATATCACGAGAAAAAGAAGGTGAACCGCAATGATGGGTTCATGTGGACATGGTTGAATTTAATCAGTCTCACTAATGAAAGGTAAGTCAACACAATTGTCGACTTGGGACCCGTACCATGGAATGGTCTCAACATCAAGATTCTCGAGGTGAGAGGGTTGGTCACACTCAAAATCAGTGGCACAAGACAACTCAGCATCGTCACACTTGGGTGTAACAATGGGTGGATCCAGGGTAATGTTCGACTCTCTCGCACACTCAAATTCATTTAAACGTTCTTCAAGCCGTTGGAGAGCTTAATTTTGAAGTTGAGTGGCTTGCTCTTGCTCAAGTATGAACTTTTGCAAGAGGCTTTCGAGAGCGGATGTGGATGGTGGTGGTTGAGTGACGGGTGGTGGGGGTGGTGGAGGTGGACATAATGCGCTACTATCATGACTATATGAAGAACACTCAAATGAAGTGTGTGGAGTGGGGCCAAGTTCATCATACATGAAAGGATCGCCTTTGTGATGGACAAATGGTTGATACTCATGGGGTGCATAGTGAGGGTACTAATTGTGAATGGGTGAACAGGATTGCCATGACGACTGATGGAACGTGTGAGGATCCACAACATCGAATTGAGATTCGTATTGCGTGAAAGCGTGATCAGGCCTCCATGAATAACTAGGGTACTCACACAACTCGAAATTAGATACATCGGGATAGTAGGCCGAGGAGGGTGCCAAAACATTATCATATGGATACACATATTCCATGGTGGTTTCGGATGGATATGGAATGTAAGGTCACTCATGGGACATGTGATTGGCATAATAACAATGGGTGCACGACAAGGTACATGTCTTGACAGCGAGGGTGATGGAATATGAGGTGAGTGCATAGATGGTGCAAGAGTATGTACAGCACTCGTGAGAGAGGTGAAATCACTAAAAATATCATAAATAGATGGCTTGGAATCACTCTCGCACATGTCACGTGTTAATGAAAAATGACCAAAGTAGTCTGGTAAGGGACGTTCTTCGGCCATGTGGAGAAAAATATTTTTTTTAGAGTTTTTTAAATTTTTCAAAAGGAGAGAAAATATTTTTGGATTTTTCTAAATTGAAAGAAAGAAAATATTTTTGGATTTTTGTTTAAAAATAAAGAAAGAAAATATTTTTGGATTTTTCTGAAATGAAAGAAAGAAAGAATATATTTTTGGATTTTTTTTTTATAAAAATGAAAGAATTTTTGGTTTTTGGTTTTTTGGAAGAAAAGGTGAGGAAAAATATGAACTCTTGATTTGGACGAACTAATTAAAAACCGACTACCAAAAAATAAATTGGGCACACACAAGTTAAGGAGAATCCAAACTAGCACATAGCCAATTTTTAACTTCAAAATTTAGTGAAAGGGGTAGTCAAATTTTAATTAAGTCCGTATGCGATAAAAATCATGGAATTTATCTTAGTGATCGCCTTTGGAAAAACATTCTCCTATTGGGCTACCTAGTTGATTAATTTTAAATTTAGTGATGGCTAGGGTAGCACATAATTGGTAAGCGAGTGAGTTGAGTGATGAAATCCCTTCTCGTGAGTGACCGGGTGTAGGCCTTAGTCAATTAATTCACCACACCATTCAAAAATAGATGCGAGAATAAAATCAAGTAATAGCACACAAAGCACACAGAAGAATTGACTCGCTAACAGGAGAGGCACGAGGGTTCAAGAGATGTGCCTCCCACGGTTTTTAGGCCGTGGGGTGCCAAACAATTTGAGTCGACCAGGGGGAGATCATGCCTATCTCAGTCGGCCCCGAGAGTCCTACCGACCCAAGGTAGAGAAGCTTCTAAATCCTCGCTTTTGGACACCCTCTCTCTACCTTGTCTGATTTCCCTATCACGCTTTCTTCGATTATCACAATTTTTAAAATGAAAAATAAAATAAAGGTGTCTCTATGCACCGCAATACAAGCCAAGAATAGAATAATCCTAATACAAGCCTTCTAAAAATATAAAATTGGTACAAAAAATAATAAAGTGGAAAAATAAATAAATGAACTACAAGTTGAAATCCGCTTCGAGCTTCACGATCCCAAGAATGGCAACGACACCATTTGATAAAAAGAACTTTTCGGTATATTTTTTTCGTCGTTGCTTGAAAAGATCCTCTAATCAAAATCCTGGATTACCTACAAAATATAACAATCTAAAGTGTAGAGTGGTAAGTAAGGATGTCAATCCACATCAAGGGGGTAAAGCAAGAGGATGTAAATCCACATCAAGGGGGTAAAGCAAGAGACAAACTCAATTGTAATTCACTTTTATTTTCTTTTTGGGATTTTACTTTTTCAATTTTTTTAAGCTTTTTCAATATTAAAACAATTGGGTGTGGTGAGGTGAAATAACATTAACTAAATCAAAGATTTAAACAATTAACTAAAAAGTGAATAAAAACAATGAACTAAGTCTAATACTAAAATAAGAGAATAAGTGCGAAAGTAAATGTGAGAACAATCATGGAATGGGATTACACCACAAATTTTAGCTATTCTAACTAATTAATTTAATTATTTGAATCCTCCTAAATTAATATCAAAATTACAAAATAACTCTCGTTACAAATGTAATTTTAATAGTAACCTTTTGGAAAATTAAGTTTAACCCCCCACAACTCTAGAAAATAGAACTACACTCCTTTTAATAAATCACCCGCTAGGATCGATCGATTAAAATTTATTTAAATATTAGAAAATAAATTTAGAGTTGAAATTCAAGTAATAATACCCCACTTAAGAAACCACTATCTCTAGTTAGAATCTAAAATGGGTATTACAACTAGAATTTCGATTTTCTCTCGAAAATCATTTACCCTCTCTCGAGGCATAAATTTAAGGGTGAGGGATAAAATTAACATTCAAAGGAAATTTTCAAGTAATCAAACTAATTAATTAAAATAACATCAAATAAGGGTTCCCCCCACCCTTTGAAAGGGCATTTAGCCTAACATGGTATGAAATATGACAAATTAATAATCAAAGGCATAAAATAAATTAGAAGAGAAAAGAACAATCAAACCCAATCTCTTGATGCTTAATTGAAATTCAATCCACGAGTTGAAATTAACATCCTTCAATTTGAATGATCCAAATAAAATTACATAAAAAAATTCACTCAAATCCTCACAATAATTTATTTTTCCCTCACTATCTAAAAAAAAAGTAAAATAAAATAAATTCTAACCTAAAAAAAAACTAAACTAAAATGGTGTTTCTCTCTCTAAAATATTCTCTACAATTTTGTCCCTCTATTTACATAATAAGTCTTCAAATGGGGTCTTCGATCTTCCTGAAATAATAGGCATGGAGCTAAGGGTAAATTGGGTAAGGATTAAATGGACATGAGGGGTGTGAGGATAAGTTGGGATCAAAATAGGAAAATGCGCAAATGTGAATGAGTTGTGTGAGGTCATGTGGGAAGTGGGGTGGTGAGGCTAAAAATAAATCAGATTTGGTTAAAACGGTTTGGGGGTATTTATGGGAAAAGGGTTAAGTCGGTTATATGGCATGTGGGTTTTAATGAGTTTGTTTTATGGTTTTGGCTTGGTTTTGTTAACAGGTGGGAGATCGTGTTGGCTTAAGGAGGTCGCAAATAGGTCTTGGAGTAAGGTGGGTCAATTGGGTTTGTGGATCGTGGCTGGGGCTATAAGGTTGGTGATGTGGGTATCCGGTTTAGAGGGGTTTTGGAAGAGGTTTTCGGGTTGGGGCTAACAAGGTTTAGTTGTCGGCGACAGGTTGAGAGCTGAGCGGGTCGGACGGTGGTGGTCGGGTCTGGGCGAATTCGGCTCCAGGTTAGTGGGGTTTTGAACCGGTCGGAGGCATAAGGGTTTGCGGGATGAAAAAGGGGGCTGAGCGGGGGAGCGCAGGCGGGTCGGGTTGGCGTCGCCAGTGGCTCGGCTCCGTGTTCGAGCTCGCCGGAAGTCTCGGGTTGAGCAGGTGACAGTAAGGGGACGAGTTGATGATTGGGGTTAGGAATTAGTAATGGTCGTGGGTTTTGATGGAGGGTGAGCTGGTGGTGAAGTGATGAAGGTGGATGGTGGGTTATGGAGATAGGAGAAAGAAATGGGTTTGGCGTTTGGGGAAGAAGATGAAGGTGGGGTGTTAGTGTGAGTGAGGGTGTATAGTGTTAGTGTGTGTATGAGTGAGTTAATTTATGTGTATGGGGGTATAGGTTAGTTAGTGTTTGTGTTGTTTGTACACCGAATAAAAATAACACAACCTAACTAATAAAAACAAAAAACTAATAAAATCTAGTAAAATTCTAATCTAAAAATAAAAAGACGACAAATAAAATAAAAAATAAAAATTAAGCTAAACTAAACTAAACAAAAAATAAAAATCTAGTAAACTACTAAGGACTAATCCTAAAAATAAAAGGAAATAAAAATAAACATTAAAAATCTAATAAAACTAAAATTTATGTTATGGTACTTAGTTCTTGAATTTCTCATTCGGGAGTTCTAGAATGATCTTTTCAGTGCTTATCAATTATCTCATCCAGGAGTTCTAGAATTATCTTTGAATAATGGTACGTAGTCCTTGAATTTCATCGATTTTGTATTTCGCACTACATGTTTTAAATTTAAAGTTTTATTAATTAGTGAAATTCTTTGAAAAAGACTAGGTTTTAAACTCATTCGATGCCTGAACTCTTTATAATTTTTTTCTTGAAATTTGTATGTTAGAATCGACTACAAAACCATGAGAAAATAATTTGCCTATGTTCTCTTAAAAAAACGAAATTACTATTTAAAAAAAATGAATTAGCCTAAATCTACTAATCAAAAGTGATATTAGAATTTAAAAATTTAAAAATAATTATTGAACCAAACAAAATATACATGTGTTAGTATGTAATTTGACGATATTAAATATCGAATATTGAGAGGAATTGTTTTTATGTAATTTTTTGAAACATAAAGTAAAATTGTGATCTCCGTAATGGTTACAATAAAATGATAGAGAAATGCTAAAGTTATATTTAACTTAAGTTTCCCTACTACAAACGATTAATATTTTGAGAGTTAAACCATGGTTTTGTCTAGTAAAGTCAATAACATTATTATAAACAAAATCATCATATATTAATGTTTTACCACATTTTTATCAATGGGAAAAAAATAAAAATAAAAATATAGGATAAACTTTTTTTATAGAAATATGTTGACATAATTTTTAGAAATATCTCTATAAGAGATGATTTTAATTACTAATGCAAGATCACACCTATTTAGGTATAAATAAAACTACCAGTAATTTCACAAACACAATACAAGAGTCTCGTTACTTATGGTATACTTTGAATAATTATTTGTTATTTTTTCAGGAGCTACGAAACTATATTACATCACTCAGTGTCGAACACAAACAATGATATCTTTTTTTTTATTCTCACACCAACAATCATATATGTGGAAAAAACCTAGTGGAACCACAATCCAAGTAAGATATTTATGAATGAAAAGTAGCTTTTTTTAGTTGCCAACTCCACTCCAACATTGCTCAACCTCCTAATAAGGTAGCTTCATATGCATGATTGGAAATGTTTTTTCATTACAAATATACCATTGTATAAAGTTAATACCTATAAAGAATATATTGTTGGGGGAAAATAATCAAACATTTTAGAGGTATTATGAAACCTAAGACTCCCCAATCCCCTTTCTTTGCACAATTATAAAAATCCTAAAACCCAACCTCTGGCCATCCTTCTGGCTTTACTCCATCTCGGAGTTCTCGCGCTTGTGCTCACGCACTCGGAGAAGGAGAGAAGGTCTCACCTCCTTTTCTAGGGACTCTTCAGTCATCGTCGATATGGGGTGACATAAAGATATGGAGTCGTCAGCGTATTTGTAACACCCTACTTAATTAAATACCGGGTGATCATTCATTTATTAAATAAAATTAGAATATCCAGTTGGTTCATTCTTAGCATCACTTTCAAAAACATTTACTTCATTAATCACCAAATAAATTAGTTAAGCTAGTGTCAAAAAGTTTTAACCTTTTTATTATTATATGACAACTTCACTCATTAACAACACTCACCATTCTCAAGGATAAATAAATAATGAATAATATATCGTCTAACTGAATGAAATGAAACTGGAATAAACATCCTAGTTAAATAACTCTAAAATGATCCAATCGTAATAATACTAAATTCAACTGAGAACTAAATACTGAAATAAAATGAGTACAATATCTCTCTGACATAAATAACTATTGAGCGAGGGTGACACATGCCTTAATTAAAATGACTAAGCATGAACCTGAGATGATAAGGATGGAGGAGTCTAAATATGAGGACCTACAATTTCCACACTAGCTGCACCACATCAAATGGTCCGACGGTCTAAGCCCGGTGTCCCTGTGGCAGGACACCTAAAATAGTTCCACAAGAGAAAATAGATTTGCAAGAGACGGGTCAGAGCCCAAGTGAAAAATATTTTAAAATATTTTAGCAAGTATTTAAAATGCGATAAAGCAAATATTATATACATGTTAGCTTTTTGAGGTCTCACATGAGATTCTCACCTCTCAACTATTGTGCATGCCTAACGTACCTCTAGGCCATTCTAGTTATCGTTATCATGTCAAACTAGATCCTAGTCATAAACCTTTTAAACTATCACTTGTAGTAATGTCCCATATTTCTCACATAATATATATTATTATATGTTTTCGCATTTACTATCCCGAGTAAGAGGGTTCACAATAAGGTTAAGTATTAACATACTTAAGTTACTTAAGATTTCATTATCTTTCTTATCTACAAATTTCACACGGTAGATAATATAACGGGCATATATTTATATATAATAAAGTAGCTTGGTTTTCATAAATATACACATTTTTAACAGTCAAGATGTGTGCCACCTCGTTACATATTTTAAAAAAATGGATGGTTGGGATCACATCTATTTTCTTTTTACAAACCTACCCCTCGATTATTTGGTTTCCTCCTCTTTTTTACTCATCAAAGTTACCCTTTAATTCAAAAATGAGGGAATTTTCAGAATTCTTTCTCCCTCACATTCGAACACACGCACGCTCTCATCTATCTCCCTCATTCTCTCGCTCTAAACCCCAAACCCACCCCCGTCTACCTCATTCTCTCCCTATCACCCCAAACCCACAAACCCCAGCCTCCGTTGCTTGCCCTCCGCCGTTTCTCGCCCTCTGCCACTTCCTACCCTTCGCCGCTGCATTCTGGTACTCTCCCTTACCCTCTTAAACATGCACACACACACACACACACACCCATCTACCTTCCCGCCTCTGCCTCACACGCACACACACTCATAAACACACTCATACACACACGCAGATCTATTTTATATTTCTGATTTGTGTGTGTGTGTATGTGTATGTGTGTGATTTATGATTTCTCATTTCTGATTTATACATGTTTTGTGATTTCTCATACACAAACACTTATATGTATTTTGTAAACTTGATTGTAAACTTGATTGTATAGATTGATTGTAAACTTAATTGTACAGATTTTAGGGCTTTGTAAACTTGATTCGGTTTTATAAATTTTAGGGATATGCAAATTTTAGGGCTTTGTAAATTTTAGGACTATGGTTGTACAGTTTTTTAGGGCTATGATTGTACACTTATGCATAGTTTGTTTTGAAACCATAGCCCTAATTTTTAGGGCTATGATTTTAGGGCTATGGTTGTACAGATTTTTCGGGCTATGATTTTTGGGCTTTTTAGGAAGTTTTGTTGGATATGGTTACAATGACATTGACGACCTCTTGCAATGGTATGTTTTTAAAACTTCTTTGTTTTTAAATTTCTTTTTGTTTGTAATGTGCAAAACTAAGACGTTTAACTATTTGGAGCATTACAACACTCTATCTCTGTCTTAATATTGTTGCGAATTCAAGTTTCCTTTTCTTTTTAACACAACACTCTATCTTTGGATTAATATTGTTGCGAATTCAAGTTTTCTTTTCTTTTTAATACGAATTTGTATTGGGACTCTTCACATACCTTTGTTACAACATATGTTCTAATATCACGTCTCTTTTTTTTTTTTTATATACAACCATTATTCATTTGGCACTTCTACCCATGTTACTTATACATGTTATATATTCATTTGGTACTTGAACATTATACCTATTATATATTCAACATTGAAGTGTGTTGCATTTTGAAATTGAAATTGATGTGCCCCCTCTTTATCCAACAAACGCAGAAAGTTGAAGTTAAGAAGATGGAAACATTAATGATATACGGTTCTCGATACATTGAAGATGCATTACTTAAACACTTAGGATCTGCAAAGGTTTCCAACGGGTATAAATAGGAACCTCCCACGGATCTTCACCGGATCTGCATCGGTCTTCCAGGTATGAAATCATCATATCTCCACTGGTTTACTTTACTAATCATTTGATTTTTGTTGGTTTTGTTTGATATCTAGACATTATGAGATTTTTTTTCCTTTTTAATATTGCTTTTGTTTGCATTTTCATTTTTGTGGTCAGATTAATTTCTTTTTTGGTTGCACCTGTAAAAGATTTCTGTTGGGTGTTGTCACATTTCTGTTCATGAAAAATGGGTTGTTGTTTAAACTCCATTTAAATATTTCAATCGTTATATAAATCTATGTAATTGACATTTTTTGTAACATTTTTTTGAAAATGACCCCTTTTTTGACTGATTTGATTGGATTTATAATGCGTATTTGTTGGCTTTGTTTGAACATAGTTTTTTACCCTTCTTAATGAAGATCTCCACATTTCAATGTCTGTTTCCACATTCCTAAAATTTTGTTTGGAAAAACTTTAATCTAATAAAGTATCTGCTATAAATTTTTTTAATATATTCTCATTTGGGTTTGTAATATTGCCTTTTTGTTTGAATGATTTAAATTGGTTCTGCAGTGATGAAAACGCTCAGTCCTGAATCCAGGGAGAAGAAAGATAAGGTTTGAATAATTTGAATTTGAAATTTTTAGGGTATAAAATTATATTTTATTTTTCATCAAATCCTGACAAAAGTTGAGTTATCAAAATTCAAAATGTTCATTGATGAAGAGTTTGAGGTATGTACATCTCAACATCACATATTATTCAGGGAAGATTTAACGATCTAAACCCTTATCTTTATTATTGGTTATTTTTGTTATGATCTGAAGTGAAGATTTAAAGATCCGATGGATCATTTTTTATTAAACTCCTTTCTCTCTCCCATTTCAGAAATGCCACCGCACACTCTCGGCCACAAGTCAGGTAAGTAATTCATTGTATGTTTGTAAAGTTTTGTTGTTTGATTTTTATTGCATAGAGTTGATACCAAAAAGTTTATTGCATAGCCTTGACCTCCTTAAATTGTTAGCTCTTAGTTATTTGATAAATTGTTTGTATCATCTGAGTTGTTCCTTTAGTTAGAGTTGTGGATTTCAATGGTGTTGTGTGGGTAAAAATCATTTTTGTTTGGGTGAGACTTGATAGAATATGCATGTAAGGTTAGGCTTTAGGGAATGTGTATTTTCAGTGAGTTGTTTTGCAATAATTACAATGATTGCTTTGGAATTTTTGGGAATGGATATATGGATGCTTACTATGCAAATTAGATTCATTGGATACTATGTTAATGCTATGATAATTAGATATGTTGGATACTATGTTAATTAGATATGGCTTTTTACTATGTTGATTATATGCTTGGTTTATTATTTCTCTCATCCTAAGTTCTTTAATAGGTTATGTGTTTGAAAAGGTGGTGTAATGGGGAGACTTCGAGGTGGTAGCAGCAGCATGAGGAGGGGGCCAAGGATAGGGTAGAGGTCGTGATGGTGAAATGATATATCAAAAGGTATCCGCAGCGGTATCTCTGCTCTTTTTATTTTTATCTTTTCTACTTTCTTTTCATTTAAGTAGCATTATCATGATTGGTAAGGATACTACAATAATGTGTGAGTTATGAATATTACTGAATTATAATTCTCAAAATCTCATCCCACTTTATAGCTTAAAAAAAGTTTCTAAGTTTTTTTCCCCTTGAGAGTTTTGTTGTTACTGTACAAAAGTTGGACTGCTCACATTTGAATTGGTTTGAGTTTTTGTATTAATTTAGACTCTATTTTAGGTACTCTAATATGCATATATGCATCTGCATATATGAATATTGCATATATACAGCTGCATATATGCAATATGCATTGCATATATGCATATGGCATATATGAATATGCATATATGCATCTGCATATACGCATATTGCACATATGCCGTACATATCAATTTTGATTTAAAAAGCGAGCTTCATTTGTTCACTTAGATGCTAGGCTCAGCCAAGTTTGTTACTTCAATGAATATGCATATATGCATCTGCATATATACATATCACTTTATATGTTTGTTATATCTCCTAATCGTTTAATTCTGAAATTGTGCAAATACCTGTGTTTGTTTTATATGTTCTAAGTTTCCAATCTTTACAACTCTTTCATACTTCTATGTTAAGTTCTTTCTTCACTTTCCCACACTCTACTTTAATTTTTAATATGTCACTCTCACGTGATTATGCTATTGTTATCCACACCTGTTGCTGATACTGTTATCGACACATGTTGTTGACTTATGTCACTCTCACACACCCCACTTTAGTTTGAAATAAACTTCTCAGGATCCACATTGTTTACTCACCCATGGGAATTAGCTGGATTCAGATTAAGAATAAGGTGAATTATTTCCAAACAGGGGAGAGGGCACATGATCAGAGTGAAGAGATCAACGTGGCGTTAAGGGAGTTTTATCGACACTTTCAAGAAACGAGGTATGTGTCCGAAAAGAATTTTGTTCTTCATATTGTGGTGATAAATTTGTTACACAAACTTTGTAGAACTTTGAGGTCTCTATCGTACCCATGTTTTGACTCTAAAGAATTATACAATTTCTCCCCTTTTGCTACATCAAATGTGTTAACTACAATATTAGTGCTAACTACATTATTAGTTCATGGATGATGTTTTTTTTATCGATTTCTTATCTAAAAAAATAATTTTGCAGGTAATTGAATAATGGATGAAATAAAAATGCAGGCTATTTGGCTAAAGTTCGTTGTTACATTGAAGATTCATTTTGCAGGACCTAATCAATTTTATGATGTAAGGTATTGTTTCATTATAATTTGAAATTCTTAATTTTGAATTTTCTTTTATTATTCAATGTTTCTTTAATTCCTACTCATTTTAATTATTAAATTGCAATATCTCTATCAGGGTAATGAACAAAAATAAACATGACCAAATGCATATACATACATGGGTGTGGGGTGTGTTCAGATTTTTATTCTTCTCCCACTGGATTTATATAAATTTAGTGTTTTTCATGTAAGAGTGGGTTATTCTAAATTTGGACAAGCTATACGCGGACATAAATTTAGTAACAAATTGAAGTTATTATTATGTTCACCTATTTTGTAACAAATTTAGTTTACTATTACATCATAGGAAAGGGGTCAATGCAATAAATGTCGTAGGAATGTATCATAGAAACATAAGAATAGGTGCGTACAACATATGTTCATAAACATCACTCACATCACGAATGCTCCATATTTCCCTCTCTATTAACATTTTGTGAATATGTATATTTGTCGACAGATGACTCATATGGCCAAGATCCGGAATGACATTTGTTTCAGAGTCTCGATGGACAAACTCGTGCGGATGAAATGTATGGTTATTTTATTTTTCTCACATTTTTTAGAATTTTGACATAATTTTTCTATATCCCTTGCATATACAGTTATTCTTGGTCAAAATTCACCACAAGTTGTCATCTTGAGAATCTCTAAATCTTTGAAGGATCATACTCATTCAGTGAGGATGATGAAGAAGAAAAAGATCCGTCTAAAGAACTTGAACCTTTTGTCGATATATATGTTATTTTTATTATGAAGTTTGTTTCGTTGAAGTATTTGTTAGATGAATCTGATATCATTTAATATTGTTGGATTTGTTGTTATTCCTTAAGAGGGTGGTTAGTCCAATAAACAAAGGAGACTATGTCCAATTTTTTTTAAATGGACACTTTGTTTATTAGAGGCAATGTGAATTCACTTGATGAATATAATATATTTCATGTTATATGTGAGTTTGTTTGATGAATTTAATTTATTTGAATGGTGTTGGATAATTTGTTATTTGTTAAGCAGGGTAGATAGTCCTATAAACAAGGGAGATTATGACCAATTTTTTTTAAAATTACACTCCGTTTTGTTTTGTCGGGGAATGATATTTTTGTCGTTTCGCGATTACAAACTTTGAAAAATTTTTGTCGATTCGCGATTACATACTTTGGACAATTTTCGTTGTGCTTTCAGGCACGGGCATATGCTAGTGTGTGTGTATATATATATATATATAGCTGCATGCATACTCTGCTATCATGCCCTGGTACAACACACACTGTATAAAGGACCGTCGGTTTGGTATGTCTCACGAACCATAAATACAAATCATATATATTGGAGGCGAACATAGTTTCAATCCTATAGGTTACACACATACCTACGTACCCATATAACCATCATCACTATAATTATCATAGATAGTTCGTACCTAGGTTCCATTTTCTGAGGTACAAGTAAAAAATCCCCTCGAAGGCTCATTAGGATATGACTGTCCTGACGCGTAAACCTCCCGTGATAGAAAGCAACGTAGGTATGTAATACGAATAATAAATCAATCAATGGGTATTCACACAACCTATAAAAATGTAGGTATACACACAACCCGAATATTATAATTCATATGTAGTGTTATTTTTTTTCTCACTAATACTACCGACATATTTATTAACTTACAAATAGTCTCCCCATCATATATTTCCCAAGGATGATACACTACCCAAGAATATTTTAACATAATTAACCCAATTCTCCCACTACTAATTTACCCTAATAATCATCGTGAGTTATTCCCTTTCCCTTGAATTAACTACGTCACAAGGTTTTAACTCAAACAGAATAATTTTCTCAATTATCCCACTATTTATTTGTCTCACTTTATGTAAATCTAATCTCCACTTTAGGTCTAATTTCCTTATTATAGAACAACAATCATAGTCAATCAATATAGGCAACCTCCAACAGAATAACAACTAAAAATAACAGTTCTTGAAATTTCCCTCACGAATCATTCCAGATTTTTTTAAAATGCACTTTTGAGGCATTTCAGAGTCGTTTTGGAAAAAATGCATCAAAGAGAAAAATGCAGAAAACGGGATTTCATTCGTGGAATTGCGAACATAATAGCTATTTCTGCACCAAAGTGGCTCAAAATAGTTTCTAAAACAACAACTTCGTTTACCCAATTTCATAGGCTTCTTCAAATTCAAGAAATTGTTCTATAGTTCAATCATACCCATCAAAACCCAGATTTCTCCATCAAGATTCAATATAATTACGTGAGTTTCATGCTACCTACACGGAGGATCCTATTTTATATCAATTTCAACCAAGATAATGATATATGTCTTCAAGAGTTCATTCTAATCAAATGAATTTCATAGTTAATTGAACCTACACTAACATGGGTATCCTATATGCTATAAGTTTGCAAGATTAAACACTTGCCTCTTTGTTTGTAGGTATAGTCCATTGAAGAATATGGCTAGATTGGTATTCCTCTCTCTTCGATCTAAAATCTAGCGGTCTCCGTGGTAAAATCGGTGTAGAGGTGGTGGTTCTAGCCTTGGAACTCCTCTCATCTTCCTCATATGGCCTCTCTGTTGTTTCCTCTTGTTTCTCACGTAACTATAACTAACCCCAACCTTTTATAATCATGTATAATAACTTAGAAAATTCGTAGGCTTAATTACTCCAAAAATACAAAATGACCAAATTGCCTTCCCGAGATGCCAGTTTGGTCCAAAATTGACCCCGGGCCCAAATTAAACCTCCGGGTAGACTTTTTTTTACTATCTAGACCCTTCCGAACACTTTGGCGCATTCAAAATTACCATTTGGATGACTTAAAAATAATTCACTTTTTATTTCATTAAATTAAGTCCCGACGTGACTGACACGCACGTTCCAGCTTAATTACTGTAACTGTCGCATTTCTCACTTGCAATAATTTTACATAAATTCATAATATTGTATTACTCTATTCTATATGTAATATTCAATATAATTCACATCAATAAATACTAACCATTGTCTCGCTAGTTAAATATTTATTTTAATCCAAATTAATTATCAATTAATTTCCCATATTTAATTTAATTAATCCCATATTTAAAAATCATTAAAAATACGAGGTGTTATATACTCCCCCCCCCCCCCCCCCCCCCCTTAAAATGGAATTTCATCCCAAAATTCAAAAAATAAAAGCATACATGATACGAACAACTCTAAATATTTTTTGTGCATCTCATCCTTACGCTCCCAAGTAGACTCCTAAACATTATGATATTCCCACTGGACCTGTACAAGTGGAACTACCTTTGATCTCAATTTAATCTCTCTATGGTCTAAGATAGCCACCGATCTCTCCTCACATGAACTATCAGGCTGTCGATCAATCTCCTCTAACGCAATGTGAGTGTCGGCCCACTCAGTTCGCAGATACCGCCTCAGCGACGAAATATAAAACCCATCCTGAATACGATGTAGGTGTTCCAGCTACCTAAGCCTACATTCTAGTGATCCAATCCTTTTGATGATAAGAAATGGCCCAACATGTCTCGGCACCAATTTCCCTTTCTTTTCGAACCTCATTATCCCCTTCACAGGAGGCACTCGTAGTAGCTCCTATTTCCCCATACTAAACTCTCAAAAGAATCGCTTGGCCCATGTTTAGCTTTTTTGTCTATCTTGGGCTACCGGTATATGACTTCGAATTATCTAAATCTTGTTTGAAGTATTCTCAATCAAGTCTGGCCAGAGTACCTTATTGTCTCCCACCTCTACCCAACAAGTAGAAGAACGACAAGGCCTACCGTAAAATGCCTCGAATAGCTCAATGATAATTGTACATTAATAGGAGTTATTATACACAAACTCCATCAATGGAAGATACCTTTCCCAACTTCCGCTTGAATCAAGGATAAACAATTGCAGCATATCTTCCAACATTTGATTCGTCCTCAGAATTTGGATATGTCTCAGTATTAAAACATCAGATTCTAACACTCAACGTATTTGAATGTACTTAAAGTTAATTTCATAATAATTATTTTGATACTTCCACTATACTTATGCCAGTGTCACCATTATGACTGAAATTACACTCCTTATTATTACAGATTAGCTACAAGTCATTGCCACTCTTATATGCTGATATATTTCTTTAGGTGTTGCCTATTTAATGACATACCGAATCATCGTGAAACCCACTAATAATGCTTTAAAGAGACGAGCCTACACTCTACAGGCTCTTTTATCTCTATATTGGAAAGTTCCATATTTCTAAGGTGCCAATATCTCTCAATTCTAAATCTCGTAACTCTCCCCCGGGAGGCCCTCGTAAAAACTCCTGACCATTTATGTTAGGCTCCAAACTTGATTTACGATGGTATACTCTTACTACCATTCTGAATTATACGAAAAGGACATCATAATCACCTACATCTTAATCACCTCTCGTCTACCCACGTGAGTCTTTTATATCTTTAGTTGGTTATGACGCAATTCTCATCATATTACTCCTCTATTCGGAGTGGATCATGTTTATCCTCGAATATTTTAAATGTAAACTCTTTGTACTGTTCGACACTCTAATCACCCATTTCTCCCTACTATTTGATTTTCGGTGACTTGACTCGCTCACAATGCACTATATTCTCTTTACTTCATTTTAGTCCTACCTCTATTTTACCCATGCATTTACCTCATTATTTCATAGGCTATCGCGTTCTCACCTCGTGAATGATACTGAACATTTGAACTAACTAGGGTGCCCATACACCCTATGTTTTGTGCATTTCAACACAAATCAATTGAACGTAATATACTTGCATCACACGTAATATACTCTGCCTGACTATACGCTAAGGTTACACTAAACCACCCAACTAGTTGTAACATAATTATTTTCTAGGTTGTTCTAACGATTTACTCTTGGTGTAAACGTTGTAAACTGGTTATCACTTCGAAATTATACGGCTCTATTGGCCTTAATTCATTATATAACTATTAAATCTCAGTTATATTCACGTATGTGTACAATTGCTACAATACTAAAGACCAAACCTCTTCCAACTTCCAACGTTCGCTAAGTTTCATTTATGGGATGTCCTGCAAAGCGAAATTCAAATAAGGAACCCCCCTGATACACTATTATCTAACATTATTGGTCGTCGAGATCTGTTAGGTCCTCAATCCATAACATGTGCCCACGAATTCCTGTCTACTGACATAAAAAGTCTACTTGTCCACTCTCATGTCACCAAAGACGACAAATAATACGGTGCCCTTACTGTCACAAGTTCTTAGCGCTATATATATCTCCGCTCGACAAAGAACATAAAGGACCCTGAATCACATCAGTAAAAAGTCCATACACACCGGGATCAAATATAATGGGATAACATACTCACCGAACTTCATAACATTTTCGTATCTATATATGACATGAAGGATATAACTCTTTATATTTGATCATAATATAACATGCCATATATGTAAGTAGGTTCAACCCTCTTTCAGGCTATGCCTTGCAAAATAATGCATCTCACCTGGGAATAACAAGCACGATAGTCTTATCACATAACCCACTACCGCTCAAACTCTCGATATCCTGTTACTACATACAGTTATAATAAGTCATACTTTCTTAACTCTCAAAAGTAGAGATTCATAACATCAAATTCTTTTAGTGCCCACAAACGCTCACCTATGGGTGACATCGAAACAATACCTGCTACCAAATGATAAATCTATATATGATAAGGCTAATACTGCCAATGCACCCACTAAACCCGACTCACCCTCGAATTTAGTATCGATAATCATGTCGTGTGACGTACTCATGTCACATGAACTAATCCCGTATTTACAAGGGTGGAATAATGATATTTCCTTCTTCTAGCATCTGCCTCTCCTAATCGCCGGTTCTTTAAACGTACTCTCTCACCGAAAATGACCCCTGACCTGTTACAATGGTTATACATCCAGGATTTCTTCTTGTAGTTGCTCCATGCCTAGCTTTGGGTAATTACTTCTTTCATTATTTCCTACACTCTCTTAAGTGAATCATCGACCCAAAAGTCTCTTCCTGATGTAACTAACATCATAGAAGTGCCCATGTCCCTGACCCTAGCCCTGCTGGCCTCCTCTATCCTTCTATTTAGTCCCAACGACCTTGAGGAACGGATATGCTGTGAATCTTGCTGGTACTACTTGAACCCATCCCTATTGGGTTGGTAACCCCTAATTTAATTCTCTTAGAATGATTTCCCTTATCAAAAATCCCGCTCCTCCTGCTACTGTGCTTTACTGGTACAGTTTCAAGTTTTACTGGTCTCACTATCTTGCTGTGAAAAATTTCAACACATGTGATCCTAATCTCTATACACAGGACACCTTCCCACGTTATCCCCCATCTTTGGCCTCACTAGCCATGTCGGGTTGTCCTCCTCTCCGAATTGGTAGTCTTGGGCCCAATTATTTCTCCCATTATCTTTCTGGCTACGCTGGCCCCGTGGAACTTATTATTGGTCTCTATGGCCTTAATTGACTCTATCATCATTTTATAGGAATTCAATCAATCAAAATCATCTAAACCATTTCCCTACTAGCTATACTCTCATGTGGTGCTTCACTAACACTGTTAACTCCAGTCTTGCTCTACGGCTAGATTCTCTAACCATCCTGGCTCACTTATTCTAGAAGTGTTGATATAAACTTGTAAACGAACAACCTTGATGACATCAACGTTAGTCATCCTAGGTGGATTCCTCATCCATACTTTTGTATTCTACTCATGGGTCCTTTATTAACTATAAACCTTTTTTTTCTACACCCATTCGTCAGGTAAGAAGTTCGTTAAGAAAATCTACCTTTTTCTCCTACTGATCTCTATCTTACCCACTTGTGGTAAGTTCCAAAATTCTATTCGCATCTCTGTTAGAACAGTAGATGAAAGACCTCACGTTTAATCACACCCAATATTTGTCATTGAATTTCACACATACTTATTTATACATGGTGACTGACTCTCATCACATAATATCGCTCCTATGAGCTTAAAATTTTCCCGAAATTAAATTTTGGGTGCTGTTGCACTTCATCCTACACAGTTTCCTTTGGATTCTCTTCTTCCATTGTCCCATTATACTTTTTCTTCCATGCATCTTTATAGATGGCTCTTCAAAATAGTTCTTTCAACTCCCCTTGTCGTCTTTGCTGGGTGAATCCACTGTTCCCGAGTGATTATTTTATTATTACCCGCCTTAACTATATTCCTGGTGATGCCTATCGCGATCACTGTTTCTTGAATAATCTATGTATTCTGCTTAGCCTCTCCTCCCGCAATCCTCTTAACCACCCTCATTGTTCGTCCCATAATGTTCGGTGTACGAAGCCCAACCGAACTCGTATATGAGTTTCATTGATTACTTTAATAGCAGGAGAACGGAAGTCTCAAACATAAAGGAACATAATAATATTATGATAAGTCCCTATATCAAAGAACGCTACGCTAAAATGTGAAAACTCGCACAAATCCTAAAGACTCTAGAACTTGATGCTCTGATACCACCTCCGACACCCCGCTCAATTAAATACTGGGTGATCAGTCATTTATTAAATTAAATCAGAATATCCAGTTGGGTCATTCTTAGCAACACTGTAAAAAATATTTACTTAATTAATCACCTAATAAATTAATTAAGCTAGTGTCAAAAACTTTTAACCGTTTTATTATTATATGACAATTTCAATCATTAACAACATTCACCATTCTCAAGGATAACTAAATAATGAATAATATACCATCTAACTGAATGAAATGAAACTGGAATAAACGTCCTAGTTAAATAACTCTAAACCGTCCAATCATAATAATACTAAATTCAACTGAGAACTGAATACTGAAATAAAATGAGTACAATATCTCTCTGACATAAATAGAAACTGAGCGAGGGCGACACATTCCCTAACCGAAATGACTAAGAATGAAACTGAGATAATGAGGATGGAGGCATCTAAATATGAGGACCTGCAATTTCCACACTATTATAGCGCATCAAATGGTCCGACTGTCTAAACCTGACGTCCCTGTGGTTGGACACCTAAAATAGTTGCACAAGAGAAAATAAATTTACAAGAGACGGTTCAGAGCCCGAGTGAAAAATATTTTAAAATATTTTAGCAAGTATTTAAAATGCGGTAAAACAAATATTATATACATGTTAGCTTTTCGAGCTCTCATTTGAGATTATCACCTCTCAACTATTGTGCATGCCTAATGTACCTCTAGGCAATTCTAGTTATTGCTATCACACCTAACTAGATCGTAGTCATAAACCTTCTAAACTATCACTTATAGTAATGTCCCGTATTTCCCACATAATATATATTATTAAATGTTTTCGCATTTTCTATCCCGAGTAAGAGTGTTCACAATAAGGTTAAGTGTTCACATACTTAAGTTATTTAAGATTTGATTATCTTTCTTATATACAAATTTCACATGGTAGATAATATAACAAGCATATATATATATATATATATATATATATATATATATATATATATACTAATACGACACCCTTAAACTCAGTTGTGGTGCATGCATACTCTGCTATCATGTCCTGGTACATCATGAACTGTATAAAGGACCGTCGATTGAGTATCTCTCAAGAACCATAAATACAAATCACCTATATTGGAGGCAAACATTGTTCCAAGCCTATAGGTTACGCACATACCTACGCACCCATATAACCTTCATCACTATCATTATCACAGATAGCCGCCCATACCTAGGTTCCATGTTCTTAGGTACAAGTAAAAACTCCCCCCTAAGGCTTATCAGGATATGATTGTATCGACGCGTAAACCTCCCATGATAGTAAGCAGCGTAAGTATGTTATACACATAATAAATCAAGCAATTGGTATTCACACAACCTATAAAAAAGTAGGTATAACACAACCCGAATATTATGATTCATACGTAGTATTATTGTTTTTCTCACTAATACTACTGACATATTTATTAACTTACACATATTATCCCCATCGTTTTTTTTTCCAAGGATGGTTTAGTACCCAAGAATATTTTAACGTAATTAACCCAATTCTCCCACTATTAATTTACCCTAATAATCATCGTGGGTTATTCCATTTCCCTCGAATTAACTACGATGCAAGGTTTTAACTCAAATAGAATAATTTTCTCAATTATCCTAATATTTATTCACCTCACTTTATGTAAACCTAATCTCTACTTTAGGTCTAGTGTCCTTAGTAAATAACAACAATCACAGTCAATAAATCTATGAAACCTCCAACGGAATAACAACTAAAAATAACATTTCTTAAAAATTTTCTCACAAATCTGCCCAAATTTTTTTAAAATGCAGTTTTGAGGTATTTCAGAGTCATTTTGGCAAAAACGCATTAGAGAAAAAAATGCAGAAAATGGGATTTTATTTGAGGCCCACGCGTTGAGAATAGCTATTTTCAGCACCAAAACAGCTCAAAACAGTTTCTAAAACACCAATTTTTAGTTTACACAATTTCATAGACTTCTTCAAATTTAAGAAATTATTCTATAGTTCAATAATACCCATCAAAACCCAGATTTCTTCATCAAGATTCAATATAATTTCGTGAGTTTCATGCTACCTACATGGAGGATCCTATTTTATATCAATTTCTACCAAGATAATGATATATGTCTTCAAAAGTTCATTCTAATCAAATGAATTTCATAGTTAATTCAACCTACACTAACATGGGCATCATATATGCTATAAGTTTGCAAGATTAAACACTTGCCTCTTTGTTTGTAGGTCTAGTCCATTGAAGAAGATGGTTAGATTGGTATTCCTCTCTCTCCGATCTAAAATCTAGCGCTGTCTGTCATGAAATCGGTGTAGAGGTGGTGGTTCTAGCCTTGGAACTCCTCTCCTCTTCCTCCTATGGCCTCTCTGTTACTTCCTCTTGTTTCTCACATAACTATCCCTAACCCCTCTTTTCAAATCAGATATAACAACTTAGAAAATTCGTAGGTTTAATTACTCCAAAAATACAAATGACCAAATTGCCCTCCCGGGATGTCAGTTTTTTCCAAAATTGACCCGGGACCCAAATTAAACCCCTAGTAGACTTTTTTTACTATCTCGACCCTTTCAGATACTTTGACGCACTCTAAATGACCATTTGGATGACTTAAAAATAATTCACTTTTTATTTCATTAAATTAAGTCCTGACACGACTGACATGCGCGTCCCGACTTGATTACCGTAATTGTCGCATTTCTCACTTGCTACAATTTTACATAAATTAATAATCATATATTACTTTATTCTCTAAGTAATATTCAATATAATTCACATCAATAAATACTAACCCTTGTTTCGCAAGTTAATATTTATTTTAATCTGGATTAATTATCAATTAATTTCCCATATTTGAATTTATTAATTCCATATTTAAAAATCATTAAAAATACGGGGTGTTACACTATTTTACAAAATATAGGAAAAAGAACATGTCTACACCTCGAGATATCAAGGATAAACCAATGCTTATGAAACCAATAGTTCAGAGGTTCGGGAGCTAAGTTATGGAATAGGAAGGTGTTAGGCACCCATCTTTCCCTTTCAGTCTCTAATGGGCTTATGTTACTACTTTCTTAAATTTTTTCGTGAAATGCATGCACGTGTATATATAAATAGAGATCGGAATTTCTCAACTCATATAATGAAAAAGATAGTGTGAGGTCATTCAAAGGACTATTCCCTAAATAATAGTTAGAAAATATAATGTGCGTGCTTATCGAGATATTAATCATTATAATGAAACGATAATATTTGTGGGATAAAATGAAAATATGAATCACAAGTATGATATATATGAGTAATTTATGAAATGGGAAAATGAGAAAATAGGAAAATCGAAAAATTGGACTCGAATCTCAGGTTATTAGCATGAATCGCCTATGTAGCCTATAAAGGCATCAAAGTCCACGTAGTTCACGTGAAACACAAGGGTGGGGTTTATCCCATAGATTCAAATGGGAGTTTATTATATGTGCATGTGTAGAAAAGAGATTTTTAGTTTTGAGAAAATGTGGCGAATAATCCCGTCGGAATTTATACGTGTAACCCTCTTTTTCTTTGTTTTGTTTAAAAAAAAATAAATGATGTGAAATATAACATATAAAGGGTGAAATGTTAATGTATATTATCTAAAGTTAAAAAAAAGTAAATTGAGAATTTATATAACTAATGCGAAAACAGGGGAATTTAGAGAGAGAAAAGGGCATTCGGACCTTCTTTGGAGACTTGAGGCTTGATCTTGGTCCTTGATGAGGTTCCTTGCAAGTTAGAATGAGTGTTGGATGAGAGAGAAGGATATTTTTTCTAAATTGGTATGAAAATGATGGTAATGAAAGGTGGAAAGGAATTTGACATAAGGAAACTTCGTTGGTTGCAGAAGAATATTATTAAGATCACTGATATTGATGGATCTGGGGTGTGCCTTGGAAGTGAGCTCATGACCTTCTTATATAGGGTAGGGGGACTTTTGATCGGCAAATCCATAGCCCTATAAATCATAAAGTGATCTTAGACACACTGTCGATAGACAGGGATATGGATCGGCCAATCGTTAATCTCTTGTAGATTTTCCAGGAAAATGATCATAGAATGCAATCCGTAAATTCAAATTGTGCATGGGTCATACCATTAAAAATTTAATTTAGAGACATTCAAGGGTAATTTGGGTCACTCCTGGGTTCAAGAGTTAACTTTGGGTCAAACGAGGCTCGAAAGCGCCAGTTAGTCCTTTGGATAGGAGATTGTCGGACGATAATGGATCGTTCATCCAAATCATAAATTATAATCGTGAATGGGGGTAGACCGTTGGAAAGGTTATGTGAGAAAATTAGACATTCCAAATAGTTTCACTCGGTTCATAGAGTTGAGTTTGGTCGAACGGGGCTTAAAAGCGCCTAGTGACCTTTCAGAGTAAAAATGATCATTTGTCTGTACTGTATGAATGATTCATGCACAAGGCAAACCATTGGAAAGGGTATACAATGCCCTTCAAATATTCATTCCATCTCAATCAATATAAAGAGTTGATCTTAATCAAATAGATCACGGGAGCACCCGGTGGCATCCGGATTAGTTTTCGAGGGAAAATGAATCATTCATCCGAACGATTATGCCATTTCGTGCATAGGGTGAACCGTTGGAAAGAGATTTCTATGCCCTTCAAAGATTCATTGAGATTTCTCTCTGATTATGATGTTTATTGGGGTCAAATTAGGTCCTGATACCGCCCGGTCGCCTCTAGATTTTTTTTAGAGTAAAATGGTACGTTCGTTCGAATCATTATGTTGATTCGTGCACGGGATAGACCATTGAAAAGAGGATTCAGAGACATTCAAGGATTTATTGAGATTTTTCTTTGATAATATAGTTGACTAGAGTCAAACGAGGTTTGGGAGCACCCGATGACTTCTAGATCGATACTCAGAGTATAATCTAGGGTTTGCAGTAAATGGGGAGGTGCTAGGGATATAAAGAGAGACGTAGAAGGTCCTAGAATATGGTGTCTACAGAGCCTCTCAGCGGGTGAGCTTAGAATAAGTGAAATCCATCGAATAGATACCATATGATGTTTAGAAAATAGGTAAATTCTGATGACCAAAAAGTATGAGGATGACCAATACAGAGGGTCGAGGCTTTTTCTAAGGACCTAAGGTAATACTGGGGATGACCGATTTTATGGGTCGAGGTCAATTCTGAGGATTTAAGATGGTAGTGACCAATTATGAGGATCAAGGTCAATTATAAGGACCTAAGATAGGAACGACTAATTTTGAGGACCGAGGTCAGTTCTGAGGACCTAAGATAGGAGCGACCGATTCTACGGGTCGAGGTCAATTTTGAGGACTTTAACTTAGGATGACCAATTCTGAGGGTCGAGGTCAATTCTGAGGACCTAAGATGGGAGTGACCAATTATGTGGGTCTAGGTCAATTTTAAGGTTCTTAAGTAGAGCAATTAATTATGAGGGTCGAGGTCAATTTCGAAGACCTTAAGTTGGAGTGAACAATTTTGAGGGTCAAGGTCAATTCTAAGGACCTTAAGTTGGACCAACCAATTCTGAGGGTCGAGGCCAATTCTGAGGACCTTAAGTGGGAGCAACCAATTCTGAAGACCTTAAGTGTGAGCAACCAATTCTGCGGGTCGAGGTCAATTCTGAGGACCTTAATTTAGAATTATCAATTTTGAGGGTCGTGATCAATTATGAGTACCTTATGTTGGGACGACCAAATCTGAGGGTCGAGGTCATATCCGAGGACCTTAAGTGGGAGCGATCGATTCAGAGAGTCGAGACCAATTTTGAGGACCTTAAGTTAGGATGACCAATTCTGAGGGTTGAGGTCAATTCTGAGGACCTTAAGTAGAGGCATGGGGAATATCTCCCATGGATAATTTGAAATTTACCTCTCTTGAGACTCTACTGGGGAAGAAACATCTATCTAGAGATTTGGTCTTTTAAGTAGAACTAAAATTCTATGTCCAAAAAATCTGCTTGGGGAAATAGTTGATAACACGATGTTTTGGGATTCCGTTGCTAGGGAGAGATTTTTGGTATGGGCTTCGATCTCTGTTTGGGGAAATTAGAAATTTCTTGAGAAAAGTTTTTATATTTAGGAATTCCTGCTGGGAAAATGGGTAGTTGTGCTAAGGAAGCACGTGATTTTTATTGAAGATGAAGTTCTCAGGTTTCCATTTGGGAGTGTTAATGGACATGCTAATTTTTAGGGTTTAAGTTGGGGATAAAACGTGGTATCAATCTAGATGGGGATTTGGAGAACTTTTTTGAAAAATTATTTTCTTGATGAAGGAATATTCCCATATTTATTTGGAAATTTTAGGAATGTTTTGGGAAATTTTTTGGATTTTTTTGGATTTTTTTACAAATTTACAGGGGGTTGCCAACCAGCAGGTTGTAGAGGTTGCCAAACGGTAATGGAATGGTCTTTTAGGATACTTAGGGAAGTGGAAGGGATAAGTGACAATTAGTATGAGGTTTTGCTGCTGTTGGGGATTACCTGCGAGGGTACGCATATAGAGTTAGACTGGTCTCTATGGGTGACACCTATAGAGGGGCGGGAGACATTTGGGTGGGATTGTTGAATCTTTATTGGAGATGTATGTGAGTTTTGGCTCCTCAAAATACGGGGTGATGGGTCAGTATGCATAGATGCGATGGTTGATGGCGCGTGAGTTTCGGTACGTCTGGTACCTAAGAGAGAGGGTTGCGGGGCAAATGAGGTGATATCTAATTCTAGTTCACTCCTTTCGAGATTGTCTTACAGATCTGTAGCTGTCATTGGAGGAGATTGATGCTAACTATGTTGTATGATTTGATGTAGCAGCATTGCACCTAATAAGAGACTTAAAAAAGGCAAAAAAGGCATATTTTGTTTGATTATCTTCATTTAGTGGCTTACTCTATATGAACTTTAATTTGCTGCTGAGTTTTTACATTGAAAAAGTGTAGAGAAAGTGTATTTTTTTGGAATTTCTTTGAATATGTTTAAGTCGAAGGTGTCTTTGGAGGCTTGGTTGAAAAAGCACTTCCCTTTTGAAGGGATTTATTTTGAGTAGGAAAAATGAGTTTTTGGAATTTTTGAGTAGATAAAGGCCTTGGAGGGTTGGTTAGTATATGGATGAGGAGATAAAAAGTTGAGTTATAAAGTGGGGCTTGCTGCCTTTATTGGATTGTGCTAGATCTATTGTATTGAAGAGGATTTACTAATGCTGGTTTAGCTAGAGTTGCTTCCTTGGTCCTATCTTTGAGGCTCTTGTTAGTGATAAGAGGACCTGATGGTAGACCCTCAACTTGCTAACATTACTTCTTGGATGTCATATCATTGCAATTCTGCGATGGTGATACTGGTGGAGACCCTAAATGGACTAGAAGCTTGGTGGGAATGCCATTTTGATTTTCTAAAAGGTAACCCTGTCATGTTGTTCATGTGGTTGTCTGAGAGGTTGCGCTTGGCGGTCCCCCTGAATATCCCTTGGCAGTTGTGTTGAATTTCTTCACCCACTATTTCATCAACTTTGGATCGAATGTGGAGAACTAGTTAAACTAGTTTGTGGAGCACAGAGCTCGATGTCTGCGTTGGTCAGTGCCCTGGTGGGGGGACTTACATCCCATTTCGAAACTGGGGGAATACCAGTATGTTCAGTTAGTTGGCCTCCGGTAGACCTCTTTTTATGTTCCTTGGTGGCTCCTACATCAAGTTATATGGGAGAAAATTATGACATCCCGTACCCTAGCTTTCTTTCGTATGGAGGATTTAACAGAAGGCATGCACCTATAGTTGGGCTCTTCATGGGATGAGTCAACGGCTCAATCTGTTGGTAGAGTTTGGCATATTTTCAGGGACTATATGAAATTATTATGAAGGAGGGTAGTAGATAAGATCTTGTCCAAGGAGACTGAGCATAGATGGTTTTAGATGTTTAACACAATGAAGGTGGCGTAGTGGTTTTCTCTTGGCTGATGCGGGCTTACCTGTTCTATGGAGCGCGTTTGGTATACTATCCAAGTAGGAGAAGTTTGGGGGCCTCAAAATCTAGATGATGATGGGGATGGATCTTCTATTAGCTATGGGTAGGGTCGTTTATGAAGTTAGTGATATTTGTGAAGCTTTTATATGTTTCATTATGTATTTGATCATTTTGGGTTGTTGGGAAGGTTTGGTCAGTTTGTTTTGGAGTGGTTTGGTCAGTTTGTTTTTAAGATAGCCAGGTTGGCGAGGGTAGTTGTTTGACTCCTTACGTTTATATTTTGTGTAATTGTACCAAAATTTACATAAATGTAATAAAAAGGATTTTAATTATATTATTGTGCTCTTGATGAGTTTTACATTTAAATCATATATACCAATCGCTAAGGCATACATAATCATTTTGTTCATGTATATGATAATATGAACTGTCATTCTAATAGGTAAGAAAAGAATAGCATTTTATGAAAAAGAAAGGGACCATGCCCATCTAAAGCGCATGAGCTTAATACGTACCTCTGGGGGTTTTAAATTTTTTCTAAGTTTCATTTTTGAAAGAAAAAAGTTTTTTAGAGGATCAGGCCCGACGTAGTTCTGAGTAGAGGGAAATAAATATTTCTTTTAGAATAGAAGAGGGATGAGAGGAATCGTAGCGAAATGAGATTTTGGATTAGGGGTAAAATTTATTGAGACGATCCAAGATGACTGGACATGCCATCTCTTCACCGTCAAGTTCGGTGAGCATAGAGTTGCCACCGAACATGATCTTCTTCACAATTTAGGGACCACTCTAGTTTGTCTTGAATTTTCTGCTGGGATCCTAAATGAATTCTATGATTTCTTTGAGGGATAAATTTCCTTTTTGAGCACCACGATCCTTAACTCTCCTATTGAACGATCGCGCTATCCGATGATGGTACCACTATATCTGATATAGAGCCTTTAGCCTCATTTCGTCCAATAATGATAACTCATCAAGTCGGCTCTGATGCCAGTCTTCTTCATTGACTTTTCTTTCAATCATGACTCGTAGTGAAGGTACTTCTAGTTCAACAGGTAGGACTGCTTCCATGCCATTTAATAAAGAGTAAGGGGTAGCCCTAGTAGACACTTGAGATAAAGTACGGAAGCCTTAGAGGGCATAAGGGATTCAATTAACCCAATCTCGACAACTCTCGGTCAACATGTTAATAATTTCTTTAAAGTTCTTATTAGCTAATTCAACTACACTGTTGGTTTGTGGACGGTAGGGAGAAGATTTGTGCTCTGGATTCCATACTCGTCGACCCATTCTGTGACTTCTGCCTCAAAATATAACCCGTTGTTTAATTCTAGCTCATGTGGGACCCTGTATCGGCTGTAATACCCCGCCCTAGAAAATAAGTATTTAACATTGTTTGAAGTGTTTTGTTCAAAGAAAAATTCGAGGAATAAATAATCCAAGTGTAACACATCAAGTAGTACGTAAGGTAGAGTATTACGTATATAGCTTAAACGAGACAAAATTCCTCGATGAATGTGTCGCGTGAATGCATATTTAATCTCTAATAATATTAGCTAGGATGTCCATTAAGTTTGAGAGAATAATGTCAAGGAACAGATGTGACACAGACAAAGTTAATACAACGCGATATTTAAATGGTACAAAAAGCAAAGTATTGCAATATGGATTAAACGAGAAAGGTTTACGTTGCATGGTTCACGTGAGTTTTATTTTGAGTTTATATAATTACTTTAAGTGCTTCAATGCGATTCGAACAAGGAACGAGCACTACGCAAGCCTGAGTAAAAATTGTCTGACACTCCCCGACACTACAAAAGTCCAGTTTTGCGTGAATTGTTTAGGACAATTGGTAAGTCAAAAAAATATTTGACCATATATTCAGACTCACAAAAATATAAGGAATATTACCATGCGAAGAAAAATCGAAAAAAAAATATGTTTTGCACAGAGGTCCGGATTCCTGCGTGCCTTATGTAGGACAATCTGGGAGGCCAAACGACTATTATAAATATGATTTTTAGCCAAAACAATGCAAGGAATATGAATCTCAAGTTAAAAGTTTTAATAAAAATAAAAATCAATATTTTTAGCGAGAGAAAGTGACGCAAATCAACATTTTGTGGGTGTTTTGGGCTATTTTCCAAATGGTTTTTTGGGTTCACATGTTGGTGCATTGTGTTGTAACTTTTCAACCTTGGTTTGCAGGTCATGGTAAGTATTTTACACATTTTTGAACACACCAACACTTGTTATTTGGTTCATAAGTTGAAGTCTTCCAAAAATAGCTTACAAGCGAGAGAGGTGAGTGCAGAAGCTCCATCATTCAATTCTCATTAGATTTATCATCACTATCTCTCCCCTTAAACTCTCTTAAACCATTAGACATCCCAAAAATTCATAGCTCCCCTTGAGCCACCCAAAAACCACCATGAAAGTACCATTTTATAGCATAGAAACACCTTATTTCACTATGTGTAACTATAGGAAGGATGTTGGGTTGTTAGAGATATTATTCTTGAAGGTTGGTTGAGGTTTATAGAAGATTAAAGATAGATTTTTTTTAGAATAAGAAGCAATAGTTCATGGAGATTGAAGTTTAATTTGGGAGCTTGAAGAGTGTGATGTTATGACTCCCTTTAGGGACACCTTTGGAGGTGGGGAAGTCATCCACCTTTCCTACCATTTTTGAAGACCATTTTGAAGTGGGAAATACTTATCTCTTACTCAGTTAAGTTTATGATGATATTAGTATGAGTAATTTGCATCTTGTTAATATTAGGTGTGTAGAAACAGCCATTCATGGTTAAATATCGAATACTACATGATTTCAAGATATTATTTAGAAGAAAATGTGATTTTCTATCTTTGAAATGGGTCTTGTAGTAAACCTATGTTTAGCTTGATTTTTCGACATCTTAAAATATGTTGATTAAGATTTTAAATGTACTAATAGACTTATTAGTATCATTATTACTAATTTATATGGAAATGGGCACTTAAATGAATGATTGAACGAGTTTTTAAAAATGGATAATTTTCATCCCACTATTCACAAATATTTTATGAAATAAAATATTTTAAACTCATGTTTTAAGGAGAATAAATGATTTATTTGACATGAAGAACATTTGGTATGTATATTTCCCTTCTTTTGAGATTAATATAGTGATTTTAATATTGATGAATAATTATGAAGTGAGAAAATGAAGTTTCATTTGCAAAATGTACTATTTAGTTTGTTAAGCTAAGTTTTGGGGTTAAAAGTGTAAATATGTGAAAGTATAGTCTTCTTGCAAACATTGGGTGAAAATATAAATGATGAAACTATAGAAGACTAAGTGTGAATAAAATGACCAAGTATGGATCTTTATGCAAAAAGTCATAACTAAAGTGAGTAACACTAAGTCTGAAATGCAACATGTCAAATGTGTAAGTATTGACTAAAATGGATTTTTAGTGATAACACTTATAAATAGAGTGGTGTAGAATTTAATATGTGAAAAGTATGATTTTATACATTAAAGGGAGTAATGTGAAAAAATGTGATTTTCGACAAAGTGAGAAGTTGAAAAAAAGTGTCATAATGACTAAAATACCTATGTGTTAAGTTTGAAACTACAAAAAAGGTGTTGTTTTTGTAAATAACAGTTGAAAACAAAAGTAAACTTACATATTTTTTTTATGTAAATGGATGAATTGGCAATTTATTAAAAGTGTGACATTTTCAGGAAACAAAAATTTTCAAGGGAAATTAACACGTATGTAAAAATAATGAAATGAGTCCATAAATGGAAATGATTTTCGGTGGAAAAATCAACGCGTGCGTGAAAAAGGACTATAATGGAATAAAATGATTTTTCCTAAAGGAATAATGGGAAAATGGATGATTAAGTCCAAGGCTTTGGCTTCGACTCAAAAAAGACAAATTAACGTGGGAAATATGAAAAGTGTCGAACACATTGGCAAGATAATGATATTGGATGATGTCGGGTTAAATTATTAAGCAAGGCTATGCTATCCCCGGTGGTGAAAGACCTCAAACCAGCAACAGTTTACTTAGCGCTCGTTGCGGAGCGGTGAAATTTCGTGAAATCGTGGGTAAGCGTGTGTTGTGATGGGTGTGCGTGTCGGCGAAATCCCTAAACAAAATTCTAAGTGATGAATTGAATATTCATGAAAGAGGCGTAAATGAATGGTATTGATTCATTGATTTATTAATGCAAAAATAATGCATTAAAAGTTTAATATTTATGTGGTAACATGGGATGGTTAAATAAGATGACTTAATGATGTTTAAGGTATCTAATGAGCTTTGAAGCATAATAAACACAAGCGTGTGTTATATGAGTCTTTTAAAGAAAAATTAGTATTTTTGTAAAGACGGTGTGTGCATGCGTTGGATGGAATTCCAATTATTGGTTAAGTAACTATGGCATGAGTTAATAAACGTTGAGTAATAAATGTTTGAAAGTAAATGAAATATTTTACCAACTATTGCTAATTATTTAACCGTGTGCGTTAATTGGAAGAAATGTTAGTTTTTAAGCATAATGATACAAGTGATTTTTTATAAAGATAAGGAGAATAGGCGGGTTAAATAAAATTTTATGAAATAAAATCGTTTAATACATTGTTAGATGTATTTTCAAAGGTATATATGTAGATACAGACATACTTTCACATGCATATAGTGTAGCATGTGAGCATTATTTTCGATCGTTCGTTTCTATACTGCATTTATATAATTCCCATAGAGCATTCAGCTAACTCCCTCCTTTTGTTACGACAGGTTGCATGCAATTTCATATTTTGAGCTTGTTATATAGGTAAGTATTTACTTGCATATACGTTAGCAGCTCTAGGGTCATTTCATGTAGTGATCATAATTGATCTCACATGTTAATAAGTGTAATGTTAAACAATAATAAAGCTGAATTAGGAACATTATTTAGGGTGTATCATTGCACTTAACAATTAATGCGCGAACCGGATTAGGTTAGTTCCTCATCAACCCTTAAATCCGGGTCGGGGCATTAGAACTTGGTATGAGAGCTTTAGGTTCACGTTCCTTTCGAGTGTGACCTGGTTAGGCCGGTAGTGGATCATTCAGCATCGTTATTGGTTGGAGTTGGTCATGCTTAGATAGAGACTGTTTTGATTTGTACCTTGATGGAAAAGTCAAGGTCTTAAGTACATTGTGACATTCTATTTGAGTTGATGATTAGCTAAGTTGGTAGCCATTCTTATTCCCCTGCACTTGTTCTGGCAGTGTTAGCTAGAAAGTATCGAGTTTTGGTGTAGGTCGTTAGGTGGTGGCACCTTAGGCTTGTGTGAGATGTATCATGTGAAAGTTTGATGATTAGAAAGTCTTAATCATTTCAGTTGCATCTTAGTTGGTATGCCTTTTGTTTCATCTACGGGATTAGGTGACTAAGTAGCGTGGTTTGTGAATAAATAATTCTATGAAAATTAGAATTCCTAAGTTAATTGATTATGATTTGGGTTTAGATAATCATATTGATTCAGGGTAATTTAAAAATAAATCTATATAGTCCTTGGGACTTAGTGTTAGAAATGGTGGTATTGAATTATGGTTTTAGAAAAATAAAGTGGTATTGAGGAATACGATTTCTTGTGGCATCAAAGGTATTGGCCCAAAATTTTATAAGAATACAACGATGAGCCTTACTCGAAGGGCTGCATCCCTCCCATCTTTGAGATATACACTGGAAAAGGGGGGAACCCGAAGGAGCACATCAAACAAGGGAATAGATGCATGTTTTGTTTATCCCATCACTGCATTTGGATGAGGGAGTTCTTAAAATCATTAACCGATAAAGGTTATATGTGGTACTCTCATTTGGCACCAAAGAGTGTTTCAACATGGGAAGAGATGCATGTTTTATTTATCCAGAAGTTCTTTCTGGCAGAAGATGAGTTCCCATTAACACAAAATTTTGTAGGGAGAAGCAACGGTCGGGAGAGGATGTAATGGCTTATGTTTGAAGATTCAGAGAGACGTCCCTCGACGTGAAGGAAGAAGCCAAAGAGTCCAAATTGTTACAACTATGTGCTGAGGGTTTGCTCCCAGAGTACATCTATCACATGATTAATGAAACTCGTGAAGGGACTTTTATAGCATTTCTAAAAAATAGAAGGAATATATCATTCGTTATTTAGCCGAACCTTATTACGGTACCATTGATGTTTAGACAGCCTGGGCCACCCATTGCAGTATGCATCCAGTCCCCATGGGTGGGATATGTCGATGAAAGTGAAGGAAGCAAACAACCAAAGAAAGATAATAAGAGAAAGTTTGGGAATGATAAGGAAGACCCACCACCATTACCCTAAACACCGGAGGAGGCTGTTAGCTGTTATAATGCCATAATTCAAGAAGGAACGGTGTATAAACCTAAGGGCATCCCCACTGTGGAATCAGATACGGCAACTAGAGTGGATTCGAAGTATTGTCAGATACATCAAAAGATTCAACATCCGACATGGAGTTATTTTATGCTAAGGAAAATCATCGATAAATATGTAAAGGTAGGGACACTACAAATCTCACCGCAAAATATTAATGAAAACCCACACCCAACACATGGGGCCAAACTGGTGTTGGCCTGCGATGATGAGGTAGAAAGAGAAGCGAGGGAGATGAAGATGGAGCAAGCGTAGTTTGAATAGGATTTGGAGGACTATACTATAGGAATGGCTAACGCGGTGTTAGACTATAACGAAAAAATTTCCAGAGATGTGGAGGACATATACAACGTTGCAGGTGAGGAAATGGATCAAAGCCTGGAGTACGGCGCAGTTACATGTTGCCCAAAGTTTGCCTGGTTCTTCGACCAGGTGGGAATGCCAAAAGAAAGTTGGTTGGAGATAAACCAAGAAATCCTTGATATTGCAAGGAAGAACGTAGTCTCTTCGCTGAGATGGAAGGGATCCATGGCTAGGATGGTGAAGAAATTGCTGTCAGAAATAACGTTCAGCGATGCAGATAGGGCCGTGAGATTTCTTCATAATTGATCGTTATATGTGACTGCCAGCATAAACAAAGTTTACTTCGGGAGGGCCCTTATGGATGGGGGAGCATCCATCAATATCATGCCAATCATTTCTTTCCACGCAGCTAACATCCCAGAAGAAAGATTGGTCCCCATGCCTTTGGCGATTTCAGGTTATGACAACCAATCTTCCAAATCCATTAGTTATGTGAATGTTGGGATTGTAATGGGAAATCTAAGCTCCCACATCAAATTCCAAGTGATAGAGAGTTAAACTTCCTACCATCTATTGATAGAAAGAGTGTGGATGCACAAATAAAGAATAGTTTCCTTGACGTATCACTAATGTGCTAAGGCAAATATTAGAGGAACTGAGATCACTATACGAGCTACGAAGAGGCCCTTCGCTGTCGAAGAAGCCCACCTAGTTGATGCACCATTTTATACAGAGTTAGAGGAGGATGTCAAAGTCCTAATAAGAAGAATGGAGGGAGCCTGGGTCTCCTCAATTAGAGAAAGGATGGTTCCTGTGAACGGCCAAAATAACAAAATTAGAAACGACAAAGGAGTAGCAAAAGAAGCCCACCAAGTGGTCCCTCGACTTGAGAAGATCTCGAAGCTGTTAAAGGGCAGGATGCAACCCAAAATGGACCCGATGGAACATGAGGCCACACGGTAAAGTGTGTTTATTCGATTCTCTGAAGGAACAATGGCAGAGGCTTCGAGGGAGAGGAAAAGAAAGGCACTTGTAATGGCCAATAGGTAATGCAAGAAGATTGTACTGAGGAAGGGAAGGTGGTTTACGCCTATAATGGTGTGAACGGAAAGCCAGAGGAGCTATAATAGAGGCTAATGAGGAGGCTGACTCGATATATGAGTGTTTTCTGGTGGATCAACAGGGACAATATATGGTGATAGACAATTCTAACATACAGGAGTTCGTGGAGGATGTTGTCGAAGAACCAGACTACATGGTGGACTAACCAAAGCCACAAGCATAAGAATTGGAGAAACTAAACCTGACAAAAGAAGGGGAGGATCTAAGGCCCATTTTCCTCTCAAAGGATCTCTATATGGAGAAACTGGAGGCTTTGATTGAGATAATTTAGGAGTTTATAGACACTTTTTCATGGAAGTATACAGAGATGGAGAGGCTAGATGAAGAAGTAAGATTTCATAAATTAAACGTGATTCCTTCAGCCATTCTGGTCAAGCAAGCAACGAGGACTTACAAGAATGAGTTAGACTTGAAGATAAAAGAAGAGGTCCAATGCCTATTAGTAGCAGGGTTCATCAAACTGACACAACACCCACTCTAGATATCTAGCATTGCCCTATTACGTAAAAAGGACAAGAATCTTATAAGGATCTGCATGGATTTTAGATACTTGAATAGGGATTATCCTAGAGATAAGTTTCCTCTACCCTCCATTAATAGCTTGATAGATGCCATGGATGGACAAGAGATGTATAGTTTTATGGATGAGTATGTAGGATATAACCAGATCAAGATGGATTCCACAGACGCAAAGAAGATAACGTTTAGAACACCGTTAGGCAACTTCTTGTACAAAATAATGCCATTTGGACTCAAAAATGCTAGGGATACTTATCAAAGAACAATGATGGCCATTTTTCATGACTTATTTCACAAATTTGTGACGTTTTATGTGGATGATTTGGTCATCAAATTGAAGAAGGAGGGGTCCCACCTGAGCGATTTGAGGAAAGTACTTGACAGATATAGCAAGTATAAACTAAAGATAAACACGCTGACATGCGTCTTCACAGTAACTAGTGGAAATTTTCTAATCTTTATGGTAGATCTACAGGGGGTGAAGATGGACTAAGACAAACATCGACAGATCTTGGAGATTTTAAGTTCGAGAATGACGAAGGAGCTCAAAAGTTTCCTCAACAAAGTTTCATATCTTAGGAGATTCGTGACTGGATTAGCCAAAATAACACACCCGCTGATGGAACTTTTATGAAACAACACAAAGTTCAAGTGGGAGGAAATTCACCAGGAGTCTCTCACTAGGCTGAAGAAACTGCTCGTTTCACCTCAAACTATCATTTCTCCAAGGGAAGGAATACCGTTGCAGCTATACCTCACACCCACCACGAGGTCCGTTGGAGCTTTCTTAGTGAGGGAGATTGATGGGTAGGAACGAACAGTTTACTAAATTAGTAGGATCATACATGGGCCAGAGGTCAGGTATAGTAGCTTTGAAAGGCATTATTTAGCCTTAGTCTTTATAGCACAAAAACTTCGACATTATATGTTGTCTTTTACAATTCATATTGTAACAAGATGTGATCCTATTAAATTTTTGTTGGTAAGAACTATATTGATTGGTAGGGCAGCTAGGTGGTTCCTCATTCTCTCAGAGTATGACTTGAAATGCGTGGTCCCTCGAGCAATCAAGAGTTAAGCATACACAAACCTCTTGGCAATCTCCTCTTCTGGGATATCTGAGCCACCACAAGAGAGCATTCGAAGAGATGATTTATAGGACAATCACCTGGATGCAAGTGATGAGGAATGGATGATGCAGTTCGATGGATCTTCAGCAGAAAATAAATGAGGAGTAGGGGTTATTCTTTCAAGAGGAACACAAGAAATTTATCTTTCCTACAAGCTAGACTTTCCTTATTCCAATAATGGAGCATAGTATGAGGCGTTAGTATTGGGGTTGCTGGAGGCCGTTCGAAGGGGGGTTCATTCACTCAGCATCAAGGGTGATTTGAACTTGGTGATTTAGTAAGTAAATGGAGAATATGCATTGAAACACCTCAGTCTAGAACCTTACACAACAATCATTCATAGGCTTCTCAACCAGTTCCATCGGACCACGTTCAAGAGGCATCCCCGAACAATGAGTCGCCATCTAGCCGCCTATGCCACCATTGCTAAGAAGATGATCATGAGAGATAATTCAACTAATGTCTTTTTTCAACAAAGAACAGATCCCTCAGTGGTATAGTCAATTCTGGTGATGGAGGATGACTCTAACTGGAGGGGAAAGATTAAAAAATAATTGGAGTTTGGGGATGGAGAGATGCAAGTGAGAGAACTAGACCAATACTTTACAAATTAGGTAAACCTCTACTACATAAATACATGAGGATGGATATTTAGATGCATCAGTTCAGAAGAATTAGAGCAAAGATTAAAGAAAACACATGAAGAGCACTGCGAAACAATCGAGATCCCTATTTATAGGAGAATTCAAAGGGAGGGATACTTATGGCTTAAAATAAAGCAAGATGTAACAGAGCTACAACGAAAATATTATAAGTGCCAACTTTTCATCGAAGTGACTGAATGCCATTTAATTAAAGATCAACCAAATTGAAGGCAACCATGTATTGACTTTATTAAAGACAAAGTTATCTATAGGGAGAAGATTGATGCCATGGGACTCAAAAGAAGGCCCCCAAGGTTTTACGTTCAGGAAGGTAAGACTTATTAAATAGGGTACTTCAACAGGCCATTGCGTTGCATCACAAAGGAGGAAGCAACCGAAGTCCTCAAAAAAGCTGAGGACCCAGCTCACATAGGAGGAGAAAATTTGTATAACCAGCTGATGATGTTGGGGTATTATTATCTAAAGATGGAGAAAGACTCTACTGAGTTCGTTCAAAAATGTAAAGCTTGCTAACTGCATGAAAATTTAATTTGTCTCCATCGGTGGATCTACACTCTCTAGCAACCCCTTACCCTTTCCACACTTAGGCGCTTGACCTGGTAGGGGAAATACATCATTCTTCAAGAGCAAAAATCTGGATAATAGTGGCAATATAATGCTTTACAAAGTGGGATGAAGCGATACCACTAAGAAGGGCAACAGTGGGAGTGGTGAGCAACTTATCAGAGAATACATCATTTGTCATTTTGGGACTCTAAAGGTTATCCTCTCCGACAATGGAACTACCTTCGTCAATTCATAGGTAACGACGTCGACAGGCAGATACTCCATTATTCACGATACTTCAACGATACCATAATTAAAGGGAAACGGACAAGCCGAAGCAACTAACAAAACATTGGTCAACATTTTGGCCAAGACGATGGACGACTTCTTAAGATCGTGGGATAAAAAGATCCTAGCCATCCTGTGGGCTTATCGAATAATTAAAAGGAAGCCCACATGATATACCCTATTCTCCCTTGTATATGGAGCTGAAGCGATCCTATCAGTGGAGTTGGAAGTTCCCTCTGCCCAATATTCCTTGTGAAGTAGCATGCTTCCTCAGAACAGACATGTGTAGTTTGAGGCATTGAACGAGCACCGAGATAACACGATGCAACACTTTTAAATGTACTTGAAGAAACTCTCAAGGGTATATGATAACTTTGTGGGACTGAGGAAGTTTGTTGAAGGATATCTTATTTTAAAGGTAGCAGTGAAGCACATTAGAGAGCTTCCTCTACCTAAGTTTGCAGCGAATTGGGAGTGACCTTTCATTGTAAAGGAGGCTCTCACGATTTAGGTTGTTGCTTGATTTCCACGATGGAAGAAGATAAACCATTTAATATTAACAACATATAGTTGAAAGTCTATCATGTATGAGCAAGTAAACTTAAAATATCAATGTATCTAGCTCTTTCTTATGAATATATAAGCCATTTTTCTTTTAAAAGATTTCTTTCGTTGTAACTAAAGTAGGATGGAAGATTGCAAAGTTTATATTTTAGGCAAATAGTTATAACATAAAGAAGTGGCATGGAAAATATATAACTTCGCTTTCATTTATAAATTAGTAAGCATTACAAAAATGTGAACTACTACCCAACAGTTACATAAGTGAGAAATGGGGAATTTATACAAGTATGGGGGAGAGATCATTGGCCTAGGAGGAACCATAAGTCTGAAGCAGAGAAATTTTTTCTAGGCAGGCCCGAAGAAATTGCTAAATATACTTGTTGAGCGTTGATAGAGCCCTCCAGCCTAGTTTGGAGTTGAGCACGCTCGATGAGCAGTTTCTCTCATTTCAATGTTGCCTGATGAAGAGCTTCTTCGATATCCTCCACTTATTTATTAGCAGCCTCAAGTAGAGGTGCTAGTTCGGCCAGCCTAGCTTCCTCATCTCATTGAGTCTCCAGATGCTTCTATAGTAATTCCCTCTAACTTTCTAATGAATGAATATTCAAAGTCTTCAAGTGTCTTATTAGCCGGTTAAATTGAAGCCATCCCTGCCCAACTCCTTTAGATAACCCAAAAATTGATTAAGGAGGGGCCTGGTAACATTTTCAGTAAGGGTGCTAACGATATCAATAATAATGAGCGCCATACCTTGTAGCCTATGGCTCATCATGAGAATATTCAAATGAAGACAATTAATAGTAAAAGTCTCAAGGTGATGAGTTACAATCTGTTCAATCGCCAATTGATGGCTGGCAGGTAGTTGGGGAGAGAGACGAAGGACCATGAGGCAAAACTTATGAGGAGATCGAGATGGCAGAGGAAGCTCACAACCAGATTCACTATCGGCCTAAGCACCTCTTGTGGAACCTTAGTCGTTAGGACTCATTTCCTCTGATACAGTTGGTTCCTGATTTTGTGAGGCGATAGGCGAAGGAACTTCTTGAAGTTGTTCTTCAACGGGAGGGGATTCCCTAGCAACTTGAGGGCACATAAAGAAAAAATGAGTTAAGTACTAAAAAATCATAACAAGTGATTTTCATTGTTAAGTCACGATTACTGGTGCAGTTTGATGAAAAATCTTAAGAAGGGTTTTCATTGTTAAGTCACCGTTACTGGTGGAGTTTGACAAAAAAGATCAATAATTGGTTTTCATTGTTCAGTCACCGTTACTGGTGGAGTTTGACGAAAAATCTCAAAAAGTGTTTTTTTTCATTGTTAAGTCACCGTTACTGGTGGAGTTTGATAAAAAATCTTAACAGGTGGTTGTCATTATTAAGTCACCGTTATGGGTGTCACCGTTAGTGGTGGAGTTTTACAAAAATCTTAACAAGTGGTTTTTTCATTGTTAAGTCATCGTTACTGATGGAGTTTGAATGTTTGAAAATGAGATTCTTCTAAGAAGGAGATTACACATTGTCAAGATAAAGGATAAACACCGCGAAATAAAGAGAAAATGGCAAAATACCTCAGCAACTGTTGGGAAGACAACGGGAGGTGGGAAATAAGCTATAACGATAGGTACCATAGTGGGGAAGTTCATCTCCTCAAGAGACTTTGCATAACCCTCAGTTAGAGGGACTCCAGACGGAGGAACCTCAACACTTGATGAATCTCCTACTTTAACAAAAGGAACTAGGGCCAAGGTTAGGGGTGGGATTGAAAGGGTCGTTGGATTTTCCACAGATACATCATCCCCTGAAGGGGCAGAAGAAGGACCACGGTGAGTAGATAAGCCAATGGTAGCCCTAGTAAGGGGTGGAGTCCCAATGGATGATGGCAGAGCTAAGCCTAGAGCAAGCTAAGAATATAAAACTAAGTTTTAGAGGCAAGGCACATCACAAAAAGAAGGGGCAAAGTGAGCATTCAACCTACCTCAGTGACGTTGGAAAAAGGGTCAAACTCAAAGATGGGCCTGAATATTGGAGGCTGAAGAAGGAAATCAACCAGCGCAAAAGCTAGTAGCGAGGCAGCTTCAACCTGAAATTGTAACAACCCGCGTAATTTTTGGGCTATTTTAATTAATTTAGGAAAATGGAGGAAAATAAAGTTTTTGATAAAATTATTTTTATTTCTCAAATATGTTGGTTATTATTTTTAAAGGCGAGAATTTCAAACGGTTTCGAAAACGGAGTTAAAACGAATTTTAAAATGCTTTTAAAATGTTTTTAACTCTTGGAGTTGTTTTGACTTCCAACTCTTCATTTCTTTGCCTTATTTAAAGGAGTCTTTTGGATTCCAACTCTTCATTTATTTGCATTATAAAAGAATTCGTGGGTAACCCTTTTAACATAATTTTGGCACAAATTTTGGTAGCAAATATATTTTATATTCCTCTTCTTTTTATATACACATTGACCCTTAAGATTTGTGAGTTCCAACCTTAGATTAGAGGTGTTCTTGGGGCTATTTTATTGGAGGTTATTGGAGGAGCTTTTGTAGATCTTTTGTGTTAATCTTGAGGATGTGATAATTGGTTTCTCATCATGGTTTGAGGTATGGGGTTTTACACAATATGCTCCTTAAATCTCGCGAGTGTCATTCTCTTTGAATTCTTGTTAATTGAACTCATATTTGAATTGATAAATTCATTGAAATCTGGAAAATAATTGTTGAAATTATTTTGATTCATGTGGTATTATTATATTGTTGATGAGCACGTTGTCATGAGATTTTAATATGGCACGGATGTTGGGCACCCGCCAAAATTCCTATTTCTCGGGCTATGGCTTGATAAAGCATATACGGATGTGGTGAGGCTAGGTGACCCGATTAAAGTGTTTTTGAGATATTATATTGATAAATGCTTTGAGATTTTTATTTTGATTTGAATATTCGTACTCGTGTTTTTACGTTTTATTCGTTGCTAATCCGTATTTGATGAGCATAATTCTTGTCGTATTGTGTACTTCCCCATATTTTGTTTTAGTTGGCAGGTTAGCGTGGATTTGGGACGCTATGGACCAATTGGGATTATTTTGGCATGGATTATTTTGGGAAGAATATTTTTTGGAAGATTTGTATTATTTTGATGTATAGAGCTTTGGAGATTTGTATTTTTATTCGAGTTAGATAGGTGTAATTTTAATTCGAGAGACTTGTTGTAATTGAAGAGATTGAGATTAGTGGATTTATATTATTATGGGTTTTTAGATTCTCTATACCTTGTTATTGTGGATTTGAATTTACTTTATCGCATTAGCGCTCCATTCGCTTTCCCCGGACGAGCGGGGTGTTACAAATGGTATCAGAGCTTAGGTATAAGGCAACCCTCGGGGCTTGGATTTTGGGTTCATTGCGTGGTTAGCATTTTTTCGAGATAGAAAATTTTTGGTGATATTCGTGTTGGGCATCTAGATTAGATGTAAGGAAATTATTTTTGGAGACGAAATTATTTTTGGAGATTGTTGTCCTGATTTTTTAGAGTTAGGCATTTGGCGAATTTCGAGGGTGAAATTCTATTGTTAGTGGGAAAGTGTAACAACCCGCGTAATTTTTGGGATATTTTAATTAATTTAGAAAATGGAGGAAAATAAAGTTTTTGATAAAATTATTTTTATTGCTCAAATATGTTGGTTATTATTTTTACATGCGAGAATTTCAAACGGTTTCGAAAACGGAGATAAAACGGATTTTAAAATGATTTTTAAATATTTTTTTAACTCTTGGAGTTGTTTTGATTTCCAAGTCTTCATTTCTTTGCCTTATTTAAAGGAGTCTTTTGGATTCCAACTCTTCATTTATTTGCATTATAAAAGAAGTCGTAGCAACCCTTTTAACATACTTTTGGCACAAATTTTGGCATCAAATATATTTTATATTCCTTTTCTTTTTATATACACATTGGCCCTTGAGATTTGTGAGTTCCAACCTTAGATTAGAGGTGTTCTTGGGGCTATTTTGTTGGAGGTTCTTGGAGGAGCTTTTGTAGATCTTTTGTGTTGATCTTGAGGATGTGATCATAGGTTTCTCATCATGGTTTGAGGTATGGGATTTTACACAATATGCTCCTTAAATCTCGCGAGTGTCATTCTCTTTGAATTCTTGTTAATTGAACTCATATTTGAATTGATAAATTCATTGAAATCTGGAAAATAATTGTTGAAATTATTTTGATTCATGTGGTATTATTATATTGTTGATGAGCACGTTGTCATGAGATTTTAATATGGCACGGATGTTGGGCACCCGCCAAAATTCCTATTTTTCGGACTATGGCTTGATAAAGCATATACGGATGTGGTGAGGCCAGGTGACCCGATTAAAGTGTTGTTGAGAAATTATATTGATAAATGCTTTGAGATTTTCATTTTGATTTGAATATTTGTACTCGTGTTGTTACGTTTTATTCGTTGCTAATCCATATTTGTTGAGCATAATTCATGTCGTATTGTGTACTTCCCCATATTTTCTTTTAGTTGGCAGGTTAGTGTGGATTTGCGATGCTACGGACCAATTAGGATTATTTTAGCGCGGATTATTTTGGGAAGAATATTTTTTGGAAGATTTGTATTATTTTGATGTATAGAGCTTTGGAGATTTGTATTTTTATTCGATTTAGATAGTTGTAATTTTAATTCGAGAGACTTGTTGTAATTGAATAGATTGAGATTAGTGGATTTATATTATTATGAGTTTTTAGATGCTCTATACCTTGTTATTGTGGATTTGGATTTACTTTATCGCATTAGCGCTCCGTTCGCTCTCCCCGGGCGGGCGGAGTGTTACAAATGGTATCAGAGCTTAGGTATACGACAACCCTCGGGGCTTGCATTTTGGGTTCGTTGCGTGGTTAGTAATTTTTGGAGATAGAAAATTTTAGGTGATATTCGTGTTAGGCATCTAGATTAGATGTAAGGAAATTATTTTTGGAGACGAAATTATTTTTGCAGATTGTTGGCCTGATTTTTGAGAGTTAGGCATTCGGCGAATTTCGAGGGAGAAATTCCATTGTTAGTGGGAAAGTGTAACAACCGCGTAGTTTTTGTGCTATTTTAATTAATTTAGGAAAATGGAGGAAAATAAAGTTTTTGATAAAATTATTTTTATTACTCAAATATGTTGGTTATTATTTTTAAAGGCAAGAATTTCAAACGGTTTCGAAAACGGAGTTAAAACGGATTTTAAAATGTTTTTAACTCTTGGAGTTGTTTTGATTTCCAACTCTTCATTTCTTTGCCTTATTTAAAGGCGTCTTTTGGATTCCAACTCTTCATTTCTTTGCTTTATAAAAGAAGTCGTGGGCAACCCTTTTAACATACTTTTGGCAAAAATTTTGGCAGCAAATATATTTTATATTCCTCTTCTTTTTATATACACATTGGCCCTTGAGATTTGTGAGTTCCAACCTTAGATTAGAGGTGTTCTTGGGGCTATTTTGTTGGAGGTTCTTGGAGGATCTTTTGTAGATCTTTTGTGTAGATCTTGAGGATGTGATCATTAGTTTCTCATCAAGTTTGAGGTATGGGGTTTTACACAATATGCTCCTTAAATCTCGCGAGTGTCATTCTCTTTGTATTCTTGTTAATTGAAATCATATTTGAATTGATAAATTCATTGAAATCGGGAAAATAATTGTTGAAATTATTTTTTTATTCATGTGGTATTATTTTATTGTTGATGAGCACGTTGTCATGAGATTTTAATATGGCACGGATGTTGGGAACCCGCCAAAATTCCTATTTCCCGGCCTATGGCTTGATAAAGCATATACGAATGTGGTGAGGCCTGGTGACCCGGGTAAAGTGTTGTTGAGAAATTATATTGATAAATGCTTTGAGATTTGCATTTTGATTTGAATATTCTTACTCGTGTTGTTACGTTTTATTCGTTGCTAATCCGTATTTGTTGAGCATAATTCCTGTCGTTTTGTGTACTTCTCCGTATTTTCTTTTAGTTGGGAGGTTAGCGTGGATTTGGGACGCTATGGACCAATTGGGATTATTTTAGCGTGGATTATTTTGGGAAGAATATTTTTTGGAAGATTTGTATTATTTTGATGTATAGAGCTTTGGAGATTTGTATTTTTATTCGAGTTAGATAGTTGTAATTTTAATTCGAGAGACTTGTTGTAATTGAAGAGATTGAGATCAGTGGATTTATATTATTATGGTTTTTTAGATGCTCTATACCTTGTTATTGTGGATTTGGATTTACTTTATCGCATTAGCGCTCCGTTCTCTCTCCCCGGGTGGACGGGGTGTTACAAATGATATCAGAGCTTAGGTATACGACAACCCTCGGGGCTTGGATTTTGGTTTAATTGCGTGGTTAGCAATTTTTGGAGATAGAAATTTTTAGGTGATATTCGTGTTAGGCATCTAGATTAGATGTAAGGAAATTATTTTTGGAGACGAAATTATTTTTGGAGATTGTTGGCCTGATTTTTTAGAGTTAGGCATTCGGCGAATTTCGAGGGCGAAATTCCAATGTTAGTGGGAAAGTGTAACAACCCGTGTAATTTTTGGGATATTTTAATTAATTTAGGAAAATGGAGGAAAATAAAGTTTTTGATAAATTTATTTTTATTGCTCAAATATGTTGGTTATTATTTTTAAAGGCGAGAATTTCAAACGGTTTCGAAAACGGAGATTAAACGTATTTTAAAATAATTTTTAAATGTTTTTTAACTCTTGGAGTTGTTTTGACTTCCAACTCTTCATTTCTTTGCCTTATTTAAAGGAGTCTTTTGGATTCCAACTCTTCATTTCTTTTCATTATAAAAGAAGTCGTGGAAAAACCTTTTAACATACGTTTGGCACAAATTTTGGCAGCAAATATATTTTATATTCCTCTACTTTTTATATACACATTAGCCCTTGAGATTTGTGAGTTCCAACCTTAGATTAGAGGTGTTCTTGGGGCTATTTTGTTGGAGGTTCTTCGAGGAGCTTTTGTAGATATTTTGTGTTGATCTTGAGGATGTGATCATTGGGTTCTCATCAAGGTTTGAGGTATGGGGTTTTACACAATATGCTCCTTAAATCTCGCGAGTGTCATTCTCTTTGAATTTTTGTTAATTGAACTCATATTTGAATTGATAAATTCATTGAAATATGTAAAATAATTTTTGAAATTATTTTGATTCATGTGGTATTATTATATTGCTGATGATCACGTTGTCATGAGATTTTAATATGGCACGGATGTTGGGCACCCGCCAAAATTCCTATTTCCCGAGCTATGGCTTGATAAAGCATATACGGATGTGGTGAGGCCAGGTTACCCAATTAAAGTGTTGTTGAGAAATTATGTTGATAAATGCTTTGAGATTTGTATTTTGATTTGAATATTCGTACTCGTGTTGTTACGTTTTATTCGTTGCTAATCCGTATTTGTTGAGCATAATTCCTGTCGTGTTGTGTACTTCCCCATATTTTCTTTTAGTTGGCAGGTTAGCGTGGATTTAGGACGCTACGGACCAATTGGGATTATTTTAGCGTGGATTATTTTGGGAAGAATATTTTTTGGAAGATTTGTATTATTTTGATGTATAGAACTTTGGAGATTTGTATTTTTATTCGAGTTAGATAGTTGTAATTTTAATTCGAGAGACTTGTTGTAATTGAAGAGATTGAGATGAGTGGATTTATATTATTATGGGTTTTTAGATGCTCTACACATTGTTATTGTGGATTTTGATTTACTTTATCGCATTAGTGCTCCGTTCGCTATCCCCGGGCGGGCATGGTGTTACAAATGGTATCAGAGCTTAGGTATACGACAACCCTCGGGGCTTGGATTTTGAGTTTATTGCGTGGTTAGAAATTTTTGGAGATAGAAAATTTTTGGTGATATTCGTGTTAGGCATCTAGATAAGATGTAAGGAAATTATTTTTGGAGACGAATTATTTTTGGAGATTGTTGGCCTGATTTTTTAGAGTTAGGCATTCAGCGAATTTCGAGGGCGAAATTCCATTGTTAGTGGGAAAGTGTAACAACCCGCGTAATTTTTGGACTATTTTAATTAATTTAGGAAAATGGAGGAAAATAAAGTTTTTGATAAAATTATTTTTATTGCTCAAATATGTTGGCTATTATTTTTAAAGGCGAGAATTTCAAACAGTTTCGAAAACGGAGATTAAACGTATTTTAAAATATTTTTAACTCTTGGAGTTGTTTTGATTTCCAACTCTTCATTTCTTTGCCTTATTTAAAAGAGTCTTTTGGATTCCAACTCTTCATTTCTTTTCATTATAAAAGAAGTCAAGGGCAACCCTTTTAACATACTTTTGGCACGAATTTTGGCAGCAAATATATTTTATATTCCTCTTCTTTTTATATACACATTGGCCCTTGATATTTGTGAGTTCCAACCTTAGATTAGAGGTGTTCTTGGGGCTATTTTGTGGGAGGTTCTTGGAGGATATTTTGTAGATCTTTTGTGTTGATTTTGAGGATGTGATCATTGGTTTCTCATCATAGTTTGAGGTATGGGATTTTACACAATATGTTCCTTAAATCTCTCGAGTGTCATTCTCTTTGAATTCTTGTTAATTGAACTCATATTTGAATTGATAAATTCATTGAAATCTGGAAAATAATTGCTGAAATTATTTTCATTCATGTGGTATTATTATATTGTTGATGAGCACTTTGTCATGAGCTTTTAATATGGCACGAATGTTGGGCACCCGCCAAAATTCCTATTTCCCGGGCTATGGCGTGATAAAGCATATACGGATGTGGTGAGACCTGGTGACCCGGTTAAAGTGGTGTTGAGAAATTATATTGATAAATCCTTTGAGATTTTCATTTTGATTTGAATATTCGCACTCGTGTTATTACGTTTTATTCGTTGCTAATCCGTATTTGTTGAGCATAATTCCTGTCGTATTGTGTACTTCCCCATATTTTCTTTTAGTTGGCAGGTTAGCGTGGATTTGGGACGCTATGGACCAATTGGGATTATTTTAGCGTGGATTATTTTAGGAAGAATATTTTTTGGAAGATTTGTATTATATTGATGTATAGAGCTTTGGAGATTTGTATTTTTATTCGAGTTAGATAGTTATAATTTTAATTCGAGAGACTTGTTTTAATTGAAGAGATTGAGATTAGTGGATTTATATTATTATGGGTTTTTAGATGCTCTATACCTTGTTACTGTGGATTTGGATTTACTTTATCGCATTAGCGCTCCATTCGCTCTCCCCGGGCGGGCGGAGTGTTACAAATGGTATCAGAACTGAGGTATACGGCAACCCTCGGGGCTTGGATTTTGGGTTCATTGCGTGGTTAGCAATTTTTGGAGATAGAAAATTTTAGGTGATATTCGTGTTAGGCATCTAGATTAGATGTAAGAAAATTATTTTTGGAGACGAAATTATTTTTGGAGATTGTTGGCCTGATTTTTTAGAGTTAGGCATTCGGCGAATTTCGAGGGCGAAATTTGATTGTTAGTGGGAAAGTGTAACAACCCGCGTAATTTTTGGACTATTTTAATTAATTTAGAAAAATGGAGGAAAATAAAGTTTTTGATAAAATTATTTTTATTGCTCAAATATGTTGGTTATTATTTTTAAAGGAGACAATTTCAAACAGTTTCGAAAACGGAGTTAAAACGAATTTTAAAATAATTTTTTAATGTTTTTAACTCTTGGAGTTGTTTTGATTTCCAACTCTTCATTTCTTTGCCTTATTTAAAGGAGTCTTTTGGATTCCAACTCTTCATTTTTTTGCATTATAAAAGAAGTCGTGGGCAACCCTTTTAACATACTTTTGGTACAAATTTTGGCAGCAAATATATTTTATATTCCTCTTCTTTTTATATACACATTGGCCCTTGAGATTTGTGAGTTCCAACCTTAAATTAGAGGTGTTGTTGGGGCTATTTTGTTGGAGGTTCTTGGAGGAGCCTTTTGTAGATCTTTTGTGTTGATCTTGAGGATGTGATCATTGGTTTATCATCATGGTTTGAGGTATGGGGTTTTACACAATATGCTCCTTAAATCCCGTGAGTGTCATTCTCTTTGAATTCTTGTTAATTGAATTCATATTTGAATTGATAAATTAAATGAAATATGGAAAATAATTGTTGAAATTATTTTTTATTCATGTGGTATTATTATATTATTGATGAGCACGTTGTCATGAGATTTTAATATGGCACGGATGTTGTGCACCCGCCAAAACTCCTATTTCTCGGGCTATGGCTTGATAAAGCATATACGGATGTGGTGAGGCCTAGTAACCCGGTTAAAGTGTTGTTGAGAAATTATATTGATAAATGCTTTGAGATTTGCATTTTGATTGGAATACTCGTACTCGTGTTGTTACGTTTTATTCGTTGCTAATCCGTATTTGATGATCATAATTCCTGTCGTATTGTGTACTTCCCCATATTTTCTTTTAGTTGGCAGGTTAGCGTGGATTTGGGACGCTATGGACCAATTGGGATTATTTTAGCGTGGATTATTTTGGGAAGAATATTTTTTGGAAGATTTGTATTATTTTGATGTATAGAGCTTTGGAGATTTGTATTTTTATTCGAGTTAGATAGTTGTAATTTTAATTCGAGAGACTTGTTGTAATTGAAGAGATTGAGATTAGTGGATTTATATTATTATGGGTTTTTAGATGCTCTATGCCTTGTTATTTATATTTTGATTTACTTTATCGTATTAGCGCTCCGTTCGCTCTCCCCGGGCGGGCGGGGTGTTACAAATGGTATCAGAGCTTAGGTATACGGCAACCCTCGGGGCTTGGGTTTTGGGTTCATTGCGTGGTTAGCAATTTTTGGAGATAGAAAATTTTAGGTGATATTCGTGTTAGGCATCTAGATTAGATGTAAGGAAATTATTTTTGGAGATTGTTGGCCTGATTTTTTAGAGTTAGGCATTCGGTGAATTTCGAGGGCGAAATTCGATTGTTAGTGGGAAAGTGTAACAACCCGCATAATTTTTAGGCTATTTTAATTAATTTTGGAAAATGGAGGAAAATAATGTTTTTGATAAAATTATTTTTATTGCTCAAATATGTTGGTTATTATTTTTAAAGGCGAGAATTTCAAACAGTTTCAAAAACGGAGTTAAAACGGATTTTAAAATGATTTTAAAATGTTTTTAACTCTTTGAGTTGTTCTGACTTCCAACTCTTCATTTATTTGCCTTATTTAAAGGACTCTTTTGGATTCAAAATCTTCATTTCTTTGCATTATAAAAGAAGTCGTGGGCAACCCTTTTAACATACTTTTGGCACAAATTTTGGCAGCAAATATATTTTATATTCCTCTTCTTTTTATATACACATTAGTTCTAGAGATTTGTGAGTTCCAACCTTAGATTAGAGGTGTTCTTGGGGCTATTTTGTTGGAGGTTCTTGGAGGAGCCTTTTGTAGATCTTTTGTGTTGATCTTGAGGATGTGATCATTGGTTTATCATCATGGTTTGAGGTATGGGGTTTTACACAATATGCTCCTTAAATCCCGCGAGTGTCATTCTCTTTGAATTCTTGTTAATTGAACTCATATTTGAATTGATAAATTAAATGAAATCTGGAAAATAATTGTTGAAATTATTTTTATTCACGTGGTATTATTATATTGTTGATGAGCACGTTGTCATGAGATTTTAATATGGCACGGATGTTGGGCACCCGCCAAAATTCCTATTTCCCGGGCTATGGCTTGATAAAGCATATACGGATGTGGTGAGTCCTGGTGTCCCGGTTAAATTGTTGTTGAGAAATTATATTGATAAATGCTTTGAGATTTGCATTTTGATTTGAATATTCATACTCTTTTTGTTACGTTTTATTCGTTGCTAATCCGTATTTCTTGGGCATAATTCCTATCGTATTGTGTACTTCTCCGTATTTTCTTTTAGTTGGCAGGTTAGCGTGGATTTCGGACGCTATGGACCAATTGGGATTATTTTAGCGTGGATTATTTTGGGAAGAATATTTTTTTTAAGATTTGTATTATTTTGATGTATAGAGCTATGGAGATTTGTATTTTTATTCGAGTTAGATAGTTGTAATTTTAATTCGAGAGACTTGTTGTAATTGAAGAGATTGAGATTAGTGGATTTATATTATTATGGGTTTTTAGATGCTCTATACCTTGTTATTGTGGATTTGGATTTACTTTATTGCATTAGCGCTCCGTTCGCTCTCCCGGGGAGGACGGGGTGTTACAAATGGTATCAGAGCTTTGATATACGGCAACCCTCGGGGCTTGGGTTTTGGGTTCATTGCGTTGTTAGCAATTTTTGGAGATAGAAAATTTTCGGTGATATTCGTGTTAGGCATCTAGATTAGATGTAAGGAAATTAATTTTGGAGATTGTAGGCCTAATTTTTTAGAGTTAGGTATTCGGCGAATTTCGAGGGCGAAATTCGATTGTTAGTGGGAAAGTGTAACAACCAACATAATTTTTGGGCTATTTTAATTAATTTAGGAAAATGGAGGAAAATAAAGTTTTTTATAAAATTATTTTTATTGCTCAAATATGTTGGTTATTATTTTTAAAGGCGATAATTTCAAACAGTTTTGAAAACGGAGTTAAAACGGATTTTAAAATGATTTTGAAATGTTTTTAACTCTTGGAGTTGTTTTGACTTCCAACTCTTCATTTATTTGCCTTATTTAAAGGAGTCTTTTGGATTCCAACTCTTCATTTCTTTGCATTATAAAAGAAGTCGTGGGCAACCCTTTTAACATACTTTTGGCATAAATTTTGGCAGCAAATATATTTATATTCCTCTTCTTTTTATATACACATTAGTTCTAGAGATTTGTGAGTTCTAACCTTAGATTAGAGGTGTTATTGGGGCTATATTATTGGAGGTTCTTGGAGGAGCTTTTGTAGATCTTTTGTGTTGATCTTGAGGATGTGATCATTGGTTTCTCATCATGGTTTGAGGTATGAGGCTTTACACAATATGCTCCTTAAATCTCACGAGTGTTATTCTCTTTGAATTCTTGTTAATTGAACTCATATTTGAATTGATAAATTCATTGAAATCTGAAAAAGAATTGTTGAAATTATTTTGATTCATGTGGTATCATTATATTGTTAATGAGCACGTTGTCATGAGATTTTAATATGGCACGGATGTTGGTCACCCGCCAAAATTCTTGTTTCCCGGGCTATGGATTGGTAAAGCATATACGGATGTGGTGAGGCCTGGTGACCCGGTTAAAGTGTTGTTGAGAAATTATATTGATAAATGCTTTGAGATTTGCATTTTATTTGAATATTCATACTCGTGTTGTTACGTTTTATTCGTTGCTAATCCGTATTTGTTGAGCATAATTCCTGTCGTATTGTGTACTTCCCTGTATTTTCTTTTAGTTGGCAGGTTAGCTTTGATTTGGGACACTATGGACCAATTGTGATTATTTTAGTGTGGATTATTTTGGGATGAATATTTTTTGGAAGATTTATATTATTTTGATGTATAGAGCTTTGGAGATTTGTACTTTTATTCGAGTTAGATAGTTGTAATTTTAATTCGAGAGACTTGTTGTAATTGAAGAGATTGAGATTAGTGGATTTATATTATTATGGGTTTTTAGAAGCTCTATACCTTGTTATTGTGGATTTGGATTTACTTTATCGCATTAGCGCTCCGTTCCCTCTCCCCGGGCGGGCGAGGTGTTATAGAAATACACCAAGATATTTAGAAGATTCAACAAAGTAAGAAGGATAGAAAAGAAAGATCTAAAAGTGTTTAGAACTTGTTCCTCGGGAGAACTTTGCAAAATTGGAATGATATCTGGAGGAACCTCCATCTGAGGGGATGACTCAAAAGAAGCTGGGGGAGCTCCCTCTGGCTAAGAGGAAACTTCCACAGGGTCAATAGGAGCAACAACCATCTTAGCCGCCTCCACCGTGCATCTGGAGACCAAACGACGGGAATAAGTGAGCCAAGTTATGGGAGAACGGGGGGAGTTACATCAACAGAACCACTCCCGAAGTGTCCCCCCATGAGAGGACTCACAGGAGGGTTGGGTATTTCTTCTTCAGCTTCTTGCACCAAGTTGCTAAGAGTTAGACAAATACAGTTTGTTATAAAAAAAACAAAAAAACATATATGCCTCTGATCCAGGGGGAGAGTGGGACGATATCACCATTGACGAGGAGGTATGGGAATCAACTGGTGAAGACCTCTCCGTGGAATGATGCACAATAGTAGGGTAGTCATCCAACACCATAGTTCCAACACCATAAGGAGCTGGGGTGAGATGTACATCAGGAACCCATTTCTTCTGGGACTTAGTACCCACAGTATTTTTCCTCGTACTAGCAACATCAAGACCTAGAGGAACCCTTGAGATTTTCCTTCGCTTCGACCCACCTTCATATGGATCTACTAAGATAGTGGGGAATGAAGAAACAAGAGGAACACCGGGAGCATGTCGTTGAAACTCATAATTTATTCGCTTCACCTCATCTTGAATTTTCTTTCTTAATTCCTCACTCACTTTGGCAGATATTAGAGGAGGAACGAAGGAAATAAGGAATGCTTCTAAGGGATCTTGAGGCTGAGGTTGGGACTTAGACTTTAAAGAAGTTCCACTCTTCGATCTCCTGGTTTTTTTGGCTGGAACCTTGGAAGGTCCTTCTCCAGAAGTTGCATTGGTTGGAACACCTTCACCAAAAACATCCTCAGTAGGGGCAGGCTGCTTTGGGGTTGTAACATTCTCAGGTTTGGACATGGCAGTAGGGATCATGGGGAAATAAGGAGGTATCTTCCTGTGGGGATCTTTGCGAATCTTTCTGAGAGGCAACTTAACTCCAAGAATAGAGTTTTCCTTGAGGCCGAATTACAAAGCAGAGAACGAAAGAACTGGGGGATACTGGGCGGGGGGGGGGGGGGGGGGGGGCTTCGTATGAACTCACAAATCCTGGTAAGTTGAATCGGCCAAAATTTGGTGGAAAAAATAAGTGGAAACATCCCCCTTTTTAGTAGTACTGGGGATGGTAACTCGACCATCCATAGTAGAAGTCACGCCATGCACCGCTATAGAAAGATAGAAGTAAACTATCAATATTCCACGTTAGTGTTGGTCTATGATACTATACATTGCTTCTTAGAGATCCAAGAAATCAGATTGTGACCAAGATATATATAGTAACCTCCGGGTGAGTGACAGTCATTCGGATTGCCAGTATAATCAACATTTGAGTTGGCTTCCAAATGAAGAGAACCCGACTGATAATATAGACCATGATCATGTGTGGACTTGAAGTAGCATAAGATATGATTAACAGCAGACTAATAGACTGTAGCTGGATGATGAATAAATTGGCAATCCTGATTAATGGAAAAAGAGATGTTTAGATGATTAATCATCAAATATTGTAGTGCGCTCACAATACTTAGAGAATCAGTGGGATTGAAAAGTGGATCATCATCGTATAAGGACAGATTCTTAGCACTTATGGCAGGAGAGGAAATAGGTTTGACATCTAGAAACTTAATATGATACAACAAATTAAGAAGATACTTAGTTTTGGTGAAATGAAATCCACCAGAACTATAAGTGGCCTCGATGTCAAGGAATAAATTAATAGGTCCCAAATCTTCCATACAAAATAATTTCCCAAAACTATAGTTGGTGAAGAGAACATACGCATAGTTGATAGGTTTAGTTTTACTTTATAAATGTCCCATGTCGTGTCCCCATATCCCCATCGTGTATCCCAACAAATTTGCAGCCTGAAGAATGCACCCCAAGTGAACAAATACTACAACTGTAAAATGTTAAACATCCTAAAGATTAATGTTTTTAACACACCATAGACTACTTTTACACTAAGAAAAGAACTTTCAATTAACCCACCATAGACTACTTTTATGCATCACAAATAACTAAAGTAAAATGTTAGCCACTTAATAAACACATACTTAAAACAAAGGCCTAATTCATAACTGACACATACTAAAGATAAAGTTATGATTGTTTTGAAAGATAGGCTACCTTAAGAAAATCCATATCAATTTCTTTGAAATTCAAAGTAAAAATCGTACATTGTAGAGAAAAAAATTATTTAGGTGGGAGATAAATGAGATCTTGAATCAAACCCAATATTCATCTACAAGTAACCTGTAAGCATAAGGAGAAGATATATAAAGATGCTCATAAAAGATAAAAGATAATTTGGGAGGAGAACAGAGTAACCCCAATCTATTAGGATTAATGAACAACTATAATTGTTGTACATTAATCAAAAGACATCGCCATTTTCTCGAACCCCCAAGTGACAACCTAAAATTAGTAACCAAGGTCAAGAAGAAATAATTTCAGGAAAAAATGTTGTTGGGAAAATAAAATAATATAACTCACCTTTCATTTATTGTATAACTTCTAAAAAATATCTAAATGAAACAAATATGCTGAGAAAGGGAACACACAAATGAAATGATCAAAACTTTTTCACATGTGTTATGATAAGTAATAAATAAGTTAAACAAATAAGATGGATTTTTTTAAAATCAGCAATTACTGCTACTGTGCATTAAAAAAACTAAAGACATAAACGCGTACTTAGAAATATTCAAGGAATATCTTTAACATGTTGAAATCTAGAATAAAGAGAAAATAAAAGATATTTTTTTCCCAGAGATGAAGTTAAGGAAGATTATTAGAATTTCCCAAATGCACCTATAAATACTCTCTCTAAAAAAAATAAGTTGGCTCTAATAGTTGCATAAAAGAACTTCTCCACCGGTATTTGAATAAGATAAAGGATAAACATTAGTCATAGGATGAAGATTTGGAGGTACAAATGATAGAAAATTGGTCCAATACACATAGTATGGGATCATACAAAACCACAGAAACATCAGGGGCTGGAAACTAGTAATCCTTCTTAATGTGAATATAAATATCAATAATCTTTATTGATTTGACTCTGAAACTTTATATACTCTAGAAAGTACTAAACATTTACACACCAGCAAAATATATTATTTATGCCTCTATACCGACATTTCTGGAATAAATCATCCCAATAATCATCCCTACTCAGGCTCATACCAATGAATGCTACAAGAAATGCATATATTAAGTTATGTTGGGAATTTTTTCTCATACTAAAGTAACATAATGTAAATTATGCTACTGTCATCACTTCATGCTTAGGTAGTAAGTAAAACCTTGCCAGAACAATTTACCATACTAACTGCATTAATAGTAGTTATAAACTTAAATCGGACAATTGCAATTTCTATCAACTCATTTTCATATGTTAAATACCTCTGCAAAACAATAATAAGGGGGCGAGTTGGAACATTCAATTCAATCACCAATATATAGTCATTCTTAAGGAGAACAAAAAATAAATTTATACCTTTAAAGAACCAATGACCTCTCCCCTCCTCCTTTATCTGGTCTTGGGACCGACAATGCAAAGATAAGACATTGAAAAGATAAATTTCTTCCATATTTGAAGGTCAACGCCTTCAGGCTCAGATCCATTATTGATATGATAAATATAGCACCCTACCGTGGAGAGTACTACTATAAGCTTCAAAAGTTAATAATGTCATAGCCTTATACTTTCACACTATAGGGTGTGGCCTCTATTTTCTACAGGACATGATCCATACTTTCTACAGGGCGCGACCCTTACTTGCTATAGGGCGCGCTCCTTTTTGCTACAGGGTATGGCCCCAGTCTGATCATATTAACTGGTCGTAGCCCCTTTCACCCTGTAGTAGCAATACAACATCTACACCTATAAATATAGGTCCACACCCCGAGATAAGGGGGGATTCATTCCTCATCCAGTTCCGGATTCATTTCTTACACTGACACCTAGCTCAGATCCAGTGATTCTGTTGACATCGCTCAACATAGCTTGGGCTTCTCTCTAGCATCGTTTCCGACATCCCGAATCCTCCAGAATCATCATAGTCATGCACTATATTATATTCTCATGCTTCTACACCTCTTCAGGCCTAATAACTTTGTACCAAATAGCATATATAATGAGAGTGTGGCACCGAAGTGGACGTAGGCTCATTTTTATAGCCAAACCACTCAATATCTTTTCTTTTATCTCTCTTTAATTTCTTTATCCTCTCATTTCATATCTTATACTCGACTTGCTGCTACGAGAACGACAAGTGGAAAATCTCTCGTACCATCAACTTGGCGTCGTTTGTGGGAAATAAGGTATTTTAATCTTGTTTCTCTATGTTTTTAGTTCTTAAACACCTTATTTTATTCATGGGGATCCTTTGTATCATCATCTCATGAGTATTTTAGTTACTGAGCTCTATTTTATATTTACACGCTTAAATAGGTATTTCATATATTCATATCTTCTCTTGGGTCTCCATTTTATGACCCTAGATCTATTTTACATAATCCTTTGATATCACCTCTCCTAGATAATGCTGAAAAGCATGATGGGCTTTATCCCCGTAAAGGTGAAATATTAAGGAAGAATTATATTTACTCCTTTTTTGTTGTTCTTTGCCTTTGATCTAGGGTTTATCATAAGAATTATGATGTTTTTTTCACCCTGAGGGTATTCTCTCATGGATAGACTCTAGTTGTTATGCTCTCCATGTGTTTCGAGAGAAAAACTCATGTTTTGGTTTTCAATTTTTGGATTGTTCTCTTCACTACCTAGTAAAGGATGCAACCTGGTAGTTCAACTGCCTTTCTTATCACGGCCTCTACTAGTGAGGTTGTATTACAGTAGCTTCAAATCATCGGGGAATGGACTCGGGTGGTCTCCAACTCAACCTTGGTGAATATCATTCAAAGGACACGGTAGTACACCTATGTGATTCATTGGCCGCGACTTCAGTAGAAATATCATACTGTAGTGCAAACGCTGCATCCCAATCTTGTACTTTGTTTATTATATATATTGTGATTACTCACTTTTGTTAGTTTTGTTTCGGATTATATATTTTTTAAAGACTAACAAAGCAGAAAATGGAAGGAGAATCCAGCTAGAGCATAAAAGTCAAAGAGGAGATTGTGCAACTGTACAATCACCTTAACCATCTCTACGACAATCATGCTTCACTCCAAACCCAAGTAAATTATTTAGCCCATAGGGTCCTCATGATAGAGGCCACATCCTAATTCAATGTGAGTGCGACACCCAGGATCATTGTTGCATCAACCATCACATCCGCAGCCATACCAGAAGCTCCATCCCCAGAGGCAACTAGCAAGACAGAAAAAAGGAAAGTGGAGAAAGCTAAAAGATTCTTCGAGGCCTACACCCCATTGGCCTTCCTAGTTGAAGACATCTTTGAGTTCATAAAAGAGGACAAGCTGCTGAGGTGTCCAGAGAAGATGAGAGCTCTACCCCACAAGAGGGACAAAGCCAAGTGGTGCAAATTCCACCAGGACCACGGCCATAACACTGAGCAGTGCTATGCCCTGAAAAATGAGATTGAAAGGCTCATAAGACAGGGAACACTGCAACACTTCCTTAAGGATGCCTAAGGGATGCATCCTAGTCTAACATGCCGCATCCCCCCTTTTAATCCCATGATTGGTTCCTCTGTTTCTATCATTAGTGAACTCTTTTGAATAGTTCCATGTTAACTTTGTATTCTCCTAACGGAGTCATGAATATATGAATAAATATATGAAATCAAGTTCACTTTATAGTGCTATATTTTGATTTCTCAATTCCATTGAATGTTTGTGACACCCCGACTAATTAAATATCGGGTAACTACTCCTTTATTCAAATTAATACAAAATGTCAAGTTGGTTCAGTACATAGCATCATTGCCGAAAACAGTTTTAAGCAATTACTAGCCACCTAATATTTAAAAAGTCCGTAGCCAAATTTTATTAAATTAAATTAACATGAAACAAATGAAATTTTATGCTAACTATACCAAATCCACATCACAATCACAATAGAATAATAATGGAACAATTAAAATGAGTCTGGAGTAACACTCCCTGAATAATCCAAAAAATGAATAAATCCCAATACAAAGTCTGAATAAATAAATAAATCCAAAACTGAAATGCAACTGGAAGTCTGAGAATGTATCTCTAAATGGAAAGGGGCGACATGCCCTAATTGATAAATGACCATGAATAGAATCAAATGCAGAATGTGGAGGTGTATACTACCGAAATCCTATAACTTCCACAACAACTTCAGCATGTCAACGGAATGAGACTCCTCTGCTTGGCGTCCCTGTGGTTGGGCACCTAAAAAAGTTTTACAAGAATTTAAAAGCAAACGGGTTAGAGCCCGAGGTGAAAACAGTTTAAAAATATAGCAAGTGTTTAATTGCATTAAATAGTGAATATTATATACATGTTAGTTACGTTCTCTCACATGAGTTCCTTACCCTCAACTGCTGTGGACGCCTAACATATATCCTTATACCGTCCTAGTTATGCCGTTAACTAACTAGTATGTACCACTTCCTATCCTCACATTATAATATAGGGGTTTATTCATATCATTCTAATATATCTTGCGTGTATCTCACCTTTTCATTGATCAGATTAATTTAATAATTACGATAGGAAATTCTCATTTTAAATCCCATTCAAAATGTCTCAAATATTCATATTCCCACTTAAACAAAGAGTCCGAAATAAATACAAGTATATTATTCTCATCACAAATATACAAATAGGGCACCCCTAGGATAAGCTGCGGTGCACACATACTCTGCTATCGAATCCCGGTACGTCACGTACATAAGGACTACATGTTTCGAATCTCTCAGGAGCCGTTTCAATAAACAAAATCACACATATTGGAGGCGAACATAGTTCACATACCCATGGGTCACGCACATACCTACGCTCCCATAGTCAGCTGACTTATTAACTCACAAATAAGCCATTTACAACCCTATGTGCTTAAGGTACCAATCTAAATCCCCCCGTAGGCACACAATGATTAGATGGACCCGTTTCGAAAGCCGACCTCCCGTGATAGCAAGTATGGTAGGTATGTCATACACATAATAATCCATATACTAAGCATTCACACAACTTAGATAAATTTTTATACTATTAAAGGTATATTCTTCGCCCTATACCATTAGTCTAATTCGTACACTATTATTATTCCGGATGATATATAATATATTTCTCTGATACATCTCACGTCATATAGTTTTGAGTACTTAAAACCTAACCGAAGAGTTTACCAAGTCAACTATTTTCCCCCCATATCAATTCAGTAATCCGAGGTCCTTATTTATGTCCCAAATTCTAACTTATCAGTCATAAGAATTTAAATCATGTTCTCGCATCATAAAATAGGAAATTACTCGTCGGACAATCGTAAATTCAACACTACCTTCCATCCAAATTCTAATATATTTCGAGCTTCAAATGTACCCTATTGGTCTCTTTCAAGTCCTAATGAATTCACATAATTTCCAACTACAATGTTTGATGGATGGAAACACTTAAAATAAAAAAGGGGGAAAAAGGTCACAGTTTCTGGGGAGATCGATCGATCGATATACCTTTAGTATCAATCGATCGATCCTAGTCGATCGATCGAGCTATGAATATCGATCGATCGATCAAGCAAGTGCAGGCTACGAGTTTCCTTCGTTTTCAGTCTCAGTTTTGTCCCAAATCTTCATTACATGATGTTAAATCCTAAAGTAAACATATTGGGTCATTGTACTACTTAATTACATGATGCTTAACGTCCCATAACTCTTAAATCATCATCAATTCGACTTTTCTTGGATGAAATCATCCTATTTTCATGAAAAACCCTATTTTTCTATTTTCTTCCAGAATTATCACACCTCTCTTCCTAAATACATTTTTCATTCATCAAGGGTTATGATTTTCTTAATGAAATACGTCCATAATCAAACTACATGCAAATACTATCCAGAATTAGAGTTTCACGAGTTTCAATCATTGTTCATGGCTATCATTAAATCCTACACGATCATGGATAAATTATTCGCTAAAACTTAATGAATCAAATCACTTTCCTGAGAATTGATGTTCTGATCCATTTGTGATGTTAAGGGTTGGTTCTCTTCCTCTCTTCGGTCACAATTCCGACGAATAAATGTGGTTATGGCCTTGAGAACTTCTTGTAACTTCTCCTCTTTCTCATGTTTCCCACTCCTTGATTTTTGACAAATCATGGCCCCAATGTCCATAATATTGGCTGATAAATAAAGCCTAAAGTTCGTGGGTCAAAATCCCTTAAAAATTAAAATGACTAAAATACCATCCCAAGTTGCCGGTTTGGCCTAAAAAAGCCCCGGGACCCAAACTAAGCCCCCGACTAGTGTTTTCTGACTATTTCGACCCCTCCAAATACGTTGGTGCACTCAAAATGACCATACCGTTGATAAAAATATAATTTACTTTTAAATCCAAATAAATTGATTCCTGACGTGACTAACACGCGCGTCCCAACTTAATTTCCTGAATTGTCGTATTTATGACTCTCGACAATTTTAATAAATTCAATAATCATATATTACCATATTTATCTAGTAATATTCAACATTATCATCATAATCAAATACCAACTCACGCCTTGCTAGTATTTAAATTCGGATTAATTTCCAATTAATTCCCATTTAATTTAATTAATCCTATTAAATAAAATTAATAAAATTACGGGTATTACATACTCCGCTCCCCCCTAATAACATAATTTCATCCCAAAATTCAAAAATAAAATATACCTAGAAAAATAAACTCTGGATAACGCTCGCGCATCTCATCCTCGCGCTCCCAGGTAGATTCCTCGGTATTATGATGCATCCACTGAACACGTACTAACGGTATTATCTTCGACCTCAATCTCCTCTCGTTATGGTTTAGAATAAAGACTTTCCCTCCACATAGGAACTATTTGGATGTAGATCAATAACCTCTAAAGCAATGTGAGTATGGACCAGATCATCCCGAAGATATCTCCTCAGTGAGGAAATATGGAACACGTCATGCACCCTATGCAAGTGTTCTGGTAACCCAAGTCTATACGCAACTGTCCCAATTCGATCGATGATAGAGAATGACCCCACATATCTAGGCGCTAACTTTCCCTTCTTCTTAAAATGCATAATCCCCTTCATAGGAGATACTCTGAGCAGCACCTGCTCCCCCACATTGAACTCCCGAAAGGACCTCTTGGCATCGGCATAACTCTTACGTCTGTCCTGAGCTACCCAAATACGGCTTCTTATCATCTCTATCCTTGTTGAAGTATCCTAAATCACCTCCGGCCCAAGAAGTTTGTTATCCCCCACCTCTATCCAAAACGCTGAGGAACGATAAGGTCTACCATATAACGCCTCGATTGGAGCCATACCAATAGTGAACTGGTAGGCGTTATTATAGTCAAACTCAATAAGTGGAAGATACTTCTACCAACCACCTCCAAAGTCTAGGATGCACATATGCAATATGTCTTCCAACATATGATTCGTTCGCTCGGTTTAACCATTAGTCTGCGGGTGATATGATGTACTCATCCGCAACTCCGTACCCATGGCTTCTTGGAAAATCTCCCAAAACCATGACACAAATATCTTATCTCAGTCAGACACCATATTGAGAGGCACCTCGTGGAGTCCCACTATATCAGCTATGAAGATCTGGGCACACTGTCCCGTAGTGTAGTCTTTTCGAGATGGTAGAAAGTGAGCAACCTTTGTCAATCGATCCACAATCACCTATATGGAGTCATGACCTCTCGTTAAAGTAGGTAATCTCGTGATGAAGTCCATGGAAATGCTCTCACATTTCCACATTGGAATCTCTAATGGCTGTAAAAGTCATGTCGACCTCTGATGGTTCACCTTTACTAGATGACAAGTGGCACATTTCGAAACGAACTCGGCAATATCTCTCTTCATCCCGCTCCACCAGTACTGTCACCTAATATCCTAGTACATATTATCTCCACCAGGATGTACGACAAATCATAAACCGTGCGACTTGGTCATTACCTTGTGTCATAAGTCATCCCCCTCAGGAATAACTAACCTTCGATTGAAGTGTAAGCCCTCGCCTGATCTAACGGCATAAGACTCGGCCCCATCTGATATCAATCGTACTATCCTCTCTTGACAGAATGGGTCTGCTACTTGGACCTGTATCACCCTCATAATAATTTGGGGCGTAATTGTCATCAAAGACATGAACGATCGGGCCACTGTGTCCTGGTGTCTCAACTCATTCCACTTTGCTTTCCACACCTCGGCTACCTCACCTACTATCCTGCGGCTCAACGCGTCTACTACCAAGTTAGCCTTTCTTGGGTGGTATTGAATATCGAATTGATAATCCTTCACAAACTCAAGCCACCGACGTTGATGCATATTTATGTCGTTCTGTGTGAAGAGGTACTGTAGGGAATTGTGGTGTGTGAACAGACAAAAATTTTCACCCCTGGAGATAATGTCTCCAAACCTGAAGAGAAAATATGACTGCTGCTAAGTCCAAGTCGTGGGTGGGGTAATTCTTCTCGTGAGGGTTAAGCTTACGAGAAGCATAAGTTATAGCCTGACTTTCCTGCTACAGTACAACCCCTAGTCCTAGTAAGGATGCATCAGTGTAGACTAGATGCTCCACTCCTGGCCTGGGCAATGCTAACACTGGTGGTGAGGTCAACTTGTCTTTCAACTCGTCGAAAGCTAACTGGCAAGCATCGCTCCAAATAAATGGCACACCCTTGCGAGTCAGATGTGTCAAATGACCCGCTATCTTCGAGAATAGATGAATAAACCTCCTATAGTATCTCGCTAAGCCCAAGAAACTACGTATCTCTGTCAGTTTCTTGGGTTGTCCCCATTCCCTCACTGCTGATACCTTCCCTGGATCAACAGATATCCCCGTGTTTGTAATGATATTCCCCAAAAACTGAACCTCATTCAACTAAAACCCCACTTCTCATATTTTTCATACAACTCGTGCTGACATAGTGTCTGCAAAACCTGCCTCAAGTGCTCGGCATGATCCTCCTTTGTCTGGGAGTAAACAAGAATATCATCAATGAAGATAATGAAGAACTGGTATAGGAACTCTCTGAACACCCTATTCATTAAGTCCATAAAAATGACTGGGGAGTTTGTTAGGCCAAAAGGCATAACCCTAAACTCGTAGGAACCATATCTCGTCAAGAAGGCAGTTTTTTAAGACGTCCCACTCCCTGATACGTAATAGATGGTATCTCGATCTCAAGTCAATCTTTGAGAAGAAATCATATCCTCTCAACTGGTCGAATAAGTCATCAATTCTGGGGAACGAATACTTATTCCGTATCATGACTTTATTCAACTCCCCAAAATCAACACATAACCATAAATGTCTAACCATTTTCTCCTCATAAGCAATACGGGAGCAACCTAAGGCGAGGTGCTCCTCCTAATGGAGATTTGATCCAATAGCTCCCTAGTATGGACTTGTAACTCTGAAGGTTCGATAGGGTTAGGCTCAATCAGCCTAATAATTGTAGCTATAATCCTCCTTCTTGCTTAGATTCACTCACAAGGTAACATATTCAATAACACTTAAGTTACTGTTTCCTTTGCGGATGACAACTAGGGTACTAATCCGTGTACTAAAGGCCAAATATTCCCATATCCCGACGTTCACTAGATTTCATGTGTGGGATGTCTCGCAAAGCAAAATCCAAACAAGGAACCCCCCGATACACTACTAACTAGCATTATTGGTCAATGAGATTTGGGGACGCCGGTAACTGACTAATACCACTTTATCCTTACTTCTTGCTAATAAGTTAACTTACCTACTCTCATGATACGTAAGGCTACACTCAACACATTCCTCCTATTATCTTGGCGTTAGACTCTAATATATATTACGGGATAGTCCCCATGCTTAGAAACATTTTATCAAATCTATAATTTTCTAGATTGACATCCCTACCCACCGGAATTAGATACAACGAGATGGAGTACCTTACGAATTATCTATACGTCACCATATAAAATATGTGCATCTATATATACATGGACTTTCCCCCTCTCAAGTGACACTTAGTACAAGTTCTAAGAACACCAAAATATCACTATAATGGTCTATTATTTTAAAGGATACTATTAATAATGAAGTATCGTACCTCTAAACGTAGGAGAAAGTTGTGGTATCAATGGAATAACTGCATATCGGGCATTACAGATAAATCCATATTGTACTCCTTGATGTTGTTGTTGTGGTGCATGCGATGTTGGGGTGACTATCCAGGCTTTCTCATGTTGGGTATCCTGTCCTGGTGCTTTATCTGGTTGCGAGTAGTCCCTCCATCTATGACCCTGTTGTTCGCACTTATGACATTGACCCTGAAACCCTTTCCTTCTTATGCCTTGTTGTCCTTGCCGATTGGGACGAGGTTCCTCACCAGCCGAATCTGGACAGTACCGACGGGTATGTCCAACTCTCCCACATTTAAAACACCTCTTAGTGGTATCCCTCTTCTCCTGGCTTTGTTATCTTTGGAGGGTTCGTCTCTTCCCGCCATTTTTATTGTCATCCTATCCTTGACGACTCTTGTCGCTACTGCGGCGATATTTTTCTTTGTTGCTAACTTTAACAATGTCATATTGATCAACTTCTCTCATTCTTTTGCCCCCTGCAAGCTGCACACTGCTATTTTGGTACTTCAATATTGCGGTAGTCATTGCTTGTGTAACACCGAGCCTAATTAAATACCGGGTGGCCAGTCCCATACCAAATTAAAACAGAATATACAGTTGGTTCATTCTTAGCATCAATGTCGAAAATATTTACAACTCACCCAATACCCAATTAAGGTGGTGTTAAAAACTTTCCCAATTTAAATTTCAACAAAACCATTTTTAGTTTAAGAATAACACTACACATTTTTATTCTACAACACTGATAACCAAATAGATAACACAAAAGAATTTAAATGCAATTGGAATAAACAGTCCCAAATAATTATAATCCATTACAGTAATCTCAACAATGTTAAATGTGTTAAAATGACACGAATACAATAGTATTTGACTCCGATAGAAAATGATAATTGAATCCTTTGGGCGAGATGCCCTAACTAAGAATACTGTGAATCAAAAAGATGATAGGTGTCTAAGCAAAATTCCATAGCTCCATAGCCTGTCAAAAATCCGCTAAGGTTGGCGTCCCTACTGCTGGACACCTGATATGGAAGATACAATAGAAAAGAAAATATGCAAGGAAACGGGTCAGAGCCCGATTATGTAAATGATTTTTAAAACAACAAGTATTTAACAAGTGCAATAAATCTTTTATTATGTACATGTTAGACCCAACACTCACTTGCCATTCTCACCTCTCAACTAGAGTGCACACTTAACGTTTTCTAGTAACCTCCTATTTAATGGTTCCTCCTCACTAGTTCCATAATATAATTCCATTCCCATATCATAACCCCCGTATGTCCCATACCATACGTCACATTATTATTCATTTACATTTCTCCTTTATAGGAATCATTTCTCATTAACATGAATCATTTCTCATTAATATAAATTATGCTGTTCAATTCTATAAGAATAAACATTAATTAACTAAATTCCATTATCTTTCTCTAATCACCGTTATCTACAATTATCACCGTAGATAGATTTAACTACAATATATATCCATTCATTCCTTTAATTCATTATATATATATATTCATATATAATACGGCACCCTGAGTCACAGCTGCGGTGCAATGCATTACTCTGCTATCAAGTCCCATCATCGCACGTGGCCGAATAGGGGACTAAAAGTTCGGTAAAGATTCCTCGAACCATTAAAAACATCACAAATATTGGAGGCGAACATAGTTCTCGTATCCATGGGTCATGCACATACCTACGTACCCACAGTCAGTGGACTTATCAACTCCCCGATAAGTCTTTCATAGACATATATTCTCGAGCGACAAATCAAAGATCCCATGGATTCATCAGGATATGACTTCCCTCACGCGCAAACCTCATGTCAATAGCAAGTAAGCTAGGTATGTCATATACATAAATCATTAATCAATCAAATAGGCATTATCACACCTATAATATAATATCAATAAGGTACTCATATTACCCTAAGATAATTCCCATACGTAGCATTATCTCTCTTTTAAATTCCACGTATTAAAACATCATATCTTTACTTCATAATTTAATTATCCTCGCATCCTATAACATATCTCCACTCCCGACGTCGTTAAGGTTCATGCACGGAGCGTCCCGCAAAGAGAAATCCAAACAAGGAACCCCTCCAATACACTACTACTTAACTTTGTCGATCGAGAAGGTAAGTCAACTTCAAATACGCGATCGGGATAAACTCATACCCTCTTTCAACCAAATGTGTTCTAAACTCCCATCTCTATCCAGGAGCCATACCACTACGCTCATGTACTACACTCAGTCCTTGTGAAATCGATAATGAGCTTAAACTCAGTCCTTGATGTTCAAATTGTAACCCTAAGGCTACCCTCACTCAATACACAAGGTTCAAATAGGTTTTTCCTCAACATATCTTCAATACGAAGTCACTTATACCCTATTGGTCCCAAATTTAATCCTCATGCATACCAATTGGAATCCAACAATTGAATCTAGCAATCGAAATCCCTTTAAATTAATTATCATTATTTTAATTACTTGAATCCCAATCAAATTAATTCAAATCTTATCAAGGGTTTACTGATATTTTCTAAGTCCCATAATATCCAAATAATAATCACCAAAGATCAACAAAAGGTTTGGGATAAGAATAAACATTTCAAAGAAACAACTTTAGGAATTCTGGGGAGGTCGACCGATCGAAGGCAGGGGGTTGATCGATCGATCCCTCAGGTCACAGCCTGGTTTTTCTACATTTCTGCAACTACGGGTTTAGCCATTTTTATTCACTCAAACCTTCATAGTAACATCTAAAATGACTTATAATACTTACTACATCATATATCAACATATATAAATGATTTCTAATGATCAAAACATCCTAGAATCATCAAGAGATTGAATTAAAAGCATATTTATCTCCTCATTTTTTTTCAGAAAATTATATAACTAATATCCTCAAAAATACAACAATGGTTTTCAGAATTTCCTCCATAGATATATGATTATTTTGTGGATTATTATCATCCTACAACATGAGTTTACTTCCTATATCATTTCAGTTTCTAGAAATCCATATAACAACTCCATTATGCCTTCCAAACAAGAAAAATCATCTATTTTCATAATTATTCTAATATGGACAATATACGAACTTAAATTGCAAATATAAAGCACTTGCCTCTAATGAAGATCTGATCCTTTGGTGTAGTATATCTCAGGTGGTTCTCCCTTCTCCGATCAACCTCCGGTGGTGGTTGGTGGTGGTGACTTTTGGTTCTTAGTTCTTCTCCTTCCCAAGTAGGCTTTTCCCTTCCAAAGCAACCTTTCATTTTTCTCTAGGAAGATGACTTCTCTATTTTGTGTAGAGGAGATGAATAACCCACATACAGTTAATCTACCAATACTTATAATAGGACAAAACCCGAAATCACTATTCATCCCCTTGTAAAAATGACCAAAATACCCTTTTGGGTTGTCTATTCATTTCCAAATGACCCGAGACTCAAAATTAACATCCAAATAGACTTTTCTGACTATTTCAAACCTTCCGGATGCAATGACGCAGTCGAAATGACTATAAGGTCGATAGAAAATAAATTTCCTTTTTAATTTAATAAATTACTCCCGACACGTCCCATTCCGCGTCTGACTAAAAATCCAAATTACTGAAATTATATCACACCGTCATAACAATGAAAACATATTCATCTATTACCTAAATATCTTTAAGTAATATTCAGAATCATCCATTTTTATCCACAATTCGGATAAAACCCAAATGAATTAATTTATAATAAAATCCAATTAATCCATTAATTTAAAATATAATCCATTTTAAAAGTCATTAAAATTACGGGGTATTACAGCTTGTGCCACGATATTCGCTATCTCGGTGATTTCTGCTCTTTTTTGGTGTATCTGAGGTATTTGTTGGTCTTGTCCCACATTTTCTCCCTCAGTAGTATTCGTTTGTACTTCCCTCATGAGCAACATATGAAATTCAAATGACTTATATAAGTTCATCGACCATACTTAACATTCTAGAAGAAGAACGTACTCTACAAAACGTAATCAGGGAGTGTAACAGTCCTAATAATAGGGCTCTATGTCAAAGGACGCGACGCGAAAACATAACAAGCCATACAAATCCTAAGGATGCTAGAACCTGATGCTTTGATACCACCTGTGACACCCCGACTAATTAATACCGGGTAGCTACTCCTTTATTCAAATTAATACAAAATGTCAAGTTGGTTCAGTACATAGCATCATAGTTAAAAAAAATTTAAACAATTACTAGCCACCTAAAATTTAACAAGTGAGTTGCCAAATTTTATTAAATTAAATTAACATGCAACCAATTAAATTATAAGCTAACTATACCACATCACAATCACAATCACAATAGAATAATAATGGAATAATAAAATGAGTCTGGAGTAACACTCCCCTGAATAATCCAAACACTGAATAAATCCCAATACAAAGTCTGAATAAATAAATAAATCCAAAACTGAAATGAAACTGAAAGTCTGATAATGCTATCTCTAATTGGAAATGGGCGACATGCCCTAACTGATGAATGACCCTGAATAGAATCAAATGCAGAATGTGGAGGTGTCTAATATCGAGATCTTGTAACTTCTACAACAACACGTCAATGTAATGGAACTCCTATGCTTGGCGTCCCTGTGGTTGGGCACCTAAAACGGTTTTACAAGAAAAATAGATTTGAAAGAAAATGAGTCAGAGCCCGAGGTGAAAAAGTTTAAAAATATAGCAAGTGTTTAATTGCATTAAATAGTGAATATTATATACATGTTAGTTACATGATCTCACATGAGTTCCTCACCCCTCAACTAATGTGCACACCTAACGTATATCCTTATCCCGTCCTAGTTATTCTGTTAACTAACTAGTCTGTACCACTTCCTGTCCTCACATTATAATATAGGGGTTTATTAATATCATTCTAATATATCCTGCGTGTATCTCACCTTTTCATTGATTATATTAATTTAACAATTATGATTGGAAATTCTCATTTTAAATCCCATTCAAAATGTCTCAAATATTCATATTCCCACTTAAACAAAGAATCCTAAATAAATACAAGTATGTTATTATCATCATAAATATACAAATAGGACACCCCTAAGCTAAGTTGTGGTGCACACATACTCTATTATTGAATCCCGGTACATCATGTACATAAGGACTACGTGTTCCGAATCTCTCAGGAGCCGTTTCAATAAACAAAATCACACATATTGGAGGCGAATATAGTTCACATACCTATGGGTCACGCACATACCTATGCTCCCATGGTCAGCTGACTTATTAACTCACAAATAAGCCATTCACAACCCTATGTCCTTAAGGTACCAATCGAAATCCCCTCGTAGGCACATAAAGATTAGATGGCCCTGTTTCGAAAGTTGACCTCCCGTGATAGCAAGTATGGTAGGTATGTCATACACATAATAATCCATATACTAAACATTCACACAACTTAGAAAACTTGTTATATTATTTAAGGTATATTCTCCACCCTATACCATTTGTCTAATTCGTACACTATTATTATTCCGGATGATATATAATATATTTCTCCGATATGTCTCATGTCGTATAGGTTCGAGTACTTAAAACCTAACCGAAGAGGTTACTAAGTCTCCTTTTTTCCCACATATCAATTCAGTACTCCAAGTACCTTATTTATATCCCAAATTTTAACTTATCACTCCTAAGAATTTAAATCATATTCTCGCATCATAAGATAGGAAATTACTCATTGAACACTCGTAAATTCAACACTACCTTCCACCCAAATTCTAATATGTTCTGGGCTTCAAATATATCCCTACTAGTCTCTCTAAAGTCCTAATGTATTCACAAAATCCCCAAATACAACGTTTGATGGCCGGAAACACTTAAAATAAAAAAGAGGAAAAAAAGGTCACAGTTTCTAGGGAGATCGATCGATCGACCTTGAGTATCGATCGATCGATCCTAGTTGATCGTTCGACTTATGAATGTCGATCGATCGATCAAGCAGGTACAGGTTACGTGTTTCCTTCGTTTTCAGTCTCAGCTTTGTCCCAAATATTCATTACATGATGTCAAATCCTAAAGTAAACATATTGGGTCATTATACTACATAATTACATGATTCTTAACGTTGCATAACTCTTAAATCATCATGAATTCGACTTTTCTTGGATCAAATCATCCTATTTTCATGAAAAATGTTATTTTTCTATTTTCTTCAAGAATTATCATACTTCCCTTCCTAAATCCATTTTTAATTCATCAAGCCTATTGATTTTGTTAATGAAATACTTCCAGAATCAAACTACATGCTAATCCTATCCAGAATTAGAGTTTCATCTCCAAGTTTCATGAGTTACAATCATTGTTCATGGCTATCATCAAATGCTATACTATCATGGATAAATAATTCATTGAAACTTAATGAATCAAATCACTTGAATGAGAATTGATGTTCTGATCCATTTGTGATGTTAATGGTTGGTTCTCTTCCTCTCACCGGTCACAATTTCGACGAATAGTAATGGTGTGCGATGGTTATGGCCTTGAGAACTTCTTGTAACTTCTCCTCTTTCTCACGTTGCCCACTCCTTTCTATTTGACAGTTCATGGCCCTAATATTGGCTGATAAATAAAGCCTAAAATTCGTGGGTCAAAATCCTTTAAAAAATAAAATGACTAAAATACCCTTTCGGGTTGCCGGTTTGGCCTAAAAATCCCCCGGGACCCAAACTAAACCCTTGGCTAGTGTTTTCTGACTATTTCGACCCCTCCCGACAAGTTGGCGTACTCAAAATGACCTTAAAGATTATAAAATTATAATTTACTTTTAAATCCAAATAAATATATTCCTGACGTGACTGACACGTGCATCCCAACTTAATTTCCCGAATTGTCGTATTTATGACTCGCGACAATTTGAATAAATTCAATAATCAGATATTACCATATTTACCTAGTAGTATTCAACATTATCATCATAATCAAATATCAATTCATGTCTCGCTAGTATTTAAATTCGGATTAATTTCCAATTAATTCTCATTTAATTTAATTAATCCCATTAAATAAAATCAATAAAATTATGGGGTATTACAATGTTATCTTATAAAAGGACTTTTTATCTTAAACAGATTCTGAATGGAGATAACGTATTATATCGGGAATAATTCTATAGAATAGCCTTGCAATGTCGACCATGACGATAAGGTTTACGATGGCATACGATAATTATAAACGGTGAAAGTAACTATCGGGAGCAGCTCTCAAAATTGGCTTACAACACCACTGGTAGCGCAAGAACATATTTTAATATTCATAAGACCAGTTATCTATCGGTATACCTCTGTTAGCATCATTAGGCACGGGGACTTACAATTCTCGTACATTAGCCACGGGGCTTACAATGCCTGTACTTTAGTTGCAAGGGCTTAAAATGCCCGTTCTTAGCTTTCGGGATGCGCCATTAGATGTAAGGGCTTATAATACCCTCTCTTAGCTTCTAGAATGCACCATTAGATGCAAGGGCTTCCAATGCCTGTTCTTATCTTTTGGGATGCATCATTAGCCATAAGGCTTATAATATCTAGCTAGGGATGGCTTTATTAATATAAATCAACAGATATGGGTGGCTTAATAACATAACCCGATTTGGGGAGGCTTGATAGTATCCCGTATATTAGCTATGGGTGGCTAAATAACATAACCCGGCCTAGGGGGCTTGATAGTATCCCGTATATTAGCTGTGGGTGGATTAATAACATAACCTAGCCTGGGAAGGCTTTATATATATATATATATATATATATATATATATATATATATATATATATATATATATATATATATATATATATATATATATATATATATATATATATATATATATCCAAACATAGCTTGGGGAAGCTTCATAATACCTAGCCCGAGGGGGGCTGAAAATAACCCAATCGACTAAAGGAAGCTATGGAGCGCAACTGAAACGACCAAAGGAAAGTCATGAAAGGCAGTTAAAGAGACTAAAAGAGGTTGTGGTACTGACATCATAAAGCGTACCAAAGCTACATAAGGATGGCTCCAACCCACCATGATGCATCAATTTCTTGGCAAGTGCTTGTAAGGAGCCGTAACCCTATTAATGTGGTCGTGACTATAAAAGTGTCCATTCAATCATTTAGTGGGGATGCATCAAAGAGGGAACATTATTGAATTGCTAAAAGGTCATGATTGGGTTGTAAACGAGCCATAACAACTCAACTGTAATATCTAGACTCGCGGGCCTCATGGGAAAACTGATTTTATTAAGCCGTAGCCCCAAAGCTATTTATCATTGGCACCGTGGATCGGGGGATAATATACATAGAAATACTGGAAAAATTTGAATTCTTCAAAGAAAAACACAAGTGAAAACTCCAGGGAAAAAAATAACAGGCCGCAGCCTGTTTGGATAAATAATTTATATAAGACTGTCGAGGCCTTATGTCCATTGTAGTTACTGATGAAGTTTGCAATCTCATTCAAGTATCAATGCAAATAATAAAAGAGAAAGTAAAGGAGCAATTAAAACAAATAGAAAGATCAAAGGCTAAAGCCTTGGCAAAAAATTGAAGTATGAATGTTATATAGACAATAGGCCGCAACCTTGATCAGAAGTCCCAAAAGGTCGCAGCCTTGTATATATCAACAAAAAAAATCAATGTTTAAAAAGGGGAGGCAACCCAATGATCAAAATTAAAAGAAGTCTAGTTAGCTTCATCATCTTCTTCATCTCCCTCCTCTCCTTTCTTGACAGTCACACTCTCCTCCTTAGCTTCCACAACCTCTACCTCAGCCCTTATCCTTTCCCTCTTTTCATATGCAGCCTTCATCTCAACCACACATTATGGATGTTAAGCATCACCAAGGCCCCAGGGTAGAACTGTTTCTTTAGGTTCAAGATTTTTTTTATATTTCTGTGCCTAAGCTCTTGGTAGCCACGGAGGTAGGCTTTATTTTTTATAATAAAGAAATCCTTGGAGCCTTTGAAGGATTACACAGCGTGGTTAATGGCCAATTGGATAGCCTCAACATTGTCAGCATTTATCTTTGTAACGATCGCAACATGATCTTCTTCTAATTTCTTGATGGACGTGGCATGGACCTCATTATCCTTTGCAGTCCTACTCTCCAATTCATCGAACTTCTTCTAAAAGAGTTCAAGTTTTTTATTTGAGGAGGTCGCAGCTTGAGCAGCTTCAACGACTTGAGCTTGAGTAATTTTCAAAGAGTCTGTAGCCTGTTTAAAGCTATCCTCAACCTCCTTATTATCATCTTCTATGGAATTAACCTTCTTATCCGCCTCCATCTTATACGCCTCAAGTGTCACGGTAGAGGACAACTTCCCAGCTTGAATGGAAGCAGCCCTGGCATTCTCCAAGTAAAAAAAGTTCACTTTCTCCGCGACCTCCTTTAGCTTATAGAGGGCCTCATACTTCCGCTTCTAGGATATCACAACGTCCACGCCTGCAAGGAGATTTGATGTTAGAAGCAAAATATAAAGTGTAAAGGTTATGATGAGAAGGTAAACTTGCACTTACCCTCAACAGACTACGGTGACAATAATCCTCCAACTCATCGTGGTCTTCATACACGAGACGATCAAGGTACACAGCATCTGAAACCCTCTTTATTCTGTGGACGACCCTCATAATTATATCGTAAGAAGATTCAGGGTTTGGCGGCCTAAATTGGGGCCATCTATGGCCATCAAAACCAACACTAGCACGACGTTGAGGAGGTACCAGGCTGGCATTGACAACCACTATTATTGGTGGAGGTGAATTTAAAGTATGGATTGGAGAGGTGTCGCGGCCTTCGAGCTGTTCAGAATTTAACATTAACCCTACCGCAGTCAAGTTGGTGCCAATATCATCATCAAATGTACCCTCGGGCCTTTCTTAGGTAGCAGGGTCTTCAGCCTGAGTTGAGGGTGCTGTAGGATCAACTTGATCACCAGTAGGGACTGTGGCAGGACGCTTGGACTTCTTTTTTCTTTTCCTTTACCTTGTAGCATTGTTGAGGGAAGTGGCGTCCTCATCCATCTCGGCCAGTTAGGCATCCAAAAGATCCCTATCAATTTCCTCAACTAAAAAAATAAATGAAGCAGTGTTGTAATCGAAAGGTTTAAAAATAGTTTCCGCGGCATTAGTAAAAGAAAATATTATTACCTTTCGTGTCCATCTCTTTGGTAATAGATTTGTTGGTGAAGTATCCTGCTTAAAAAATGGAGGCTGAAGTCATAAGTGTGATAACTTCTTGTCATTGTCACTCACTGTCGCAACCCTCCTTATCCTACTCTCTTACTGCTCACTAAAGGGCAAGTTGTCAAGAGTTGCATAAGAAAGCTCAATATTATTACAAAAGTAAAGGAAAGAATAAATAAAAGGACACGACCATATTTTCAAAAGGATGCAACCTTATTTACCTATCTTAGAGGGGCTTCCACAATGTCACAGCATCCTAAAGGATCTCTATCTCTCTCTGTCTTATCTAGGTGGATTTCTCACCCTTCTCTAAAAATATAGAAGTACTTGCCCTTCCAATTCTTCACACTCATGGGCCTAGCACTATAGAGGGTTTCATCATTTTTGTGGATGGTAAAGTAACAGTACCATGCAAACTTGACAGAATTTCCCTTAGGTCTGTAAAAATGGAAAATTTTTGCAGGCATTATATCTCTATTAAACTTATTTCTCCACAGCACCACCAAGGTAAGAACTTCCCTCCGTCCATTGGGATCTAGTTAGACCGGGGCTAACTTCGTGGTTTGGAAGATCCTTTTAATGGGGACTGGAACTGGTAGTCGCATCCCATAAATAAATGGGTGGAGGGGGAAGCAGACCCCATTATTAGCAAGTTCCGTGTAGGGCCTTTGTTCCGCCACAGGTCCTGAGCAAATCAAATCTTTAGGAAATTCAAGTGCCCCAGCAACTTGGTCAACCCACTCCTGAGTCATAATGTCGCGGACACTCAAGGCCATAGGAGGTCTCTCATCTCTGTTAGAGGGACCAGCAGGCGTGTCCCTACCTGTAGATGGCCTAGTAGCCGCGGAATCAATATCCATGGGGTTGTTACTAGAGTTGGACTCCTCTTTCATTATTGTGGAATCATTACCTTTCCTACAAGTTGTTTCTGCGGAGTCAGAATCCAAATCTAGAACGACACAATTTGGGAAATCTTTGAGCTGGCAAGGCACTATTGTCTTTAAAGGACGCACATAAGGAAGTTCAGGGGGAAAGACTCCAAAGTGTTTGTTCCAAAAGTCTAAGAAATTCATCAGGATCAAAACTCATATGGCTGCAGCAAGACCTGAAAAGCAGAAAAAGTCCGTAGTTTGGTGTCGCAGCTAATATGGAAATACAGGCCTCTTAGAAGTCGCATCAGGAACAATGAAATAGCAAGTTCGAAACAAAAAGAAATGTGACGCGACTCAGAAAGTGTCTTTAATGTGCGTTCACTCTAGGCTCAAGTGCAAGCCTATGGCATTAGTAATAAGCCCGGTAAGTCGGGATCGTATCCACTGGGAACTAGGACAACGGAGTTGTAACGATGGGAAAAGACGAAGGAATCCTAACTTTGACTCTCAAAAGAAAGGAAAAAATGATTTGGTTTCGAGAATTGACTACAACTAAGCGCAATTATAAAATTATGAGAAGATGCAATTATACTAAATTACCTAAAATATGAATGAAAGATGATTTGAAACTCTAAACTATGTGATGAGAAAAACAGGACAGGAATACAATCCCCCAACCCTAGTGTATTGCAGTTATAATACTAATTGTAAATTTAACTGATTAATTTGAACCATAATTTAGTACTCCCAAGCATTACGTATATGAGGTTCAAGCCCACATCATACTTAATCTGAGGATGAGTAAATCGGTATCGCACTAGTTACACTCGAATTTCATTCTAAAGCATCCCAGTTACTCAGAAGCAAACGAGATCTAAAGATCTATAATTATCGCATTCCTACACAATACGGTCGTAATCAATCACTAACTTTAGAGGATTAATGTTATACACATGCAACTATCACATCAGGCTGGGTTCATGTATCACGGCCTTAGAAAATCTAGCCTAACATGCTGAAATTTATGAAAATAGTGTTTGATGTGCAGAAAACCATGATTAAACTAAGGAAAAGTTGTGGAATGATGTAGAGAGGAATTAAAGAGAAGAAATAACTTACTAATATTATCAAAGCAGTAACAACAGTAATTAAAAACACAGAATTCAGAATAACCTTCACTCTTTGGAATTAAAATTGTCAACTATTTGTAAACTAGGGTTTTCTGGTAAATAAGGGAAAATTATATTAATTCTCCGTGCTAAAAATGATAAAAACACGGGTTTATATACCCTACGAAAATTCAGGAGTTTTAGTTGCACTAGGACTCTTGATAGGAGAAGGATAAGATTATAAAATCTCGACAGCCGGACCAGTCCGAGGCTTAGGCGGATCGTGAAGCACCTTATACCTTTGACTTACTTAAGTCTATACTGTATAAGTATTCAACTAATTTGGAAATAGTGACAAAATTGGTTATCTAACCTAGAATCCAAAGAACCTCAGAATTATTCTCTCTAATCCTCTTCAATGATCCAAGAAGGTATAAATTAAATCACACTACACACATTAGAAGTGCATACATGTGTATATATTTCTTAAAATTGATCGTGTGTTAAATTCCCCTTAAAATGTTGTTTTAATAATTTTTTGGGAATTTTTAAAATTTTTTAAACATTTTTAAAATAATGTTTTCATTAATAAAAGTGTGATTATAAAATTTGTGGGGTTAATTTGCTATGTTGAAAATTTCATTTTTCATTGGAATGTTTGATTGGGTAGAATGTTAATGCGCTAGAGACTTCAGGGTGCTGCCTGTAATTATTTTTGACCCGCGTTTGCAAGCCTCTTATATGCCAACACTTGTCACGTTCCTGATGTATCAATTTATGTTTTTTATGTGAGAGGGTTGCCTGGTGGTTTGCTGATCATTAGTTCAATCCTTATCGATGGCCTGCATCTGTTTTAAACCTATCCTTGTGCTATCTCTTTGGACCAATCACATTCAACTTAACCACCGCTATTTTATAACCCTTAGATCAAGTCAATATTAGGAAGACCTAATCTCAGCCCTTGATTGCCTTAGACTATCCAGAACCTTCCTCCACTCCTATAAAATCCCTCTAATTCTCAACCTTTCAAGACTTTTGGCAGTCGTCATTTGTTGAGAAGAAAAAAATAGAGAGAAGAGAGAAGAGAGAAGTGAGAGAGAAGAGATAAAAGAAAAGAGAGAAGAGAGAGAAAGGGAAAACTGTGTTAGCCAAACCCTAACCCTAAACCTAAACACTTCATATCTAATTCAAACCTTCGTATATACAAAACCCCAAACACAACCTTGAGTGTTTGAGAGAGAGTGGTGTTACTGGTTTTTTCATATTGAAGCTGTAACATCTTGATCTGTGATCTTATTACCAACTTAAACATTCGTGTGAAGATCCGTATATCTTTTTCATAGAAATTGTAGATCTACACATTGCATGTTATATTTCACTAGATCTGCATGTTTCTTTCTCGATTTAAGAAAATCTTTACTGATTTAGTTTTGTAAATATTTTATGGTTTCTATTCTTACGAAACTTAACCTTGACCTAGTTTGATTCACACTTGGAGATTTTCAATCTCAAAAGTATTTTTAAAACAGAGATTGATTAAGGCCTTGACCGATTTTGAAGCAAGATTTCCGTGGAATCTGGGATATATTAAAGGTAAAAAGGTTTCTAGTTCTGTAAGAAAGAAAGAAAAGAAAATCACAACATATAGTCTTTATATGTAATTTTCTAGGACTGTCTGTAAAACTAAGTGTGTGTGAGTTCATGCATGTTGATAGGAATCACATCACAAACACTTAACACACTACCACACTGGAAGTGTTGTGAATAAGATCAAAGATTCTTGAGTCGATGTAAGGAAGCTAAAGCAAAAGGAAGTTATCAAACTGGAAGAACATCATCAATAATCAAATCTATGAGAAGTTAGAAGGACACCAAGTGGGGTATATTCCTAAACTTAGAATAGGTTGATTTGTGTGCATGTATGTTGTATTGTTTGTAACTGTTATTTGTTGTTAGTGGATTTTTACTTTTGTGACTTAGAAGTCACCGTGGATGTTTCCTCTATTGGGAGAGGTTTTACCATGTTAAAAACTGTGTGTTCTGATTATCTTCATCTACTCATCTCATTCTATAGTGTGCTGAATTTTTGAAACTGTCTTAGTTTTAAAACTGATTACAAAGTCTTGATTACTCTCGTACATAAGTTTTTGTAAACACATCTTGTTGTTTATAAGTTTTATTTTTAAAAGAAAAGGGTTTCTTCAACAAACATCTCGGAGTTGCTTATACAGTTTAATCTTGTATTAAACGGCATTAGCAACGTTTTTCAGATCGGTCTGCCTTCCATACGGATCGGTTCTTTTATTTTTCTGGCCGACCGGTTCGGGGTGGACCGGCTCTTTTTATTTTCTTCTCTCTTAGTTTTGCTTTTGATCCGTGGCTTTTGGAGTATGGCACAGCGGACCGATCTGGGCTGGGGTCGAATCGGTCTGCCTCTTTGACTTTTTTCTCCAACTTTGATTGCTCATAACTTTTGTTACGGGACTCCGATTGAGGTGCCATTTCTTTCCATGTGCTCATGCATTTGATATCTTCAACTTCTCTTTAGGTGCCTCATCTGAATTTCGGGTTGAAATTACACTTTTTCCCTTTTGACTTTCCTTCCTGTGTTTCTCAATTCTTTCGGTTTCTTTCTTTCGTTATTGACATTAAATACCTGCAAAATTAGTATAAAATACCAGAAACTTGATGTACTTGTTAGGATAAGTCAGTATCAAGATTATGAGATAAAGTTAAATCGATTATGTTGTTCGAGATGCTAAAAGTAACTAAATTAAGGGATAAATTGGGAAGAATTTATGCCTAATCAAAATGCTAGCAAATTTGGAAAACTACACTAAGTGTTGTGCTATAGTTACCTAGAAATCAACTTCTGCCGTGGAATATTGGGGAAGGAGATGGTGTATTCTTACATGCCGCAGCCTATTGGGTTATTAGCAAAGTGCTGCGGACACTAACCTAAGAGACATGATACATGCCGCGACAAAATTCTTAAACAGGTTAGTATTTAATGTTACCTAACTTGAGGTTGAACCCTAGGCACGAATGGATATTTTTTACACGCAGTGACATGAGATCGTAGCCAAAATAGCACTAGAACATGCTACCTGCCACGGACAAACTCTAAAACATCTTAACTTTTAAGATTCCTATTCTAAATATCAAAGCCCTAGAATTTGAAAAGTTTATTCAAGAACGTCAAGAACAGAATGGTGATTTCATCGATTGAAGATCGATTCAATTCCATGTCAGCTATCTACTATAATCCATTCAGATCAAGAGTCTTTAATGAGTTTATTTCAACTAAGACTAGCAGTATCAATTAAATTCATAGTTCGATATGAGTTCAATTCAATTCAGAGTTCGATAATGAAATTAATAATATGGATTCAATTGGGAGATCGATGTGAGTTCAATTTGAATCAGAGTCCAGTTCAGAATTCAATGTTCAATTCAGAAAAATCGAGGGACTGGAATATGAGTTTGTATGGATCATTTTCCTGTAAAAACCTAGAATAAGAAGAAAAGCATCGAATTAAAAATAGAATTCAGGGAATATTTGGATAGAAAATTACCTGGAGATTGAAAGGAAGGCTTGAGTATTGCTCAGCCTTGAAACAATAGTTTCTTAGCCTTGAACCGCTTGAAGAACCACCACACGCTACCTTAAAAGGACGCCGAAAAACCCAAGAAAAGGAATAACAGAGGTTTTCCTTCGATATACGCTCAGAGAATTGGAAATGTAATGAAAGCAACGTCTAGTTTCCATTTATATAAGAGGCCACGGGAAGATAAAGCGTTGCCTTAAAAATACTGCGGCAGATCAGAATACTTGACTAATCATCTGTAGTCCCAATCATTATCTCTTGGCAATACGACTTGGGGGCTTATTGATATGACAAATATACCACCCTACCACGGAGAGTACTGCTCTAATATTTACAAGTTTATAGTGTTGCATCCTTATACTTTCACACTATAGGGTGCGGCCCCTATTTTCTAAAGGGTGTGGCCTCTACTTTCTACAGGGCACGACCCTTACTTGCTACATGGAGTCCCCCTTTTTACTAATGGGTGCTGCCCCAGTCTGATCATATTATTTATCCACAACCCCTTTCACTCCACAGTAGCTATACAACATCTACACCTATAAATAGAGGTCCACACCCCGAGATAAGGGGGTGATTAATTCCTCATCCGGTTCCGGATTCATTTCTTACACTAACACCAAGCTCAGAGACAGTGATTCTCTTGACATCGCTTAGTATAGCTAGGGGGTTCTCTCTATCATCGTAGCCGACATCCTGAAGCCATCGAAATCATCATAGTCATGGACTATATTCTATTCTCATGCTTGTATGCCTCTTTAGGCCTAATTACTATGTACCAAACAGCATATATAATGAGAGTGTAGCACCAAAGTGGAGGTATGCTCATTTTTTAAAGTCGTAGTCATGTACCACTCTATATCTTGTCTTTTATCCCTCTTTACTTGCTTTATCTTCTCATTTCATATCTTATACTCGACTTGATGGTACAAGAACGACAAGTGGATGATCTCTCGTATCATCAATCATCCTGCAAATGAGATCGCAATGTATTATTGAAAGTCCTGAATATTTGGAACCATGTCTTCTCCCGTAATGGGTGATCCACTTTTAGGGGAACATTAAGATCAAATTCTCTCTGGTATAATTAAGCAAAACAAAAAAAAATATCAGAAAAATAAATATCAAAAGAATAAAAATAGAAAAAGAAGAATAAAAAATGAAGATATGAAGTGTAAGATTTACCATCAAAGCATTCCAAACATCTTTATTACATTTCTTTGGTACGTCTATCGAGTCCGAGAGCTCTAAGAAAATCCTCGGTACAAGAACTCCATAGCTTTGCTTTATCACCGACTATAGACCTGTTATCTTCAACAATGACTTTGATTTTCTCATTTAGGGTTTTAGCCATTGAGGAGGAAGATTGTGCTGAACTTGTACTTGATGAAATTTTAACTTTCCCAAATTTTGAAACAAAACATTAGTTCGATTGTAATATTATACGTAAATAAAAGATAAACAATATACTTATTGAATTAAAAGCATATAACAACTAATGCATTATTTCTCTTTATTAACATATTACTAATCATGATATAAAGACAACAATTATTGCAAGAATAATTTAATTTAAAGGATCAGTCTAAACTGATAAAAAACATGTCAATAACTTATGCAAAAACGTCACTCAATTGAATTAAAAGTGTTGAAATTCACCAACAAAAACACATTAACAACTAGTGATAAAATAATAGCAAGAATTTGTTATATTGCTTTAGCAGGTTCTCTAAATGAGGTTCATCTTCAAGAGTAGACTGGAACACAATTTGTATCTCTAGCTCATCTACTCGACTGGTTAATCTCTCCGGGGAATGTATAACAACCCACCAATTAGGAGTGTTAAAATCTTTTGAGTATAGGACTTGACTGTCATTAGAGCGAGAATTGCAGGCTCATCAGGATCGTTATTGGTACTCCTGAACTTATCAAAATAAACAATCGCTAAATTGGAGTGGACAATGTTTACAACCATTAATCTGGTCCTCCACCCTCACCCAATTACAATAAAAAATCTGCCTCCTTAAATATCATATAGTCCAACTCAATTATTTTCCTGATAACTTCGTAATACATTGTCCAAGCATCTTTACGATTTTTATCACTTTTTCTTGCCCTAAATTGAGTCCAAGCCTTCATGAAAGCATCATTGTCTTGTGTCACAACAGTATCATCATGATACTTGGGAGAGAATACAAATCCGTTGGTGCGGTATTTTTTTATATCTTATAACCTTGTGTTTTGGCCCTTGTACTAACCGCCAAAACATATCATTTATCTCTGTTTCTCCAGAAGTGATCAACTGCACAATAGAAATAAATAATAGCTATAAAGTGAGTATGGATAATAAAGAATATAACTTAATACACTATTAAAATCAAGAGCACCTTATCATATAACCACATAATGAAAGAAGTTTGCATATCTACTTATGTTAATTGGCTACCATTTCCTTTACCACGCCAAGTCGATTTTAGTAACATTTTATACTCACTGCAATTTATTGACATAAGTTCGTGTATTAGTATTTAAATGTGAATTTGAGTAAATACTTAATAAATTATTCAAACCTATAGAATTATTCCATACCATCAACATCAAGTCAAAATAGGACCCATCGACGTATTTGTTGAAACTATTTAGGTTGCAGCATCACAATCTTATCATTTAACAATGGTCCTTAGTCATAAAACTTTACGTCTTCATCTAGAATGCTTCACGATTACATTTATGGTTTCCGTCAAAAGAATTAGGCATGTACTCTATGCAATGCCTAACAGATTCAACAGTAACATAAGACTCCGCAATTAAACCTTCAATGTATCACTTATTGCTAGGTATATCTTTAAAATCCTGCAGTTTCTTATTCGTGTGAATAATAAAAAGTATACGTGACATATTCATTAACAATGATCTATATGTATATGCTTTTGTTTGTGTTTGTGTGAAAATACAAATTAATATAAAGAGTTTATCACTCAAATGAATACATCCAATGTGTTCCTGTAGGACCACAAGACAATGCTTGATCGACTAAATGAATAGTAAGTTGGATGCTAATATAAAAAAATCCCGGCGAAAAGTGTTTCGCCAAGACAAACAATGCCTCTGTAACCATAAACTTGGCCCTTTATATATCCCCGTGAATAAAGGCTTTTGAGCATAATATTTTGAAAAAGAAGCTCAACTGTTGAATAACTCTTCGCAAATCTTTGTATTTCGAAAATGCATGATGAAGTAATACGGGAAATAAATACTCCATAATAACGTGATAGTTATGTGACTTCATTGAGTGCAAACCAGGTGGGTTAAGCGTGACAATATGGCTCAGGTTAGATGAAAAGCTGGAAGGTAACTTTAAGTCTTTCAAAATTTAACAAAACCGTCGTTTCTCTTCTTTAGCCAAAATAAATTATTCTTTCGATTTCATTCCTTTCCCGGTTTGCTCATCTTCTCGCATCCATTGACCACTATGTATGCCCAAGTCTTTTATATCCTTGAGCGCATTTATTTTATCTTTAGTTTTCATTTTATCATCGAGGATTGTACTTTTTAAATGCTCTACAACTTTCTTCTCAATGTGCATCACATCAAGAACATGTTGAATTTTATGAGTCCTCCAATATTCCAAGTCAAATAAAATTGACCTTTCATACCATGCCTTCTTAACTTCAGCATTACAATTCTCATTTTCATCATCCATATTTCTCTTCTTACTGGAAGCTTTTGGAGACTTTCTTGGTGTATATTCAATGCAACATAACTTGTTTAAAAGTGCGTCCCCATTCAACCGACCTGGAAGAGGTGTATACTCTGTTGACCTAAGACCCAAACTCCCACCTTTTTGAAAAGGGTGATCCATGTCAAGGAAAATATGATAGTTTGTATAAACTATCTTACTATTGTGAGTCAATCGAATGGATGGAGTATCGTCCCCACAAACAGGGCAAGCTTTATAACCATGTGTAACACACCCATATAAATTTCCAAATGCAGGAAAATCGTGAATCCCCCACATTAACATAGATTTAAATGTAAAAGGTTGCATCTCATACATTTCATAAGCCGTAAAACCTACTTCCCACAATTCCTTCAACTCGTCAACTAATGGTTGAAGAAAAATATTGATGTCTTGACCTGGTGCCTTCGGACCGGGCATTAATAAAGGTAACATTTGAATCTCACTCTTCATGCACAATGAAGGTGAAAGATTATTTGGCACTGTGATAACAGGCTAACACCTATAACTGGAAGACTGAATGCCATAAGGATTAAACCCATCGGTTGCTATTGAGAGCTAAACGTTGCGTCCTTCTTTAGCAAATCCAGGCCATTTTGATTTGAAACTCCTCCAATGGGACGAATCACATGGATGTCGCTGATGATCCCATGAAGTATTTTCCCTATGGTTCCATGTCATTTCTCGAGCTATCGCTGAAATAGTATAAAATCTCAAGAATATTAGAATAAGAGGGAAATGTCTCAACACCTTTTTAGGTTCTTTAGAAATCCTTCCCCCTTTCCTCATAGTAGCTGAATACCTTGATTATCCACATTGGGGACACTCATCCATATATTCATTCTCCTTCCAATATAAGACACAAACGCATGCATGAATGTAATTAGCCTTCATCACCAAATCTTTCATCATACTCTTCATATTTGGATATTTTTCTGGTAGTGTATTACCTTTAGGGAGCCACCTTTTTAAGCTATACAAACGTGTCGTGACACTATTTCCTAACCAACCAAATTGCTTCTTTAAGTTGTGAAGTTCTATAATTGAAGAAAGAGTTGTTTCAGGACCCTCGAATGAAGGTTATAATTTCTCAACTGATAATATTTTATATTCATTGTACTTATCATTTCTGACATGATCTTCTTTGGAAACTCCCGGCTGATATCATTCAACACCTACATAAGGCTCCCCATGAACTATGCAACAAACATCAATAAGATTTTCCACCCCAACACCTTGTTCCTCAATGTTTTCTTTTTCTATGCTATCCTTAACTTGCACTACACCAAAAATGTCAATCTGGCATGCTTAGGCAAGGAGATTCTGACACTGTTTAAAACCGTGCCAGATTCTGGCACGATTTTATCATAATCTGGCACGGTTTGAAATAATGCCAAAATTTGGCACGGTTTTTAACTGTGCCAAATATGGGTACACTTTGTTAAAAAAATAACCCCCCAAAATTTGGAGTGGGGACCAAATTTTCAAGACATTCCAATCCTCTCTCTCTCTCTCTCTCTCCCGCTCGCTCTCCTTCCCAGCTTCCTCATCGTTCTCCTCCTCGCTCTCCTTCCCGGCTTCTTCATCGTTCTCATCGTTGCTGCTACTGCTCATCATTGTAAGGTATTACATCTCTCTCTCTCTCTCTCTCTCTCTCTCTCTCTCTCTATATATATATATATATATATATATATATATATATATATATATATATATATATATATATATATATATATATATATATATATCAGCACCCTAAATCGGGTACCCGATTTAGGGGTTACTATATATATATATATATATATATATATATATCAGTAATATATATATCAGGTACAGGTAAGTTGCAAGTCAGTTGTATAATGTATCAGTTGCAATTTTGGGTAGTGATTTCATTGAAACTTGAGGAAAAATCAAAATATTAAGGCTTATAGAGAAATCTAGATTTAAAAATAACTGTCACACGCAGTGTGTGTGTGTGTGTGTTCGTATAGTTGTATATTTTCCTTTTTATAGCCTTGTGTCTCGTTGATGAGTTGATTGTCTGTGTGTGTAGATTTGGAGCTAGAAGGGTGGAAATGAAATAAAAATGGGATTATTTCACTAAAACTTTAGGAAAAAAAGTGAGAAATAAAGGTCTATAGAGAAATTTAGAATTAGAATTATAATTAATTGCCAAAACGTGTGTGTGTGTGTGTGTGTGTGCTTATATATGTTTGTATATTGTCATTTTAACACCTTTGCGTCTCATCAATGAATTGTTTATTTATGTATATATGTGTGCATGCACATAGTGTGTGTACGTGAAGGTGTAAGGAAAGAAGTGCACTAAAGATCAGCTTTTGATTGGTATGAATATGTATATTTACACATGTATGTATATACACTTTAAATTTATTAGCTCTATGTTTGGTTGATGAAATAGTGCCAAACTTTGTTGCAAAACGTGGTCGGAATGTTGTTGTGAGCAATCACCAGGGGCTTGGGGGCATATCAATAATTGTAAGTAAGTATTCACTATATGGAATTTTTCTATATTTTTTCCATTCTTTATTTTTTTTCTTTTTATTGTCGAGTAAGAAACCATTCAATAAATTTCTGTAATTGAATTATATATAATGATGTAGTTAGCATCCATTTGGACTATTCACTTGTGCTAAGGATTTAGTTATCATGGATACAAAGGTAAGCTTATTGTTCATACCCTTTGGACTTGACTTCTTTCTATTTTATTTTCTGGTTAATTTTGATCACATTAACATATTGTAGGTCAGGATGTTAGCAGTTTCTATGTAAAAGTAGCTTCAGAGCAAGGCAAAGGGCAAGGAATTACAAGTAATGTAACTTTCACATGCAGAATCCCACTAACCCGCTACTGGACTAGTAAAACTCTAGTATTATATTTTACTTCTAATAAGATATATAGTTTTATATATGTGCAGTACTTTATATATGCGTGTACTTTACTGTATATATGTTTATGGGGTTTAACTTTTTTTTTTAAATTACGTGTTTTCATATTTGAAATTTTGTTATGGAAGTAAAATTAAAGTTACGTGATCTTATGCTATTAATCGAGACGTAATTGGCTCAACTATGAGAAACTCTATAAGAATATTTACTTATTACTTGAAGTCACAAAACAAATGACCCCATAGGAGGCACGAACACATCGCACGGGACTAATGTAACTTGTAGGAACTGACCGCGTAATCCCGGGTCTCCCGGTACGAGAGTATGACCATAATTTGCGAAAATCACACTTAGACTTGAAAACAGGTCGTTAAAGGGTGAAAACCGAAACCAACCCCCAAACGACCCCATAGGAGGCACGAACACCTCGCACGGGACTAATGTAACTTATAGGAACTGACTGCGTTGTCCCGGGTCTTCCGGTTAGAGAGTATGACGATAATTTGCCAAAATCACATTTAGACTTGAAAACATGCCGTTAATGGGTGAAAACCTAAACTAGCCCCCAAACGACCCCGTAGGAGGCACGAACACCTCGTACGGGACCAATGTAACTTGTAGGAACTGACTGTGTAGTCCCGGGTCTCCCGATTTGAGAGTATGATGATAATTTGAGAAAATCACACTTAGACTTGAAAACAAGCCGTTAAAGGGTGAAAACTCAAACCAACACCCAAACGACCCCGTAGGAGGCAGGAACACCTCGCACGGGACCAATATAACTTGTAGGAACTGACCGCGTCATCCCGGGTCTCTCGGTTTGAGATTATGATGATAATTTGGAAAAATAACACTTAGACTTGAAAACAGGCCGTTAAAGGGTGAAAACCCAAACCAGCCCCCAAACGACCCCGTAGGAGGCACGAGCACCTCGCACGGGACCAATGTAACTTGTAGGAACTGACTTCGTAGTACCGGGTCTCCCGGTTTGAGAGTATGATGATAATTTACGAAAATCACACTTAGACTTGAAAACAAGCCGTTAAAGGGTGAAAACCCAAACCAGCACCCAAACGATCCCGTATGAAGTACGAACACCTCGCACGGGACCAATGTAACTTGTTGGAACTAACCGCGTTGTCTTGGGTCTCCCCGTTTAAGAGTATGACGATAATTTGTGACAATCACACTTAGACTTGAAAACAGGCTATTAATGGGTGAAAACCCAAACCAGGCCCCAAACGACCCCGTAGGAGGCACGAACACCTCGCACGGGACCAATGTAACTTGTAGGAACTAACCGCGTAGTCCCGGGTCTCCCGGTTAGAGAGTATGACGATAATTTACAAAAATCATACTTAGACTTGAAAACAGGCCGTTAATGGGTGAAAACCCAAACCAACCCCCAAACGACCCCGTAGGAGGCACGAACACCTTGCATGGGACCAATGTAACTTGTAGGAACTGACTGCATAGTCCCAGGTCTCCCGGTTTGAGAGTATGACGATAATTTACAAAAATCACACTTAGACTTGAAAAGAAGCCGTTAAAGGGTGAAAACCTAAACCAGCACCCAAGCGACCCCGTAGGAGGCACAAACACCTCACACGGGACTAATGTGACTTGTACGAACTGATCGCGTCGTCCGGGGTCTCCCGGTTTGATATTATGATGATAATTTGCAAAAATAACACTTAGACTTGAAAACAGGTCGTTAAAGGGTGAAAACCCAAACCAGCCCCCAAACGACCTCGTAGGAGGCACGAACACCTCGCACGGGACCAATGTAACTTGTAGGAACTGACTGCGTAGTCCACGGTCTCCCGGTTTGAGAGTATGACGATAATTTGCAAAAATCACACTTAGACTTGAAAACAGGTCATTAATGGGTGAAAACCCAAACCAGCCCCCAAACGACCCCGTAGGAGGCCCGAACACCTCGTACGGGACCAATGTAACTTCTAGGAACTGATTGCGTAGTCCTGGGTCTCTCGGTTTGGGAGTATGGCTATAATTTGCAAAAATCACACTTAGACTTGAAAATAAGCCATTAAAGGGTGAAAACTGAAACCAGCACCCAAACGACCCCGTAGTTGGCACGAACACCTCGCACGGGACCAATGTAACTTGTAGGAACTGACCGCGTCGTCCCGGGTCTCCCGGTTTGAGATTATGACGATAATTTGTAAAAATAACACTTAGAGTTGAAAACAGGCGGTTAAAGGGTAAAAACCTAAACCAGCCCCCAACCGACCCCGTAGGAGGCACGAACACCTCGCACGGGACCAATGTAATTTGTAGGAACTGACCGCGTGGTCCCCGGTCTCCCGGTTAGAGAGTATGACGATAATTTGCAAAAATCACACTTAGACTTGAAAACAGGCCGTTAATGGGTGAAAACCCAAAGCAGCCCACAAACCACCCTGTGGGAGGCACGAACACTGCGCATGGGACCAATGTAACTTGTAGGAACTGATTGCGTAGTCCCGGGTCTCCCGGTTTGAGAGTATGACAATAATTTGCAAAAATCACACTTAGACTTGAAAACAAGCCGTTAAAGGGTGAAAACCCAAACCAGCACCCAAACGACCCCGTAGGAGGCATGAACACCTCGCACGGGACCAATATAACTTGTAGAAACTGACCTCGTCATCCCGGATCTCCCGGTTTGAGATTATAATGATAATTTGCAAAAATAACACTTAGACTTTAAAACAGGCCGTTAAAGGGTGAAAACCCAAACCAACCCCCAAACGACGCCGTAGGAGGCACGAACACCTCGCACGGGACCAATGTAACTTGTAGGAACTAACCATGTTGTCCCGGGTCTCCCCGTTTGAGAGTATGACGATAATTTGTAAAAATCACACTTAGACTTGAAAACAAGCCGTTAAAGTGTGCAAACCCAAACGACCCCGTATGAGGTACGAACACCTCGCACGGGACCAATGTAACTTGTAGGAACTGACTGCGTAGTCCCGGGTCTCCTAGTTTGAGAGTATGATGATAATTTGCAAAAATCACACTTAGACTTGAAAACAGGCCATTAATGGGTGAAAACCCAAACCCGCTCCCAAAAAACCCCGTAGGAGGCACGAACACCTCGCACGGGACCAATGTAACTTGTAGGAACTAACCGCGTTGTCATGGATCTCCCGATTAGAGAGTATGACGATAATTTGCAAAAATCACACTTAGACTTGAAAACAGGTCGTTAATGGGTGAAAACCCACACCAGCCCCCAAATGACCACGTAGGAGGCACGAACACCACGCATGGGACCAATGTAACTTGTAGGAACTGATTGCGTAGTCCCGGGTCTCCCAGTTTGAGAGTATGACGATAATTTGCAAAAATCACACTTAGACTTGAAAACAAGCCGTTAAAGGGCGAAAACCCAAACCAGCACCCAAACGACCCCGTAGGAGACACGAACACCTCGTACGGGACCAATGTAACTTGTAGGAACTGACCGCGTCGTCCCGGGTCTCCCGGTTTGAGATTTATGCCAATAATTTGTTAAAATAACACTTAGACTTGAAAACAGGCCGTTAAAGGGTGAAAACCCAAACTAGCCCCCAAACGACCCCGTAGGAGGCACGAACACCTCGCACGGGACCAATGTAACTTGTAGGAACTGACCGCGTAGTCCTGGGCCTCCCGATTAGAGAATATGATGATAATTTGCAAAAATCACACTTAGACTTGAAAACAGGCCCTTAAAGGGTGAAAACACAAACCAACCCCCAAACGACCCCGTAGGAGGCACGAACACCTCGCACGGGACTAATGTAACTTATAGAAACTGACTGCGTTGTCCCGGGTCTTTCGGTTAGAGAGTATGACGATAATTTGCAAAAAACACACATAGACTTGAAAACAGGCCGTTAATGGGTGAAAACCCAAACTAGCCCCCAAACGACCCCGTAGGAGGCACGAACACCTCGTACGGGACCAATGTAACTTGTAGGAACTGACTGTGTAGTCCCGGGTCTCCCGATTTGAGAGTATGATGATAATTTGAGAAAATCACACTTAGACTTGAAAATAAGCCCTTAAAGGGTGAAAACCCAAACCAGAACCCAAACGACCCCGTATGAGGTACGAACACCTCGCACGGGACCAATGTAACTTGTTGGAACTAACCGCATTGTCCTGGGTCTCGCCGTTTAAGAGTATGATGATTATTTGCGACAATCAGACTTAGACTTGAAAACATGCTATTAATGGGTGAAAACCCAAACCAGGCCCCAAACGACCCCGTAGGAGGCACGAACACATCTCACGGGACCAATGTAAGTTGTAGGAACTGACCGCGTAGTCCTGGGTCTCCTGGTTAGAGAGTATTACGTTAATTTACAAAAATCATACTTAGACTTGAAAACAGGCCGTTAATGGGTGAAAACACAAACCAGCCCCCAAACGACCCCGTAGGAGGCACGAACACCTCGCACTGGACCAATGTAACTATTAGGAACTGACTGCATAGTCCCAGGTCTCCCGGTTTGAGAGTATGACGATAATTTGCAAAAATCACACTTAGACTTGAAAAGAAGCCGTTAAAGGGTGAAAACCCAAACCAGCACCCAAGCGACCCCGAATGAGGTACAAACACCTCGCACGGGACCAATGTCACTTCTAGGAACTGACCGCGTCGTTCGGGGTCTCCCGGTTTCATATTATGACGATAATTTGCAAAAATAACACTTAGACTTGAAAACAGGCCGTTAAAGGGTGAAAACCCAAACCAGCCCCCAAACGACCTCGTAGGAGGCACGAACACCTCGCATGGGACCAATGTAACTTGTAGGAATTGACTGCGTAGTCCACGGTCTCTCGGTTTGAGAGTATGATGATAATTTGCGAAAATCACACTTAGACTTGAAAACAGGTCATTAATGGGTGAAAACCCAAACCAGCCCCCAAACGACCCCGTAGGAGGCACGAACACCTCGTACGGGACCATTGTAACTTCTAGGAACTGACTGCGTAGTCCCGGGTCTCTCGGTTTGCGAGTATGGCTATAATTTGCAAAAATCACACTTAGACTTGAAAACAGGATGTTAAAGGGTGAATACTGAAACCAGCACCCAAACGATCCCGTAGGAGGCACGAACACCTCGCACGGGACCAATGTAACTAGTAGGAACTGATCGCGTCATTCCGGGTCTCCCGGTTTGAGATTATGACGATAATTTGTAAAAATAACACTCAGAGTTGAAAACAGGCCGTTAAAGGGTGAAAACCCAAACCAGCCCCCAACCGACCCCGTAGGAGGCATGAACACCTCGCACGGGACCATTGTAATTTATAGGAACTGACCGCGTGGTCCCGGGTCTCCCGATTAGAGAGTATGATGATAATTTGCAAAAATCACACTTAGACTTGAAAACAGGCCATTAATGAGTGAAAACCCAAAGCAGCCCATAAACGACCCCGAGGGAGGTACGAACACCACGCATGGGACCAATGTAACTTGTAGGAACTGATTGCGTAGTCCCGGGTCTCCCGATTTGAGAGTATGATGATAATTTGCAAAAATCACACTTAGACTTGAAAACAAGCTGTTAAAGGGTGAAAACCCAAACCAGCACCCAAACGACCCCGTAGGAGGCATGAACACCTCGCACGGGACCAATATAACTTGTAGAAGCTGACCTCGTCATCCCGGGTCTCTCGGTTTGAGATTATAACGATAATTTGCAAAAATCACACTTAGACTTAAAAACAGGCCGTTAAAGGGTGAAAACCCAAACCAGCACCCAAACGACCCCGTAGGAGGCACGAACACCTCGTACGGGACCAACATAACTTGTAGGAAATGACCGTGTCATTTCGGGTCTCTCGGTTTGAGATTTATGACAATAATTTGTTAAAATAACACTTAGACTTGAAAACAGGCCGTTATAGGGTGAAAACCCAAACTAGCCCCCAAACGATCCCGTAGGAGGCACGAACACCTCGCACGGGACCAATGTAACTTGTAGGAACTGACTGCTTAGTCTCGGGTCTCTCGGTTTGGGAGCATGGCGATAAATTGTAAAAATCACACTTAGACTTGAAAACAGGCCGTTAATGGGTGAAAACCCAAAGCAGCCCACAAACGACCCCGTGGGAGGCACGAACACCGCGCATGGGACCAATGTAACTTGTAGGAACTGATTGCGTAGTCCCGGGTCTCCCGGTTTGAGAGTATGACGATAATTTGCAAAAATCACACTTAGACTTGAAAACAAGCCGTTAAAGGGTGAAAACCCAAACCAGCACCCAAACGACCCCGTAGGAGGCATGAACACCTCGCATGGGACCAATATAACTTGTAGAAACTGACCTCGTCATCCCGGGTCTCCCGGTTTGAGATTATATCGATAATTTGCAAAAATCACACTTAGACTTGAAAACAGGTCGTTAAAGGGTGAAAACCCAAACCAGCACCCAAACGACCCCGTAGGAGGCACGAACACCTCGTACGGGACCAACGTAACTTGTAGGAACTGACCGCATCATTCCGGGTCTCCCGGTTTGAGATTTATGACAATAATTTGTTAAAATAACACTTAGACTTGAAAACAGGCCGTTAAAGGGTGAAAACCCAAACTAGCCCCCAAACGACCCCGTATGAGGCACGAACACCTCGCACGGGACTAATGTAACTTGTAGGAACTGATCGCGTAATCCCGGGTCTCCCAGTATGAGAGTATGACCATAATTTGCGAAAATCACACTTAGACTTGAAAACAGGCCGTTAAAGGGTGAAAACCCAAACCAGCACCCAAACGACCCCATAGGAGGCACGAACACCTCGTACGGGACAAATGTAACTTATAGGAACTGACTGCGTTGTCCCGGGTCTTCCGGTTAGAGAGTAGGACGATAATTTGTAAAAATCACACTTAGACTTGAAAAAGGGTCGTTAATGGGTGAAAACCCAAACTAGCCCCCAAACGACCTCGTAGGAGGCACGAACACCTCGTACGGGACCAATGTAATTTGTAGGAACTGACTGTGTAGTCCCGGGTCTCTCCATTTGAGAGTGTGACGATAATTTACGAAAATCACACTTAGACTTGAAAACAAGCCGTTAAAGGGTGAAAACCCAAACCAGCACCCAAACGACCCCGTATGAGGTACGAACACCTCGCACGGGACCAATGTAACTTTTTGGAACTAACCGCTATGTCCTGGGTCTCCCCGTTTAAGTGTATGACGATAATTTGAGACAATCACACTTAGACTTGAAAACAGGCTATTAATGGGTGAAAACCCAAACCAGGCCCCAAACGACCCCGTAGGAGGCACGAACACCTCGCACGGGACCAATGTAACTTGTAGGAACTGACCGTGTAGTCCCGGGTCTCCCGGTTAGAGAGTATGACGCTAATTTACAAAAATCATACTTAGACTTAAAAACAGGCCGTTAATGGGTGAAAACTCAAAACAACCCCCAAACGACCCCGTAGGAGGCACGAACACCTCGCACGGGACCAATGTAACTTGTAGGAACTGGCTGCATAGTCCCAGGTCTGCCGGTTTGAGAGTATGACGATAATTTGCAGAAATCACACTTAGACTTGAAAAGAAGCCGTTAAAGGGTGAAAACCCAAACCATCACCCAAGCGATCCCGTCGGAGGCACAAACACCTCGCACGGGACCAATGTGACTTGTAGGAACTGACCGCGTCGTCCGGGGTCTCTCGGTTTGATATTATGATGATAATTTACAAAAATAACACTTAAACTTGAAAACAGGACGTTAAAGGGTGAAAACCCAAACCAACCCCCAAACGACCTCGTAGGAGGCACGAACACCTCGCACGGGACCAATGTAACTTGTAGGAACTGACTGCGTAGTCCAGGGTCTCCCGGTTTGAGAGTATGACGATAATTTGCGAAAATCACACTTAGACTTGAAAACAGGTCATTAACGGCTGAAAACCCAAACCAGCCACGAAATGACTCCGTAGGTGGCACGAACACCTCGTATGGGACCAATGTAACTTCTAGGAACTAACTGCGTAGTCCCGGGTCTCTCGGTTTCGGAATATGAATATAATTTGCAAAAATACACTTAGACTTTAAACACAGGCCGTTAAAGGGAGAAAACCGAAACCAGCACCCAAACGAGCCCGTAGGAGGCACAAACACCTCGCACGGGACCAATGTAACTTGTAGGAACTGACCGCGTCGTCCCGGGTCTCCCGGTTTGAGATTATGACGATAATTTGTAAAAATAACACTCAGACTTGAAAACAGGCCGTTAAAGGGTGAAAACCCAAACCAGCCCCCAACCGACCCGGTTGGAGGCACGAACACCTCGCACGGGACCAATGTAATTTGTAGGAACTGACCGCGTGGTCCCGGGTCTCCCGGTTAGAGAGTATGACGATAATTTGCAAAAATCACACTTAGACTTGAAAACAGGCCGTTAATGGGTGAAAACCCAAAGCAGCCCACAAACGACCCCGTAGGAGGCCCGAACACCGTGCATGGGACCAATGTAACTTGTAGTAACTGATTGCGTAGTCCCGCGTCTCCCGGTTTGAGAGTATGACGATAATTTGCAAAAATCACACTTAGACTTGAAAACAAGCCGTTAAAGGGTGAGAACCCAAACCAGCACCCAAACGACCCCGTAGGAGGCATGAACACCTCGCACGGGAGCAATGTAACTTGTAGAAACTGACCTCGTCATCCAGGGTCTCCCGATTTGAGATTATAATGATAATTTGCAAAAATAACACTTAGACTTTAAAACAATCCGTTAAAGGTTGAAAACCCAAACCAACCCCAAAACGACACCGTAGGAGGCACAAACACCTCGCACGTGACCAATGTAACTTGTAGGAACTAACCATGTTGTCCCGGGTCTCCCCATTTGAGAGTATGACGATAATTTGTGAAAATCACACTTGGACTTGAAAACAAGCCGTTAAAGGGTGAAAACCCAAACCAGCACCCAAACGATCCCGTATGAGGTACGAACACCTCGCACGGGACCAATGTAACTTGTTGGAACGGACTGCGTAGTCCCGGGTCTCCTGGTTTGAGAGTATGATGATAATTTGCAAAAATCACACTTAGACTTGAAAACAGGCCGTTAATGGGTGAAAACCCAAACCAACCCCCAAACGACCCTGTAGGAGGCACGAATACCTCGCACGGGACCAATGTAACTTGTAGGAACTGACTGCTTAGTCTCGGGTCTCTCGGTTTGGGAGCATGGCGATAAATTGTAAAAATCACACTTAGACTTGAAAACAGGCCGTTAATGGGTGAAAACCCAAACCAGCCCCCAAACGACCCCGTAGGAGGCACGAACACCTCGCACAGGACCAATGTAACTTGTAGGAACTGACCGCGTAGTCCTGGGTCTCCCGATTAGAGAGTATGACGATAATTTGCAAAAATCACACTTAGACTTGAAAACAGGCCGTTAATGGGTGAAAACCCACACCCGCCCCCAAACGACCCCGTAGGAGGCACGAACACCTCTCATGGGACGAATGTAACTTGTAGGAACTGATTGCGTAGTCCCGGGTCTCCCGGTTTGAGAGTATGATGATAATTTGCAAAAATCACACTTAGACTTGAAAAGAAGCCGTTAAAGGGTGAAAACCCAAACCAGCACCCAAGCGACACCGAAGGAGGCACGAACACCTCGCACGGGACCAATGTAACTTGTAGGAACTGACCGCGTCATCCGGGGTCTCCCGGTTTGATATTATGCCGATAATTTGCAAAAATAACACTTAGACTTGAAAACAGGCCGTTAAAGGGTGAAAACCCAAACCAGCCCCCGAACGACCTCGTAGGAGGCACGAACACCTCGCACGAGACCAATGTAACTTGTAGGAACTGACCGCGTCGTCCCGGGTCTCCCAGTTTGAGAGTATGACAATAATTTTTTAAAATAACACTTAGACTTGAAAACAGGCCGTTAAAGGGTGAAAACCCAAACCAACCCCTAAACGACCCCGTAGGAGGCACGAACACCTCGCACGGGACCAATGTAACTTGTAGGAACTGACCGTGTAGTCTCGGGTCTCCCGATTTGAGAGTATGACGATAATTTTCAAAAATCACACTTAGACTTGAAAACAGGCCGTTAATGGGTGAAAACCCGAACCAGCCACCAAACGACCCCGTAGGAGGCACGAACACCTCGTACGGGACCAATGTAACTTGTAGGAACTGACCGCTTAGTCTCGGGTCTCTCGGTTTGGGAGCATGGTGATAAAATGTAAAAATCACACTTAGACTTGAAAACTGGCCGTTAATGGGTGAAAATCCAAATCAGCCCCCAAACGACCCCGTAGGGGGCACGAACACCTCGCAGGGGACCAATGTAACTTGCAGAAACTGAACGCGTAGTCCTGGGTCTCCCGATTAGAGAGTATGACGATGATTTGCAAAAATTACACTTAGACTTGAAAACAGGCCGTTAATGGGTGAAAACCCACACCAGCCCCCAAACGACCCCGTAGGAGGCACGAACACCTCGTATGGGACCAATGTAACTTGTAGGAACTGATTCCGTAGTCCCGGGTCTCCCGGTTAGAGAGTATGATGATAATTTGTGAAAATCACACTTAGACTTGAAAACAAGCCGTTAAAGGGTGAAAACCAAAACCAGCACCCAAATAACCCCGTAGGAGGCACGAACACCTCGTACGGGACCAATGTAACTTGTAGGAACTAACCGCGTCATCCCGGGTCTCCCAGTTTGAGATTTATGACAATAATTTGTTAAAATAACACTTAGACTTGAAAACAGGCCGCTAAAGGGTGAAAACCCAAACTAACCCCCAAACGACCCCGTAGGAGGCACAAACACCTCGCACGGGACCAATGTAACTTATAGGAACTGACTGTGTAGTCTCGAGTCTCCGGGTTTGAGAGTATGACGATAATTTGCAAAAATCACACTTAGACTTGAAAACAGGCTGTTAATGGGTGAAAACCCAAACCAGCCCCCAAACGACCCCGTAGGAGGCACGAACACCTCGCACGGGACCAATGTAACTTGTAGGAACTGACGGCACAGTCCCAGGTCTCCCGGTTTGAGAGTATGACGATAATTTGTAAAAATCACACTTAGACTTGAAAATAAGCCGTTAAAGGGTGAAAACCCAAACCAGCACCCAAACGACCCCGTAGGAGGCATGAACACCTCGCACGGGACCAATGTAACTTGTAGAAACAGACCTCGTCATCCCGGGTCTCTCGGTTTGAGATTATAACGATAATTTGCAAAAATAACACTTAGAATTTAAAACAGGTCGTTAAAGGGTGAAAACCCAAACCAACCCCCAAACGACGCCGTAGGAGGCACGAACACCTCGTAAGGGATCAATGTAACTTGTAGGAACTAACCGTGTTGTCCCGGGTCTCCCCGTTTGCGAGTATGACGATAATTTGTGAAAATCACACTTAGACTTGAAAACAAGCCGTTAAAGGGTGAAAACCCAAACCAGCACCCAAACGACCCCGTATGAGGTACGAACACCTCGCACGGGACCAATGTAACTGGTAGGAACTGACTGCGTAGTCCCGGGTCTCCTGGTTTGAGAGTATGATGATAATTGGCAAAAATCACACTTAGACTTGAAAACAGGTCGTTAATGGGTGAAAACTCAAACCAGCCCCCAAACGACCCCGTAGGAAGCACGAACACCTCGCACGGGACCAATGTAACTTGTAGGAACTGAACGCTTAGCCTCGGGTCTCTCGGTTTGGGAGCATGGAGATAAATTGTAAAAATCACACTTAGACTTGAAAACAGGCCGTTAATGGGTGAAAACCCAAACCAATCCCCAAACGACCCCGTAGGAGGCACGAACACCTCGCACGGGACCAATGTAACTTGTAGGAACTGACCGCATCGTTCCGGGACTCCCGATTTGAGATTATGACGATAGTTTGTAAAAATCACACTTACACTTGAAAACAGGCCGTTAAAGGGTGAAAACCCAAACCAACCCCCAACCGACCCCGTAGGAGGCACGAACACCTCGCACGGGACCAATGTAATTTGTAGGAACTGACCGCGTGGTCCCGGGTCTCCCGGTTAGAGAGAATGATGATAATTTGTAAAAATCACACTTAGACTTGAAAACTGGCCGTTAATGGGTGAAAACCCAAACCAGCCCTCAAACGACCCCGTCGGAGACACGAACACCTCGTACGGGACCAATGTAACTTATTGGAACTGACCGCGTAGTCCTGGGTCTCCCGATTAGAGAGTATGACGATAATTTTCAAAAATCACACTTAGACTTGAAAACAGGCCGTTAATGGGTGAAAACCCACACCAACCCCCAAACGACCCCGTAGGAGGCACGAACACCTCGCATGGGACCAATGTAACTTGTAGGAACTGATTGCGTAGTCCCGGGTCTCCCAGTTTGAGAGTATGATGATAATTTGCGAAAATCACACTTAGACTTGAAAACAAGCCGTTAAAGGGTGAAAACCCAAACCAGCACCCAAACGACCCTGTAGGAGGCACGAACACCTCGTACGGGACCAATGTAACTTGTAGGAACTGACCACGTCGTCCCGGGTCTCCCGGTTTGAGATTTATGACAATAATTTGTTAAAATAACACTTAGACTTGAGAACAGGCCGTTAAAGGGTGAAAACCAAAACTAGCCCCCAAACGACCTTGTAGGAGGCACGAACATCTCGCACGGGACCGATGTAACTTGTAGGAACTGACTGCGTAGTCCTGGGTCTCCCGATTAGAGAGTATGACGATAATTTTCAAAAATCACACTTAGACTTGAAAACAGGCCCTTAAAGGGTGAAAACCCAAACCAACCCCCAAACGACCCCGTAGGAGGCACGAATACCTCGCACAGGACTAATGTAACTTATAGAAACTGACTGCGTTGTCCCGGGTCTTCCGGTTAGAGAGTATGACCATAATTTGCAAAAATCACACTTAGACTTGAAAACAGGCCGATAATGGGTGAAATCCCAAACTAGCCCCCAAACGACCCCGTAGGAGGCATGAACACCTCGTACGGGACCAATGTAACTTGTAGGAACTGACTGTGTAGTCCCAGGTCTCCCGGTTTGATTTTATGACGATAATTTGCAAAAATAACACTTAGACTTGAAACAGGCCGTTAAAGGGTGAAAACCCAAACCAGCCCCCAAACGACCCCCTAGGAGGCACGAACACCTCGCACGGGACCAATATAACTTATAGGAACTGACCGCGTCGTCCCGAGTCTCCCGGTTTGAGATTATGACAATAATTTGCAAAAATAACACTTAGACTTGAAAACAGGCCGTTAAAGGGTGAAAACCCAAACCAGCCCCCAAACGACCCCGTAGGAGGCACGAACACCTCGCACGAGACCAATGTAACTTGTAGGAACTGACTTCGTAGTACCGGGTCTCCCAGTTTTAGAGAACGATAATAATTTATGAAAATCACACTTAGACTTGAAAACAAGCCGTTAAAGGGTGAAAACCCATACCAGCACCCAAACGACCCCGTATGAGGTACGAACACCTCGTACGGGACCAATGTAACTTGTTGGAACTAACCGCATTGTCCCGGGTCTCCCCATTTAAGAGTATGATGATAATTTGCGACACTCACACTTAGACTTGAAAACAGGCTATTAATGGGTGAAAACCCAAACCAGGCCCCAAACGACCCCGTAGGAGGCACGAACACTTCGCATGGGAACAATGTAACTTGTAGGAACTGACCGCGTAGTCCCGGGTCTCCCGGTTAGAGAGTATGACGATAATTAACAAAACTCATACTTAATTTTGAAAACAGGCCGTTAATGGGTGAAAACCCAAACCAGCCCCCAAACGACCCCGTAGGAGGCACGAACACCTCGCACGGGACCAATGTAACTTGTAGGAACTGACTGCATAGTCCCAGGTCTCCCGGTTTGAGAGTATGATGATAATTAGTAAAAATCACACTTAGACTTGAAAACAGACCGTTAAAGGGTGAAAACCCAAACCAGCCCCCAAACGACCTCGTAGGAGGCACGAACACCTCGCACGGGACCAATGTAACTCGTAGGAACTGACCGCGTCGTCCCGGGTCTCCCAGTTTGAGAGTATGACAATAATTTTTTAAAATAACACTTAGACTTGAAAACAGGCCGTTAAAGGGTGAAAACCCAAACCAACCTCTAAACGACCCCGTAGGAGGCACGAACACCTCGCACGGGACCGATGTAACTTGTACGAACTGACCGCGTAGTCCCGGGTCTCCCGATTTGGGAGTATGACTATAATTTCCAAAAATCTCCTTAGACTTGAAAACAGGCCGTTAAAGGGCGAAAACCGAAACCAACCCCCAAACGACCCCGTAGGAGGCACGAACACCTCGCACGGGACCAATGTAACTTGTAGGAACTGACCGCATCGTTCCGGGACTCCCGATTTGAGATTATGACGATAGTTTGTAAAAATCACACTTAGACTTGAAAACAGGCCGTTAAAGGGTGAAAACCCAAACCAGCCCCCAACCGACCCCGTAGGAGGCATGAACACCTCGCACGGGGCCAATGTAACTTGTAAAAACTAACCGCGTTGTCCCGGGTCTCCCCATTTGAGAGTATGATGATAATTTGTGAAAATCACAATTAGACCTTAAAACAAGCCCTTAAAGGGTGAAAACCCAAACCAGCACCAAAACGACCCCGTATGAGGTACGAACACCTCGCACGGGACCAATGTAACTTGTAGGAACTGACCGCTTAGTCTCGGGTCTCTCGTTTTGGGAGCATGGCGATAAATTGTAAAAATCACACTTAGACTTTAAAACAGGTTGTTAAAGGGTGAAAATCCAAACCAGCCCCCAAACGACCCCGTAGGGGGCACGAACACCTCGCAGGGGACCAATGTAACTTGTAGAAACTGACCGCGTAGTCCTGGGTCTCCCGATTAGAGAGTATGACGATAATTTGCAAAAATTACACTTAGACTTGAAAACAGGCCGTTAATGGGTGAAAACCCACACCAGCCCCCAAACCACCCCGTAGGAGGCACGGACACCTCGTATGGGACCAATGTAACTTATAGGAACTGATTGCGTAGTCCCGGGTCTCCCTGTTTGAGAGTATGATGATAATTTGTGAAAATCACAATTAGACCTTAAAACAAGCCCTTAAAGGGTGAAAACCCAAACCAGCACCAAAACGACCCCGTATGAGGTACGAACACCTCGCACGGGACCAATGTAACTTGTAGGAACTAACCGCATGGTCCCGAGTTTTCCCGATTTGAGAGTATGACGATAATTTGCAAAAATCACACTTAGACTTGAAAATAAGCCGTTAAAGGGTGAAAACCCAAACCAACACCCAAATGATCCCGTAGGAGGCACGGACACCTCGTACGGGACCAATGTAACTTGTAGGAACTGATCGCGTCGTCCCGGGTCTCTCGGTTTGAGATTATGATAATAATTTGCAAAAATAACACTTAGACTTGAAAACAGGCCGTTAAAGGGTGAAAACCCAAACTAGTCGCCAAACGACCCCGTAGGAGTCACGAACACCTCGCACGGGACCAATGTAATTTGTAGGAACTGACCGCGTGGTCCCGGGTCTCCCGGTTAGAGAGAATGATGACAATTTGCAAAAATCACACTTAGACTTGAAAACAGGCCGTTAATGGGTGAAAACCCAAAGCAGCCCACAAACGACCCCGTAGGAGGCACGAACACCACGCATGGGACCAATGTAACTTGTAGGAATTGATTGCGTAGTCCCGGGTCTCCCGGTTTGAGAGTATTATGATAATTTGCAAAAATCACACTTAGACTTGAAACACAAGCCGTTAAAGGGTGAAAACCCAAACCAGCACCCAAACGACCCCGTAGGAGGCATGAACACCTCGTACGGGACCAATGTAACTCCTACGAACTGACCGCGTCGTACCGGGTCTCCCGATTTTAGATTTATGAAGATAATTTGTTAAAATAACACTTAGACTTGAAAACAGGCCGTTATAGGGTGAAAACCCAAACTAGCCCCCAAACGACCCCGTAGGAGGCACGAACACCTCGCACGGGACCAATGTAACTTGTAGGAACTCACTGTGTAGTCTCGGGTCTCCCAGTTTGAGAGTATGACGATAATTTGCAAAAATCACACTTAGACTTGAAAACAGGCCGTTAATGGGTGAAAACCCAAACCAGCCACCAAACGACCCCGTAGGAGGCACGAACACCTCGTACGGGACCAATGTAACTTGTAGGAACTGACCGCTTAGTCTCGGGTCTCTCGGTTTGGGAGCATGGCGATAAATTGTAAAAATCACACTTAGACTTTAAAACAGGTTGTTGAAGGGTGAAAATCCAAACCAGCCCCCAAACGACCCCGTATGGGGCACGAACACCTCGCAGGGGACCAATGTAACTTGTAGAAACGACCGCGTAGTCCTGGGTCTCCCGATTAGAGAGTATGACGATAATTTGCAAAAATTACACTTAGACTTGAAAACAGGCCGTTAATGGGTGAAAACCCACACCAGCCCCCAAACGACCCCGTAGGAGGCACGAACACCTCGTATGGGACCAATGTAACTTATAGGAACTGATTGCGTAGTCCCGGGTCTCCCTGTTAGAGAGTATGATGATAATTTGTGAAAATCACACTTAGACTTGAAAACAAGCCGTTAAAGGGTGAAAACCAAAACCAGCACCCAAATGACCCCGTAGGAGGCACGGACACCTCGCACGGGACCAATGTAACTTGTAGGAACTAACCGCGTCATCCCGGGTCTCCCGGTTTGAGATTTATGACAATAATTTGTTAAAATAACACTTAGACTTGAAAACAGGCCGCTAAAGGGTGAAAAAAAAAACTAGCCCCCAAACGACCCCGTAGGAGGCACGAACACCTCGCACGGGACCAATGTAACTTATAGGAACTGACTGTGTAGTCTCGGGTCTCCTGGTTTGAGAGTATGACGATAATTTGCAAAAATCACACTTAGACTTGAAAACAGGCTGTTAATGGGTGAAAACCCAAACCAGCCACCAAACGACCCCGTAGGAGGCACGAACACCTCGCACGGGACCAATGTAACTTGTAGGAACTGACGGCACAGTCCCAGGTCTCCCGGTTTGAGAGTATGACGATAATTTGTAAAAATCACACTTAGACTTGAAAATAAGCCGTTAAAGGGTGAAAACCCAAACCAGCACCCAAACGACCCCGTAGGAGGCATGAACACCTCGCACGGGACCAATGTAACTTGTAGAAATAGACCACGTCATCCCGGGTCTCTCGATTTGAGATTATAACGATAATTTGCAAAAATAACACTTAGACTTGAAAACAAGCTGTTAAAGGGTGAAAACCCAAACCAGCACCCAAACGACCCCGTATGAGGTACGAACACCTCGCACGGGACCAATGTAACTGGTAGGAACTGACTGCGTAGTCCCGGGTCTCCTGGTTTGAGAGTATGATGATAATTGGCAAAAATCACACTTAGACTTGAAAACAGGTCGTTAATGGGTGAAAACTCAAACCAGCCCCCAAACGACCCCGTAGGAAGCACGAACACCTCGCACGGGTCCAATGTAACTTGTAGGAACTGAAGGCTTAGCCTCGGGTCTCTCGGTTTGGGAGCATGGAGATAAATTGTAAAAATCACACTTAGACTTGAAAACAGGCCGTTAATGGGTGAAATCCCAAACCAACCTCCAAACGACCCCGTACGAGGCACGAACACCTCGCACGGGACCAATGTAACTTGTAGGAACTGACCGCATCGTTCCGGGACTCCCGATTTGAGATTATGACGATAGTTTGTAAAAATCACACTTAGACTTGAAAACAGGCCGTTAAAGGGTGAAAACCCAAACCAACCCCCAACCGACCCCGTAGGAGGCACGAACACCTCGCACGGGACCAATGTAATTTGTAGGAACTGACCGCGTGGTCCCGGGTCTCCCGGTTAGAGAGAATGATGATAATTTGCAAAAATCACACTTAGACTTGAAAACAGGCCATTAATGGGTGAAAACCCACACCAGCCCCCAAACGACCCCGTAGGAGGCACGAACACCTCGTATGGGACCAATGTAACTTATAGGAACTGATTGCGTAGTCCCGGGTCTCCCTGTTAGAGAGTATGATGATAATTTGTGAAAATCACACTTAGACTTGAAAACAAGCCGTTAAAGGGTGAAAACCAAAACCAGCACCCAAATGACCCCGTAGGAGGCACGGACACCTCGTACGGGACCAATGTAACTTGTAGGAACTAACCGCGTCATCCCGGGTCTCCCGGTTTGAGATTTATGACAATAATTTGTTAAAATAACACTTAGACTTGAAAATAGGCCGCTAAAGGGTGAAAACCAAAACTAACCCCCAAACGACCCCGTAGGAGGCACGAACACCTCGCACGGGACCAATGTAACTTATAGGAACTGACTGTGTAGTCTCGGGTCTCCTGGTTTGAGAGTATGACGATAATTTGCAAAAATCACACTTAGACTTGAAAACAGGCTGTTAATGGGTGAAAACCCAAACCAGCCACCAAACGACCCCGTAGGAGGCACGAACACCTCGCACGGGACCAATGTAACTTGTAGGAACTGACGGCACAGTCCCAGGTCTCCCGGTTTGAGAGTATGACGATAATTTGTTAAAATCACACTTAGACTTGAAAATAAGCCGTTAAAGGGTGAAAACCCAAACCAGCACCCAAACGACCCCGTAGGAGGCATGAACACCTCGCACGGGACCAATGTAACTTGTAGAAACAGACCACGTCATCCCGGGTCTCTCGGTTTGAGATTATAACGATAATTTGCAAAAATAACACTTAGACTTTAAAACAGGTTGTTAAAGGGTGAAAACCCAAACCAACCCCCAAACGACGCCGTAGGAGGCACGAACACCTCGCACGGGACCAATGTAACTTGTAGGAACTAACCGTGTTGTCCCGGGTCTCCCCGTTTGCGAGTATGACGATAATTTATGAAAATCACACTTAGACTTGAAAACAAGCTGTTAAAGGGTGAAAACCCAAACCAGCACCCAAACGACCCCGTATGAGGTACGAACACCTCGCACGGGACCAATGTAACTGGTAGGAACTGACTGCGTAGTCCCGGGTCTCCTGGTTTGAGAGTATGATGATAATTGGCAAAAATCACACTTAGACTTGAAAACAGGTCGTTAATGGGTGAAAACTCAAACCAGCCCCCAAACGACCCCGTAGGAAGCACGAACACCTCGCACGGGTCCAATGTAACTTGTAGGAACTGAACGCTTAGCCTTGGGTCTCTCGGTTTGGGAGCATTGAGATAAATTGTAAAAATCACACTTAGACTTGAAAACAGGCCGTTAATGGGTGAAAACCCAAACCAACCCCCAAACGACCCTGTAGGAGGCACGAACACCTCGCACGGGACCAATGTAACTTGTAGGAACTGACCGCATCGTTCCGGGACTCCCGATTTGAGATTATGACGATAGTTTGTAAAAATCACACTTACACTTGAAAACAGGCCGTTAAAGGGTGAAAACCCAAACCAACCCCCAACCGACCCCGTAGGAGGCACGAACACCTCGCACGGGACCAATGTAATTTATAGGAACTGACCGCGTGGTCCCGGGTCTCCCGGTTAGAGAGAATGATGATAATTTGCAAAAATCACACTTAGACTTGAAAACAGGCCGTTAATGGGTGAAAACCCAAAGCAGCCCACAAACGACCCCGTAGGAGGCACGAACACCACGCATGGGACCAATGTAACTTGTAGGAATTGATTGCGTAGTCCCGGGTCTCCCGGTTTGAGAGTATTATGATAATTTGCAAAAATCACACTTAGACTTGAAGCACAAGCCGTTAAAGGGTGAAAACCCAAACCAGCACCCAAACGACCCCGTAGGAGGCATGAACACCTCGTACGGGACCAATGTAACTCCTACGAACTGACCGCGTCGTACCGGGTCTCCCGGTTTTAGATTTATGAAGATAATTTGTTAAAATAACACTTAGATTTGAAAACAGGCCGTTATAGGGTGAAAACCCAAACTAGCCCCCAAACGACCCCGTAGGAGGCACGAACACCTCGCACGGGACCAATGTAACTTGTAGGAACTGACCGTGTAGTCTCGGGCCTCCCGGTTTGAGAGTATGACAATAATTTGCAAAAATCACACTTAGACTTGAAAACAGGCCGTTAATGGGTGAAAACCCAAACCAGCCACCAAACGACCCCGTAGGAGGCACGAACACCTCGTACGGGACCAATGTAACTTGTAGGAACTGACCGCTTAGTCTCGGGTCTCTCGGTTTGGGAGCATGGCGATAAATTGTAAAAATCACACTTAGACTTTAAAACAGGTTGTTAAAGGGTGAAAATCCAAACCAGCCCCCAAACGACCCCGTAGGGGGCACGAACACCTCGCAGGGGACCAATGTAACTTGTAGAAACTGACCGCGTAGTCCTGGGTCTCCCGATTAGAGAGTATGACGATAATTTGCAAAAATTACACTTAGACTTGAAAACAGGCCGTTAATGGGTGAAAACCCACACCAGCCCCCAAACCACCCCGTAGGAGGCACGGACACCTCGTATGGGACCAATGTAACTTATAGGAACTGATTGCGTAGTCCCGGGTCTCCCTGTTAGAGAGTATGATGATAATTTGTGAAAATCACACTTAGATTTGAAAACAAGCCGTTAAAGGGTGAAAACCAAAACCAGCACCCAAATGACCCCGTAGGAGGCACGGACACCTCGTACGGGACCAATGTAACTTGTAGGAACTAACCGCGTCATCCCGGGTCTCTCGGTTTGAGATTTATGACAATAATTTGTTAAAATAACACTTAGACTTGAAAACAGGCCTCTAAAGGGTGAAAACCAAAACTAGCCCCCAAACGACCCCGTAGGAGGCACGAACACCTCGCACGGGACCAATGTAACTTATAGGAACTGACTGTGTAGTCTCGGGTCTCCTGGTTTGAGAGTATGACGATAATTTGTAAAAATCACACTTAGACTTGAAAACAGGCTGTTAATGGAAGAAAACCCAAACCAGCCACCAAACGACCCCGTAGGAGGCACGAACACCTCGCACGGGACCAATGTAACTTGTAGGAACTGACGGCACAGTCCCAGGTCTCCCGGTTTGAGAGTATGACGATAATTTGTAAAAATCACACTTAGACTTGAAAATAAGCCGTTAAAGGGTGAAAACCCAAACCAGCACCCAAACGACCCCGTAGGAGGCATGAACACCTCGCACGGGACCAATGTAACTTGTAAAAATAGACCACGTCATCCCGGGTCTCTCGGTTTGAGATTATAACGATAATTTGCAAAAATAACACTTAGACTTTAAAACAGGTTGTTAAAGGGTGAAAACCCAAACCAACCCCCAAACGACGCCGTAGGAGGCACGAACACCTCGCACGGGACCAATGTAACTTGTAGGAACTAACCGTGTTGTCCCGGGTCTCCCCGTTTGCGAGTATGACGATAATTTATGAAAATCACACTTAGACTTGAAAACAAGCTGTTAAAGGGTGAAAACCCAAACCAGCACCCAAACGACCCCGTATGAGGTACGAACACCTCGCACGGGACCAATGTAACTGGTAGGAACTGACTGCGTAGTCCCAGGTCTCCTGGTTTGAGAGTATGATGATAATTGGCAAAAATCACACTTAGACTTGAAAACAGGTCGTTAATGGGTGAAAACTCAAACCAGCCCCCAAACGACCCCGTAGGAAGCACGAACACCTCGCACGGGTCCAATGTAACTTGTAGGAACTGAACGCTTAGCCTCGGGTCTCTCGGTTTGGGAGCATGGAGATAAATTGTAAAAATCACACTTAGACTTGAAAACAGGCCGTTAATGGGTGAAAACCCAAACCAACCTCCAAACGACCCCGTAGGAGGCACGAACACCTCGCACGGGACCAATGTAACTTGTAGGAACTGACCGCATCGTTCCGGGACTCCCGATTTGAGATTATGACGATAGTTTGTAAAAATCACACTTAGACTTGAAAACAGGCCGTTAAAGGGTGAAAACCCAAACCAACCCCCAACCGACCCCGTAGGAGGCACGAACACCTCGCACGGGACCAATGTAATTTGTAGGAACTGACCGCGTGGTCCCGGGTCTCCCGGTTAGAGAGAATGATGATAATTTGCAAAAATCACACTTAGACTTGAAAACAGGCCGTTAATGGGTGAAAACCCAAAGCAGCCCACAAACGACCCCGTAGGAGGCACGAACGCCACGCATGGGACCAATGTAACTTGTAGGAATTGATTGCGTAGTCCCGGGTCTCCCGGTTTGAGAGTATTATGATAATTTGCAAAAATCACACTTAGACTTGAAGCACAAGCCGTTAAAGGGTGAAAACCCAAACCAGCACCCAAACGACCCCGTAGGAGGCATGAACACCTCGTACGGGACCAATGTAACTCCTACGAACTGACCGCGTCGTACTGGGTCTCCCGGTTTTAGATTTATGAAGATAATTTGTTAAAATAACACTTAGACTTGAAAACAGGCCGTTATAGGGTGAAAACCCAAACTAGCCCCCAAACGACCCCGTAGGAGGCACGAACACCTCGCACGGGACCAATGTAACTTGTAGGAACTGACCGTGTAGTCTCGGGTCTCCCGGTTTGAGAGTATGACAATAATTTGCAAAAATCACACTTAGACTTGAAAACAGGCCGTTAATGGGTGAAAACCCAAACCAGCCACCAAACGACCCCGTAGGAGGCCTGAACACCTCGTACGGGACCAATGTAACTTGTAGGACCTGACCGCTTAGTCTCGGGTCTCTCGGTTTGGGAGCATGGCGATAAATTGTAAAAATAACACTTAGACTTTAAAACAGGTTGTTAAAGGGTGAAAATCCAAACCAGCCCCCAAACGACCCCGTAGGGGGCACGAACACCTCGCAGGGGACCAATGTAACTTGTAGAAACTGACCGCGTAGTCCTGGGTCTCCCGATTAGAGAGTATGACGATAATTTGCAAAAATTACACTTAGACTTGAAAACAGGCCGTTAATGGGTGAAAACCCACACCAGCCCCCAAACGACCCCGTAGGAGGCACGAACACCTCGTATGGGACCAATGTAACTTATAGGAACTGATTGCGTAGTCCCGGGTCTCCCTATTAGAGAGTATGATGATAATTTGTGAAAATCACACTTAGACTTGAAAACAAGCCGTTAAAGGGTGAAAACCAAAACCAGCACCCAAATGACCCCGTAGGAGGCACGGACACCTCGTACGGGACCAATGTAACTTGTAGGAACTAACCGCGTCATCCCGGGTCTCCCGGTTTGAGATTTATGACAATAATTTGTTAAAATAACACTTAGACTTGAAAACAGGCCGCTAAAGGGTGAAAACCAAAACTAGCCCCCAAACGACCCCGTAGGAGGCACGAACACCTCGCACGGGACCAATGTAACTTATAGGAACTGACTGTGTAGTCTCGGGTCTCCAGGTTTGAGAGTATGACGATAATTTGCAAAAATCACACTTAGACTTGAAAACAGGCTGTTAATGGGTGAAAACCCAAACCAGCCACCAAACGACCCCGTAGGAGGCACGAACACCTCGCACGGGACCAATGTAACTTGTAGGAACTGGCGGCACAGTCCCAGGTCTCCCGGTTTGAGAGTATGACGATAATTTGTAAAAATCACACTTAGACTTGAAAATAAGCCGTTAAAGGGTGAAAACCCAAACCAGCACCCAAACGACCCCGTAGGTGGCATGAACACCTCGCACGGGACCAATGTAACTTGCAGAAATAGACCACGTCATCCCGGGTCTCTCGGTTTGAGATTATAACGATAATTTGCAAAAATAACACTGAGACTTTAAAACAGGTTGTTAAAGGGTGAAAACCCAAACCAGCACCCAAACGACCCCGTATGAGGTACGAACACCTCGCACGGGACCAATGTAACTGGTAGGAACTGACTGCGTAGTCCCGGGTCTCCTGGTTTGAGAGTATGATGATAATTGGCAAAAATCACACTTAGACTTGAAAACAGGTCGTTAATGGGTGAAAACTCAAACCAGCCCCCAAACGACCCCGTAGGAAGCACGAACACCTCGCACGGGTCCAATGTAACTTGTAGGAACTGAACGCTTAGCCTCGGGTCTCTCGGTTTGGGAGCATGGAGATAAATTGTAAAAATCACACTTAGACTTGAAAACAGGCCGTTAATGGGTGAAAACCCAAACCAATCCCCAAACGACCCCGTAGGAGGCACGAACACCTCGCACGGGACCAATGTAACTTGTAGGAACTGACCGCATCATTCCGGGACTCCCGATTTGAGATTATGACGATAGTTTGTAAAAATCACACTTACACTTGAAAACAGGCCGTTAAAGGGTGAAAACCCAAACCAACCCCCAACCGACCCCGTAGGAGGCACGAACACCTCGCACGGGACCAATGTAATTTGTAGGAACTGACCGCGTGGTCCCGGGTCTCCCGGTTAGAGAGAATGATGATAATTTGCAAAAATCACACTTAGACTTGAAAACAGGCCGTTAATGGGTGAAAACCCAAAGCAGCCCACAAACGACCCCGTAGGAGGCACGAACACCACGCATGGGACCAATGTAACTTGTAGGAATTGATTGCGTAGTCCCGGGTCTCCCGGTTTGAGAGTATTATGATAATTTTCAAAAATCACACTTAGACTTGAAGCACAAGCCGTTAAAGGGTGAAAACCCAAACCAGCACCCAAACGACCCCGTAGGAGGCATGAACACCTCGTACGGGACCGATGTAACTCCTACGAACTGACCGCGTCGTACCGGGTCTCCCGGTTTTAGATTTATGAAGATAATTTGTTAAAATAACACTTAGACTTGAAAACAGGCCGTTATAGGGTGAAAACCCAAACTAGCCCCCAAACGACCCCGTAGGAGGCACGAACACCTCGCACGGGACCAATGTAACTTGTAGGAACTGACCGTGTAGTCTCGGGTCTCCCGGTTTGAGAGTATGACAATAATTTGCAAAAATCACACTTAGACTTGAAAACAGGCCGTTAATGGGTGAAAACCCAAACCAGCCACCAAACGACCCCGTAGGAGGCACGAACACCTCGTACGGGACCAATGTAACTTGTAGGAACTGACTGCTTAGTCTCGGGTCTCTCTGTTTGGGAGCATGGCGATAAATTGTAAAAATCACACTTAGACTTTAAAACAGGTTGTTAAAGGGTGAAAATCCAAACCAGCCCCCAAACGACCCCGTAGGGGGCACGAACACCTCGCAGGGGACCAATGTAACTTGTAGAAACTGACCGCGTAGTCCTGGGTCTCCCGATTAGAGAGTATGACGATAATTTGCAAAAATTACACTTAGACTTGAAAACAGGCCGTTAATGGGTGAAAACCCACACCAGCCCCCAAACGACCCCGTAGGAGGCACGAACACCTCGTATGGGACCAATGTAACTTATAGGAACTGATTGCGTAGTCCCGGGTCTCCTTGTTAGAGAGTATGATGATAATTTGTGAAAATCACACTTAGACTTGAAAACAAGCCGTTAAAGGGTGAAAACCAAAACCAGCACCCAAATGACCCCGTAGGAGGCACGCACACCTCGCCGGGACCAATGTAACTTGTAGGAACTAACCGCGTCATCCCGGGTCTCCCGGTTTGAGATTTATGACAATAATTTGTTAAAATAACACTTAGACTTGAAAACAGGCCGCTAAAGGGTGAAAACCCAAACTAGCCCCCAAACGACCCCGTAGGAGGCACGAACACCTCGCACGGGACTAATGTAACTTATAGGAACTGACTGTGTAGTCTCGGGTCTCCTGGTTTGAGAGTATGACGATAATTTGCAAAAATCACACTTAGACTTGAAAACAGGCTGTTAATGGGTGAAAACCCAAACCAGCCACCAAACGACCCCGTAGGAGGCACGAACACCTCGCACGGGACCAATGTAACTTGTAGGAACTGACGGCACAGTCCCAGGTCTCCCGGTTTGAGAGTATGATGATAATTTGTAAAAATCACACTTAGACTTGAAAATAAGCCGTTAAAGGGTGAAAACCCAAACCAGCACCCAAACGACCCCGTAGGAGGCATGAACACCTCGCACGGGACCAATGTAACTTGTAGAAATTGACCACGTCATCCCGGGTCTCTCGGTTTGAGATTATAACAATAATTTGTGAAAATAACACTTAGACTTTAAAACAGGTTGTTAAAGGGTGAAAACCCAAACCAACCCCCAAACGACGCCGTAGGAGGCACGAACACCTCGCACGGGACCAATGTAACTTGTAGGAACTAACCGTGTTGTCCCGGGTCTCCCCGTTTGCGAGTATGACGATAATTTGTGAAAATCACACTTAGACTTGAAAACAAGCCGTTAAAGGGTGAAAACCCAAACCAGCACCCAAACGACCCCGTATGAGGTACGAACACCTCGCACGGGACCAATGTAACTGGTAGGAACTGACTGCGTAGTCCCGGGTTTCCTGGTTTGAGAGTATGATGATAATTGGCAAAAATCACACTTAGACTTGAAAACAGGTCGTTAATGGGTGAAAACTCAAACCAGCCCCCAAACGACCCCGTAAGAAGCACGAACACCTCGCACGGGTCCAATGTAACTTGTAGGAACTGAACGCTTAGCCTCGGGTCTCTCGGTTTGGGAGCATGGAGATAAATTGTAAAAATCACACTTAGACTTGAAAACAGGCCGTTAATGGGTGAAAACCCAAACCAGCCACCAAACGACCCCGTAGGAGACACGAACACCTCGCACGGGACCAATGTAACTTGTTGGAACTGACCGCGTAGTCCTGGGTCTCCCGATTAGAGAGTATGACGATAATTTGCAAAAATCACACTTAGACTTGAAAACAGGCCGTTAATGGGTGAAAACCCACACCAGCCTCCAAACGACCCCGTAGGAGGCACGAACACCTCGCATGGGACCAATGTAACTTGTAGGAACTGATTGCATAGTCCCGGGTCTCCCATTTTGAGAGTATGACGATAATTTGCGAAAATCACACTTAGACTTGAAAACAAGCCGTTAAAGGGTGAAAACCCAAACCAGCACCCAAACGACCCCGTAGGAGGCACGAACACCTCGTACGGGACCAATGTTACTTATAGGAACTGACCACGTCGTCCCGGGTCTCCCGATTTGAGATTTATGACAATAATTTGTTAAAATAACACTTAGACTTGAGAACAGGCCGTTAAAGGGTGAAAACCCAAACTAGCCCCCAAACGACCTTGTAGGAGGCACGAACACCTCGCACGGGATCGATGTAACTTATAGGAACTGACCGCGTAGTCCTGGGTCTCCCGATTAGAGAGTATGATGATAATTTTTAAAAATCACACTTAGACTTGAAAACAGGCCCTTAAAGGGTGAAAACCCAAACCAACCCCCAAACGACCCCGTAGGATGCACGAACACCTCGCACAGGACTAATGTAACTTATAGAAACTGACTGCGTTGTCCCGGGTCTTCCGGTTAGAGAGTATGACCATAATTTGCAAAAATCACACTTAGACTTGAAAACAGGCCGTTAATGGGTGAAATCCCAAAAGCCCCCAAATGACCCCGTAGGAGGCATGAACACCTCGTACGGGACCAATGTAACTTGTAGGAACTGACTGTGTAGTCCCCGGTCTCCCGGTTTGATTATATGATGATAATTTGCAAAAATAACACTTAGACTTGAAAACAGGCCGTTAAAGGGTGAAAACCCAAACCAGCCCCCAAACGACCCCGTAGGAGGCACGAACACCTCGCACGGGACCAATGTAACTTGTAGGAATTGACTGTGTATTCTCGGGTCTCCCGATTTGAGAGTATGACGATAATTTGCAAAAATCACACTTAGACTTGAAAACTGGCCGTTAATGGGTGAAAACCCAAACCAGCCCCCAAACGACCCCATAGGAGGCACGAACACCTCGCACGGGACCAATGCAACTTGTAGGAACTGACTGCGTAGTCTTAGGTCTGCCGGTTTGGGAGTATGGCGATAATTTGCAAAAATCACACTTAGACTTGAAAACAGGCCGTTAAAGGATGTGCCAACAAGTAGAGGATCAATATGCGGAATTATAACTGGAAATTATTACTAGCTTATTACAGACTGGAATTAAAGACAGAAATTAAAAACTTACAAACTGAAGAGAAGTCCACCGGAATGCAGCCGAGAAGTTCTTATTACAAATATATATAGAGAAAGGGAGATAAATGTTGAAAGTAAAGCGTACTTACAACTGAGGGGGAAGCCCTCTATTTATACACGGAGGGAGGAATAATTAATTCCTCAGATGGGGCCATCAACGTTGAAAGGCATGACAAAGTCTTTTGTCTTCATACGGAAGCTGTTGGGTCAGTGGGGTCACAGGAATCACGAGAGGTTGCAGGTGGGCTATGAGTCACCATTGGGTCCTACCACTTTGATCGAAAAGTGGTGAGCTTTGTCTCGAAGCGTGGCTAACAGAAACGTCTGGACCGACTGGGGCCAGGAGGGCCAGTCACCTCAAAACATCTAGGCCATCTACGCCAGTGTTGGGTGATGAGTCATCCAAACGTCTTGTTGGGAGCTCCGAGCTAAGAGAGTCGAAGAAAGCTTGTCTTAGCTGAATATTGGTCATGTCACCAATGTCAATACCAGTAGCAGGGAAGGATCTTCATCTGGATTCTGGGATTCTCCGGCCAAACAAAAGAAAGGATTATCCTTTTGGGCAGAAGCCATTGATGCATCATAATCATCATCGTCAGAGGGAAGAGGAATGTGATTCTGGTTGGAGATAAAACTGGGTTTAGCTGGAACACTACTGTCTCCAAAAGCAGTTCTAAACTGGTTCTGGGTAAATTCCATAGCCTTTTGCAATATCTCTTGCTCTGTCGCTTTTGGGAACTACTTCTTCAGGGAAGCCTTCAAATCCACAATTGGATTAGGTGCAGGCATCATCTGTTCTGCAGGGGCGGTGAATCTTCAATGAAATTCATGTAGTTACTCAGACTACTCCTCATTTGCCCAATAGTGGAACCAATATCAACACCACTCCACCATCGGTAAAAGAAGATGCGTTCAAGTAGAGGAATATTGTGGTCATTGACTCTACAACGCAGATCCCAGCTGAAGATCCAAGGAATATCCATCTCGGAGAAAAAGAGTAGGGTGTTTAATCCTACCGGAGCTTTATTTTTCCCTTTTAAAAGAGGATGAAATTGAATCCAGGGAAGAAAAAGTTTAGCCTGGGTAATTTCATCAGGGAAAAAGTCAATTCCTGGGCCAAATTTGTCCCACCAATTGAACACCCATCCTGGGTAAGATTTTCGCAAAGAATTTGGGCACAAAACAAAAAACCAAGTGTGTTTGTGCTCTGCATTTTGGTGATAAAATCCTTTAGTCCAAGCCTGGACATAGTCCCAATAATTATAGGATCCACCAGCATGCGAACTTAATTTTCGCGCTTTTAAAGGATGGATTCCCCATTCTCGGGGAGAAATGAATTTCTTCAAAATAGCCTTGCTATAAGCAATGGGGGAATGAGAATTTCCCTGGTGTTTATTAGTATGACTAAACACCACTGATTCAGTTTCCACGAGAATCGCCTCGTATACCGTCCGGTATTTGCCTTCTTGCACTTGATAATTATGAGTATCAAGATATTGGGACTTAATTTCCCAGGGCGCAGACATCTACCGCTTGTCCTCTTCATTGAGGATCAGTACTAATTAAGAAGTCCTGCAATTAGGAATAAATTTGTACTTAATAGTTTCTAAAACCTCTTTAGCAGATTTTTTCTTGCTAAAAGGGTTTAGAGGGGGAGCATTCTTCTCCCTGTTCTTCGCACTCTGGCGAATGAATTCCATGTAATCCTGTATCGGAGGATATTGATCATCATTCATGATGATCTTTTCTTTTCCAAGCCGGCGAGAATACCCGCTGCTGTTGCCTTTACCATGCCCACGGGAGGGGCCACTCATCGGTCCTGCAGAAACTCTCTAGTTAGAAAATTGGGAAGAGAGTTATTTTCCCCTTTGATATGTTCTATATCAAAATCAAAAGACGATAAGTTTGTTTTCCATCTGGCAAAAATCTGTTTTGAAACAATGCTTTCAACATCTTTTTGCAAAACCTGTTTAACAGCACTACAATCAATTCGTAGCAAAAATTTCTGATTTAATAAATCATCTTGAAATTTTGAAATGCATTTAACGACAGAAAAGATTTCTTTCTTAATGGTGGAATTATTTTTTGAGGCATCTTTCCAAGATCCTGAAGTAAAACGAACAAGTTCTTCTTTTTTATTCAAAGAATTTATTTGTTTTAAAATACCACCAAATCCTAAATCTGAGGCGTCAGTCTCGACAATTTTAAAAAAGGAAGGATTTGCTAAAGCAGGACAAGGTAATTGCTTGACTTCCAGTTTAATTTTCTGAACAACTTTAGTATTCTCATCAGTCCAAGGAGCAGGATTCTTTTTCAATCTTGAGTAAAGAATAGCACTATCTTGTGCAAGATTTTGGTAATAGTCACCAATATAATTGAGACTACCCAGAAATCGTTGAAGTTGCGTCTTTTTCTTGAGCTCGTTAAGGAATTTAGAGGCAAATTCAATGCTTCTGTCAATGGGGAGTATCTTCCCTTCTCCAATATTATGTCCTAAAATCGAACATTTGATTGAAAAATTTTCATTTTAGGAGCGGAGACAACTAAACCATTAGTTTTAACAACATCTTTAAAAATCTTTAAATGTTTAAAGTGTTGGTCAATTGAATCAGATAAGATAAGGATATCATCAATATAGACAATTGAAAACTCAGAAAAAGGATTAAAAATATCGTTCATGATATTTTGAAACTCAGAAGGGGCGTTCTTAAGCCCAAAAGGTAGAACATTCCATTAGTAATGGCCAAATGGAACCACAAAAGCAGTTTTATACCTATCTTGTGGCGCAATTTGGATCTGCCAATAACCAGATTTTAAATCAAATTTTGAGAAAATCTTGGAAGAATGTAACCTATCTAACAAGTCTTTTTAGTTTGGGATTGGATATCTTATCCATTGCAAAACTTTGTTAAGTGGCTTATAATTAATAACAAGCCAAGGAACGCCTCGTTCCTTTTCAGCAGCCTTGTTGACGTAAAAAGCTGTACAACTCCAAGGAGAATAGCTCTTGGTTATAAGTTTTTTGTCTAACAAGTTCTGGATCTCATCCTTACAAAGATCGAGGAGCTCAGTCTTCATTTGACTGGGTCTAGCTTTGGTCGGAATGGATCGTTCATGAAAATCTTTTTCATAAGGAAGAGAGACAATATGTTTCTCCCTATCCCAGAAAGCATTTGGGATATCACTGCAAATTTTAGCTGTTAACTGATTCTTAGCAACCTGAATTTTGCTTATGATATTGGGGGATATTAAATTCTTTTTAATGTTGAGATTAGAGATTTCTTTCTGAAGAAAATTAAGATGGTTTTCTTTGAAAATAATGTTATTAGTCAAAGAGTTAATTTTCTTAATCTCAGGTCGAGTAATAAATTCAAAAACAATTTTTTGATTTTGAATAGTGGTGTAGATACCACTAGAATCAATTTTATCTATAGGCATAAGCATAGATAAAAAAGGAGTACCTAAAATTATCTGTTGAGATAAATCGCCAATAAGCAAGAAGGTACTATCTAAACAAATTCCATTGTTACAGATGGCAACATTAGTTAATTTAAATCTGATGCCCATGCTATCTCCGCTAGCATTAAACAAAGATTGAGTAGTCTTCTCAAAATATTCAGTAGGAACAATTCCTTCCTGAATACAGTTCATATCAGCACCGCTATCAACAAGGGCAATGATGTTACAAAGAGAAAATTCTTTGTTAATCACAAGGTTGATAGTAGTATACCATTTTTGGCTTGGTACACGGATGATAACACCTAAATAATCCACAGAATCTTCAGTACTAGGAGTAGTGTTTGAAGTTCCTGGGTCAGAATGCTTCTGAGCATTCTTGAGACTATCAATCTCAGTTTGCATATTGTCATGCTGTAACTTAAGTTGTCTTAACTCAGTTTTAAGTGTATTAACTTCATGTCTTAGATCATTAAGACTAGCAGGCTTGTTATTAGTGCCAGATTGTTCTAAACGATTAAGAACCTCCTTAAGGCTGTAATCTTTAGAAGAATCAGGAATACGAACTTCTTCCTGGGCATAACAAGACTTAATGAGCTTTAGCTTAATATCAGGGTCAGTAACTTGATTGATGACATCAATCATATTCTGTTGCTGACTGGTAAGGACATTAAGACTTAATCCATTCAACTGGATTATAGACTGGAGATGATCGCATCTCTTAGTTAGTTCATTACACTGACAGTCTCCTTTCTCGGAGACATCTGAGTCACTAGAGCTTTGGATATAGCAAAGCTCATCATCGCTCTCAGAGGAGGAGTCCTCTCGTTCATCAGAGGAACTGGAGTTAAGCAAGAGTTTGCTTAATTGTGACTTCAGATGTTCATCAATCTGAAGGTTGCTAATCTTAGCTTCCATTTTGCATTTATTAGCATAGTGGCCAAATTTACCACATTTAAAGCATTTAGGGCCATATTTGTTAGTTTTCTTTTTAACAAATTTTTTCTTATGTTTATATTCTTTAGGAATATAAGCCCTTTTCTTCTTACGTTTATAGGTGAGTTTTTTAGAAACTTTTTTAGTCTTTTTAGAGACATTTCTAGTGGAGGTTCCTACATCAAAAACGAATTATTCGCAAAACTCACCAAGCTCTTTCTTTCCAGAAAGATTTTGTTTCTTAAGTTGTCTCTGCAACTTAAGGTCATTACAAAGAGAAAGACCCTCTTGAATGATGACACTTATGAGCTTCCCATAAGTGTAACCGTCGTAAGGTATGGAGATGCCATTATGGGCTTCTCTAAGCTTCTAACGAACTTTCTCAGCGAAGAAAGTAGGAAGGACATCGATGAACTTGGCTTTCCAATGCTCAGAGTTTCCATCAGCTCTCTGAGTAACCCTAGCAAGGAACACGTCCTTGTACCACCTAAATTGGCTAAGAGTAGGACACCTAAGGTTTTGTAATAATTCTCTATTACGTTCATTATGGTGGTCTGTACTACCAATAAAGTGATAAGAAATGGAGAGCATAAGAGTATAGACAGCGTCTGGTACAATTATGTCCTGTATTTGCTCATTCTTGACAACTTTAGCAGCAGTAAGAATTTCATTTCTCTGATTTTCAGTTAGGATATTACCCCACCAACCTCTGAGGGTACCAGTAAATCCAGCAGTTATCATCTGCGCAATACTATGATCAGATGCATCATTATGTTTACTTATGGTTGCATACATAGACATTTGATGAAGCATCTCATATATCTGGGATTCGGTTTTACCATTCAGATTCCAGTCATAGATTGATTTACCATGGAAAGTATTCTGCATCACGGCGCTCTCTTCAAAGAGAAAATCCTGAGGGGTAGGTCTATGGTAATAATTCCTGGCAGGGCCAATATTATTACTATAAGTAATCTTGTTAACCTCAGGAGGACGACCAAAAGAAAGTTCAAATCCTTGAACATCTTTTAACGTAACATCCGATTCGATATCAGAATCAGAATCATCATGGGATAAAGTATTAATCTTTAATCCCTTGAGATCTTTCTCGATCTCTTTGAGCTTAGACATAAAATCAGTCTTAGCTCCAGTTTTAAAACCTTTAACCTCAATTGGAGGTTGAATTATAGGTTTAATCAGACTTTTAACTAAGTCTGGGGGACTCTTAACAGGGTTATGTGCTAGAGTATTCTCAATTCTATTGAGTTGTTTACCTATCGTGTTAAGGATAAGGTTGGTATAATTCCCTTGTTTGACTAAAGGGTTCAGATCCTTAGTAGCCCCAAGGAGTCTGGTATCGTTTTCTATCCTAAGAAAGGCACTAGATTCTATAATAGGAGCATCACTACTTTGACTGGTACTACCAGTTTCTATGGATAGGGGTTCAGTTGGAGGGTGAACAGCAGATATAATATGTTTATTCACAATGGTCCATTTTGTTTCATGTTTGACCCCTGTATTAGGTTGATTTTCTGTTTCAAGAACAAAAAGTTTCCTATCTTTAGTAAACATGAGAAACCAAACAGCAAAAGAAGTAACCAACCGGTTTTCTTCCACCCATTTATAAAATTCTAACATAGTTTTATCATACTTTTTAAAGTACATAGTCCTAAAACTATCCCATTCTGGTAAGTTAAACTCAGCACTTATCTCTTTCCTATTAATTGAAAAAATCATTAAAAGGGAAGAGGGTTAAAGTCTGACATTCATTTCAGACGGCGTAGGGGATTCCCTGCGCTGAGAAGAATATTTCTTCTCATAAATACCATGGGGTATTTGGTCATGGGTAAAGGTACCATGGACATTCATATCATCCTGATATGAAGGGTTTCTAGGGTTATCTTCACAGACAGAGTGTCGTGAAGTGGATGGAGGATAGGTAACAAAAGGAGTTCTAGAAGAGTAACTCCTAGAGGATTGACACCTATTAAATTTTCTAAAATTTAGAAAAACATCACCATCCTTCTCCTCAATGATGTCTTCAACATCATGATTCTGACGAGGTTGAGGAGGAACAACATTTTTTATAGCCCAAGTATCTGGAAAGTCAATCTCGTCCCAACTTATAGTTCTAGGTGTGTGAACATTAGAATCTATAAGATGTGTGTCAATTAACACAGTTTTACCAAAAGGACTTAATTGCTTAATATTGGGAGCCATAGTATTCATTACCTTGTAATAAATCCTATAAATAATCCCAACAGTTTCCGATCCCGGAAGAAAGTTATAACCTTTGGTTTGGACCCTAAGACTCAAACATTTACAAAGGTGCATATCTGTTAAAGACAAGGTTATATTTTGAAACACATCAAAATAAACTGGTCCATTACATAAACTAGTTTCAATTGCTCCCATCAAAGATTGTCTAAAATTAGTACATCTTCCGTCACGAAGTGTAGCTTGGAGACAGGCGCTCATGCTAGAAAGGGTCAAGGGTTTAAAAGCAATTTGGATTAAACCTACATGAATAAAGTGATAATTTTTATCCTTTATATGATTTAGCAAATCATCCCGTTTAAAGAGCTCGATACTCTTATCTTGCTCGTCTAGACTAAGAGTTTGTTCCATAGTCTTAATAGCATATTTGCTACGAAAGTTATACCAGTTAGTGTTGTATATAACTTTAGGATGGACCTTTGGTATAGTCCACCTGTTCAGATCCTTCTGAACATCAAATTCAATTAAAGAAGAGTTCTTCATGAACTCTTGTGTTGTGTGTGTATCAATGGATTGTTCTTCCATAATATAGATGTTAATGTTTAGAATAGTAATAATCACATGGTCTGGAATAGAAACATATTAAACAAATCAAAATAATGATTTAAATAAACCAATATGAAACTCAAAATTCTAGATCTAAATGGAATTAATATTTAAATCGAAATTCGCCAGTTAAATGAATATAATATGCCGAATTAGAAATCACTTTTGATACCCAGTGGTTAACGATTTACTGTGGGAATAAGCCGAACGCCTCCCCGGCTAAACGGCAACCCGGTTACGCGACAAGTTACCAGTACATCACAACCAAACTTCTATTTCTCCTTATTATTATCATTTAAATTAGGTTTTCAATATGAATATTAATCATTTAAATTAGGATTTTAATATGAATAGTGATCATTTAAAATAGTATTCTGATGTGAATAGTAAAATACTATTCACGCCGTTGAACAGTAATATTCTGTTCAAACGTGTATTATACCGAACAATAACAGTAATATTTTGTTCAAACGTGTATTATACCGGATAATAGTAATAGTCATTACTTCCGTACATCGGGAACATCATATGTTTTACTGTTCCGATGCCTGAAAGATCATAACGTTACTGTTCCGTGATAATACTCAGACCAAAAATATTACATTCTAAGCACTAACACACAATTTAAAATTTGGCCCAGGAATTGACTTCTTCCCTGATGAAATTACCCAGGCTAAACTTTTTCTTCCCTGGATTCAATTTCATCCTCTTTTAAAAGGGAAAAATAAAGCTCCGATAGGATTAAACACCCTAATCTTTTTCTCCGAGATGGATATTCCTTGGATCTTCAGCTGGGATCTGCGTTGTAGAGTCAATGACCACAATATTCCTCTACTTGAACGCATCTTCTTTTACTGATGGTGGAGTGGTGTTGATATTGGTTCCACTATTGGGCAAATGAGGAGTAGTCTGAGTAACTACATGAATTTCATTGAAGATTAACCGCCCGCTGCAGAACAGATGATGCCTGCACCTAATCCAATTGTGGATTTGAAAGATGCCCTGAAGAAGTAGTTCCCAAAAGCGACAGAGCAAGAGATATTGCAAAAGGCTATGGAATTTACCCAGAACCAGTTTAGAACTGCTTTTGGAGACAGTAGTGTTCCAGCTAAACCCAGTTTTAGCTCCAACCACAATCCCATTCCTCTTCCCTCTGACGATGATGATGATGATGCATCAATGGCTTCTGCCCAAAAGGATAATCCTTTCTTTTGTTTGGCCGGAGAATCCCAGAATCCATATGAAGATCCCTTCCCTGCTACTGGTATTGACATTGGTGACATGACCAATATTTAGCTAAGACAATCTTTCTTCGACTCTCTTAGGTCGGAGTTCCCAACCAGACGTTTGGATGACTCATCACCCAACACTGGTGTAGATGGCCTAGATGATTTGAGGTGACTGGCCCTCCTAGCCCCAGTCGGTCCAGACATTTCTGTCAGCCGACGCTTGGAGACAAAGCTCATTACTTTTTGATCAAAGTTGTAGGACCCAATGGTGACTCACAGTCCACCTACAATCGCTCGTGATTCCTGTGACCCCACTGACCTAGCAGCTTCCGTATGAAGACAAAAGACTTTGTCACGCCTTTCAACGTTGAGGTCCCCATCTGAGGAATTAATTATTCCTCCCTTCGTGTATAAATAGAGGGCTTCCCCCTCAGTTGTAAGTACGCTTTACTTTCAGCATTTTTCTCCCTCTCTCTCTCTCTCTATATTTGTAATAAGAACTTCCCGGCTACATTCCGGTGGACTTCTCTTCAGTTCGAAACTTTTTAATTTCTGTATTTTAATTCCAGTCTGTAATAAGTTAGTAATAATTTCCAGTTATAATTCCGCATATTGATCCTCTACTTGTTGGTATCAGAGCCATGATTGGCTAAATTGTGTGTTAGTGTTTAGAATGTAATATTTTTGGTCTGAGTGTTATCACGGAACAGTAACGTTATGATCTTTCAGGCATTGGAATAGTAAAATATATGATGTTCTCGATGTACGGAAGTAATGAATGTTACTATTGTCCGGTATAATACACGTTTGAATAGAATATTACTGTTCACCGGCGTGAATAGTATTTTACTATTCACATCAGAATACTATTTTAAATGATCACTATTCATATTAAAATCCTAATTTAAATGATTAATATTCATATTGAAAACCTAATTTAAATGATAATAATAAGGAGAAATAGAAGTCTAGTTGTGATATACTGGTAACTTGTTGCGTAACCGGGTTGCCGTTTAGCCGGGGAGGCGTTAGGCTTATTCCCACAGTAAATCGTTGACCACTGGGTATCAAAAGTGATTTCTAATTCGGCTTATTATATTCATTTAACTGGAGAATTTCGATTTAAATATTAATTCCATTTAGATCTAGAATTTTGAGTTGCATATTGGTTTATTTAAATCATTATTTTGATTTGTATAATATGTTTCTATTCCAGACCATGTGATTATTACTATTCTAAACATTAACATTTGTATTATGGAAGAACAATCCATTGATACACACACAACACAAGAGTTCATGAAGAACTCTTCTTTAATTGAATTTGATGTTCAGAAGGATCTGAACAGGTGGACTATACCAAAGGTCCAGCCTAAAGTTATATACAACACTAACTGGTATAACTTTCGTAGCAAATATGCTATTAAGACTATGGAACAAACTCTTAGTCTAGACGAGCAAGATAAGAGTATCGAGCTCTTTAAACGGGATGATTTTCTAAATCATATAAAGGATAAAAATTATCACTTTATTCATGTAGGTTTAATCCAAATTGCTTTTAAACCCTTGACCCTTTCTGGCATGAACGCCTATCTCCAAGCTACACTTCGTGACAGAAGATGTACTAATTTTAGACAATATTTGATGGGAGCATTTGAAACAAGTTTATGTAATGGACCAGTTTATTTTGATGTGTTTCCAAATATAACCTTGTCTTTAACAGATATGCACCTTTGTAAATGTTTGAGTCTTAGGGTCCAAACCAAATGTTATAACTTTCTTCCGGGATCGGAAACTGTTGGGATTATTTATAGGATTTATTACAAGGTAATGAATACTATGGCTCCCAATATTAAGCAATTAAGTCCTTTTGGTAAAACTGTGTTAATTGACACACATCTTATAGATTCTAATCTTCACACACCTAGAACTATAAGTTGGGACGAGATTGACTTCCCAGAGACTTGGGCTATAAAAAATGCTGTTCCTACTTAACCTCGTCAGAATGATGATGTTGAAGACATCATTGATGAGAAGGATGGTGATGTTTTTCTAAATTTTAGAAAATTTAATAGGTGTCAATCCTCTAGGAGTTACTCTTCTAGAACTCCTTCTGTTACCTATCCTCCATCCACTTCACGACACTCTGTCTGTGAAGATAACCCTAGAAAACCTTCATATCAGGATGATATGAATGTCCATGGTACCTTTACCCATGACCAAATACCCCATGGTATTTATGAGAAGAAAGATTCTTCTCAGCGTAGGGAATCCCCTACGCCGTCTGAAATGAATGTCAGACTTTAACCCTCTTACCTTTTAATGATTTTTTCAATTAATAGGAAAGAGATAAGTGTTGAGTTTAACTTACCAGAATGGGATAGTTTTAGGACTTGGTACTTTAAAAAGTATGATAAAACTATGTTAGAATTTTATAAAAATGAATTTTATAAATGGGTGGAAGAAAACCAGTTGGTTACTTCTTTTGCTGTTTGGTTTCTCATGTTTACTAAAGATAGGAAACTTTTTGTTCTTGAAACAAAATATCAACCTAAAACAGAGGTCAAACATGAAACTAAATGGACCACTGTGAATAAACAGATTATATCTGCTGTTCACCCTCCAACTGAACCCCTATCCATAGAAACTGGTAGTACCAGTCAAAGTAGTGCTGCTCCTATTATTGAAGCTAGTGCCTTTCTTAGGATAGAAAACGATACCAGACTCCTTGGGGCTACTAAGGATCTGAACCCTTTAGTCAAATAAGGGAATTATACCAACCTTATCCTTAACACGATAGGTCAACAACTCAATAGAATTGAGAATACTCTGGCACATAACCCTGTTAAGAGTCCCCCAGACTTAGTTAAAAGTCTGATTAAACCTATAATTCAACCTCCAATTGAGGTTAAAGGTTTTAAAACTGGAGCTAAGACTGATTTTATGTCTAAGCTCATAGAGATCGAGAAAGATCTCAAGGGATTAAAGATTAATTCTTTATCCCATGATGATTCTGATTCTGATATCGAATCAGATGTTACGTTAAAAGATGTTCAAGGATTTGAAATTTCTTTTGGTCATCCTCCTGAGGTTAACAAGATTACTTATAGTAATAATATTGGCCCTGCCAGGAATTATTACCATAGACCTACCCCTCAGGATTTGCTCTTTGAAGAGAGCGTCGTGATGCAGAATACTTTCCACGGTAAATCAATCTATGACTGGAATCTGGATGGTAAAACCGAATCCCAGATTTATGAGATGTTTCATCAAATGTCTATGTATGCAACCATATGTAAACATAATGATGCATCTGATCATAGTATTGCGCAGATGATAACTGCTGGATTTACTGGTACCCTCAGAGGTTGGTGGGGTAATATCCTAACTAAAAATCAGAGAAATGAAATTCTTACTGCTGCTAAAGTTGTCAAGAATGAGCAAATGCAGGACATAATTGTACCAGACGCTGTCTATACTCTTATGCTCTCCATTTCTTATCACTTTATTGGTAGTACAGACCACCATAATGAACGTAATAGAGAATTATTACAAAACCTTAGGTGTCCTACTCTTAGCCAGTTTAGGTGGTACAAGGACGTGTTCCTTGCTAGGGTTACTCAGAGAGATGATGGCAACTCTGAGCATTGGAAAGCCAAGTTCATCGATGGCCTTCCTACTTTCTTCGCTGAGAAAGTTCGTAAGAAGCTTAGAGAAGCCCATAATGGCATCTCCATACCTTACGACGGTTACACTTATGGGCAGCTCATAAGTGTCGTCATTCAATAGGGTTTTTCTCTTTGTAATGACCTTAAGTTGCAGAGACAATTTAAGAAACAGAATCTTTCTGGAAAGAAAGAGCTTGGTGAGTTTTGCGAACAATTCGCTTTTGATGGAGGAACCTCCACTAGAAAAGTCTCCAAAAAGACTAAAAAGGTTTCTAAAAAACCCACCTATAAACGTAAGAAGAAAATGGCTTATATTCCTAAAGAATATAAACATAAGAAAAAATTTGTTAAAAAGAAAACTAACAAATCTGGACCTAAATGCTTTAAATGTGGTAAATTTGGCCACTATGCTAATAAATGCAAAATGGAAGCTAAGATTAGAAACCTTCAGATTGATGAACATCTGAAGTCACAGTTAAGCAAACTCTTGCTTAACTCTAGTTCCTCTGATGAACGAGAGGACTCCTCCTCTGAGAGCGATGATGAGCTTTGCTATATCCAAAGCTCTAGTGACTCATATGTCTCCGAGAAAGGAGACTGTCAGTGTAATGAACTAACTAAGAGATGCGATCATCTCCAGTCTATAATCCAGTTGAATGGATTAAGTCTTAATGTCCTTACCAGTCAGCAACAGAATATGATTGATGTCATCAATCAAGTTACTGACCCTGATATTAAGCTAAAGCTCATTAAGTCTTGTTATGCCCAGGAAGAAGTCAATTCCTGGGCCAAATTTGTCCCACCAATTGAACACCCATCCTGGGTAAGATTTTCGCAAAGAATTTGGGAACAAAACAAAAAACCAAGTGTGTTTGTGCTCTGTATTTTGGTAATAAAATGCTTTAGTCCAAGCCTGGACATAGTCCCAATAATTATATGATCCACCAGCATGCGAACTTAATTTTCGCGCTTTTAAAGGATGGATTCCCCATTCTCGGGGAGAAATGAATTTCTTCAAAACAGCCTTGCTATAAGCAATGAGGGAATGAGAATTTCCCTGGTGTTTATTAGTATGATTAAACACCACTGATTAAGTTTCCACGAGAATCGCCTCGTATACCGTCCGATATTTGCCTTCTTGCACTTGATAATTATGAGTATCAAGATAATGGGACTTAATTTCCCAGGGCGCAGACATCTGCTGCTTGTCCTCTTCATTGAGGATCAGTACTAATTAAGAAGTCCTGCAATTAGGAATGAATTTGTACTTAATAGTTTCTAAAACCTCTTTAGCAGATTTTTTCTTGCTAAAAGGGTTTAGAGGGGGAGCATTCTTCTCCCTGTTCTTCGCAATCTGGCGAATAAATTCCATGTAATCCTGCATCGGAGGATATTGATCATCATTCACGATTATCTTTTCTTTTCCAGGCCGGCGAGAATACCCGCTGCTGTTGCCTTTACCACGCCCACGGGAGGGGCCACTCATCGGTCCTGCAGAAACTCTCTAGTTAGAAAATTGGGAAGAGAGTTATTTTCCCCTTTGATATGTTCTATATCAAAATCAAAAGCCGATAAGTTTGCTTTCCATCTGGCAAAAATCTATTTTGAAACAATGTTTTCAACATCTTTTTGCAAAACCTGTTTAACAGCACTACAATCAATTCGTAGCAAAAATTTCTGATTTAATAAATCATCTTGAAATTTTGAAATGCATTTAACGACAGAAAAGATTTCTTTCTTAATGGTGGAATAATTTTTTGAGGCATCTTTCCAAGATCCTGAAGTAAAACGAACAAGTTCTTATTTTTTATTCAAAGAATTTATTTGTTTTAAAATACCACCAAATCCTAAATCTGAGGCGTCAGTCTCGACAATTTTAAAAAAGGAAGGATTAGCTAAAGCAAGACAAGGTAATTGCTTGACTTTCAGTTTAATTTTTTGAACAGCTTTAGTATGCTCATCAGTCCAAGGAGCAGGATTCTTTTTCAATCTTGAGTAAAGAATAGCACTATCTTGTGCAAGATTTTGGTAATAGTCACCAATATAATTGAGACTACCCAGAAATCGTTGAAGTTGCGTCTTTTCCTTGAGCTCGTCAGGGAATTTAGAGGCAAATTCAATGCTTATGTCAATGGGGAGTATCTTCCCTTCTCCAACATTATGTCCTAAAAATCGAACATTTGTTTGAAAAATTTTCATTTTAGGAGCGGAGACAACTAAACCATTAGTTTTAACAACATCTTTAAAAATCTTTAAGTGTTTAAAGTGTTGGTCAATTGAATTAGAGAAGATAAGCATATCATCAGCAGAGACAATTGAAAACTCAGAAAAAGGATTAAAAATATCGTTCATGATATTTTGAAACTCAGAAGGGGCGTTCTTAAGCCCAAAAGGTAGAACATTCCATTGGTAATGGCCAAATGGAACCACAAAAGCAGTTTTATACCGATCTTGTGGCTCAATTTGGATCTGCCAATAACCAAATTTTAAATCAAATTTTGAGAAAATCTTGGCAGAATGTAACCTATCTAACAAGTCTTTTTTGTTAGGGATTGGATATCTTATCCATTGCAAAACTTTGTTAAGTGGCTTATAATTAATAACAACCTGAGGAACACCTCGTTCCTTTTCAGCAGCCTTGTTGACGTAAAAAGCTGTACAACTCCAAGGAGAATAGCTCTGGGTTATAAGTTTTTTGTCTAACAAGTTCTGGATCTCATACTTACAAAGATCGAGGAGCTCAGTCTTCATTTGACTGGGTCTAGCTTTGGTCGGAATGGATCGTTCATGAAAATCTTTTTCATAAGGAAGAGAGACAATATGTTTCTTCCTGTCCCCCAATATCATAAGCAAAATTCAGGTTGCTAAGAATCAGTTAACAGCTGAAATTTGCAGTCTTAGACTTGAAAACAGGCCGTTAAAGGATGAAAACCCAAACCAGCACCCAAATGACCCCGTAGGAGGCACGAACACCTCGCATGGGACCAATCTAACTTGTAGGAACTGACCGCGTCGTCCCGGGTCTCTCAGTTTGAGATTATGATGATAATTTGCAAAATTAACACTTAGACTTGAAAATAGGCCGTTAAAGGGTGAAAACCCAAACCAGCCCCCAAACGACCCGTAGGAGGCACGGACACCTCGTACGGGACCAATGTAACTCGTAGGAACTGACTACGTAGTCCCGGGTCTCTCGGTTTGTGAGTATGACGATAATTTGCAAAAATCACACTTAGACTTGAAAACAGGCCGTTAATGGGTAAAAACCCAAACCAGCCCCCAAACGACCCCGTAGGAGGCACGAACACCTCGCACGGGACCAATGTAACTTATAGGAATTGACTGCATAGTCTCGGGTCTCGCGGTTTGAGAGTATGATGATAATTTGCAAAAATCAAACTTAGACTTGAAAACAAGCCGTTAAAGGGTGAAAACCCAAACCAGCATCCAAATGACCCCGTAGGAGGCACAAAAACCTCGGACGGGAACAATGTAACTTGTAGGAACTGACATCGTAGTCCCGGGTCTCCCGGTTTGAGAGTATGACGATAATTTACGAAATTCACACTTAGACTTGAAAACAAGCCGTTAAAGGGTGAAAACCCAAACCAGCACCCAAACGACCCCGTATGAGGTACGAACACCTCGCACGGGTCCAATGTAACTTGTTGGAACTGATCGCGTTGTCCTGGGTCTCCCCATTTAAAAGTATGACGATAATTTATGACAATCACACTTAGACTAGAAAATAGGCTATTAATGGGTGAAAACCCAAACCAGCCCCCAAACGACCCAGTAGGAGGCACGAACACCTCGGACGGGACCAATGTAACTTGTAGGAAATGACTGCATAGTCCCAGGTCTCCCGGTTTGAGAGTATGACGATAATTTGCGAAAATCTTACTTAGACTTGAAAAGAAGCCGTTAAAGGGTGAAAACCCAAACCAGCACCCAAGCGATCCCGTAGGAGGCACGAACACCTCGCACGGTACCAATGTGACTTGTAGGAACTGACCGCGTCGTCCCGGGTCTCCCGGTTTGATATTATGACGATAATTTCCAAAAATAACACTTAGACTTAAAAATAGGCCGTTAAAGGGTGAAAACCCAAACGACACCGCAGGAGGCACGAACACCTCGCACGGGACCAATGTAACTTGTAGGAACTGACTGCGTAGTTCAGGGTCTCCCGGTTTGAGAGTATGACGATAATTTGCGAAAATCACACTTAGACTTGAAAACAGGTCATTAATGGGTGGTAACCCAAACCAGCCCCCAAACGACCCCGTAGGAGGCACGAACACCTCGTACGGACTAATGTAACTTCTAGGAACTGACTGCGTAGTCCCGGGTCTCTCGGTTTGGGAGTATGGCGATAATTTGCAAAAATCACACTTAGACTTGAAAACAGGCCGTTAAAGGGTGAAAATCGAAACCAGCACCCAAACGATCCCGTAGGAGGCACGAACACCTCGCACGGGACCAATGTAACATGTAGGAACTGACCGCGTCGTCCCGGGTCTGCCGGTTTGAGATTATGATGATAATTTGTAAAAATAACACTTAGTTGAAAACAGGCCTTTAAAGGGTGAAAACCCAAACCATCCCCCAACCGACCCCGTAGGAGGCACGAACACCTCGCACGGGACCAATGTAATTTTTAGGAACTGACCGCGTGGTCCCGGGTCTCCCGGTTAGAGAGTATGAGGATAATTTGTAAAAATCACACTAAGACTTGAAAACAGGCCGTTAATGGGTGAAAACCCAAACCAGCCCACAAACGACCCCGTATTAGGCACGAACACCTCGCATGGGACCAATGTAAATTGTCAGAACTGATTGCGTAGTCCCGGGTCTCCCGGTTTGAGAGTATGACGATAATTTGCAAAAATCACACTTAGACTTGAAAACAAGACGTTAAAGGGTGAAAACCCAAACCAGCACCCAAACGACGCCGTAGGAGGCATGAACACCTCGCACGGGACCAATGTAACTTATAGGAATTGACTGCATAGTCTCGGGTCTCCCGGTTTGAGAGTATGATGATAATTTGCAAAAATCAAACTTAGACTTGAAAATAAGCCGTTAAAGGGTGAAAACCCAAACCAGCCCCCAAACGACCCCGTAGGAGGCACGAACACCTCGCACATGACCAATGTAACTTGTAGGAACTGACTTAGTAGTACCGGGTCTCCCGGTTTGAGAGGATGACGATAATTTACGAAAATCACACTTAGACTTGAAAACAAGCCGTTAAAGGGTGAAAACCCAAACCAGCACCCAAACGACCCCGTATGAGGTACGAACACCTCGCACGGGACCAATGTAACTTGTTGGAACTGACCGCGTTGTCCTGGGTCTCCCCGTTTAAAAGTATGACGATAATTTATGACAATCACACTTAGACTTGAAAATAGGATATTAATGGGTGATAACCCAAACCATCCCCCAAACGACCCAGTAGGAGGTACGAACACCTCGGACGGGACCAATGTAACTTGTAGGAAATGACTGCATAGTCCCAGGTCTCCCGGTTTGAGAGTATGATGATAATTTGCGAAAATCTTACTTAGACTTGAAAAGAAGCCGTTAAAGGGTGAAAACCAAAACCATCACCCAAGCGACCCCGTAGGAGGCACGAACACCTCGCACGGGACCAATGTGACTTGTAGGAACTGACCGCGTCGTCCCGGGTCTCCCGGTTTGATATTATGACGATAATTTCCAAAAATAACACTGAGACTTAAAAACAGGCCGTTAAAGGGTGAAAACCCAAACCAACCCCAAACGACACCGTAGGAGGCACGAACACCTCGCACGGGACCAATGTAACTTGTAGGAACTGATTGCGTAGTTCAGGGTCTCCCGGTTTGAGAGTATGACGATAATTTGCGAAAATCACACTTAGACTTGAAAACAGGTCATTAATGGGTGGTAACCCAAACCAGCCCCCAAACGACCCCGTAGGAGGCACGAACACCTCGTACGGACTAATGTAACTTCTAAGAACTGAATGCGTAGTCCCGGGTCTCTCGGTTTGGGAGTATGGCGATAATTTGCAAAAATCACACTTAGACTTGAAAACAGGCCGTTAAAGGGTGAAAATCGAAACCAGCACCCAAACGATCCCGTAGGAGGCACGAACACCTCGCACGGGACCAATGTAACATGTAGGAACTGACCGCGTCGTCCCGGGTCTGCCGGTTTGAGATTATGATGATAATTTGTAAAAATAACACTTATACTTGAAAACAGGCCGTTAATGGGTGAAAACCCAAACCAGCCCACAAACGACCCCGTATTAGGCACGAACACCTCGCATGGGACCAATGTAACTTATCGGAACTGATTGCGTAGTCCCGGGTCTCCCGGTTTGAGAGTATGACGATAATTTGCAAAAATCACACTTAGACTTGAAAATAAGACGTTAAAGGGTGAAAACCCAAACCAGCACCCAAACGAGGCCGTAGGAGGCATGAACACCTCGCACGGGACCAATGTAACCTGTAGGAACTGACCTCGTCATCCCGGGTCTCCCTGATTGAAATTATAACGATAATTTTCAAAAATAACACTTAGACTTGAAAACAAGCCGTTAAAGGTTGAAAACCCAAACCAGCCCCCAAACGACGCCGTAGGAGGCTGAACACCTCGCACGGGACCAATGTAACTTGTAGGAACTAACCGCGTTGTCCCGGGTCTCCCCGTTTGAGAGTATGACGATAATTTGTGACAATCAGACTTAGACCTGAAAACAAGCCGTTAAAGGGTGAAAACCCAAACCAGCCCCCAAACGACCCCGTAGGAGGCACGAACACCTCGCACGGGACCAATGTAACTTATTGGAACTGACTGCATAGTCTCGGGTCTCCCGGTTTGAGAGTATGATGATTATTTGTGAAAATCAAACTTAGACTTGAAAACAAGTCGTTAAAGGGTGAAAACCCAAACCAGCGCCGAAATGACCCCATAGGAGGCACGAACACCTTTCACGGGACCAATGTAACTTGTAGGAACTGACCGCGTCATCCCGGGTCTCTCGGTTTGAGATTATGATGATAATTTGCAAAATTAACACTTAGACTTAAAAATAGGACGTTAATGGGTGAAAACCCAAACCAGCCCCCAAACGACCTGTAGGAGGCACGAACACCTCGCACGGGACCAATGTAACTTATAGGCTCTGACCGCGTAGTCCCGGGTCTCTCGGTTTGAGAGTATGACGATAATTTGCAAAAATCACACTTAGACTTGAAAACAGGTCGTTAATGGGTGAAAACCCAAACCAGCCCCCAAACGACCCCGTAGGAGGAACGAACACCTCGCACGGTACCAATGTAACATCTAGGAGCTAACCGTGTAGTCCCGGGTCTCCCGATTTGTGATTGTGATGATAATTTACAATAATAACACTTAGACTTGAAAACTGACCGTTAATGGGTGAAAACCCAAACCAGCACCCAAATGACCCCGTAGGAGGCACGAATACCTCGCATGGGACCAATGTAACTTGTAGGAACTGACCGCGTCGTCCCGGGTCTCTCAGTTTGAGATTATGATGATAATTTGCAAAATTAACACTTAGACTTGAAAATAGGCCATTAAAGGGTGAAAACCCAAACCAGGCCCCAAACGACCCGTAGGAGGCACGGACACCTCGTACGGGACCAATGTAACTCGTAGGAACTGACTGCGTAGTCCCGGGTCTCTCGGTTTGAGAGTATGACGATAATTTGCAAAAATCACACTTAGACTTGAAAACAGGCCGTTAATGGGTGAAAACCCAAACCAGCCCCCAAACGACCCCGTAGGAGGCACGAACACCTCGCCCGGGACCAACGTAACTTATAGGAATTGGCTGCATAGTCTCGGGTCTCCCGGTTTGAGAGTATGATGATAATTTGCAAAAATCAAACTTAGACTTGAAAACAAGCCGTTAAAGGGTGAAAACCCAAACCAGCATCCAAATGACCCCGTAGGAGGCACAAAAACCTCGGACGGGAACAATGTAACTTATAGGAACTGACTTCGTAGTCCCGGGTCTCCCGGTTTGAGAGTATGACGATAATTTATGAAAATCACACTTAGACTTGAAAACAGGCCGTTAAAGGGTGAAAACCCAAACCAGCACACAAACGACCCCGTATGAGGTACGAACACCTCGCACGGGACTAATGTAACTTGTTGGAACTGACCGCGTTGTCCTAGGTCTGCCGGTTTGAGATTATGACGATAATTTGTAAAAATAACACTTAGAGTTGAAAACAGGCCGTTAAAGGGTGAAAACCCAAACCAGCCCCCAACCGACCCCGTAGGAGGCACGAACACCTCGCACGGGACCAATGTAATTTTTAGGAACTGACCGCGTGGTCCCGGGTCTCCCGGTTAGAGAGTATGAGGATAATTTGCAAAAATCACACTAAGACTTGAAAACAGGCCGTTAATGGGTGAAAACCCAAACCAATTCACAAACGACCTCGTATTAGGCACGAACACCTCGCATGGGACCAATGTAACTTGTCGGAACTGATTGCGTAGTCCCGGGTCTCCCGGTTTGAGAGTATGACGATAATTTGCAAAAATCACACTTAGACTTGAAAACAAGACGTTAAAGGGTGAAAACACAAACCAGCACCCAAACGACACCGTAGGAGGCATGAACACCTCGCACGGGACCAATGTAACTTTTAGGAACTGACCTCGTCATCCCGGGTCTCCCGGATTGAGATTATAACGATAATTTTCAAAAATAACACTTAGACCTGAAAACAGGCCGTTAAAGGGTGAAAACCCAAACCAGCCCCCAAACGACGCCGTAGGAGGCTGAACACCTCGCACGGGACCAATGTAACTTGTAGGAACTAACCGTGTTGTCCCGGGTCTCCCCGTTTGAGAGTATGATGATAATTTGTGACAATCAGACTTAGACTTTAAAACAAGCCGTTAAAAGGTGAAAACCCAAACCAGCCCCCAAACGACCCCGTAGGAGGCACGAACACCTCGCACGGGACCAATGTAACTTATTGGAACTGACTGCATAGTCTCGGGTCTCCCGGTTTGAGAGTATGACGATTATTTGCGAAAATCAAACTTAGACTTGAAAACAAGCCGTTAAAGGGGGAAAACCCAAACCAGCGCCGAAATGACCCCGTAGGAGGCACGAACACCTCGCACGGGACTAATGTAACTTGTAGGCTCTGACCGCGTAGTCCCGGGTCTCCCGGTTTGAGATTATGACGATAATTTTCAAAAATCACACTTAGACTTGAAAACAGGCCGTTAATGGGTGAAAACCCAAACCAGTCCCCAAACGACCCCGTAGGAGGTACGAACACCTCGCACGGGACCAATGTAACTTGTAGGAACTGACCGCGTAGTCCCGGGTCTCCCGATTAGAGAGTATGACGATAATTTGCGAAAATCACATTTAGACTTGAAAATAGGCCGTTAATGGGTGAAAACCCAAACTAGCCCCCAAACGACCCCGTAGGAGGAACGAACACCTCGCACGGGACCAATGTAACATGTAGGAACTAACCGCGTAGTCCCGGGTCTCCCGGTTTGTGATTATGATGATAATTTACAAAAATAACACTTAGACTTGAAAACAGACCGTTAATGGGTGAAAACCCAAACCAGCCCCCAAACGACCCCGTAGGAGGTACGAACACCTCGCACAGGACGAATGTAACTTACAGGAACTGACTGCATAGTCTCGGGTCTCTCGGTTTGAGAGTATGACGATAATTGGCGAAAATCAAACTTAGACTTGAAAACAAGCCGTTAAAGAGTGAAAGCCCAAACCAGCATCCAAATGACCCCATAGGAGCCACGAACACCTCGCACGGGACCAATGTAACTTGTAGGCTCTGACCGCGTAGTCCCGGGTCTCCCGGTTTGAGAGTATGACGATAATTTGGAAAAATCACACTTAGACTTCAAAACAGGTCGTTAATGGGTGAGAACCCAAACCAGCCCCCAAACGACACCGTAGGAGGTACGAACACCTCGCACGGGACCAATATAACTTACAGGAACTGACTGCATAGTCCCGGGTCTCTCGGTTTGAGAGTGTGACGATAATTTGCGAAAATCAAACTTAGACTTGAAAACAAGCCGTTAAAGGGTGAAAACCCAAACCAGCACCCAAATGACCCCGTAGGAGGCATGAACACCTCGCACGGGACCAATATAATATGTAGGAACTAACCGCGTAGTCCCGGGTCTCCCGGTTTGTGATTATGATGATAATTTACAAAAATAACACTTAGACTTGAAAACAGGCCGTTAAAGGGTGAAAACCCAAACCAGCCCCCAAACGACCCCGTTGGAGGCACGAACACGTCGCACGGGACCAATGTAACTTGTAGGAACTGACCGCGTAGTCCCGGGTCTCCCGGTTAGAGAGTATGATTTGCAAAAATCACACTTAGACTTGAAAACAGGCCGTTAAAAGGTGAAAACGCAAACCAGCCCCCAAACGACCCCGTAGGAGGCACGAACACCTCGTACGGGACCAATGTAACTTGTAAGAACTGACTGCGTAGTCCCGGGTCTCCCGGTTTGAGAGTATGAGGATAATTTGCCAAAAATCACACTTAGACTTGAAAATAGGCCGTTAATGGGTGAAAATCCAAACCAGCCTCCAAACGACCCCGTTGGGGGCACGGACACCTCGCACGGGACCAATGTAACTTGTAGGAACTGACCGTGTAGTATCGGGTCTCTCAGTTTGGGAGCATGGTGATAAGTTGAAAAAATCACACTCAGACTTGAAAACAGGCCGTTAAAGGGTGAAAACCCAAACCAACCCCCAAACGACCCCGTAGGAGGCACGAACACCTCGCACGGGACCAATGTAACTTGTTGGAACTGACTGCGTAGTCCCGGGTCTCCCGGTTTGAGAGTATGACAATAATTTGCGAAAATCACACTTAGACTTGAAAACAAGCCGTTAAAGGGTGAAAACCCAAACCAGCCCCCAAACGACCCCGTAGGAGGCACGAACACCTCGCACTGGACCAATGTAACTTGTAGGAACTGACTCCGTAGTCTCGATTCTCCTGGTTTGAGAGTATGACGATAATTTGGGAAAATCACACTTAGACTTGAAAACAGGCCGTTAAAGAATGAAAACCCAAACCAGCACCCAAACGACCCCGTATGAGGTACGAACACCTCGCACGGGACCAATGTAACTTGTAGGAACTGACCGCGTAGTCCCGGGTCTCCCGGTTAGAGAGTATGATGATAATTTGCAAAAATCACACTTAGACTTGAAAACAGACCGTTAAAAGGTGAAAACGCAAACCAGCCCCCAAACGACCCCGTAGGAGGCACGAACACCTCGTACGGGACCAATGTAACTTGTAAGAACTGACTGCGTAGTCCCGGGTCTCCCGGTTTGAGAGTATGAGGATAATTTGCCAAAAATCACACTTAGACTTGAAAATAGGCCGTTAATGGGTGAAAATCCAAACCAGCCTCCAAACGACCCCGTTGGGGGCACGGACACCTCGCACGGGACCAATGTAACTTGTAGGAACTGACCGTGTAGTATCGGGTCTCTCAGTTTGGGAGCATGGTGATAAGTTGAAAAAATCACACTCAGACTTGAAAACAGGCCGTTAAAGGGTGAAAACCCAAACCAACCCCCAAACGACCCCGTAGGAGGCACGAACACCTCGCACGGGACCAATGTAACTTGTTGGAACTGACTGCGTAGTCCCGGGTCTCCCGGTTTGAGAGTATGACAATAATTTGCGAAAATCACACTTAGACTTGAAAACAAGCCGTTAAAGGGTGAAAACCCAAACCAGCCCCCAAACGACCCCGTAGGAGGCACGAACACCTCGCATGGTACCAATGTAACTTGTAGAAACTAACCACGTTGTCCCGACTCTCCCCGTTTGAGAGTATGATGATAATTTGTAACAATCACACTTAGACCTGAAAACAAGCCGTTAAAGGGTGAAAACCCGAACCAGCACCCAAACGACCCCGTATGAGGTACGAACACCTCGCACGGGACCAATGCAACTTGTAGGAACTAACCGCATGGTCCCGGGTCTCCCCGTTTGAGAGTATGACGATAATTTGCAAAAATCACACTTTGACTTGAAAACAGGTCGTTAAAGGGTGAAAACCCAAACCAGCCCCCAAACGACCCCGTAGGAGGCACAAACACCTCGCACGGGACCAATGTACTTGTAGGAATTGACCGCGTTATCCCGGGTCTCCCCGTTTGAGAGTATGATGATAATTTGTGAAAATCACAGTAAACCTGAAAACAAGCCGTGAAAGGGTGAAAACCCAAACCAATTCACAAACGACCTCGTATTAGGCACGAACACCTCGCATGGGACCAATGTAACTTATCGGAACTGATTGCGTAGTCCCGGGTCTCCCGGTTTGAGAGTATGACGACAATTTGCAAAAATCACACTTAGACTTGAAAATAAGACGTTAAAGGGTGAAAACCCAAACCAGCACCCAAACAAGGCCGTAGGAGGCATGAACACCTCGCACGGGACCAATGTAACCTGTAGGAACTGACCTCGTCATCCCGGGTCTCCCTGATTGAAATTATAACGATAATTTTCAAAAATAACACTTAGACTTGAAAACAGGCCGTTAAAGGTTGAAAACCCAAACCAGCCCCCAAACGACGCCCTAGGAGGCTGAACACCTCGCACGGGACCAATGTAACTTGTAGGAACTAACCGCATGGTCCCGGGTCTCCCCGTTTGAGAGTATGACGATAATTTTCAAAAATCACACATAGACTTGAAAACAGGCACTTAAAGGGTGAAAACCCAAACCAGCCCCCAAACGACCCCATAGGAGGCACGAACACCTCGCACGGGACCAATTTAACTTGTAGGAACTGACCGCGTAGTCCCGGGTCTCCCGGTTAGAGAGTATGACAATAATTTCCAAAAATCACACTTAGACTTGAAAACAGGCCGTTAATAGGAGAAAACCCAAACCATCCTACAAACGACCCCGTAGGACGCACGAACACCTCGCACGGGACCAATGTAACTTGTAGGAACTGATTGCGTAGTCTTGAGTCTCCCTGTTTGAGAGTATGATGATAATTTGTGAAAATCAGACTTAGACTTGAAAACAAGCCGTTAAAGGGTGAAAACCCAAACTAGCAACCAAAGGACCCCGTAGGAGGTACGAACACCTCGCATGGGACCAATGTAACTTGTAGGAACTAACCGCGTGGTCCCGGGTCTCCCCGTTTGAGAGTATGACGATAATTTGCAAAAATCACAGTTATACTTGAAAGCAGGCCGTTAAAGGGTGAAAACCCAAACCAGCCCCCAAACGACACCGTAGGAGGCACGAACACCTCGCACGGGACCAATGTAACTTGTAGGAACTGACCGCGTAGTCTTGGGTCTCTCGGTTTGGGAGCATGGCGATAAATTGTAAAAATCACACTTAGACTTGAAAACAGGCCGTTAAAGGGTGAAAACCCAAACCAACCCCCAAACGACCCCGTAGGAGGCACGAACACCTCGCACGGGACCAATGAAACTTGTAGGAACTGACTGCGTAGTCTCGGGTGTCCCGGTTTGAGAGTATGACGATAATTTGAGAAAATCACACTTAGACTTGAAAACAAGCCGTTAAAGGGTGAAAACCCAAACTAGCCCCCAAACGACCCGTAGGAGGCATGAACACCTCGCACGGGGCCAATGTAACTTGTAAAAACTAACCGCGTTGTCCCGGGTCTCCCCGTTTGAGAGTATGATGATAATTTGTGAAAATCACAATTAGACCTTAAAACAAGCCCTTAAAGGGTGAAAACCCAAACCAGCACCAAAACGACCCCGTATGAGGTACGAACACCTCGCACGGGACCAATGTAACTTGTAGGAACTAACCGCATGGTCCCGAGTTTTCCCGATTTGAGAGTATGACGATAATTTGCAAAAATCACACTTAGACTTGAAAATAAGCCGTTAAAGGGTGAAAACCCAAACCAACACCCAAATGACCCCGTAGGAGGCACGGACACCTCGTACGGGACCAATGTAACTTGTAGGAACTGATCGCGTCGTCCCGGGTCTCTCGGTTTGAGATTATGATAATAATTTGCAAAAATAACACTTAGACTTGAAAACAGGCCGTTAAAGGGTGAAAACCCAAACTAGTCGCCAAACGACCCCGTAGGAGTCACGAACACCTCGCACGGCACCAATGTAACTTGTAGGAACTAACCGCGTAGTCCCGGGTCTCCCCATTTGAGAGTATGACGATAATTTGCGACAATCATACTTAGACTTGAAAACAGGCCGTTAATAGGTGAAAACCGAAACCAGCCCCCAAACGACCCCGTAGGAGGCACGAACACCTCGCACGGGACCAATGTAACCTGTAGGAACTGACCGCGTAGTCCCGGGTCTCCCGATTAGAGAGTATGACGATAATTTGCAAAAATCACACTTAGACTTGAAAACAGGCTGTTAATGGGTGAAAACCCACACCAGACCCCAAACGACCCCGTAGGAGGTACGAACACATAGCACGGGACTAATGTAACTTATAGGAACTGACCACTCATCACGGGTCTCCCGGTTTGAGATTATGATGATAATTTACCAAAATAACACTTAGACTTGAAAACAGGCTGTTAAAGGGTGAAAACCCAAACTAGCCCCCAAACGACCCCGTAGGAGGCACGAACACCTCGCACGGGACGAATGTAAGTTATAAGAACTGACTGCATAGTCCCAAGTCTCCCGATTTGAGAGTATGATGATAATTTGCGAAAATCACACTTAGACTTGAAAACAGGCCGTTAATGGGTGAAAACCCTAACTAGCCCCCAAACGACCCCGTAGGGGGCACGAACACCTCGCACGGGACCAATGTAACTTGTAGGAACTGACTGCGTAGTCTCGGGTCTCCCGGTTTGCGATTATGATGATAATTTGCAAAAATAACACTTAGACTTGAAAACTGGCCATTAAAGGGTGAAAACCCAAACCGTCCCCAAACGAAACCGTAGGAGGTACGAACACCTCGCACGGGACCAATGAAACTTGTAGGAACTGACTGCGTAGTCCCGGGTCTCCCAGTTTGAGAGTATGACGATAATTTGCGGAAATCACACTGAGACTTGAAAACAGGTCGTTAATGGGTGAAAACCCAAACCAGCCCCCAAACGACCCCGTAGGAGGCACGAACACCTCACACGGGACCAATGTAACTTGTATCATATAATTGCGTAGTCCCGGGTCTTCCGGTTTGAGAGTATGATGATAATTTGTGAAAATCACACTTAGACTTGAAAACAGGCCGTTAATGGGTGAAAACCCAAACCAGCCTCCAAACGACACCGTAGGAGGCACGAACACCTCGCATGGGACCAATGTTACTTGTAAGAACTGACCGCGTAGTCCCGGGTCTCTCGGTTTGAGAGTATGATGATAATTTGCGAAAATCACACCTAGACTTGAAACACAGGCCGTTAATGGGTGAAAACCCAAACCAACACCCAAATGACCCCGTAAGAAGCACGAACACCTCACACGGCACCAATGTAACTTGTAGGAACTGATTGCGTAGTCCTGGGTTTCCCGATTTGAGAGTATGACGATAATTTGCAAAAATCACACTTAGACTTGAAAATAAGCCGTTAAAGGGTGAAACCCAAACCAACACCCAAATGACCCCGTAGGAGGCACGAACACCTCGTACGGGACCAATGTAACTTGTAGGAACTGACCGCGTCGTCCCGGGTCTCTCGGTTTGAGATTATGACAATAATTTGCAAAAATAACACTTAGACTTGAAAACAGGCCGTTAAAGGGTGAAAACCCAAACTAGCCCCCAAACGACCCCGTAGGAGGCACAAACACCTCGCACGGGACCAATGTAACTTATAAGAACTGACTGCATAGTCCCATGTCTCCCGACTTGAGAGTATGATGATAATTTGCAAAAATCACACTTAGACTTGAAAACAGGCCGTTAATGGGTGAAAACCCTAACTAGCCCCCAAACGACCCCGTAGGGGGCACGAACACCTCGCACGGGACCAATGTAACTTGTAGGAACTGACTGCGTAGTCTCGGGTCTCCCGGTTTGCGATTATGATGATAATTTGCAAAAATAACACTTAGACTTGAAAACTGGCCATTAAAGGGTGAAAACCCAAACCGTCCCCAAACGAAACCGTAGGAGGTACGAACACCTCGCACGGGACCAATGAAACTTGTAGGAACTGACTGCGTAGTCCCGGGTCTCCCAGTTTGAGAGTATGACGATAATTTGCGGAAATCACACTGAGACTTGAAAACAGGTCGTTAATGGGTGAAAACCCAAACCAGCCCCCAAACGACCCCATAGGAGGCACGAACACCTCACACGGGACCAATGTAACTTGTATCAACTAATTGCGTAGTCCCGGGTCTTCCGGTTTGAGAGTATGACGATAATTTGTGAAAATCACACTTAGACTTGAAAACAAGCCGTTAAAGGGTGCAAACCCAAACCAGCACCCAAACGACCCCGTGTGAGGTACGGACACCTTGCACGGGACCAATGTAACTTGTAGGAACTGACCGCGTCGTCCCAGGTCTCCCTGTTTGAGAGTATGATGATAATTTGCAAAAATCACACTTAGACTTGAAACAGGCCGTCAAAGGGTGAAACCCCAAACCAGCCCTCAAACGACCCCGTAGGAGGCACGAGCACGTCGCACGGGACCAATGTAACTTGTAGGAACTGATTGCGTAATCCCGGGTCTCCCGGTTAGAGACTATGATGATAATTTGCAAAAATCACACTTAGACTTAAAAACAGGCTGTTAATGGGTGAAAACGCAAACCAGCCCACAAACGACCCTGTAGGAGGCACGAACACCTCGCACGGGACCAATGTAACCTATAGGAACTGATTGCGTAGTCCCGGGTCTCCCGGTTTGAGAGTATGACGATAATTTGCGAAAATCACACTTAGACTTGAAAAGAAGCCGTTAAAGGGTGAAAACCCAAAGCAGAACACAAACGACCCCGTAGGAGGCATGAACACCTCGCACGGGACCAATGTAACTTGTAGGAACTAACTGCATCGTCCCGGGTCTTCCGATTTGAGATTATGATGATAATTTGCAAAAATAACATTTAGACTTGAAAACAGGTCGTTAAAGGGTGAAAACCCAAACCAGCCCCCAAACGACCCTATAGGAGGCACTAACACCTCGCACGGGACCGATTTAACTTGTAAGAACTGACTGCGTAGTCCCGGGTCTCCCGGTTTGAGAGTATGAGGATAATTTGTGAAAATCACACTTAGACTTGAAAATAGGCCGTTAATGGGTCAAAACCCAAACCAACCCCCAAACGACCCCATAGGAGGCACGAACACCTCGGACGGGACCAATGTAACTTGTAGGAACTGACCGTGTACTCTCGGGTCTCTCGGTTTGGGAGCATGGCGATAAATTGCAAAAATCACACTTAGACTTGAAAATAGGCCGTTAAAGGTTGAAAACCCAAACAAACCCATAAACGACCCCGTAGGAGCCACAAACACCTCACACGGGACCAATGTAACTTATAGGAACTGACTGCGTAGTCCCGGGTCTCCCGGTTTGAGAGTATGACGATAATTTGTGAAAATCGAACTTAGACTTGAAAACAGGCTGTTAATGGGTGAAAACCCACACCAGCCCCCAAACGACCCCGTAGGAGGCACGAACAACTCGCACGGGACCAATGTAACTTATAGGAACTGACCACTCATCCCGGGTCTCCCGGTTTAAGATTATGACGATAATTTGCAAAAATAACACTTAGACTTGAAAATAGGCCGTTAAAGGGTGAGCCCCCAAACGACCCCGTAGGAGGCACGAACACCCCGCACGGGACCAATGAAACTTGTAGGAACTGACTGTGTAGTCCCGAGTCTCCCGATTTGAGAGTATGACGATAATTTGCAAAAATCACACTTAGACTTGAAAACAGGCCGTTAATGGGCGAAAGCCCAAACCAGCCCCCAAACGACCCCGTAGGAGGAACGAACACCTCACACGGGACCAATGTTACTTGTAAGAACTGACCGCGAAGTCCCGGGTCTCCCGGTTTGAGAGTATGATGATAATTTGCGAAAATCACACCTAGACTTGAAAACAGGCCGTTAATGGGTGAAAACCCAAACCAGCCCCCAAACCACCCCGTAGGAGGCACGAACACCTCACACGGCACCAATGTGACTTGTAGGAACTGACTGTGTAGTCCCGAGGCTCTCGATTTGAGAGTATGACGATAATTTGCAAAAGTCACACTTAGACTTGAAAACAGGCCGTTAATGGGAGAAAACCCAAACCAGCCCCCAAACGACCCCGTAGGAGGCACGAACACCTCGCACGGGAACAATGTTACTTGTAAGAAGTGACTGTGTAGTCCCGAGTCTCCCGATTTGAAAGTATGACGATAATTTGCAAAAATCACACTTAGACTTGAAAACAGGCCATTAATGGGCGAAAACCCAAACCAGCCCCCAAACGACCCGGTAGGAGGCACGAACATCTCGCACGGGACCAATGTTACTTGTAAGAACTGACCGCGTAGTCCCGGGTCTCCCGGTTTGAGAGTATGATGATAATTTGCAAAAATCACACATAGACTTGAAAACAGGCTGTTAATGGGTGAAAACCCAAACCAGCCCCCAAACGACCCCGTAGGAAGCACGAACACCTCACACGGCACCAATGTAACTTGTACGAACTGATTGCGTAGTCCTGGGTTTCCCGATTTGAGAGTATGACGATAATTTGCAAAAATCACACTTAGACTTGAAAATAAGCCGTTAAAGGGTGAAACCCAAACCAACACCCAAATGACCCCGTAGGAGGCACGGACACCTCGTACGGGACCAATGTAACTTGTAGGAACTGATCGCGTCGTCCCGGGTCTCCCGGTTTGAGATTATGATAATAATTTGCAAAAATAACACTTAGACTTGAAAACAGGCCGTTAAAGGGTGAAAACCCAAACTAGTCGCCAAACGACCCCGTAGGAGTCACGAACACCTCGCACGGCACCAATGTAACTTGTAGGAACTAACCGCGTAGTCCCGGGTCTCCCCATTTGAGAGTATGACGATAATTTGCGACAATCATACTTAGACTTGAAAACAGGCCGTTAATGGGTGAAAACAGAAACCAGCCCCAAAACGACCCCGTAGGACGCACGAACACCTCGCACGGGACCAATGTAACCAGTAGGAACTGACCGCGTAGTCTCGGGTCTCCCGATTAGAGAGTATGACGATAATTTGCAAAAATCACGCTTAGACTTGAAAACAGGCTGTTAATGGGTGAAAACCCACACCAGCCCCCAAACGACCCCGTAGGAGGCACGAACACCTCGCACGGGACTAATGTAACTTATAGGAACTGACCACTCATCCCGGGTCTCCCGATTTGAGATTATGACGATAATTTGCAAAAATAACACTTAGAATTTAAAATAGGCCGTTAAAGGGTGAGCCCCCAAACGACCCCGTAGGAGGCACGAACACCCCGCACGGGACCAATGTAACTTGTAGGAACTGACTGTGTAGTCCCGAGTCTCCCGGTTTGAGAGTATGATGATAATTGGCAAAAATCAATCTTAGACTTGAAAACAGGCCGTTAATGGGTGAAAAGCCAAACCAGCCTCCAAACGACCCCGTAGGAGGCACGAACACCTCGCACGGGACCAATGTTACTTGTAAGAACTGAGCGCGTAGTCTCGGGTCTCTCGGTTTGAGAGTATGATGATAATTTGCGAAAATCACACCTAGACTTGAAACACAGGCCGTTAATGGGTGAAAACCCAAACCAGCCCCCAAATGACCCCATAGGAGGCACGAACACCTCACACGACACCAATGTAACTTGTAGGAACTGATTGCGTAGTCCCGGGTTTCCCGATTTGAGGGTATGGCGATAATTTGCAAAAATCACACTTAGACTTGAAAATAAGCCGTTAAAGGGTGAAAACCCAAACCAACAACCAAATGACCCCGTAGGAGGCACGAACACCTCGTACGGGACCAATGTAACTTGTAGGAACTGACCGCGTCGTCCCGGGTCTGCCGGTTTGAGATTATGACAATAATTTGCAAAAATAACACATAGACTTGAAAACAGGCCGTTAAAGGCTGAAAACCAAAACTAGCCCCCAAACGACCCCGTAGGAGGCATGAACACCTCGCACGGGACCAATGTAACTTGTAAGAACTGAGTGCATAGTCCCGAGTCTCCCGATTTGAGAGTATGATGATAATTTGCGAAAATCACACTTAGACTTGAAAACAGGCCGTTAATGGGTGAAAACCCAAACCAGCCCCCAAACGACCCCGTAGGGGGCATGAACACCTCGCATGGACCAATGTAACTTGTAGGAACTGACCGCGTAGTCCCGGGTCTCCCGGTTTGAGATTATGATGATAATTTGCAAAAATAACACTTAGACTTGAAAACTGGCCGTTAAAGGGTGAAAACCCAAACCGTCCCCCAAACAAAACCGTAGGAGGGACGAACACCTCGCACGGGACCAATGAAACTTGTAGGAACTGACTGCGTAGTCCCGGGTCTCCCAGTTTGAGAGTATGATGATAATTTCCAGAAATCACACTGAGACTTGAAAACAGGTCGTTAATGGGTGAAAACCCAAACCAGCCCCCAAACGACCCCGTAGGAGGCACGAACACCTCGCACGGGACCAATGTAACTTGTATCAACTAATTGCGTAGTCCCGGGTCTTCCGGTTTGAGAGTATGATGATAATTTGTGAAAATCACACTTAGACTTGAAAACAAGCCGTTAAAGGGTGAAAACCCAAACCAGCACCCAAACGACCCCGTGTGAGGTACGAACACCTTGCACGGGACCAATGTAACTTGTAGGAACTGATCGCGTCATCCGGGGTCTCCCCGTTTGAGAGTATGACGATAATTTGCAAAAATCACACTTAGACTTAAAACAGGCCGTTAAAGGGTGAAACCCCAAACCAACCCCCAAACGACCCCGTAGGAGGCACGAACACGTCGCACTGGACCAATGTAACTTGTAGGAACTGACTGCGTAGTCCCGGGTCTCCCGGTTAGAGAGTATGATGATAATTTGCAAAAATCACACTTAGACTTGAAAACAGGTCGTTAATGGGTGAAAACGCAAACCAGCCCACAAACGACCTTGTAGGAGGCACGAACACCTCGCACGGGACCAATGTAACCTGTAGGAACTGATTGCGTAGTCCCGGGTCTCCCGGTTTGAGAGTATGACGATAATTTGCGAAAATCACACTTAGACTTGAAAAGAAGCCGTTAAAGGGTGAAAACCCAAACCAGCACACAAACGACCCCGTAGGAGGCATGAGCACCTCGCACGGGACCAATGTAACTTGTAGGAACTAACCGCATCGTCCCAGGTCTTCCGATTTGAGATTATGATGATAATTTGCAAAAATAACATTTAGACTTGAAAACTGGCCGTTAAAGGGTGAAAACCCAAAGCAGCCCGCAAACGACCCCATAGGAGGCACTAACACCTCGCACGGGACCAATTTAACTTGTAAGAACTGACTGCGTAGTCCCGGGTCTCCCGGTTTGAGAGTATGAGGATAATTTATGAAAATCACACTTAGACTTGAAAATAGGCCGTTAATGGGTCAAAACCCAAACCAGCCCCCAAACGACCCCATAGGAGGCACGAACACCTCGCACGGGACCAATGTAACTTGTAGGAACTGACCGTGTACTCTCGGGTCTCTCGGTTTGGGAGCATGGCGATAAATTGCAAAAATCACACTTAGACTTGAAAATAGGCCGTTAAAGGTTGAAAACCCAAACAAACCCACAAACGACCCCGTAGGAGCCACAAACACCTCACACGGGACCAATGTAACTTATAGGAACTGACTGCGTAGTCCCGGGTCTCCCGGTTTGAGAGTATGATGATAATTTGCGAAAATCAAACTTAGACTTGAAAACAGGCTGTTAATGGTGAAAACCCACACCAGCCCCCAAACGACCCCGTAGGAGGCACGAACACCTCGCACGGGACCAATGTAACTTATAGGAACTGACTACTCATCCCGGGTCTCCCGGTTTAAGATTATGACGATAATTTGCAAAAATAACATTTAGACTTGAAAATAGGCCATTAAAGGGTGAGCCCCCAAACGACCCCGTAGGAGGCACGAACACCCCGCACGTGACCAATGAAACTTGTAGGAACTGACTGTGCAGTCCCGAGTCTCCAGATTTGAGAGTATGACGATAATTTGCAAAAATCACATTTAGACTTGAAAACGGGCCGTTAATGGGCGAAAGCCAAACCAGCCCCCAAACGACCCCGTAGGAGGAACGAACACCTCACACGGGACCAATGTTACTTGTAAGAACTGATCGCGTAGTCCCGGGTCTCCCGGTTTGAGAGTATGATGATAATTTGCGAAAATCACACCTAGACTTGAAAACAGGCCGTTAATGGGTGAAAACCCAAACCAGCCCCCAAACCACCCCGTAGGAGGCACGAACACCTCACACGGGACCAATGTTACTTTTAACAACTGACCGCGTAGTCCCGGGTCTCCTGGTTTGAGAGTATGATGATAATTTGCGAAAATCACACCTAGACTTGAAAATAGGCCATTAATGGGTGAAAACCCAAACCAGCCCCCAAACGACCCCGTAGGAGGCACGAACACCTCACACGGCACCAATGTAACTTGTAGGAACTCACTGTGTAGTCCCGAGGCTCCCGATTTGAGAGTATGACGATAATTTGCAAAAGTCACACTTAGACTTGAAAACAGGCCGTTAATCGGAGAAAACCCAAACCAGCCCCCAAACGACCCCGTAGGAGGCACGAACACCTCGCACGGGAACAATGTTACTTGTAAGAACTGACTGTGTTGTCCCGAGTCTCCCGATTTGAGAGTATGACGATAATTTGCAAAAATCACACTTAGACTTGAAAACAGGCCATTAATGGGCGAAAACCCAAACCAGCCCCCAAACGACCCCGCAGGAGGCACGAACACCTCGCACGGGACCAATGTTACTTGTAAGAACTGACCGCGTAGTCCCGGGTCTCCCGGTTTGAGAGTATGATGATAATTTGCAAAAATCACACCTAGACTTGAAAACAGGCCGTTAATGGGTGAAAACCCAAACCAGCCCCCAAACGACCCCGTAGGAAGCACGAACACCTCACACGACACCAATGTAACTTGTAGGAATTGATTGTGTAGTCCCGGGTTTCCCGATTTGAGAGTATGACGGCAATTTGCGAAAATCACACTTAGACTTGAAAATAAGCCGTTAATGGGTGAAAACCCAAACCAACACCCAAATGACCCCGTAGGAGGCACGGACACCTCGCACGGGACCAATGTAACTTGTAGGAACTGATCGCGTCGTCCCGGGTCTCCCGGTTTGAGATTATGACAATAATTTGCAAAAATAACACTTAGACTTGAAAACAGGCCGTTAAAGGGTGAAAACCCAAACTAGTCGCCAAACGACCCCGTAGGAGGCACGAACACCTCGCACGGGACCAATGTAACTTGTAAGAACTGACTGCATAGTCTCGAGTCTCCCGATTTGGGAGTATGATGATAATTTGCGAAAATCACACTTAGACTTGAAAACAGGCCGTTAATGGGTGAAAACCCAAACCAGCCCCCAAACGACCCCGTAGGTGGCACGAACACCTCGCACGGGACCAATGTAACTTGTAGGAACTAACCGCGTAGTCCCGGGTCTCCCGGTTTGAGATTATGATGATAATTTGCAAAAATAACACTTAGACTTGAAAACTGGCCGTTAAAGGGTGAAAACCCAAACCGTCCCCCAAACGAAACCGTAGGAGGCACGAGCACCTCGCACGGGACCAATGAAACTTGTAGGAACTGACTGCTTAGTCCCGGGTCTCTCGGTTTGAGAGTATGATGATAATTTGCGGAAATCACACTGAGACTTGAAAACAGGTCGTTAATGGGTGAAAACCCAAACTAGCACCCAAATGACCCCGTAGGAGGCACGAACACCTCGCACGGGACTAATGTAACTTGTATCAACTAATTGCGTAGTCCCGGGTCTGCTGGTTTGGGAGTATGACGATAATTTGTGAAAATCACACTTAGACTTGAAAACAAGCCGTTAAAGGGTGAAAACCCAAACCATCACCCAAACGACCCCGTATAAGGTACGAACACCTCGCACGGGACCAATGTAACTTGTAGGAACTGACCGCGTCGTCCCGGGTCTCCCCGTTTGAGAGTATGACGATAATTTGCAAAAATCACACTTAGACTTGAAACAGGCTGTTAAAGGGTGAAACCCCAAACCAGCCCCAAAACGACCCCGTAGGACGCACGAACACGTCGCACGGGACCAATGTAACTTGTTAGAACTGACCGCGTAGTCCCGGGTCTCCCGGTTAGAGAGTATGTTGATAATTTGGAAAAATCACACTTAGACTTGAAAACAGGTCGTTAATGGGTGAAAACCCAAACCATCCCACAAACGACCCTGTAGGAGGCACTGACACCTCGTACGGGACCAATGTAACTTGTAGGAACTGATTGCGTAGTCCCGGGTCTCCCGGTTTGAGAGTATGATGATAATTTGCGAAAATCATACTTAGACTTGAAAAGAAGCCGTTAAAGGGTGAAAACCCAAACCAGCACGCAAACGACCCCGTAGGAGGCATGAACACCTCGCACGGGACCAATGTAACTTGTAGGAACTAACCGCATCTTCCCGGGTCTTCCGATTTGAGATTATGATGATAATTTGCAAAAATAACATTTAGACTTGAAAACAGGCCATTAAAGGGTGAAAACCCAAACCAGCCCCCAAACGACCCCATAGGAGGCACTAACACCTCGCACGGGACCAATTTAATTTGTAAGAACTGACTGCGTTGTCCCGGGTCTCCCGGTTTGAGAGTATGAGGATAATTTATGAAAATCACACTTAGACTTGAAAATAGGCCATTAATTGGTCAAAACCCAAACCAGCCCCCAAACGACCCCATAGGAGGCACGAACACCTCGCACGGGACCAATGTAACTTGAAGGAACTGACTGTGTACTCTCGGGTCTCTCGGTTTTTGAGCATGGCGATAAATTGAAAAAATCACACTTAGACTTGAAAACAGGCCGTTAAAGGTTGAAAACCCAAACAAACCCCCAAACGACCCCGTAGGAGCCACGAACACCTCGCATGGGACCAATGTAACTAATAGGAACTGACTGCGTAGTCCTGGGTCTCCCGGTTTGAGAGTATGACGATAATTTGCGAAAATCACACTTAGACTTGAAAATCACACTTAGTCTTGAAAACAAGCCGTTAAAGGGTGACCCAAACCAGCCCCCAAACAACCCGTAGGAGGCATGAACACTTCGCATGGGATCAATATAACTTGTAGAAACTAACTACGTTGTCCCGGGTCTCCCCATTTGAGAGTATGATGATAATTTGTGAAAATCACACTTAGACCTGAAAACAAGCCGTTAAAGGGTGAAAACCCAAACCAGCACCCAAACGACCCCGTATGAGGTACGAACACCTCGTACGGGACCAATGTAACTTATAGGAACTAACTGCGTGGTTCTGGGTCTCCCCGTTTGAGAGTATGATGATAATTTGCAAAAATCACACTTAAACTTGAAAACAGGCCGTTAAAGGGTGAAAACCCAAACCAGCCCCCAAACGACCCCGTAGGAGGCACGAACACCTCGCACGGGACCAATTTAACTTGTAGGAACTGACCGCGTAGTCCCGGGTCTCCCGGTTAGAGAGTATGACGATAATTTCCAAAAATCACACTTAGACTTGAAAACAGGCTGTTAATGGGTGAAAACCCAAACCAACCCACGAACGACCCCGTAGGAGGCACGAACACCTCGTACGGGACCAATGTAACTTGTAGGAACTGATTGCGTAAATCCCGGGTCTCCCTGTTTGAGAGTATGATGATAATTTGTGAAAATCACACTTAGACTTGAAAACAAGCCGTTAAAGGGTGAAAACCCAAACCAGCACCCAAACGACCCCGTAGGAGGCATGAACACCTCGCACGGGACCAATGTAACTTGAAGGAACTGATCGCGTCTCTCGGTTTGAGATTATGATGATAATTTGCCAAAATAACACTTAGGCTTCAAAATAGGCCGTTAAAGGGTGAAAACCCAAACCAGCCGCCAAACGACCCCGTAGGAGGCACGAACACCTCGCACGGGACCAATGTAACTTGTACGAACTGACTGCGTAGTCCAGGGTCTCCCGGTTTGAGAGTATGACGAAAATTTGCAAAAATCACACAGTGACTTGAAAATAGGCCGTTAAAGGGTATAAACCCAAACCAACCCCCAAACGACCCCGTTGGAGGCATGAACACCTCGCACAGGACCAATGTAACTTGTATGACCTCGGGTATTTCGGTTAGAGAGAATGGCGACAAATTGCAAAAATCACACTTACACTTGAAAATAGGCCGTTAATGGGTGAAAACCCAAACCAGCCTCCAAACGACACCGTAGGAGGCACGAACACCTCGCACAGGACCAATGTAACTTGTATGAACTGACTGCGTAGTCCCGGGTCTCCCGGTTTGAGAGTATGGCGATAAATTGTAAAAATCACACTTAGACTTGAAAATAGGCCGTTAAAGGGTGAAAACCCAAACCAACCACCAAACGACCCCGTAGAAGGCACGAACACCTCGCACGGGACCAGCGTAACTTGTAGGAACTGACCGTGTACTCTCGGGTCTCTCGGTTTGAGAGCATGGCGATAAATTGAAGAAATCACACTTAGACTTGAAAACAGGCCGTTAAAGGTTAAAAACCCTAACAAACCCCCAAACGACCCCGTAGGTGGCACGAACACCTCGTACGTGACCAATGTAACTTGTAGAAACTGACTGCGTAGTCCCGTGTCTCCCGGTTTGAGAGTACGACGATAATTTGCGAAAATCACACTTAGAGTTGAAAACAAGTCGTTAAAGGGTGAAAACCCAAACCAACCCCCAAACGACCCGTAGGAGGCACGAACACCTCGCACGGGGCCAATGTAACTTCTAGAAACTAACCGCGTTATCCCGGGTCTCCGCGTTTGAGAGTATGATCATAATTTGTGAAAATCACACTTAGACCTAAAAACAAGTCGTTAAAGGGTGAAAACCCAAACCAGCACCCAAATGACCCCGTATGAGGTACGAACACCTCGTACGGGACCAATGTAACTTGTAGGAACTAATCGCGTGGTCCTGGGTCTCCCCGTTTGAGAGTATGCCGATAATTTGGAAAAATCACACATGGACTTGAAAACAGGTCGTTAAAGGGTGAAAACTCAAACCAGACCACAAACGACCCCGTAGGAGGCACGAACACCTCGCACGGCACCAATGTAACTTGTAGGAACTAACCACATAGTCCCGGGTCTCCCCGTTTGATAGTATGACGATAGTTTTCAAAAATCACACTTAGACTTGAAAACAGGTCATTAATGGGTGAAAATCCAAACCAGCCCCCAAACGACCCCGTAGGAGGCACGAACACCTCGTACGGGACCAATGTAACTTGTAGAAACTGACCGCGTAGTCCCGGGTCTCCCGATTAGAGAGTACGACGATAATTTGCGAAAATCACACTTAGACTTGAAAACAGGCCGTTAATGGGTAAAAACCCAAACTAGCACCGAAACGACCCCGTAGGAGGCACGAACACCTCGCACGGGACCAATGTAACTTGTAGGAAATGACCGCGTCATCCTGGGTCTCCCGGTTTGAGATTATGACGATAATTTGTAAAAATAACACTTAGACTTGAAAATAGGCAGTTAAAGGGTGAGCCCCCAAATGACCCCTTAGGAGGCACGAATACCTCGCACGGGACCAATGTAACTTGTAAGAACTGACTGCATAGTCCCGAGTCTCTCGGTTTGAGAGTATGACGATAATTTGAGAAAATCACACTTAGACTTGAAAACAGACCGTTAATGGGTGAAAACCCAAACTAGCCCCCAAAGGACCCCGTAGGGGGCACGAACACCTCGCACGGGACCAATGTAACTTGTACGAACTGATCGCGTAGTCCCAGGTCTCCCGGTTTGAGATTATGATGATAATTTGCAAAAATAACACTTAGACTTGAAAACAGGGCGTTAAAGGGTGAAAACCCAAACCAGCCGCCAAACGACCCCGTAGGAGGAACGAACACCTCGCACGGGACCAATGTAACTTGTAGGAACTGACTACGTAGTCTCGGGTCTCCCGATTTGAGAGTATGACGATAATTTGCGAAAATCACACTTAGACTTGAAAATAGGCCGTTAATGGTTGAAAACCCAAACCAGCCCCCAAACGACCCCGTAGGAGGCACGAAAACCCTCGCACGGGACCAATGTAACTTGTAGGAACTGACTGCGTAGTCCCGTGTCTCCCGGTTTTAGAGTATGACGATAATTTAAGAAAATAACACTTAGACTTGAAAACAGGCCGTTAATGGGTGAAAACCCAAACCAACCGCCAAACGACCCCGTAGGAGGCACGGACACCTTGCACGGGACCAATGTAACTTGTAGGAACTGACCGCGTTGTCTCGGCTCTCTCTGTTTGAGAGTATGACGATAATTTGCGAAAATCACACTTAGACTTGAAAACAAGTCGTTAAAGGGTGAATACCCAAACCAGCACCCAAACGACCCCGTATGAGGTACGAACATCTTGCACGGGACCAATGTAACTTGTAGGAACTAACCGCGTGGTCCCGGGTCTCCCCGTTTGAGAGTATGATGATAATTTGTAAAAATCACACTTAGACTTGAAATAAGGTCGTTAAATGGTGAAACCCCAAACCAGCCCCCAAACGAGCCCGTAGGAGGTACGAACACATCGGACGGGACCAATGTAACTTGTAGGAACTGACCGCGTAGTCCCGAGTCTCCCGGTTAGAGAGTATGACGATAATTTGCAAAAATCACACTTAGACTTGAAAACAGGTCGTTAATGGGTAAAAATCCAAACCAGCACAGAAACGACCTTGTAGGAGGCACGAACACCTTGCACGGGACCAATGTAACTTGTAGGAACTGATTGCGTAGTCCCGGGTCTCCCGATTTGTGAGTATGACAATAATTTGCGAAAATCACACTTAGGCTTGAAAACAAGTCGTTAAAGGGTGAAAACCCAAACCAGCACGCAAACGACCCCGTAGGAGGCATGAACACCACGCACGGGACCAATGTAACTAGTAGGAACTAACCGCGTCGTCCCGGGTCTTCCGATTTGAGATTATGACGATAATTTGCAAAAATAACACTTAGAATTGAAAATAGGCCGTTAAAGGGTGAAAACCCAAACCAGCCCCCAAACGACCCCGTAGGAGGCACGAAAACCTCGCATGGGACCAATTTAACTTGTAGGAGCTGACCGTGTAGTCTCGGGTCACTCGGTTTAGGAGCATGGCGATAAATTGCAAAAATCACATTTAGACTTGAAAACAGGCCGTTAAAGGTTGAAAACCCAAACCAACCCCTAAACGACCCCATAGGAGGCACGAACACGTCGCACGGGACCAATGTGACTTATGGGAACTGACTACGTAGTCCCGGATCTCCCGATTTGAGAGTATGACGATAATTTTCGAAAATCACACTTAGACTTGAAAACAACCCGTTAAAGGGTGAAAACCCAAACCAGCCCCCAAACGACCCGTAGGAGGCATGAACACCTCGCATGGGACCAATGTAACTTGTAGAAACTAACCACGTTGTCCCGGGTCTCCCCGTTTGAGAGTATGATGATAATTTGTGAAAATCACACTTAGACCTGAAAACAAGCCGTTAAAGGGTGAAAACCCAAACCAGCACCCAAACGACCCCGTATGAGGTACGAACACCTCGCACGGGACCAATGTAACTTGTAGGAACTAACCGCATGGTCCCGGGTCTCCCCGTTTTAGAGTATGAAGATAATTTGCAAAAATGACACTTAGACTTGAAAACAGGCCGTTAAAGGGTGAAAACCCAAACCAGCCCCCAAACGACCCCATAGGAGGCATGAACACCTCGCACGGGACCAATGTAACTTGTAGGAACTGACCGCGTTATTTTGGGTCTCCCCGTTTGAGAGTATGATGATAATTTGTGAAAATCACACTTAGACCTGAAAACAAGCCGTGAAAGGGTGAAAACCCAAACCAGCACCCAAACGACCCCGTATGAGGTATGAACACCTCGTACGGAACCAATGTAACTTGTAGGAACTAACCGCGTGGTCCCGGGTCTCCCCGTTTGAGAGTATGATGATAGTTTGCAAAAATCAAACTTAGACTTGAAAACAGGCCGTTAAAGGGTGAAAACCTAAACCAGCCCCCAAACGACCCCGTAGGAGGCACGAACACCTCCCACGGGACCAATATAACTTGTAGGAACTGACCGCGTTATCCTGGGTCTCCCCGATTGAGAGTATGATGATAATTTGTGAAAATCACACTTAGACCTGAAAACAAGCCATGAAAGGGTGAAAACCCAACCCAGCACCCAAACGACCCCGTATGACGTACGAACACCTCGCACGGGACCAATGTAACTTGTAGGAACTAACCGCGTGGTCCCGGGTCTCCCCGTTTGAGAGTATGATGATAATTTGCAAAAATCACACTTAGACTTGAAAACAGGCCGTTAAAGGGTGAAAACCCAAACCAGCCCCCAAACAACCCCGTAGGAGGCACGAACACCTCGCACGGGACCAATTTAACTTGTAGGAACTGACCGCGTAGTCCCGGGTCTCCCGGTTAGAGAGTATGACGATAATTTCCAAAAATCACACTTAGACATGAAAACAGGTCGTTAATGGGTTAAAACCCAAACCAACCCACAAACGACCCCGTAGGAGGCACGAACACCTCGTACGGGACCAATGTAACTTGTAGGAACTGATTGCGTAAATCCCGGGTCTCCATGTTTGAGAGTATGATGATAATTTGTGAAAATCACACTTTGACTTGAAAACAAGCCGTTAAAGGGGGAAAAACCAAACCAGCACCCAAACGACCCCGTAGGAGGCATGAACACCTCACATGGGACCAATGTGACATGTAGGAACTGATCGCGTCTCTCGGTTTGAAATTACGACGATAATTTGACAAAATAACACTTAGGCTTCAAAACAAGCCGTTGAAGGGTGAAAACCCAAACCAGCCCCCAAACGACCCCGTAGGAGGCACGAACACCTCGCACGGGACCAATGTAACTTGTAGGAACTGACTACGTAGTCCCGGGTCTCCCGGTTTGAGAGTATGATGATAATTTGCGAAAATCACACTAAGACTTGAAAACAGGCCGTTAAAGGGTGAAAACCCAAACCAGTCCCCAAACGACCCCGTTGGAGGCATAAACACCTCGCACGAAACAAATGTAACTTGTATGAACTCGGGTCTTCCGGTTAGAGAGCATGGCGATAAATTGCAAAAATCAAACTTACACTTGAAAACAGGTCGTTAATGGATGAAAACCCAAACCAGCCCTCAAACGACACCGTAGGAGGCACGAACACCTCGCACGGGACCAATGTAACTTGTAGGAACTCACTGCGTAGTCCCGGATCTCCCGGTTTGAGAGTAAGGAGATAAATTGAAAAAATCACACTTAGACTTTAACACAGGCCGTTAAAGGGTGAAAACCCAAACCAACCCCCAAACGACCCCGTAGAAGGCACGAACACCTCGCACGGGACCACTATAACTTGTAGGAACTGATTGCGTAGTCCCGGATCTCCCGATTTGAGAGTATGACGATAATTTGCGAAAATCACACTTAGAGTTGAAAACAAGTCGTTAAAGGGTGAAAACCCAAACCAGCCCCCAAACGACCCGTAGGAGGCACGAACACCTCGCACGGGACCAATGTAACTTTTGGAAACTAACCGCGTTATCCCGGGTCTCCCCGTTTGAGAGTATGATTATAATTTGTGAAAATCACACTTAGACCTGAAAACAAGCCGTTAAAGGGTGAAAACCCAAACGAGCACCCAAACGACCCCGTATGAGGTACGAACACCTCGTACGGGACCAATGTAACTTATAGGAACTAACTGCGTGGTTCTGGGTCTCCCCGTTTGAGAGTATGACGATAATTTGCAAAAAGCACACTTAGACTTGAAAACAGGTCGTTAAAGGGTGAAAACCCAAACCATCCCCCAAACGACCCCGTCGGAGGCACGAACACCTCGCACGGCACCAATGTAACTTGTAGGAACTAACCGCGTAGTCCCGGGTCAGCCCGTTTGAGAGTATGACGATAAATTTCAAAAATCACACTTAGACTTGAAAACAGGTCGTTAATCGGTGAAAATCCAAACCAGCCCCAAACGACCCCGTAGGAGGTACGAACACCTCGCACGGGACCAATGTAACTTGTACAAACTGACCGCGTAGTCCCGGGTCTCCCGATTAGAGAGTATGACGATAATTTGTGAAAATCACACTTAGATATGAAAACAGGCCGTTAATGGGTAAAAACCCAAACCAACACCGAAACGACCCAGTAGGAGGCAGGAACACCTCGCACGGGACCAATGTAACTTGTAGGAAATGACCGCGTCATCCTGGGTCTACCGGTTTGAGATTATGACGATAATTGGAAAAAATAACACTTAGACTTGAAAACAGGCCATTAAACGGTGAGCCCCCAAATGACCCCGTAGGAGGCACGAACACCTCGCACGTGACCAATGTAACTTGTAAGAACTGACTGCATAGTTCCGAGTCTCCCGATTTGAGAGTATGATGATAATTTGCGAAAAAAACACTTAGACTTGAAAACAGGCCGTTAATGGGTGAAAACCCAAACCAGCCACCAAATGACCCGTAGGAGGCACGAACACCTCGCACGGGACCAATGTAACTTGTAGGAACTGACCGCGTAGTCCCGGGTCTCCCGGTTTGAGATTATGATGATAATTTGCAAAAATAACACTTAGACTTGAAAACAGGCCGTTAAAGGGTGAAAACCCAAACCATCCCCCAAACGAAACCGTAGGAGGCACGAACACCTCGCACGGGACCAATGTAACTTGTAGGAACTGACTGCCTAGTCCCGGATCTCCCGATTTGAGATTATGATGATAATTCGCAAAAATAACACTTAGACTTGAAAACAGGCCGTTAAAGGGTGAAAACCCAAACCAGCCCCCAAACGACCCCGTAGGAGGAACGAACACCTCGCACGGGACCAATGTAACTTGTAGGAACTGACTGCGTAGTCTCGGGTCTCCCGGTTTGAGAGTATGACGATAATTTATGACAATCACACTTAGACTTGAAAACAGGCCGTTAATGGGTGAAAACCCAAACCAACCCCCAAACAACCCCATAGGAGGCACGAACACCACACATGGGACCAATGCAACTTGTAGGAACTGGCTGCGTAGTCCTGGGTCTCCCGGTTTGGGAGTATGGCGATAATTTGCAAAAATTACACTTAGACTTGAAAACAGGCCGTTAAAGGGTGAAAACCCAAACCAGCACCTAAACGACCCCGTAGGAGGCACGAACACCTCGCACGGGACCAATGTAACTTGTAAGAACTGACCGCGTCATCCCGGGTCTCTCGGTTTGAGATTATGACGATAATTTGCCAAAATAACACTTAGACTTGAAAATAGGCCGTTAAGGGGTGAAAACCCAAACCAGCCCCCAAACGACCCCGTAGGAGGCACGAACACCTCGCACGGGACCAATGTAACTTGTAGGAACTCGGGTCTTCTGGTTAGAGAGCATGGCGATAAATTGCAAAAATCACACTTAGACTTGAAAACAGGTCGTTAATGGGTGAAAACCCAAACCAGCCCCCAAACGACCTCGTATGAGGTACGAACACCTCGCACGAGACTAATGTAACTTATAGGAACTAACCGCGTGGTCCCGGGTCTCTCCGTTTGAGTGTATGATGATAATTTGCAAAAATTACACTTAGACTTTAAAATAGGCCGTTAAAGGGTGAAAACCAAAACCAGCCACCAAACGACCCCGTAGGAGGCACGAACACCTCGCACGGGACTAATGTAACTTGTAGGAACTGACTGCGTAGTCCCGGGTCTCTCGGTTTGAGAGTATGACGAGAATTTGCGAAAATCACACTGAGACTTGAAAAGAGGCCGTTAAAGGGTGAAAACCCAAACCATCCCCCAAACGACCCCGTTGGAGGCATGAACACCTCGCACGGGACCAATGTAACTTGTATGAAATCGGATCTTCCAGTTAGAGAGCATGGCGATAAACTGCAAAAATCACACTTACACTTGAAAACAGGCCGTTAATGGGTGAAAACCCAAACCAGCCCCCAAACGACCCCGTAGGAGGCACGGACACCTCGTACGGGACCAATGTAACTTGTAGTAACTGACTGCGTAGTCCTGGGTCTCCCAGTTTGAGAGTATGGGGATAAATTGCAAAAATCACACTTAGACTTGAAAACAGGCCGTTAAAGGGTGAAAACCCAAACCAACCCCCAAACGACCCCATAGAAGGCACGAACACCTCGCACGGGACCAATGTAACTTGTAGGAACTAATTGCGTAGTCCCGGGTCTCCCGGTTTGAGAGTATGACGATAATTTGTGAAAATCACACTTAGAGTTGAAAACAAGTCGTTAAAGGGTGAAAACCCAAACCAGCCCCTAAACGACCCGTAGGAGGCACAAACACCTCGCATGGGACCAATGTTACTTGTAGAAACTAACCGCGTTATCCCGGGTCTCCCCGTTTGAGAGTATGATTATAATTTGTGAAAATCACACTTAGACCAGAAAACAAGCCGTTAAAGGGTGAAAACCCAAACCAGCACCCAAACAACCCCATATGAGGTACGAACACCTCGTACGGGACCAATGTTACTTGTAGGAACTAACCGCATGGTCCTGGGTCTCCCCGTTTGAGAGTATGACGATAATTTGCAAAAATCACACTTAGACTTGAAAACAGGTCGTTAAAGGGTGAAAACCCAAACCAGCTCCCAAACGACCCCGTAGGAGGCACGAACACCTCGTACGGCACCAATGTAAATTGAAGGAACAAACCATGTAGTCCCGGGTCTCCCTGTTTGAGAGTATGACGATAATTTTCAAAAATCACACTTAGACTTGAAAACAGGTCGTTAATGGGTGAAAATCCAAACCAGCCCCCAAACGACCCCGTAGGAGGCACGAACACCTCGCACGGGACCAATGTAACTTATAGAAACTGACCGCGTAATATCGGGTCTCCCGATTAGAGAGTATGATGATAGTTTGCGAAAATCACACTTAGACTTGAAAACAGGCCGTTAATGGGTAAAAACCCAAACCAGCATCGAAACGACGCCATATGAGGCACGAACACCTCGCACGGGACCAATGTAAATTGTAGGAAATGACCGCGTCATCCTAGGTCTCCCGGTTTGAGATTATGACGATAATTTGCAAAAATAACACTTAGACTTGAAAATAGGCCGTTAAAGGGTGAGCCCCCAAACGACCCCGTAGGAGGCACGAACACCTCGCACGGGACCAATGTAACTTGTAAGAACTGACTGCATAGTCCCGAGTCTCCCGGTTTGAGAGTATGACGATAATTTGCGAAAATCACACTTAGACTTGAAAACAGGCCGTTAATGGGTGAAAACCCAAACTAGCCCCCAAACGACCTCGTACGGGGCACGAACACCTCGCACGGGACCAATGTACCTTATAGGAACTGACCGAGTAGTCCCGGGTCTCCCGGTTTGAGATTTTGATGATAATTTGTAAAAATAACACTTAGACTTGAAAACAGGCCGTTAAAGGGTGAAAATCCAAACCATCCCCCAAACGAAACCGTAGGAGGAACGAACACCTCGCACGGGACATATGTAACTTGTAGGAACTGAATGCGTAGTCTCGGGTCTCCCGGTTTGAGAGTATGACGGTAATTTGGGAAAATAACACTTAGACTTGAAAACAGGCCGTTAATGGGTGAAAACCAAAACCAGCCCCCAAACGACCCCATAGGAAGCACGAACACCTCGCACGGGACCAATGCAACTTGTAGGAACTGGCTGCGTAATCCTGGGTCTCCCGGTTTGGGAGTATGACGATAATTTGCAAAAATCACACTTAGACTTGAACACAGGCCGTTAAAGGGTGAAAACCCAAACCAGCACCTAAACGACCCCGTAGGAGGCACGAACACCTCGCATGGGACTAATGTAACTTGTAGGAACTGACCGCGTCATCCCGGGTCTCTCGATTTGAGATTATGATGACAATTTGCAAAAATAAAACTTAGACTTGAAAATAGGCCGTTAAAGGGTGAAAACCCAAACCAGCCCCCAAATGACCCTGTAGGAGGCACGAACACCTCGCATGGGACCAATGTAACTTGTAGGAACTGACCGCGTTATCCCGGGTCTCACCGTTTGAGAGTATGATGATAATTTGTGAAAATCACACTTAGACCTGAAAACAAGCCGTGAAAGGGTGAAAACCCAAACCAACACCCAAACGACCCCGTATGAGGTACGAACACCTCGACCGAGGACCAATGTAAATTGTAGGAACTAACCGCGTGGTCTCGGGTCTCCCCGTTTTAGAGTATGATGATAATTTGTAAAAATCACACTTAGACTCGAAAACAGGTCGTTAAAGGGTGAAAACCCAAACCAACCCCCAAACGACCCCATAGGAGGCACGAAAACCTCGCACGGGACCAATTTAACTTGTAGGAACTGACCGCGTAGTCCCGAGTCACCCGGTTAGAGAGTATGATGATAATTTCCAAAAATCAAACTGAGACTTGAAAACAGGCCGTTAAAGGGTGAAAACCCAAACCAGCACCCAAACGACCCCGTTGGAGGCATGAACACCTCGCACGGGACCAATGTAACATGTATGAACTCGAGTCTTCCGGTTTGAGAGCATGGCGATAAATTGCAAAAATCTCACTTACACTTGAAAACAGGCCGTTAAGGGGTGAAAACCCAAACCAGCCCCCAAACGACACCGTAGGAGGCACGAACACCTCGCACGGGACCAATGTAACTTGTAGGAACTGACTGCGTAGTCCCATGTCTCCCGTTTTGAGAGTGTGGCGATAATTTGCAAAAATCACACTTAGACCTGAAAACAGGCCATTAAGGGGTGAAAACCCAAACCAACCCCCAAACGACCCCGTAGGAGGCACGAACACCTCGCACGGGACCAATGTAACTTTTAGGAACTGACCGCGTTGTCTAGGGTCTTCTGATTAGAGAGTATGATGATAATTTGCGAAAATCACACTTAGAGTTGAAAACAAGTCGTTAAAGGGTGAAAACCCAAACCAGCCCCCAAACGACCTGTAGGAGGCACGAACACCTCGTACGGGACTAATGTAACTTCTGGAAACTAACCGCGTTATCCCGGGTCTCCCCGTTTGAGAGTATGATCATAATTTGTGAAAATCACACTTAGACCTGAAAACAAGCCGTTAAAGGGTGAAAACCCAAACCAGCAGCCAAACGACCCCATATTAGGTACGAACACCTCGTACGGGACCAATGTAACTTGTAGGAACTAACCACGTGGTCCTCGGTCTCCCCGTTTGAGAGTATGACGATAATTTTCAAAAATCACACTTAGACTTGAAAACAGGCCGTTAAAGGGTGAAAACCAAAACTGGCCCCCAAAAGAACCCGTAGGAGGCACGAACACCTCGCACGGCACCAAGGTAACTTGTAGGAACTAACCGCGTAGTCCCGGGTCTCCCCGTTTGAGAGTATGACGATAATTTTTCAAAAATCACACTTAGACTTGAAAATAGGTCGTTAATGGGTGAAAATCCAAACTAGCCACCAAACGACCCCGTAGGAGGCACGAATACCTCACACAGGACCAATGTAACTTGTAGAAACTGACCACGTAGTCCTGGATCTCCCGATTAGAGAGTATGACGATAATTTGCGAAAATCACACTTAGACTTGAAAATAGGTCGTTAATGGGTAAAAACCCAAACCAGCACCGAAACGACCCCGTAGGAGGCACGAACACCTCGCACGGGACCAATCTAACTTGTAGGAAATGACCGCGTCATCCTGAGTCTCCCGGTTTGAGATTATGAAGATAATTTGCAAAAATAACACTTAGACTTAAAAATAGGCCGTTAAAGGGTGAGCCCCAAAACGACCCCGTATTAGGCACGAACACCTCGCACGGGACCAATGTAACTTGTAAGAACTGACTGCATAGTCCCGAGTCTCCCGGTTTGAGAGTATGACGATAATTTGCAAAAATCACACTTAGACTTGAAAACAGTTCGTTAATGGGTGAAAACCCAAACTAGCCCCCAAACGACCCCGTAGGGGGCACGAACACCTCGCACGGGACCAATGTAACTTGTAGGAACTGACCGCGTAGTCCCGGGTCTCCCGATTTGAGATTATGATGATAATTTGCAAAAATAACACTTAGACTTGAAAACATCCCGTTAAAGGGTGAAAACCCAAACCATCCCCCAAACGAAACCGTAGGAGGGACGAACACCTCGCACGGGACCAATGTAACTTGTAGGAACTGACTGCGTAGTCCCGGGTCTCCCGGTTTGAGAGTATGACGATAATTTGCGGAAATCACACTGAGACTTGAAAACAGGTCGTTAATGGGTGAAAACCCAAACCAGCCCCCAAACGACCCCGTAGGAGGCTCGAACACCTCGCACGGGACCAATGTAACTTGTATCAACTGATTGCGTAGTCCCGGGTCTCCTGGTTTGAGAGTATGACGATAATTTGTTAAAATCATGCTTAGACTTGAAAAGAAGCCGTTAAAGGGTGAAAACCCAAACCAGCACCCAAACGACCCCGTAGGAGGCATGAAAACCTCGCACGGAACCAATGTAACTTGTTGGAACTGACTGCGTCGTCCCGGGTCTCCCGATTTGAGATTATGTCGATAATTTGCAAAAATAACACTTAGACTTGAAAACAGGCCGTTAAAGGGTGAAAACCCAAACCAGCACCTAAACGACCCCGTAGGAGGCACGAACACCTTGCACGGGACCAATGTAACTTGTAGGAACTGACCGCATCATCCCGGGTCTCTCGGTTTGAGATTATGACGATAATTTGTAAAAATATCACTTAGACTTGAAAATAGGCCGTTAAAGGGTGAAAACCCAAACCAACCCCCAAACGACCCCGTAGGAGGCACGAACAGCTCGCACGGGACCAATGTAACTTGTAGGAATTGACTGCGTAGTCCCGGGTCTCCCTATTTGAGAGTATGACGATAATTTGTAAAAATCACACTTAGACTTGAAAATAAGCCGTTAAAGGGTGAAAACCCAAACCAGCACCCAAACGACCCCGTAGGAGGCACGAACACCTCGCACGGGACCAATGTAACTTGTAAGAACTGACCGCATCATCCCGGGTCTCCCGATTTGAGATTATGATGATAATTTGTAAAAATAACACTTAGACTTGAAAAGAGGCCGTTATAGGGTGAAAACCCATACCAACCCCCAAACGACCCCGTAGGAGGCACGAAAACCCTCGCACAGGACCAATGTAACTTGTAGGAACTGACTGCATAGTCCCGGGTCTCCCGGTTTGAGAGTATGACGATAATTTGCGAAAATCACACTTAGACTTGAAAACAGGCTGTTAATGGGTGAAAACCCACACCAGCCCACAAACGACCCCATAGGAGGCACGAACACCTCGTACGGGACCAATGTAACTTTTAGGAACTGACCGCGTTGTCCCGGGTCTCCCGGTTTGAAAGTATGACGATAGTTTGCGAAAATCACACTTAGACTAGAAAATAAGCTGTTAAAGGGTGAAAACCCAAACCAGCACCGAAACGACCCCGTATGAGGTACGAACACCTCGCACGGGACCAATGTAACTTATGAGAACTAACCGTGTTGTCCCGGGTCTCCCAATTTGAGAGTATGATGATAATTTGAGAAAATCAAACTTCGACTTGAAAACAAGCCGTTAAAGGGTGAAAACCCAAACCAGCACAAAAATGACCCCTTATGAGTTACGAACACCTCGCACGGGACCAATGTAACTTATAGGAACTAACCGCGTGGTCCCGGGTCTCCCCGTTTGAGAGTATGACAATAATTTGCAAAAATCACACTTAGACTTGAAAATAAGCCGTTAAAGGGCGAAAACCCAAACCAGCTCCCAAACGACCCCCTAGGAGGTACGAACACCTCGCACGGGACCAATGTAACTTGTAGGAACTAACCGCATTGTCCTGGGTCTCCCTGTTTGGGAGTATGATGATAATTTGCAAAAATCACACTTGGACTTGAAAAAAGGCCGTTAATGGGTGAAAACCCAAACCAGCGCCCAAACGACCCCGTTGGAGGCATGAACACTTCACACGGGACAAATTTAACTTGTAGGAACTGACCGCATCATCCCGGGTCTCCTGGTTTGAGATTATGACGATAAGTTACAAAAATAACACTTAGACTTCAAAACAGGCCGTTAAAGGGTGAAAACCCAAACCAGCCCCCAAACGACCCCGTAGGAGGCACGAACACCACGCACGGGACCAATGTAATTTTTAGGAACTGATTGCGTAGTCCCGGGTCTCCCGGTTTGAGAGTATGATGATAATTTGCAAAAATCAGACTTAGACTTGAAAATAGGCCGTTAATGGGTGAAAACCCAAACCAGTCCCCAAACGACCCCGTAGGAAGCACGAACACCTCGCACGGGCCCAATGTAACTTGTATAAACTGACCGCGTAGTCTCGGGTCTCTCGGTTTGGGAGTATGGCAATAAATTGCAAAAATCACACTTAGACTTGAAAACAGGCCGTTAAAGGTTGAAACCCTAAACCAGCCCCCAAACGACCCGTAGGAGGCACTAACACCCCGCACGGGACCAATGTAACTTGTAGAAACTAACCTCGTTGTCCCGAGTCTCCCCGTTTGTGAGTAAGATGATAATTTGTGAAAATCACACTTAGACCATAAAACAAGCCATTAAAGGGTGAAAACAAAAACCAGCACCCAAACGACCCCGTATGAGGTACGAACACCTCGCACGGGTCCAATGTAACTTGTAGGAACTAACCGCGTGGTACCGGGTCTCCCCGTTTGAGATTATGATGATAATTTGCAAAAATCACACTTACTTGAAAATAGGACGTTAAAGGGTCAAAACCCAAACCAGCCCCCAAACGACCCCATAGGAGGCACGAACACCTCGTACGAAACCAATGTAACTTGTAAGAACTAACCGCGTTGTCCCGGGGCCCCCCGTTTGAGAGTATGATGATAATTTGCGACAATCACCCTTAGACTTGAAAACAGGCCGTTAATGGGTGAAAACCCAAACCATCCCCCAAATGACCCCGTAGGAGGCACGAACACCTCTCACGGGACCAATGTAACTTGTAGGAACTGACCGCGTCGTCCCGGGTCTCCCGGTTTGAGATTATAATGATAATTTGCAAAAATAACACTTAGACTTGAAAAGAGGCCGTTAAAGGGCGAAAACCCAAACCAGCCACCAAACTACCCCGTAGGAGGCACGAAAACCCTCGCACGGGACCAATGTAATTTGTAGGAACTGACTGCGTAGTCCCGAGTCTCCCAGTTTGAGAGTATGATGATAATTTGCAAAAATCACACTTAGACTTGAAAACAGGCCGTTAATGGGTCAAAACCCACACCAGCCCCGAAACGACCCCTTAGGAGGCACGAAAACCTCGCACTGGACCAATGTAACTTTTAGGAACTGACCGCGTTATAACGGGTCTCCCGGTTTGAGAGTATGACGATAATTTGCTAAAATCACACTTAGACTTGAAAACAAGCCGTTAAAGGGTGAAAACCCAAACCAGCACCGAAACGACCCCGTATGAGGTACGAACACCTCGCACGGGACCAATGTAACTTATAGGAACTAACCGTGTTGTCCCGGGTCTCCCGGTTTGAGAGTATGACGATAATTTATGAAAATCACACTTCGACTTGAAAACAAGCCGTTAAAGGGTGAAAAGCCAAACCAGCACCAAAACGACCCCGTATGAGGTACGAACACCTCGCATGGACCAATGTAACTTATAGTAACTAACCGCATGATCCCGGGTCTCCCCATTTGAGAGTATGACGATAATTTGCAAAAATCACACTTAGACTTGAAAACAGGCCGTTAAAGGGCGAAAACCCAAACTAGCCCACAAACGACCCCGTAGGAGGCACGAACACCTCGCACGGGACCAATGTAACTTGTAGGAACTGATCGCGTTGTCCTGGGTCTCCCCGTTTGGGAGTATGACGATAATTTGCGACAATCACACTTAGACTTGAAAACAGGCTGTTAATGGGTGAAAACCCAAACTAGCCCCCAAACGACCCCGTAGGAGGCACGAACACCTCGTACGGGACCAATGTAACTTGTAGCAACTAACCGCGTAGTCCCGGGTCTCCCGGTTAGAGAGTATGACGATAATTTGCAAAAATCACACTTAGACTTGAAAACAGGCCGTAAATGGGTGAAAACCCAAACCAGCCCCCAAACGAACTCGTAGGAGGCACGAACACCTCGCACGGGACCAATACAACTTATAGGAACTAGCTGCATAGTCCTGGGTCTCCCGGTTTGGGAGTATGGCGATAATTTGCAAAAATCACACTTAGACTTGAAAACTGGCCGTTAAAGGGTGAAAACCCAAACCAACACTTAAATGACCCCGTAGGAGGCACGAACACCTCGCACGGGACCAATGTAACTTGAAGGAACTGATTACGTAGTCCCGGGTCTCCCGGTTTGAGAGTATGATGATTATTTGCTAAAATCACACTTAGACTTGAAAACAAGCCGTTAAAGGGCGAAAACCCAAACCAGCGCCCAAACGACCCCATTGGTGGCATGAACACTTCGCACGGGACAAATGTAACTTGTAGGAATTGACCGCATCATCCCGGGTCTCCTGGTTTTAGATTATGATGATAATTTGCAAAAATAACACTAAGACTTGAAAAGAGGCCGTTAAAGGGTGAAAACCCAAATCAGCCCTCAAACGACCCCGTAGGAGGCACGAACACCACGCACGGGACCAATGTAATTTGTAGGAACTGACTTTGTAGTCCCGGGTCTCCTGGTTTGAGAGTATGATGATAATTGACAAAAATCACACTTAGACTTGAAAACAGGTCGTTAATGGGTGAAAACCCAAACTAGTCCCCAAACGACATCGTGGGAAGCACGAACACCTCGCACGGGACCAATGTAAGTTGTATTAACTGACTGCGTAGTCTCGGGTCTCTCGGTTTGGGAGTATGGCAATAAATTGCAAAAACCACACTTAGACTTGAAAAAAGGCCGTTAAAGAATGAAAACCCAAACCAGCCCCCAAACGACCCGTAGGAGGCACGAACACCTCGCACGGGACCAATGTGACATGTAGAAACTAACCGCGTTGTCCCGGATCTCCCCGTTTGAGAGTATCGTGATAATTTGTGAAAATCAAACTTTGACGAGAAAATAAGCTGTTAAAGGGTGAAAACCCAAACCAACACCCAAACGACCCCGTATGAGGTACGAACACCTCGCACGGGACCAATGTAACTTGTAGGAACTAACCGCGTGGTCCCGGGTCTCCCCGTTTGAGAGTATGACGATAATTTGATAAAATCACACTTACTTGAAAATAGGACGTTAAAGGGTGAAAACCAAAACCAGCCCCTAAACGACCCCGTAGGAGGCACGAACACCTCGCACGGCACCAATGTAACTTGTAGTAACTAATCGCATTGTCCCGTGTCTCCCCGTTTGAGAGTATGACGATAATTTGTGACAATCACCCTTAGACTTGAAAACAGGCCGTTAATGGGTGAAACCCCAAACCTGCCCCCAAACGACCCCGTAGGAGGCACGAACACCTCCCACGGGACCAATGTAACTTGTAGGAACTGACCGCGTAGTCCCGGGTCTCCCGATTAGAGAGTATGATGATAATTTGCAAAAATCACACTTAGACCTGAAAACAGGCCATTAATGGGTGAAAACCCAAACCAGCCCCCAAACGACCCCGTAGGAGGCACGAACACCTCGCACGGGACCAATGTAACTTTTAGGAACTGACCGCGTTGTCCAGGATCTTCCGATTAGAGAGTATGATGATAATTTGCGAAAATCACACTTAGACTTGAAAACAGGCCGTTAATGGCTAAAAACCCAAACCAGCACCTAAACGACTCCGTAGGAGGCACGAACACCTCGCACGGGATCAATGTAACTTGTATCAACTGACCGCGTCATCATGGGTCTCCCGATTTGAGATTATGACTATAATTTGTAAAAATAACACTTAGACTTGAAAACAGGCCGTAAAAGGGTGAGCCCCCAAACGACCCCGTAGGAGGCATGAACACCTCACACGGGACCAATGTAACTTGTAGGAACTGACTACGTAGTCCCGAGTCTCCCGATTTGAGAGTATGATAATATTTTGCAAAAATCACACTTAGACTTGAAAACAGGCCGTTAATGGGAGAAAACCCAAACCAGCCACCAAACGACCCCGTAGGAGGCACGAACACCTCGCACGGGACCAATGTAACTTGTAGGAACTGACCGCGTAGTCCTGGGTCTCTCGGTTTGAGATTATGACAATAATTTGAAAAAATAACACTTAGACTTGAAAACAGGTCGTTAAAGGGTGAAAACCTAAACCAGCCCCCAAACGACCCAGTAGGAGGCACGAACACCTCGCACAGGACCAATGTAACTTGTAGGAACTGATTGCGTAGTCCCGGGTCTCCCGATTTGAGATTATGATGATAACTTGCAAAAATAACACTTACACTTGAAAACAGGCCGTTAACGGGTGAAAACCCAAACCAGCCCGCAAACGAACCCGTAGGAGGCACGAACACCTCGCACGGGACTAATGTAACTTGTAGGAAATGACTGCGTAATCTCGGGTCTCTCGGTTTGAGAGTATGACGATAATTTGCAAAAATCACACTTAGACTTGAAAATAGGATGTTAAAGGGTGAAAACCCAAACCAGCCCCCAAACGACCCCGTAGGAAGCACGAACACCTCGCACGGGACCAATGTAACTTGTAGGAACTGACTGCGTAGTCTCGGGTCTCCCGGTTAGAGAGTATGACGAAAATTTGCGAAAATCACACTTAGACTTGAAAACAGGCCGTTAATGGGTGAAAACCCAAACTAGCCCCCAAACGACCCCGTAGGGGGCACGAACACCTCGCACGGGACCAATGTAACTTGTAGGAACTGACCGCGTAGTCCCGGGTCTCCCGGTTTGAGATTTTGATGATAATTTGCAAAAATAACACTTAGACTTGAAAACAGGACGTTAAAGGGTGAAAATCCAAACCATCCCCCAAACGAAACCGTAGGAGGCACGAACACATCGCGCGGGACCAATGTAACTTGTAGGAACTGACTGCGTAGTCTCGATTCTCCCGATTTGAGAGTATGACGATAATTTGGGAAAATCACACTTAGACTTGAAAATAGGCCGTTAAAGAATGAAAACCCAAACCAGCACCCAAACGACCCCGTAGGAGGCACGAACACCTCCCACGGGACCAATGTAACTTGTAGGAACTGACCGCGTCGTCCCGGGTCTCCCGATTTGAGATTATAATGATAATTTGCATAAATAACACTTAGCCTTAAAAATAGGCCATTAAAGGGTAAAAACCCAAACCATCCCCCAAACGACCCCGTAGGAGGCACGAAAACTCTCGCATGGGACCGATGTAACTTGTAGGAACTGACTGCATAGTCCCGGGTCTCCCGGTTTGAGAGTATGACGATAATTTGCGAAAATCACACTTAGACTTGAAAACAGGTCGTTAATGGGTGAAAATCCAAACCAGCCCCCAAATCAGCCCCTAGGAGGCACGAACACCTCGCACGGGACCAATGTAACTTGTAGGAACTGACCGCGTTGTCCCGGATCTCCCGGTTTTAGAGTATGACGATATTTTGCAAAAATCACTCTTCGACTTGAAAACAAGTCATTAAAGTGTGAAAACCCAAACCAGCACCCAAACGACCCCGTATGAGGTACGAACACCTCGCACGGGACCAATGTAACTTGTAGGAACTAACCGCGTGGTTCCGGGTCTCCCCGTTTGAGAGTATGATGATAATTTATAAAAATCATACTTAGACTTGAAAACGGGCCGATAAAGGGTGAAAACCCAAACCAGCCCCCAAACGACCCCGTAGGAGGTACGAACACCTGGCACAGGACCAATGTAACTTGTAGGAACTACCCGCATTGTCCTGGGTCTCCCCGTTTGAGAGTATGATGATAATTTGTGATAATCACACTTAGACTTGAAAACAGGCTGTTAATGGGTGAAAACCCAAACCAGACCCCGAACGACCCCGTAGGATGTACGAACACCTCGCACGGGACCAATGTAACTTGTAACAACTGACCGCGTAGTCCCGGGTCTCCCGGTTAGAGAGTATGGCGATAATTTGCTAAAATCACACTTAGACTTGAAAAGAGGCCGTTACTGGGTGAAAACCCAAACTACCCCCAAACGACCCCGTAGGAGGCACGAACACCTCGCACGGGACCAATGTAACTTGTACAAACTGACCGCGTAGTCCCGGGTCTCCCGATTAGAGAGTATGATGATAATTTGTGAAAATCACACTTAGACATAAAAACAGGCCGTTAATGGGTAAAAACCCAAACCAACACCGAAACGACCCAGTAGGAGGCAGGAACACCTCGCACGGGACCAATGTAACTTGTAGGAAATGACCGCGTCATCCTGGGTCTCCCGGTTTGAGATTATGACGATAATTTGCAAAAATAACACTTAGACTTGAAAACTGGCCGTTAAATGGTGAGCCCCCAAATGACCCCGTAGGAGGCATGAACACCTCGCACGTGACCATTGTAACTTGTAAGAACTGACTGCATAGTTCTGAGTCTCCCGATTTGAGAGTATGACGATAATTTGCGAAAATAACACTTAGACTTGAAAACAGGCCGTTAATGGGTTAAAACCCAAACCAGACCCCAAATGACCCGTAGGAGGCACGAACACCTAGCACGGGACCAATGTAACTTGTAGGAACTGACCGCGTAGTCCCGGGTCTCCCGGTTTGAGATTACGATGATAATTTGCAAAAATCACACTTAGACTTGAAAACAGGCCGTTAAAGGGTGAAAACCCAAACCATCCCCCAAACGAAACCGTAGGAGGCACGAACACCTCGCACGGGACCAATGTAACTTGTAGGAACTGACTGCGTAGTCCCGGATCTCCCGGTTTGAGATTATGATGATAATTTGCAAAAATAACACTTAGACTTGAAAACAGGCCGTTTAAGGGTGAAAACCCAAACCAGCCCCCAAACGACCCCGTAGGAGGAACGAACACCTCGCACGGGACCAATGTAACTTGTAGGAACTGACTGCGTAGTCTCGGGTCTCCCGGTTTGAGAGTATGACGATAATTTGTGACAATCACACTTAGACTTGAAAACAGGCCGTTAATGGGTGAAAACCCAAACCAACCTCCAAACGACCCCATAGGAGGCACGAACACCACGCATGGGACCAATACAACTTGTAGGAACTGGCTGCGTAGTCCTGGGTCTCCCGGTTTGGGAGTATGGCGATAATTTGCAAAAATTACACTTAGACTTGAAAACAGGCCGTTAAAGGGTGAAAACCCAAACCAGCACCTAAACGACCCCGTAGGAGGCACGAACACCTCGCACGGGACAAATGTAACTTGTAGGAACTGACCGCATCATCCCGGGTCTCCCGGTTTGAGATTATGATGATAATTTGCAAAAATAACACTTAGACATGAAAACAGGCTGTTAAAGGGTGAAAACCCAAACCAGCCACCAAACGACCCCGTAAGAGGCACGAACACCACGCACGGGACCAATGTAACTTGTAGGAACTGACTGCGTAGTCCCGGGTCTCCCGGTTTGAGTGTATGATGATAATTTGCAAAAATCACATTCAGACCTGAAAACAGGGTGTTAATGGGTGAAAACCCAAACCAGCCCCCAAACGACCCCGTAGGAAGCACGAACACCTCGCACGGGACCAATGTAATTTGTATGAACTGACCGCGTAGTGTCGGGTCTCTTGGTTTAGGAGTATGGCGATAAATTGCAAAAATCACACTTGGACTTGAAAACAGGCCGTTAAAGGGTGAAAACCCAAACCAGCACCCAAACGACCTATAGGAGGCACGAACGCCTCGCACGGGACCAATGTAACTTGTAGAAACTAACCGCGTTGTCCTGGGTCTCCCCCTTTTGAGTGTATGATGATAATTTGTGAAAATCATACTTAGACTTGAAAACAGGCCGTTAAAGGGCGAAAACCCAAAGTAGCCCCCAAACGACCCCGTAAGAGGCACGAACACCTCGCACGGGACCAATGTAACTTGTAGGAACTGACAGCGTCGTCCCAGGTCTCTCGATTTGAGATTATGACGATCATTTGAAAAAATAACACTTAGACTTGAAAACAGGCCGTTAAAGGGCGAAAACCCAAACTAGCCCTCAAATGACACCGTAAGAGGCACGAACACCTCGCACGGGACCAATGTAACTTGTAGGAACTGACAGCGTCATCCCGGGTCTCTCGGTTTGAGATTATGACGATAATTTGCAAAAATAACACTTAGACTTGAAAACAGGACGTCAAAGGGTGAAAACCCAAACCAGCCCCCAAACGACCCCGTAGGAGGCACGAACACCTTGCACGGGACCAATGTAACTTGTAGGAACTACCCGTGTTGTCCTGGGTCTCCCCGTTTGAGAGTATGACGATAATTTTTGACAATCACACTTAGACTTGAAAACAGGCTGTTAATGGGTGAAAACCCAAACCAGCCCCCAAACGACCCCGTAGGAGGCACGAACACCTCGAACGGGACCAATGTAACTTGTAACAACTGACCGCGTAGTCCCGGGTCTCCCGATTAGAGAGTATGACGATAATTTGCTAAAATCACACTTAGACTTGAAAAGAGGCCGTTAATGGGTGAAAACCCAAACCAGCCCCCAAACGACACCGTAGGAGGCATGAACACCTCGCACGGGACCAATGTAACTTGTAGGAACTGATTGCGTAGTCCCGGGTCTCCCCGTTTGAGAGTATGTTGATAATTTGTGAAAATCACACTTAGACTTGAAAACAAGCCGTTAAAGGGTGAAAACCCAAACCAGCACCCAAACGACCCCGTTGGAGGCATAAACACCTCGCACGGGACAAATGTAACTTGTAGGAATTGACCGCGTCATCCCGGGTCTCCCGATTTGAGATTATGACGATAATTTGCGAAAATAACACTTAGACTTGAAAACAGGCCGTTAAAGGGTTAAAACCCAAACCAGCCACCAAACGACCCCGTAAGAGGCACGAACACCACGCACGGGACCAATGTAACTTGTAGGAACTGACTGCGTAGTCCCGGGTCTCCTGGTTTGAGAGTATGACGATAATTTGCAAAAATCACACTTAGACCTGAAAACATGCCATTAATGGGTGAAAACCCAAACCAGCCCCCAAACGGCCTCGTAGGAAGCACGAACACCTCTCACGAAACCAATGTAACTTATATGAACTGATCGCGTAGTCTCGGGTCTCTTAGTTTGGGAGTATGGCGATAAATTACAAAAATCACACTTAGACTTGAAAACAGGCCGTTAAAGGGTGAAAACCCAAACCAGCCCCCAAACGACCTATAGGAGGCACGAACACCTCGCACGGGACCAATGTAACTTGTAGAAACTAACCGTGTTGTCCCGGGTCTCCCCGTTTGAGAGTATGATGATAATTTGCGACAATCACCGTTAGACTTGAAAACAGGCCGTTTAAGGGGAAAAACCCAAACTAGCACCCAAACGACCCCGTAGGAGGCACGAACACCTCGCACGGGACCAATGTTACTTGTAGGAACTAACCGCGTTGTCCTGGGTCTCCCCGTTTGGGAGTATGATGATAATTTGCGACAATCACACTTAGACTTGAAAACAGGCTGTTAATGGGTGAAAACCCAAACTAGCCCCCAAACGACCCCGTAGGAGGCACGAACACCTCGTACGGGACCAATGTAACTTGTAGCAACTAACCGCGTAGTCCCGGGTCTCCCGGTTAGAGAGTATGACGATAATTTGCAAAAATCACACTTAGACTTAAAAAGAGGCCGTTAATTGGTGAAAACCCAAACCAGACCCCAAACGACCCCTTAGTGGGCACGAACACCTCGCACAGGACCAATGTAACTTGTAGGAACTGATTGCGTAGTCCCGGGTCTCCCGGTTTGAGAGTATGATGATTATTTGCGAAAATCACACTTAGACTTGAAAACAAGTCGTTAAAGGGTGAAAACCCAAACTAGGGACCAAACGACCCCGTTGGAGGCATGAACACTTCGCACGGGACAAATGTAACTTGTAGGAATTGACCGCATCATCCCGGGTCTCCTGGTTTGGTATTATGATGATAATTAGCAAAAATAACACTTGGACTTGAAAACAGGCCGCTAAAGGGTGAAAACCCAAACCAACCCCCAAACGACCCCGTAGGAGGCACGAACACCACGCACGAGACCAATGTAATTTGTAGGAATAGACTGCGTAGTCCCGGGTCTCCCGGTTTGAGAGTATGATGACAATTTACAAAAATCACACTTAGACTTGAAAACAGGTCGTTAATGGGTGAAAACCCAAACCAGTCTCCAAACGACCCCGTAGGAAGCACGAACACCTCGCATGGGACCAATGTAACTTGTATGAACTGACCGCGTAGTCTCGGGTCTCTCGGTTTGGGAGTATGGCAATAAATTCAAAAATCACACTTAGACTTGAAAACAGGCCGTTAAAGGGTGCAAACCCAAACCAACCCCCAAACGACCCGTAGGAGGCACGAACACCTTGCACTGGACCAATGTAACTTGTAGAAACTAACCGCGTTGTCCCGGGTCTCTCCGTTTGAGAGTATGATGATTATTTGCAAAAATCACACTTACTTGAAAATATGATGTTAAAGGGTGAAAACACAAACCAACCCCTAAACGACCCTATAGGAGGCACGAACACCTCGCACGACACCAATGTAACTTGTAGGAACTAAACGCGTTGTCCCGGGTCTCCCCGTTTGAGAGTATGATGATAATTTGCGACAATCACCCTTAGACTTGAAAACAGGCCGTTAATGGGTGAAAACCCAAACCAGCCTCCAAACGACCCCGTAGGAGGCACGAACACCTCGCACGGGACCAATGTAACATGTAGGAACTGATCGCGTAGTCCCGGGTCTCCCGATTAGAGAGTATGATGATAATTTGCAAAAATCACACTTAGACTTGAAAACAGGCTATTAATGGGTAAAAACCCAAACCAGCCCCCAAACGACCTCGTAGGAGGCACAAAAACTCTCGCACGGGACCGATGTATCTAGTAGGAACTGACTGCGTAGTCCCGGGTCTCCCGGTTTGAGAGTACGACGATAATTTGCGAAAATCACACTTAGACTTGAAAACAGGCCGTTAATGGTTGAAAACCAAAACCAGCCCCCAAACGACCCCGTAGGAGGCACGAACACCTCGCATGGGACCAATGTAACCTGTAGGAACTGACTGCGTTGTCCCGGGTCTCCCAATTTTAAAGTATGACGATAATTTGAGAAAATCACACTTCGACTTGAAAACAAGTCGTTAAAGGGTGAAAACCGAAACTAGCACCTAAACGACCCCGTATGAGGCACAAACACCTCGCACGGGACCAATGTAACTTGTAGGAACTAACCACGAGGTTCCGGGTCTCCCCGTTTGCGAGTATGACGATAATTAATAAAAATCATACTTAGACTTGAAAACAGGCCGTTAAATGGTGAAAACCCAAACCAGCCCCCAAACGACTCCGTAGGAGGCACGAACACCTCACATGGGACCAATGTAACTTATAGGAACTACCCGCATTGTCCTGGGTCTCCCTGTTTGAGAGTATGACGATAATTTGTGAAAATCACAATTAGACTTGAAAACTAGTCGTTAATGGGTGAAAACCCAAACCAGCACCCAAACGACCCCGTAGGAGGCACGAACACCTCGCACGGCACCAATGTAACTTGTAGGAACTAACCTCGTTGTCCGGGTCTCCCCGTTTGAGAGTATGACGATAATTTTCGGAAATCATACTTTGACTTGAAAACAGGTCGTTAATGGGTGAAAACCAAAACAAGCCCCCAAACGACCCCATAGGAGGCACGAACACCTCGCATGGGACCAATGTAACTTGTAGGAACTACTCGCGTTGTCCTCGGTCTCCCCGTTTGAGAGTATGGCGATAATTTGCGACAATCACACTTAGACTTGAAAACAGGCTGTTAATGGGTGAAAACCAAAACCAGCCCCAAACGACCCCGTAGGAGGCACGAACACCTCGCACGGGACCAATGTAACTTGTAGGAACTGATTGCATAGTCCCGGGTGTCTCGGTTTGAGAGTATGACGATAATTTGTGAAAATCACACTTAGACTTGAAAACAAGCCATTAAAGGGTGAAAACCCAAACCAGCGCCCAAACGACCCCGTTGGAGGCATGAACACCTCGCACGGGACAAATGTAACTTGTACGAACTGACTGCGTCATCCCGGGTCTCCCGGTTTGAGATTATGACGATAATTTGCAAAAATAACACTTAGACTTGAAAACAAGCCGTTAAAGGGTGAAAACCCAAGCCAGCCACCAAACGACCACGTAAGAGGCACGAACACCACGCACGGGACCAATGTAACTTGTAGGAACTGACTGCGTAGTCCCGGGTCTCCCGGTTTGAGAGTATGAAGATAATTTGCAAAAATCACAGTTAGACCTGAAAACAGGCAGTTAATGGGTGAAAACCCAAACCAGCCCCCAAACGACCCCGTAGGAAGCGCGAACACCTCGCACGGGACCAATGTAACTTGTATGAACTGACTGCGTAGTCTCGGGTCTCTTGGTTTGGGAGTATGGCTATAAATTGCAAAAATCACACTTAGACTTGAAAACAGGCCGTTAAAGGGTGAAAACCCAAACCAGACCCCAAACGACCTATAGGAGGCACGAAACCTCGCACGGGACCATTGTAACTTGTAGACACTAACCGCGTTGTCCCGGGTCTCCCCGTTTGAGAGTATGATGATAATTTGTGAAAATCACATTTAGACTTGAAAACAGGCCGTTAAATGGCGAAAACCCAAACTAGCCCCCAAACGACCCCGTAGGAGGCACGAACACCTCGCACGGGACCAATGTAACTTTTAGGAACTAATCGCGTTGTCCTGGGTGTCCCCGTTTGGGAGTACGATGATAATTTGCGACAATTACACTTAGACTTGAAAACAGGCAGTTAATGGGTGAAACCCTAAACTAGCCCCCAAACGACCCCGTAGGAGGCACGAACACCTCGCACGGGACCAATGTAACTTGTAGCAACTAACCGCGTAGTCCCGGGTCTCCCGGTTAGAGAGTATGACGATAATTTGAAAAAATGACACTTAGACTTGAAAAGAGGCCGTTAAAGGGTGAGCCGCCAAACGACCCCGTAGGAGGCACGAACACCTCACACGGGACCAATGTAACTTATAGGAACTGACTACGTAGTCCCGAGTCTCCCGATTTGAGAGTATGACGATAATTTGCAAAAATCACACCTAGACTTGAAAACAGGCCGTTAATGGGCGAAAACCCAAACCAGCCACCAAACGACCCCGTAGGAGGCACGAACACCTCGCACGGGACCAATGTAACTTGTAGGAACTGACCGCGTAGTCCCGGGTCTCCCGATTAGAGAGTATGACGATAATTTGCAAAAATCACACTTAGACTTGAAAACAGGCCGTTAATGGGTGAAAACTCAAACCAGCCCCCCCAACGACCCCGTAGGAGGCACGAACACCTCGCACGGGACAAATGTAACTTGTAGGAACTGACCGCGTCATCCCGGGTCTCCCGGTTTGAGATTATGATGATAATTTGCAAAAATAACACTTAGACTTGAAAACAGGCCGTTAAAGGGAGAAAACCCAAACCAGCCCCCAAACGACCCCGTAGGAGGCACGAACACTCGCACGAGACCAATGTAACTTGTAGGAACTGACTCCATAGTCCCGGGTCTCCCGGTTTGAGTGTATGACGATAATTTGTAGAAATCACACTTTCACTTGGAAACAGGTCATTAATGGGTGAAAACCCAAACCAGCCCTCAAACGACCCCGTAGGAGGCACGAACACCTCGCACGGCACCAATGTAACTTCTAGGAACTGATTGCGTAGTCCCGGGTCTCCCGGTTTGAGATTATGAAGATAATTTAAAAAAATAACACTTAGACTTGAAAACATGTCATTAAAGGATGAAAACCCAAACCAGCCCCCAAACGACCCCGTAGGAGGCACGAACACCTCGCACGGGACCAAAGTAACTTGTAGGAACTGACTGCGTAGTCTCGGGTCTCCCGGTTTGAGAGTATGATGATAATTTGCGAAAATCAGACTTAGACTTGAAAACAGGATGTTAAAGGGTGAAAACCCAAACCAGCCCCCAAACGACCCCGTAGGAGGCACGAACACCTCGCACGGGACCAATCTAACTTGTAGGAACTGACTGCGTAGTCTGAATTCTCCCGGTTTGAGAGTATGACGATAATTTCTGAAAATCACACTTAGACTTGAAAACAGGCCGTTAAAGAATGAAAACCCAAACCAGCACCCAAAGGACCCCGTAGGAGGCACGAACACCTCGCACGGGACCAATGTAACTGGTAAGAACTGACCGCGTCGTCCCGGGTCTCCCGGTTTGAGATTATGATGGTAATTTGCAAAAATAACACTTAGACTTGAAAATAGGCCGTTAAAGGGTGAAAACCCAAACCATCCCCCAAATGACCTCGTAGGAGGCACGAAAACTCTCGCACGGGACCGATGTAACTTGCAGGAACTGACTGCGTAGTCCCGGGTCTCCCGGTTTGAGAGTATGACGATAATTTGCGAAAATCACACTTAGACTTGAAAACAGGCCGTTAATGGGTGAAAACCCAAACCAGCCCCCAAACGACCCCGTAGGAGGCACGAACACCTCGCACGGGACCAATGTAACATATAGGAACTGATCGCGTTGTCCCGGGTCTTCCGGTTAGAGAGTATGATGATAATTTACAAAAATCACACTTAGACTTGAAAACAGGCCGTTAATGGCTAAAACCCAAACCAGAACCCAAACGACCCCGTAAGAGGCAAGAACACCTCGCACGGGACCAATGTTACTTGTAGGAACTGACCACGTCATCCTGGGTCTCCCGATTTGAGATTATGATGATAATTTGCAAAAATAACACTTAGACTTGAAAAAAGGCCGTTAAAGGGTGAGCCCCCAAACGACCCTGTAGGAGGCACGAACACCTCGCACGAAACAAATGTAACTTATAGGAACTGACTACGAAGTTTCGAGTCTCCCTATTTGAGAGTATGACGATAATTTGCGAAAATCACACTTAGACTTGAAAACAGGCCGTTAATGGGCGAAAACCCAAACCAGCCACCAAACGACCCCGTAGGAGGCACGAACACCTCGCACGGGACCAATGTAACTTGTAGGAACTGACCGCGTAGTCCCGGGTCTCCCAGTTTGAGATTATGACGATAATTTGCAAAAATAACACTTAGACTTGATAACATGCCATTAAAGGGAGAAAACCCAAACCAGCCACCAAACGACCCCGTAGGCGGCACGAACACCTCGCACGGGACCAATGTAACTTGTAGGAACTGACTGCGTAGTCCCGGGTCTCCCGGTTTGAAAGTATGACGATAATTTGTAAAAATCACACTTTGACTTGAAAACAGGCCGTTAAAGTGTGAAAACCCAAACCAGCCCCCAAACGACCCCGTAGGAGGCACGAACACCTCGCACGAGACCAATGTAACTTGTAGGAACTGACTGCGTAGTCTCAAGTCTCCCGATTTGAGAGTATGACGATAATTTCTGAAAATCACACTTAGACTTGAAAATAAGCCGTTTAAGGGTGAAAACCCAAACAAGCCCCCAAACGACCCCGCAGAAGGCACGAACACCTCGCACGGGACCAATGTAACTTGTAGGAACTGACTGCGTAGTCTCGAGTCACCCGGTTTGAGAGTATGATGATAATTTTCAAAAATAACACTTAGACTTGAAAACAGGCCGTTAAAGGGAGAAAACCCAAACGAGCCCCCAAACGACCCCGTAGGAGGCACGAACACTCGCACGAGACCAATGTAACTTGTAGGAACTGACTGCGTAGTCCCGAGTCTCCCGGTTTGAGAGTATGATGATAATTTGTAGAAATCACACTTTGACTTGAAAACAGGTCGTTAAAGGGTGAAAACCCAAACCAGCCCCCAAACGACCCCGTAGGAGGCACGAACACCTCGCACGGGACCAATGTAATTTTAGGAACTGACTGCGTAGTCTCGAGTCTCCCAGTTTGAGAGTATGATGATAATTTCTGAAAATCACACTTAGACTTGAAAACAAGCCGTTAAAGGGTGAAAACCCAAACCAACCCCCAAACGACCCCGTAGGAGGCACGAACACCTCGCACGGGACCAATGTAACTTATAGGAACTGACTGCGCAGTCTCGAGTCTCCTGGTTTGAGAGTATGACGATAATTTGCAAAAATCAGACTTAGACTTGAAAACAGGATGTTAAAGGGTGAAAACCCAAACCAGCCCCCAAACGACCCCGTAGGAGGCATGAACACCTCGCACGGGACCAACGTAACTTGTAGGAACTGACTCCATAGTCTCGATTCTCCTGGTTTGAGAGTAGGACGATAATTTGGGAAAATCACACTTAGACTTGAAAACAGGCCGTTAAAGAATGAAAACCCAAACCAGCACCCAAACGACCCCGTAGCAGGCACGAACACCTCGCACGGGACCAATGTAACTTGTAGGAACTGACCGCGTCGTTCCGGGTCTCCCGATTTGAGATTATGATGATAATTTGCAAAAATAAAACTTGGACTTGAAAACAGGTCGTTCAAGGTTGAAAACCCAAAACAGCCCCCAAACGACCTCATAGGAGGCACAATAACTCTCGCACGGGACCAATGTAACTTGTAAGAATTGACTGCGTAGTCCCGGGTCTCCCGGTTTGTGAGTATGATGATAATTTGTGAAAATCAAACTTAGACATGAAAACAGGCTGTTAATGGGTGAAAACCCAAACCAGCCCCCAAACGACCCCGTAGGAGGCACGAACACCTCGCGCGGAACCAATGTAACTTGTAGGAACTGACCGCGTTGTCCCGAGTCTCCCGATTTTAGAGTATGACGATAATTTGCGAAAATCATACTTCGACTTGAAAACAGGTCGTTAAAGGGTGAAAACCCAAACCAGCCCGCAAACGACCTCGTAGGAGGCACGAACACCTCGCACGGGACCAATGTAACTTGTAGGAACTGATTGCGTAGTCTCGAGTCTCCCAGTTTGAGAGTATGATGATAATTTCCAAAAATCACACTTAGACTTGAAAACAAGCCGTTAAAGGGTGAAAACCCAAACCAGCACCCAAACGACCCCGTAGGAGGTACGAACACCTCGCACGGGACCAATGTAACTTGTAGGAACTGACTGCATAGTCTCGAGTCTCCCGGTTTGAGAGTATGATGATAATTTCCGAAAATCACACTTAGACTTGAAAACAAGCCATTAAAGGGTGAAAACCCAAACCAGCGCACAAACAACCCCGTTGGAGGCATGAACACCTCGCACGGGAAAAATCTCACTTGTAGGAACTGACTACGAAGTTCTGAGTCTCCCAATTTGAGATTATGATTATAATTTGCAAAAATAACACTTAGACTTGAAAACAGGCCGTTAATGGGTGAAAACCCAAACCAGCCACCAAACGACCCCGTAGGAGGCACGAACACCTCGCACGGGACCAATGTAACTTGGAGGAACTGACCGCGTAGTCCCGGGTCTCCCAGTTTGAGATTATGACGATAATTTGCAAAAATAACACTTAGACTTCATAACATACCGTTAAAGGGAGAAAACCCAAACCAGCCACCAAACGACCCCGTAGGCGGCACGAACACGTCGCACGGGACCAATGTAACTTGTAGGAACTGACTGCGTAGTCCCGGGTCTCCCGGTTTGAGAGTATGACGATAATTTGTAGAAATCACACTTTGACTTGAAAATAGGCCGTTAAAGTGTGAAAACCCAAACCAGCCCCCAAACGACCCCGTAGGAGGCACGAACACCTCGCACGGGACCAATGTAACTTGTAGGAACTGACTGCGTAGTCTCGAGTCTCCCGATTTGAGAGTATGACGATAATTTCTGAAAATCACACTTAGACTTGAAAACAAGCCGTTAAAGGGTGAAAACCCAAACAAGCCCCAAAACGACCCCGCAGAAGGCACGAACACCTCGCACGGGACCAATGTAACTTGTAGGAACTGACTGCGTAGTCTCGAGTCTCCCGGTTTGAGAGTATGATGATAATTTTCAAAAATAACACTTAGACTTGAAAATAGGCCGTTAAAGGGAGAAAATCCAAACCAGCCCCCAAACGACCCCGTAGGAGGCACGAACACTCGCACGAGACCAATGTAAGTTGTAGGAACTGACTGCGTAGTCCCGAGTCTCCCGGTTTGAGAGTATGATGATAATTTGTAGAAATCACACGTTGACTTGAAAACAGGTTGTCAAAGGGTGAAAACCCAAACCAGCCCCCAAACGACCCCGTAGGAGGCACGAACACCTCGCACGGGACCAATGTAACTTTTAGGAACTGAATGCGTAGTCTCGAGTCTCCCAGTTTGAGAGTATGATGATAATTTCCGAAAATCACACTTAGACTTGAAAACAAGCCGTTAAAGGGTGAAAACCCAAACCAGCCCCCAAACGACCCCGTAGGAGGCACGAACACCTCGCCCGGGACCAATGTAACTTATAGGAACTGACTGCGCAGTCTCGAGTCTCCCAGTTTGAGAGTATGACGATAATTTGCGAAAATCACACTTAGACTTGAAAACAAGCCGTTAAAGGGTGAAAACCCAAACCAGCCCCCAAACGACCCCGTATGAGGCATGAACACCTCGCACGGGACCAACGTAACTTGTAGGAACTGACTCCGTAGTCTCGATTCTCCTGGTTTGAGAGTATGAAGATAATTTGGGAAAATCACACTTAGACTTGAAAACAGGCCGTTAAAGAATGAAAACCCAAACCAGCACCCAAACGACCCCGTAGCAGGCACGAACACCTCGCACGGGACCAATGTAACTTGTAGGAACTGACCGCGTCGTTCCGGGTCTCCCGGATTGAGATTATGATGATAATTTGCAAAAATAAAACTTGGACTTGAAAATAGGTCGTTCAAGGGTGAAAACCCAAACCAGCCCCCAAACGACCTCGTAGGAGGCACAAAAACTCTCGCACGGGACCGATGTAACTTGTAAGAATTGACTGCGTAGTCCCGGGTCTCCCGGTTTGTGAGTATGATGATAATTTTCGAAAATCAAACTTAGACATGAAAACAGGCCGTTAATGGGTGAAAACCCAAACCAGCCCCCAAACAACCCCATAGGAGGCACCAACACCTCGCGCGGAACCAATGTAACTTGTAGGAACTGACCGCGTTGTCCCGAGTCTCCCGATTTTAGAGTATGACGATAATTTGCAAAAATCACACTTCGACTTGAAAACAGGTCGTTAAAGGGTGAAAACCCAAACCAGCCCCCAAACGACCTCGTAGGAGGCACGAACACCTCGTACGGGACCAATGTAACTTGTAGGAACAGACTGCGCAGTCTCGAGTCTCCTGGTTTGAGAGTATGACGATAATTTGTAAAAATCAGACTTAGACTTGAAAACAGGATGTTAAAGGGTGAAAACCCAAACCAGCCCCCAAACGACCCCGTAGGAGGCATGAACACCTCGCACGGGACCAACGTAACTTGTAGGAACTGACTCCATAGTCTCGATTCTCCTGGTTTGAGAGTAGGACGATAATTTGGGAAAATCACACTTAGACTTGAAAACAGGCCGTTAAAGAATGAAAACCCAAACCAGCACCCAAACGACCCCGTAGCAGGCACGAACACCTCGCACGGGAACAATGTAACTTGTAGGAACTGACCGCGTCGTTCCAGGTCTCCCGATTTGAGATTATGATGATATTTGCAAAAATAAAACTTGGACTTGAAAACATGTCGTTCAAGGGTGAAAACCCAAACCAGCCCCCAAACGACCTCGTAGGAGGCACAATAACTCTCGCACGGGACCAATGTAACTTGTAAGAATTGACTGCGTAGTCCCGGGTCTCCCGGTTTTTGAGTATGATGATAATTTGCGAAAATCAAACTTAGACATGAAAACAGGCCGTTAATGGGTGAAAACCCAAACCAGCCCCCAAACGACCCCGTAGGAGGCACGAACACCTCGCGCGGAACCAATGTAACTTGTAGGAACTGACCGCGTTGTCCCGAGTCTCCCGATTTTAGAGTATGACGATAATTTGCGAAAATCATACTTCGACTTGAAAACAGGTCGTTAAAGGGTGAAAACCCAAACCAGCCCGCAAACGACCTCGTAGGAGGCACGAACACCTCGCACGGGACCAATGTAACTTGTAGGAACTGACTGCGTAGTCTCGAGTCTCCCAGTTTGAGAGTATGATGATAATTTCCAAAAATCACACTTAGACTTGAAAACAAGCCGTTAAAGGGTGAAAACCCAAACCAGCACCCAAACGACCCCGTAGGAGGCACGAACACCTCGCACGGGACCAATGTAACTTGTAGGAACTGACTGCATAGTCTCGAGTCTCCCGGTTTGAGAGTATGATGATAATTTCCGAAAATCACACTTAGACTTGAAAACAAGCCATTAAAGGGTGAAAACCCAAACCAGCGCACAAACAACCCCGTTGGAGGCATGAACACCTCGCACGGGAAAAATGTAACTTGTAGGAACTGACTACGAAGTTCCGAGTCTCCCAATTTGAGATTATGATTATAATTTGCAAAAATAACACTTAGACTTGAAAACAGGCCGTTAATGGGCGAAAACCCAAACCAGCCACCAAACGACCCCGTAGGAGGCACGAACACCTCGCACGGGACCAATGTAACTTGTAGGAACTGACCGCGTAGTCCCGGGTCTCCCAGTTTGAGATTATGACGATAATTTGCAAAAATAACACTTAGACTTCATAACATGCCGTTAAAGGGAGAAAACCCAAACCAGCCACCAAACGACCCCGTAGGCGGCACGAACACGTCGCACGGGACCAATGTAACTTGTAGGAACTGACTGGGTAGTCCCGGGTCTCCCGGTTTGAGAGTATGACGATAATTTGTAGAAATCACACTTTGACTTGAAAATAGGCCGTTAAAGTGTGAAAACCCAAACCAGCCCCCAAACGACCCCGTAGGAGGCACGAACACCTCGCACGGGACCAATGTAACTTGTAGGAACTGACTGCGTAGTCTCGAGTCTCCCGATTTGAGAGTATGACGATAATTTCTGAAAATCACACTTAGACTTGAAAACAAGCCGTTAAAGGGTGAAAACCCAAACAAGCCCCAAAACGACCCCGCAGAAGGCACGAACACCTCGCACGGGACCAATGTAACTTGTAGGAACTGACTGCGTAGTCTCGAGTCTCCCGGTTTGAGAGTATGATGATAATTTTCAAAAATAACACTTAGACTTGAAAATAGGCCGTTAAAGGGAGAAAACCCAAACCAGCCCCCAAACGACCCCGTAGGAGGCACGAACACTCGCACGAGACCAATGTAAGTTGTAGGAACTGACTGCGTAGTCCCGAGTCTCCCGGTTTGAGAGTATGATGATAATTTGTAGAAATCACACGTTGACTTGAAAACAGGTTGTCAAAGGGTGAAAACCCAAACCAGCCCCCAAACGACCCCGTAGGAGGCACGAACACCTCGCACGGGACCAATGTAACTTTTAGGAACTGAATGCGTAGTCTCGAGTCTCCCAGTTTGAGAGTATGATGATAATTTCCGAAAATCACACTTAGACTTGAAAACAAGCCGTTAAAGGGTGAAAACCCAAACCAGCCCCCAAACGACCCCGTAGGAGGCACGAACACCTCGCCCGGGACCAATGTAACTTATAGGAACTGACTGCGCAGTCTCGAGTCTCCCAGTTTGAGAGTATGACGATAATTTGCGAAAATCACACTTAGACTTGAAAAACAAGCCGTTAAAGGGTGAAAACCCAAACCAGCCCCCAAACGACCCCGTATGAGGCATGAACACCTCGCACGGGACCAACGTAATTTGTAGGAACTGACTCCGTAGTCTCGATTCTCCTGGTTTGAGAGTATGACGATAATTTGGGAAAATCACACTTAGACTTGAAAACAGGCCGTTAAAGAATGAAAACCCAAACCAGCACCCAAACGACCCCGTAGCAGGCACGAACACCTCGCACGGGACCAATGTAACTTGTAGGAACTGACCGCGTCGTTCCGGGTCTCCCGGATTGAGATTATGATGATAATTTGCAAAAATAAAACTTGGACTTGAAAATAGGTCGTTCAAGGGTGAAAACCCAAACCAGCCCCCAAACGACCTCGTAGGAGGCACAAAAACTCTCGCACGGGACCGATGTAACTTGTAAGAATTGACTGCGTAGTCCCGGGTCTCCCGGTTTGTGAGTATGATGATAATTTTCGAAAATCAAACTTAGACATGAAAACAGGCCGTTAATGGGTGAAAACCCAAACCAGCCCCCAAACAACCCCGTAGGAGGCACGAACACCTCGCGCGGAACCAATGTAACTTGTAGGAACTGACCGCGTTGTCCCGAGTCTCCCGATTTTAGAGTATGACGATAATTTGCGAAAATCACACTTCGACTTGAAAACAGGTCGTTAAAGGGTGAAAACCCAAACCAGCCCCCAAACGACCTCGTAGGAGGCACGAACACCTCGCACGGGACCAATGTAACTTGTAGGAACTGACTGCGTAGTCTCGAGTCTCCCAGTTTGAGAGTATGACGATAATTTCCAAAAATCACACTTAGACTTGAAAACAAGCCGTTAAAGGGTGAAAACCCAAACCAGCACCCAAACGACCCCGTAGGAGGCACGAACACCTCGCACGAGACCAATGTAACTTGTAGGAACTGACTGCATAGTCTCGAGTCTCCCGGTTTGAGAGTATGACGATAATTTCCGAAAATCACACTTAGACTTGAAAACAAGCCATTAAAGGGTGAAAACCCAAACCAGCGCACAAACAACCCCGTTGGAGGCATGAACACCTCGCACGAGAAAAATGTAACTTGTAGGAACTGACTGCGTCATCCCGGGTCTCCCGATTTGAGATTATGATTATAATTTGCAAAAATAACACTTAGACTTGAAAACAGGCCGTTAAAGGGTGAAAACCCAAACCAACCACCAAACGACCCCGTAAGAGGCACGGACACCACGCACGGGACCAATGTAACTTGTAGGAACTGACTGCGTAGTCCCGGGTCTCCCGGTTTGAGAGTATGACGATAATTTGCAAAAATCACACTTAGACCTGAAAACAAGCCGTCAATGGGTGAAAACCTAAACCAGCCCCCAAACGACCACGTAGGAAGCATGAACATCTCGCATGGGACCAATGTAACTTGTATGAACTGACCACGTATTATCGTGTCTCTTGGTTTGGGAGTATGGCTATAAATTGCAAAAATCACACTTAGACTTGAAAATAGGCCGTTAAAGGGTGAAAACCCAAACCAGCCCTCAAACGACCTATAGGAGGCACGACACCTCGCACGGGACCAATGTAACTTGTAGAAACTAACCGCGTTGTCCCGGGTCTCCCCATTTGAGAGTATGATGATAATTTGTGAAAATCACACTTAGACTTGAAAGCAGGCCATTAAAGGGCGAAAACCCAAACTTTCCCCCAAACGACCCCGTAGGAGGCACGAAGACCTCGCACGGGACGAATGTAACTTGTAGGAACTAACTGCGTTATCCTGGGTCTCCCCGTTTGGGAGTATGATGATAATTTGTGACAATCACACTTAGACAATCACACTTAGACTTGAAAATAGGCTGTTAATGGGTGAAACCCTAAACTAGCCCCCAAACGACCCCGTATGAGGCACGAACACCTCGTACGGGACCAATGTAACTTGTAGCAACTAACCGCGGAGTCCCGGGTCTCCCGGTTAGAGAGTATGACGATAATTTGCCAAAATCACACTTAGACTTGAAAACAGGCCATTAATGGGTGAAAACCAAACCAGCCCCCAAACGACCCCGTAGGAGGCACGAACACCTCGCACGGGACCAATGTGACTTGTAGGAACTAATTTCGTAGTCCCGGGTCTCCCGGTTTGAGAGTATGATGATTATTTGCGAAAATCACACTTAGACTTGAAAACAAGCCGCTAAAGGGTGAAAACCCAAACCAGCGCCCAAACGACCCCGTTGGAGGCATGAACACTTCACACGGGACAAATGTAACTTGTAGGAATTGACCGCACCATCCCGGGTCTCCTGGTTTGAGATTATGATGATAATTTGCAAAAATAACACTTAGACTTGAAAACAGGCCGTTAAAGGGTGAAAACCCAAACCAGCCCCCAAACGACCCCGTAGGAGGCACGAACACCACGCACGGGACCAATTTAATTTGTAGGAAGTGACTGCGTAGTCTCGGGTCTCTCGGTTTGAGAGTATGATGATAATTTACAAAAATCACACTTAGACTTGAAAACAGGTCGTTAATGGGTGAAAACCCAAACCAGTCCCCAAACGACCCCGTAGGAAGCACGAACACCTCGCACGGGACCAATGTAACTTGTATGAACTGACCGCGTAGTCTCGGGTCTGTCGGTTTGGGAGTATGGCAATAAATTGCAAAAATCACACTTAAACTTGAAAACAGGCCGTTAAAGGGTGAAAACCCAAACCAACCACCAAACGACCCCGTAGGAGGCGCGAACACCTCGCACGGCACCTGTAACTTGTAGGAACTAATCGCGTTGTCCCGGGTCTCACCGTTTGAGGGTATGACGATAATTTGTGACAATCACCCTTAGACTTGAAAATAGGCCGTTCATGGGTGAAAACCCAAACCAGCACCCAAACGACCCTGTAGGAGGCACGAACACCTCGCACGGGACCAATGTAACTTGTAGGAACTGACCGCCTAGTCCCGGGTCTCCCCACTAGAGAGTATGATGATAATTTGCAAAAATCACACTTAGACTTGAAAACAGGCCGTTAATGGGTGAAAACTCAAACCAGCCCCCAAACGACTCCGTAGGAGGCACGAACACCTCGCACGGGACCAATGTAACTTATAGGAAATGACTACGTAGTCCCGAGTCTCCCGATTTCAGAGTATGACAATAATTTGCAAAAATCACACTTAGACTTGAAAATAGGCCGTTAATGGGCGAAAACCCAAACCAGCCACCAAACGACCCCGTAGGAGGCACGAACACCTCGCACGGGACCAATATAACTTGTAGGAACTGACCGCGTAGTCCCGGGTCTCCCGATTAGAGAGTATGATGATAATTTGCAAAAATCACACTTAGACTTGAAAACAGGCCATTAATGGGTGAAAACCCAAACGAGCCCCCAAACGACCCCGTAGGAGGCACGAACACCTCGCACGGGACAAATGTAACTTGTAGGAACTGACCCCGTCATCCTGGGTCTCCCGGTTTGAGAAAATGATGATAATTTGCAAAAATAACAGTTAGACTTGAAAATAGGCCGTTAAAGGGTGAAAACCCAAACCAGCCCCCAAACGACCTCGTAGGAGGCACGAACACCTCGCACGGGACCAATGTAACTTGTAGGAACTGACTGCGTAGTCCCGGGTCTCCCGGTTTGAGTGTATGACGATAATTTGTAGAAATCACACTTTGACTTGAAAACAGGTCGTTAATGGGTGAAAACCCAAACCAACCCCCAAACGACCCCGTAGGAGGCACGAACACCTCGCACGGGACCAATGTAACTTGTAGGAACTGATTGCGTAGTCCTGTGTCTCCCGGTTTGAGATTATGACGATAATTTGAAAAAATAACACTTAGACTTGAAAACAGGTCGTTAAAGGGTGAAAACCCAAACCAGTCCCCAAACGACCCCGTAGGAGGCACGCACACCTCGCACGGGACTAAAGAAACTTGTAGGAACAAACTGCGTAGTCTCGGGTCTCCCGGTTTGAGAGTATGACGATAATTTGCAAAAATCACACTTAGACTTGAAAACAGGATGTTAAAGGGTGAAAACCCAAACCAGCCCCCAAACGACCCCGTAGGAGGCACGAACACCTCGCACGGGAACAATGTAACTTGTAGGAACTGATTGCGTAGTCTCCATTCTCCCGGTTTGAGAGCATGACGATAATTTGGGAAAATCACACTTAGACTTGAAAACAGGTCGTTAAAGAATGAAAACCCAAACCAGCACCTAAACGACCCCGTAGGAGGCACGAACACCTCGCACGGGCCCATTGCAACTTGTAAGAACTGACCGCGTCGTCCCGGATCTCCCGATTTGAGATTATGATGATAATTTGCAAAAATAACACTTAGACTTGAAAATAGGTCGTTAAAGGGTGAAAACCCAAACCAGCCCCCAAATGACAACGTAGGAGGCACGAAAACTCTCGCACGGGACCGATGTAACTTGTAGGAACTGACTGCGTAGTCCCGGGTCTCCCGGTTTGAAAGTATGATGATAATTTGTGAAAATCACACTTAGACTTGAAAACAGGCCGTTAATGGGTGAAAACCCAAACCAGGTCCCAAACGACCCCGTAAGAGGCACGAACACCTCGCACGGGACGAATGTAACTTGTAGGAAATGACCGCGTTGTCCCGGGTCTCCCGGTTTTAGAGTTTGACGATAATTTGCGAAAATCACACTTCGACTTGAAAATAAGTCGTTAAAGGGTGAAAACCCAAAACATCACCCAAACGACCCCGTATGAGGTACGAACACCTCGCACGGGACCAATGTAACTTGTAGGAACTAACAGCGTGGTTCCGGGTCTCCCCATTTGAGAGTATGATGATAATTTATAAAAATCATACTTAGACTTGAAAACAGGCCGTTAAAGGGTGAAAACCCAAACCAGCCCCCCAACGACCCCGTTGGAGGCACGAACACCTCGCACGGGACCAATGTAACTTGTAGGAACTACCCGCGTTGTTCTGGGTCTCCCCGTTTTAGAGTATGATGATAATTTGCGACAATCACTGTTAGACTTGAAAACAGGCTATTAATGGGTGAAAACCCAAACCAGTCCCCAAACGACCCCGCAGGAGGCACGAACACCTCGTACGGGACCAATGTAACTTGTAACAACTGATCGCGTAGTCCCGGGTCTCCCGGTTAGAGAGTATGGTGATAATTTGCTCAAATCACACTTAGACTTGAAAAGAGGTCGTTAATGGGTGAAAACCCAAACCAACCGCCAAACGACCCCGTAGGAGCCACGAACACCTCGCACGGGACCAATGTAACTTGTAGGAACTGATTGCGTAGTCCCGGGTCTCCCGGTTTGGGAGTATGATGATAATTTGTGAAAATCACACTTAGACTTGAAAACAAGCCATTAAAGGGTGAAAACCCAAACCAGCGCCCAAACGACCCCGTTGGAGGCATGAACACCTCGCACGTGACAAATGTAACTTGTAGGAACTGACCGCGTCATCCCGGGTCTCCCGGTTTGAGATTATGACAAAAATTTGCAAAAATAACACTTAGACTTGAAAACAGGCTGTTAAAGGGTGAAAACCCAAACCAGCCACCAAAGGACCTCGTAAGAGGCACGAACATCACGCACGGGACCAATGTTAGTTGTAGGAACTGACTGCGTAGTCCTGGGTCTCCCGGTTTGAGAGTATGACATTAATTTGGAAAAATCACACGTAGACTAGAAAATAGGACGTTAAAGGGTGAAAACCCTAACCAACCACCAAAGGACCTCGTAAGAGGCACGAACACCACGCACGAGACCAATGTAACTTGTAGAAACTAACCGCGTTCTCCCGGGTCTCCCCGTATGAGAGTATGATGATAATTTGTGAAAATATCACTTGGACATGAAAACAAGCCGTTAAAGGGTGAAAACCCAAACCAGCACCCAAACGACCCCGTTTGAGGTACGAACACCTCGCACGGGACCAATGTAACTTGTAGGAGCTAACCGCGTGGTCCCGAGTCTCCCCGTTTGAGAGTATGACGATAATTTGCAAAAATCACACTTACTTGAAAACCGGCCGTTAAAGGGTGAAAACCCAAACTAGCCCCTAAACGACCCCGTAGGAGGCACGAACACCTTGCACGGCACCAATGTAACTTGTAGGAACTAACCTCATTGTCCTGGGTCTCCTCGTTTGAGAGTATGACGATAATTTGTGACAATCACCCTTAGACTTGAAAAGAGGCCGTTAATGGGTGAAAACCCAAACCATCCCTCAAACGACCCCGTAGGAGGCATGAACACCTCGCACGGGACAAATATAACTTGTAGGAACTGACCGCGTCATCCCAGGTCTCCCGGTTTGAGATTATGACAATAATTTGCAAAAATAACAATTAGACTTGAAAACAGGTCGTTAAAGGGAGAAAACCCAAACCAGCCACCAAAGGACCTCGTAAGAGGCACGAACACCACGCACGGGACCAATGTAACTTGTAGAAACTAACCGCATTGTACCGGGTCTCCCCGTATGAGAGTATGATGATAATTTGTGAAAATCGCACTTGGACCTGAAAACAAGCCGTTAAAGGGTGAAAACCCAAACCAGCACCCAAACGACCCCGTTTGAGGTAAGAACACCTCGCACGGGACCAATGTAACTTGTAGGAACTAACCGCGTGGTCCCGAGTCTCCCCGTTTGAGAGTATGACGATAATTTGCAAAAATCACACTTACTTGAAAACCGGACGTTAAAGGGTGAAAACCCAAACTAGCCCCTAAACGACCCCGTAGGAGGCACGAACACCTCGCACGGCACCAATGTAACTTGTAGGAACTAACCTCGTTGTCCTGGGTCTCCTCGTTTGAGAGTATGACGATAATTTGCGACAATCACCCTTAGACTTGAAAATAGGCCGTTAATGGGTGAAAACCCAAACCATCCCTCAAACGACCCCGTAGGAGGCATGAACACCTCGCACGGGACAAATATTACTTGTAGGAACTGACCGCGTCATCCCGGGTCTCCCGGTTTGAGATTATGACAATAATTTGCAAAAATAACACTTAGACTTGAAAACAGGCCCTCAAAGGGTGAAAACCCAAACCATCCACCAAAGGACCTCGTAAGAGGCACGAACACCACGCACGGGACCAATGTAACTTGTAGAAACTAACCGCGTTGTCCCGGGTCTCCCCGTATGAGAGTATGATGATAATTTGTGAAAATCACACTTAGACCTGAAAACAAGCCGTTAAAGGGTGAAAACCCAAACCAGAACCCAAACGACCCCGTTAGAGGCACGAACACCACGCACGGGACCAATGTAACTTGTAGGAACTGACCGCATCATCCCGGGTCTCCCGGTTTGAGATTATGACAATAATTTGCAAAAATAACACTTAGACTTGAAAACAGCCGTTAAAGGGTGAAAACCCAAACCAGCCACCAAAGGACCTCGTAAGAGGCACGAACACCACGCACGGGACCAATGTAACTTGTAGAAACTAACCGCGTTGTCCCGGGTCTCCCCGTATGAGAGTATGGTGATAATTTGTGAAAATCGCACTTGGACCTGAAAACAAGCCGTTAAAGGGTGAAAACCCAAACCAGCACCCAAACGACCCCATTTGAGGTACGAACACCTCGCACAGGACCAATGTAACTTGTAGGAACTAACCGCGTGGTCCCGAGTCTCCCCGTTTGAGAGTATGACGATAATTTGCAAAAATCACACTTACTTGAAAACCGGCCGTTAAAGGGTGAAAACCCAAACTAGCCCCTAAACGACCCCGTAGGAGGCACGAACACCTCGCACGACACCAATGTAACTTGTAGGAACTAACCTCGTTGTCCTGGGTCTCCTCGTTTGAGAGTATGACGATAATTTGTGACAATCAACCTTAGACTTGAAAACAGGCCGTTAATGGGTGAAAACCCAAACCATCCCTCAAACGACCCCGTAGGAGGCATGAACACCTCGCACGGGACAAATATAACTTGTAGGAACTGACCGCGTCATCTCGGGTCTCCCGGTTTGAGATTATGACAATAATTTGCAAAAATAACACTTAGACTTGAAAACAGGCCGTTAAAGGGTGAAAACCCAAACCGGCCACCAAAGGACTTCGTAAGAGGCACGAACACCACGCACGGGACCAATGTAACTTGTAGAAACTAACCGCGTTGTCCCGGGTCTCCCCGTATGAGAGTATGATGATAATTTGTGAAAATCACACTTAGACCTGAAAAGAAGCCGTTAAAGGGTGAAAACCCAAACCAGAACCCAAACGACCCCGTATGAGGTACGAACACCTCGCACGGGATCAATGTAACTTGTAGGAACTAACCGCGTGGTCCCGAGTCTCCCCGTTTGAGAGTATGACGATAATTTGTAAAAATCACACTTACTTGAAAACCGGCCGTTAAAGGGTGAAAACCCAAACTAGCCCCTAAACGACCCTGTAGGAGGCACGAACACCTCGCACGACACCAATGTAACTTGTAGGAACTAACCTCGTTGTCATGGGTCTCCCCATTTGAGAGTATGACGATAATTTGCGACAATCACCCTTAGACTTGAAAACAGGCCGTTAATGGGTGAAAACCCAAACCATCCCCCAAACGACCCCGTAGGAGGCACGAACACCTCCCACGGGACCAATGTAACTTGTAGGAACTGACTGTGTAGTCCCGCGTCTCCCGATTAGTGAGTATGATGATAATTTGCAAAAATCACACTTAGACTTGAAAACATGCCGTTAATGGGTGGAAACCCAAACCAGCCCCCAAACGACCCCGGAGGAGGCACGAACACCTCGCAAGGGACCAATGTAACTTTTAGGAACTGACCGCGTGATCCCAGGTCTTTCGGTTAGAGATTATGATGATAATTTGCGAAAATCACACTTAGACTTGAAAACATGCCGTTAATGGGTAAAAACCCAAACCAGCACCCAAACGACCCGGTAGGAGGCACGAACACCTCGCACGGGACCAATGTAACTTGTACGAACTGATTGCTTAGTCCCGGGTCTCCCGGTTTGAGATTATGACGATAATTTGCAAAAATAACACTTAGACATGAAAACAGGTCGTTAAAGGGTGAGCCCCCAAACGACCCCGTAGGAGGCACGAACACCTCGCACGGGACCAATGTAACTTGTAGGAACTGACTACGTAGTCCCGAGTCTATCGGTTTGAGAGTATGACGATAATTTTCGAAAATCACACTTTGACTTGAAAACAGGCCGTTAATGGGTGAAAACCCAAACCAACCCCCAAACGACCCCATAGGAGGCACGAACACCTCGCACGGGACCAATGTAACTTGTACGAACTGATTGCTTAGTCCCGGGTCTCCCGGTTTGAGACTATGACGATAATTTGCAAAAATAACACTTAGACTTCCAAACAGTCTGTTAAAGGGTGAAAACCCAAACCAGCCCTCAAACGACCCCGTAGGAGGCACGAGCACCTCGCACGGGACCAATGTACCTTGTAGGAACTGACTGCGTAGTCTCGGGTCTCCCGGTTTGAGAGTATGACGATAATTTGTGAAAATCACACTTAGACTTGAAAACAGGCCGTTAAAGGGCGAAAACACAAACTAGCCCCCAAACGACCCCGTAGGAGGCACGGACACCTCGCACGGGACCAATGTAACTTGTAGGAACTAACCGTTTTGTCCTGGGTCTCCCCGTTTGGGAGTATGATGATAATTTGTGACAATCACACTTAGACTTGAAAACAGGTTGTTAATGGGTGAAAACCCAAACTAGTCCCTAAACGACCCCGTAGGAGGCACAAACACCTCGTACGGGACCAATCTAACTTGTAGCAACTAACCGCGGAGTCCCGGGTCTCCCGGTTAGAGAGTATGACGATAATTTTCAAAAATCACACTTAGACTTGAAAAGAGGTCGTTAATGGGTGAAAACCCAAACCAGCCTCCAAACGACCCCGTAGGAGGCACGAACACCTCGCACGGGACCAATGTAACTTGTAGGAACTGATTTCGTAGTCCTGGGTCTCCCGGTTTGAGAGTATGATGATTATTTGCGAAAATCACATTTAGAGAAGAAAACAAGCCGTTAAAGGGTGAAAACCCAAACCAGTGCCCAAACGACCCCGTTGGAGGCATGAACACTTCGCACGGGACAAATGTAACTTGTAGGAATTGACCGCATCATCCTGGGTCTCCTGGTTTAATATTATGACGATAATTTTGAAAAATAACACTTAGACTTGAAAACAGGCCGTTAAAGGGTGAAAACCCAAACCAGCCCCCAAACGACCCCATAGGAGGCACGAACACCACGCACGAGACCAATGTAACTTGTAGCAACTAACCGCGGAGTCCCGGGTCTCCCAGTTTGAGAGTATGATGATAATTTACGAAAATCACACTTAGACTTGAAAACAGGCCGTTAATGGGTGAAAACCCAAACCAGTCCCCAAACAACCCCGTAGGAAGCCCGAACACCTCGCACGGGACCAATGTAACTTGTAGGAACTGACTGCGTAGTCCCGGGTCTCCCGGTTTGAGAGTATGACGATAATTTGCAAAAATCACACTTAGACCTGAAAATAGGGCGTTAATGGGTGAAAACCCAAACCAACCCCCAAACGACCCCGTAGGAAGCATGAACACCTCGCACGGGACCAATGTAACTTGTATGAACTGACCGCGTAGTCTCGGGTCTCTTGGTTTGGGAGTATGGCGATAAATTGCAAAAATCACACTTCGACTTGAAAACAGGTCGTTAAAGGGTGAAAACCCAAACGAGCTATAGGAGGCACGAACATCTCGTACGGGACCAATGTTACTTGTAGAAACTAACCGCGTTGTCCCGGGTCTCCCCATTTGAGAGTATGATGATAATTTGCAAAAATCACACTTAGACTTGAAAACAGGCCGTTAGTGGGTGAAAACTCAAACCATCCCCCAAACGACCCCGTAGGAAGCACGAACAGCTCGCACGGGACCAATGTAACTTATAAGAACTGATCGCATTGTCCCGGGTCTTTCGGTTAGATAGTATGATGATAATTTGCGAAAATCACACTTAGACTTGAAAACAGGTCGTTAATGGGTAAAAACCCAAACCAGCACCCAAACGACCCCGTAGGAGGCACGAACACCTCGCACGGGGACCAATGTAACTTGTAGGAATTGACCGCATCATCCTGGGTCTCCTGATTTGAGATTATGACGATAATTTGCAAAAATAACACTTAGACTTGAAAACCGGCCGTTAAAGGGTGAGCCCCGAAACGACCCCGTAGGGGGAACGAACACCTCGCACGGGACCAATGTAACATGTAGGAACTGACTACGTAGTCCCGAGACTCCCGATTTTAGAGTATGATGGTAATTTGTAAAAATCACACTTAGACTTGAAAACAGGCCGTTAATGGGCGAAAACCCAAACCAGCCACCAAACGACCCCGTAGGAGGCACGAACACCTCGCACGGGACCAATGTAACCTGTAGGAACTGACCGCGTAGTCCCGGGTCTCCCGATTAGAGAGTATGACGATAATTTGCAAAAAATCACACTTAGACTTGAAAAGAGGCCGTTAATGGGTGAAAACCCAAACCAGCCTCCAAACGACCCCGTAGGAGGCACGAACACCTCGCACGGGACCAATGTAACTTGTAGGAACTGATTTCGTAGTCCTGGGTCTCCCGGTTTGAGAGTATGATGATTATTTGCGAAAATCACATTTAGAGAAGAAAACAAGCCGTTAAAGGGTGAAAACCCAAACCAGCGCCCAAACGACCCCGTTGGAGGCATGAACACTTCGCACGGGACAAATGTAACTTGTAGGAATTGACCGCATCATCCTGGGTCTCCTGGTTTAATATTATGACGATAATTTTGAAAAATAACACTTAGACTTGAAAACAGGCCGTTAAAGGGTGAAAACCCAAACCAGCCCCCAAACGACCCCATAGGAGGCACGAACACCACGCACGAGACCAATGTAACTTGTAGCAACTAACCGCGGAGTCCCGGGTCTCCCAGTTTGAGAGTATGATGATAATTTACGAAAATCACACTTAGACTTGAAAACAGGCCGTTAATGGGTGAAAACCCAAACCAGTCCCCAAACAACCCCGTAGGAAGCCCGAACACCTCGCACGGGACCAATGTAACTTGTAGGAACTGACTGCGTAGTCCCGGGTCTCCCGGTTTGAGAGTATGATGATAATTTGCAAAAATCACACTTAGACCTGAAAATAGGGCGTTAATGGGTGAAAACCCAAACCAACCCCCAAACGACCCCGTAGGAAGCATGAACACCTCGCACGGGACCAATGTAACTTGTATGAACTGACCGCGTAGTCTCGGGTCTCTTGGTTTGGGAGTATGGCGATAAATTGCAAAAATCACACTTCGACTTGAAAACAGGTCGTTAAAGGGTGAAAACCCAAACGAGCTATAGGAGGCACGAACATCTCGTACGGGACCAATGTTACTTGTAGAAACTAACCGCGTTGTCCCGGGTCTCCCCATTTGAGAGTATGATGATAATTTGCAAAAATCACACTTAGACTTGAAAACAGGACGTTAGTGGGTGAAAACTCAAACCATCACCCAAACGACCCCGTAGGAAGCACGAACAGCTCGCACGGGACCAATGTAACTTATAAGAACTGATCGCATTGTCCCGGGTCTTTCGGTTAGATAGTATGATGATAATTTGCGAAAATCACACTTAGACTTGAAAACAGGTCGTTAATGGGTAAAAACCCAAACCAGCACCCAAACGACCCCGTAGGAGGCACGAGCACCTCGCACGGGGACCAATGTAACTTGTAGGAATTGACCGCATCATCCTGGGTCTCCTGATTTGAGATTATGACGATAATTTGCAAAAATAACACTTAGACTTGAAAACCGGCCGTTAAAGGGTGAGCCCCGAAACGACCCCGTAGGGGGAACGAACACCTCGCACGGGACCAATGTAACATGTAGGAACTGACTACGTAGTCCCGAGACTCCCGATTTTAGAGTATGATGGTAATTTGTAAAAATCACACTTAGACTTGAAAACAGGCCGTTAATGGGCGAAAACCCAAACCAGCCACCAAACGACCCCGTAGGAGGCACGAACACCTCGCACGGGACCAATGTAACCTGTAGGAACTGACCGCGTAGTCCCGGGTCTCCCGATTAGAGAGTATGACGATAATTTGCAAAAAATCACACTTAGACTTGAAAAGAGGCCGTTAATGGGTGAAAACCCAAACCAGCCTCCAAACGACCCCGTAGGAGGCACGAACACCTCGCACGGGACCAATGTAACTTGTAGGAACTGATTTCGTAGTCCTGGGTCTCCCGGTTTGAGAGTATGATGATTATTTGCGAAAATCACATTTAGAGAAGAAAACAAGCCGTTAAAGGGTGAAAACCCAAACCAGCGCCCAAACGACCCCGTTGGAGGCATGAACACTTCGCACGGGACAAATGTAACTTGTAGGAATTGACCGCATCATCCTGGGTCTCCTGGTTTAATATTATGACGATAATTTTGAAAAATAACACTTAGACTTGAAAACAGGCCGTTAAAGGGTGAAAACCCAAACCAGCCCCCAAACGACCCCATAGGAGGCACGAACACCACGCACGAGACCAATGTAACTTGTAGCAACTAACCGCGGAGTCCCGGGTCTCCCAGTTTGAGAGTATGATGATAATTTACGAAAATCACACTTAGACTTGAAAACAGGCCGTTAATGGGTGAAAACCCAAACCAGTCCCCAAACAACCCCGTAGGAAGCCCGAACACCTCGCACGGGACCAATGTAACTTGTAGGAACTGACTGCGTAGTCCCGGGTCTCCCGGTTTGAGAGTATGACGATAATTTGCAAAAATCACACTTAGACCTGAAAATAGGGCGTTAATGGGTGAAAACCCAAACCAACCCCCAAACGACCCCGTAGGAAGCATGAACACCTCGCACGGGACCAATGTAACTTGTATGAACTGACCGCGTAGTCTCGGGCCTCTTGGTTTGGGAGTATGGCGATAAATTGCAAAAATCACACTTCGACTTGAAAACAGGCCGTTAAAGGGTGAAAACCCAAACGAGCTATAGGAGGCACGAACATCTCGTACGGGACCAATGTTACTTGTAGAAACTAACCGCGTTGTCCCGGGTCTCCCCATTTGAGAGTATGATGATAATTTGCAAAAATCACACTTAGACTTGAAAACAGGCCGTTAGTGGGTGAAAACTCAAACCATCCCCCAAACGACCCCGTAGGAAGCACGAACAGCTCGCACGGGACCAATGTAACTTATAAGAACTGATCGCATTATCCCGGGTCTTTCGGTTAGATAGTATGATGATAATTTGCGAAAATCACACTTAGACTTGAAAACAGGTCGTTAATGGGTAAAAACCCAAACCAGCACCCAAACGACCCCGTAGGAGGCACGAACACCTCGCACGGGGACCAATGTAACTTGTAGGAATTGACCGCATCATCCTGGGTCTCCTGATTTGAGATTATGACGATAATTTGCAAAAATAACACTTAGACTTGAAAACCGGCCGTTAAAGGGTGAGCCCCGAAACGACCCCGTAGGGGGAACGAACACCTCGTACGGGACCAATGTAACATGTAGGAACTGACTACGTAGTCCCGAGACTCCCGATTTGAGAGTATGATGGTAATTTGTAAAAATCACACTTAGACTTGAAAACAGGCCGTTAATGGGCGAAAACCCAAACCAGCCACCAAACGACCCCGTAGGAGGCACGAACACCTCGCACGGGACCAATGTAACCTGTAGGAACTGACCGCGTAGTCCCGGGTCTCCCGATTAGAGAGTATGATGATAATTTGCAAAAAATCACACTTAGACTTGAAGAACATGCCGTTAATGGGTGAAAACCCAAACCAGCCCCCAAACGACCCCGTAGAAGGCACGAACACCTCGCACGGGACAAATGTAACTTGTAGGAATTGACCGCGTCATCCCGGGTCTCCCGGTTTGAGATTATGACGATAATTTGCAAAAATAACACTTAGACTTGAAAACAGGCCGTTAAAGGGTGAAAACACAAGCCAGCCCCCAAACGACCCCGTAGGAGGCACGAACACCTCGCACGGGACCAATGTAACTTGTAGGAACTGACTGCATAGACCCGAGTCTCCCGGTTTGAGTGCATGACAATAATTAACAGAAATCACACTTTATCTTGAAAACAGGTCGTTAATGGTGAAAACTCAAACCAGCCCCCAAACGACCCCGTAGGAGGCACGAACACCTCGCACGGGACCAATGTAACTTGTAGGAACTGATTGCGTAGTCCCGGGTCTCTCGATTTGAGATTATGATGATAATTTGCAAAAATAACACTTAGACTTGAAAACAGGCCGTTAAAGGGTGAAACCCAAACCAGCCCTCAAACGACCCCGTAGGAGGCACGAACACCTCGCACGGGACCAAAGTAACTTGTAGGAACTGACTGCGTAGTCTCGGGTCTCCCAGACTGAGAGTATGACGATAATTTGCGAAAATCACACTTAGACTTGAAAACAGGATGTTAAAGGGCGAAAACCCAAACCAGCCCCCAAACGACCCCGTAGGAGGCACGAACACCTCGCACGGGACCAATGTAACTTGTAGGAACTGACTGCGTAGTCTCGATTCTCCCGGTTTGAGAGTATGATGATAATTTAGGAAAATTACACTTAGACTTGAAAACAGGCCGTTAAAGAATGAAAACCCAAACCAGCACCCAAACGACCCCGTAGGAGGCACGAACACCTCGCACGGGACCAATGTAACTTGTAAGAACTGACCGCGTCGTCCCGGGTCTCTCGGTTTGAGATTATGATGATAATTTGCAAAAATAACACTTAGACATGAAAATAGGCCGTTAAAGGGTGAAAACCCAAACCAGCCCCCAAACGACCCCGTAGGAGGCACGAAACTCTCGCACGGGACCGATGTAACTTGCAGGAACTGACTGCGTAGTCCCGAGTCTTCCGGTTTGAGAGTATGACGATAATTTGCAAAAATCACACTTCGACTTGAAAACAAGTCGTTAAAGGGTGAAAACCCAAACCAGCACCCAAACGACCCCGTATGAGGTACGAACACCTCGCACGGGACCAATGTAACTTGTAGGAACTAACCGCGTGGTTCCGGGTCTCCCCGTTTGAGAGTATGATGATAATTTATAAAAATCACACTTAGACTTGAAAATAGGCCGTTAAAGGGTAAAAACCCAAACCAGCCCCCAAACGACCCCGTAGGAGGCACGAACACCTCGCACGGGACCAATGTAACTTGTAGGAACTACCCGCACTGTCCTGGGTCTCCCTGTTTGAGAGTATGACGATAATTTGTGACAATCACACTTAGACTTGAAAACAGGCTGTTAATGGGTGAAAACCCAAACCAGTCCCCAAACGACCCCGTAGGAAGCAGGAACACCTCGCACGGGACCAATGTAACTTGTAACAACCGACCGCGTAGTCCCAGGTCTCCCGTTGAGAGATTATGATGATAATTTGCTAAAATCACACTTAGACTTGAAAAGAGGTCGTTAATGGGTGAAAACCCAAACCATCCCCCAAACGACCCCGTAGGAGCCACGAACATCTCGCACGGGACCAATGTAACTTGTAGGAACTGATTGCGTAGTCCCGGGTCTTCCGGTTTTTGAGTATGACGATAATTTGTGAAAATCACACTTAGACTTGAAAACAAGCCATTAAAGGGTGAAAACCCGAACTAGCTCCCAAACGACCCCATTGGAGGCATGAACACCTCGCACGGGACAAATGTAACTTGTAGGAACTGACCGCATCATCCCGAGTCTCTCGGTTTGAGATTATGACGATAATTTGAAAAAATAACACTTAGACTTGAAAACAGGCCGTTAAAGGGTGAAAGCCCAAACCAGCCACCAAACGACCTCGTTAGAGGCACGAACACCACGCATGGGACCAATGTAACTTGTAGGAACTGACTGCGTAGTCCCGGGTCTCCCGGTTTGAGAGTATGACGATAATTTGCAAAAATCACACTTAGACCTGAAAACAGGCCGTTAATGGGTGAAAACCCAAACCAGCCCCCAAACGACCCCGTCGGAAGCACGAACACCTTGCACGGGAGCAATGTAACTTGTATGAACTGACCGCGTAGTATCGGATATCTTGGTTTAAGAGTATGACGATAAATTGCAAAAATCACACTTAGACTTGAAAACAGGCCGTTAAAGGGTGAAAACAAAAACCAGCCACCAAACGACCTATAGGAGGCACGAACACCTCGTACGGGACCAATGTAACTTGTAGAAACTAACCGCGTTGTCCCGGGTCTCCCCGTTTGAGAGTATGATGATAATTTGCAAAAATCACACTTAGACTTGAAAACAGGCCGTTAATGGGTGAAAACTCAAACCAGCCCCCAAACGACCCCGTAGGAGGCACGAACACCTCGCACGGGACCAATGTAACTTGTAGGAACTGATCGCATTGTCCCGGGTCTTCCGGTTAGAGAGTATGATGATAATTTGTGAAAATCACACTTAAACTTGAAAACAGGTTGTTAATGGGTAAAAACCCAAACCAGCACCCAAACGACCCCGTAGGAGGCACGAACACCTCTCACGGGACCAATGTAACTTGTAGGAACTGAGCACGTCATCCTGGGTCTCCCGATTTGAGATTACGACGATAATTTGGAAAAATAAGACTTAGACTTGAAAACAGGCCGTTAAAGGGTGAGCCCCCAAACGACCCCGTAGGAGGCACGAACACCTCGCACGGGACCAATGTAACTTGTAGGAACTGACTACGTTGTCGCGAGTCTCCCGATTTGAGAGTATGACGATAATTTGCAAAAATCACACTTAGACTTGAAAACAGGCCGATAATGGGCGAAAACCCAAACCAGCCACCAAACGACCCCGTAGGAGGCATGAACACCTCGAACGGGACCAATGTAACTTGTAGGAACTGACCGCGTAGTCCCGGGTCTCCCGATTGAAGAGTATGATAATAATTTGCAAAAATCACAATTAGACTTGAAAACAGGCTGTTAATGGGTGAAAACCCAATCCAGCCCCCAAACGACCCCGTAGGAGGCACGAACACCTCGCACGGGATAAATGTAACTTGTAGGAATTGACCGCGTCATCCCGGGTCTCTCGATTTGAGATTATGATGATAATTTACAAAAATAACACTTATACTTGAAAACAGGCCGTTAAAGGGTGAAAACCCAAACCAGCCCCCAAACGACCCCGTAGGAGGCACGAACACCTCGCACGGGACCAATGTAACTTGTAGGAACTGACTGCGTAGTCTCGGGTTTCCCGGTTAGAGTGTATGACGATAATTTGCAAAAATCACACTTTGACTTGGAAACCGGTCGTTAATGGGTGATAACCCAAACCAGCCCCCAAACGACCCCGTAGGAGGCACGAACACCTCGCACGGGACCAATGTAACTTGTAGGAACTGATTGCGTAGTCCCGGGTCTCCCGGTTTGAGATTATGACGATAATTTGCAAAAATAACACTTAGACTTGAAAACAGGCCGTTAAAGGGTGAAAACCCAAACAAGCCCCCAAACGACCCCTTAGGAGGCACGAACACCTCGCACGGGACCAAAGTAACTTGTAGGAACTGATTGCATAGTCTCGGGTCTCCCGGTTTGAGAGTATGACGATAATATGCAAAAATCACACTTAGACTTGAAAACATGATGTTAAAGGGTGAAAACCCAAACCAGCCCCTAAACGACCCCGTAGGAGGCACGAACACCTCGCACGGGACCAATGTAACTTGTAGGAACTGACTGCGTAATCTCGATTCTCCCGGTTTGAGAGTATGACGATAATTTGGGAAAATCACACTTAGACTTGAAAACAGGCCGTTAAAGAATGAAAACCCAAACCAGCACCCAAACGACCCCATATGAGGCACGAACACCTCGCACGGGACCAATGTAACTTGTAAGAACTGACCGCGTCGTCCCGGGTCTCCCAGTTTGAGATTATGATGATAATTTGCAAAAATAACACTTAGACTTGAAAATAGGCCGTTAAATGGGTGAAAACCCAAACCAGCCCCCAAACGACCCCGTAGGAGGCACGAAAAGTCTTGTACGGGACCGATGTAACTTGTAGGAGCTGACTGCGTAGTCCCGGGTCTTTCGGTTTTAGAGTATGACGATAATTTGCGAAAATCACACTTAGACTTGAAAACAGGTCGTTAATAGGTGAAAACCTAAACCAGCCCCCAAATGACCCCGTAGGAGGCACGAACACCTCGCACGGAATAAATGTAACTTGTAGGAACTGACCGCGTTGTCCCGGGTCTCCCAGTTTTAGAGTATGATGATAATTTGCGAAAATCACACTTCGACTTGAAAACAAGTCGTTAAAGGGTGAAAACCCAAACCAGCACCCAAACGACCCCGTATGAGGTACGAATACCTCGCACGGTACCAATGTAACTTGTAGGAACTAACCGCATGGTTCCGGGTCTCCCCGTTTGAGAGCATGATGATAATTTATAAAAATCATACTTAGACTTGAAAACAGGCTGTTAAAGGGTGAAAACCCACACCAGCCCCCAAACGACCCCGTAGGAGGCACGAACACCTCGCACGGGACCAATGTAACTTGTTGGAACTACCCGTGTTGTCATGGGTCTCCCCGTTTGAGAGTATGACGATAATTGGCGACAATCACACTTACTTGAAAACAGGCTGTTAATGGGTAAAAACCCAAACCAGTCCCGAAACGACCCCGCAGGAGGCACGAACACCTCGCACGGGACCAATGTAACTTGTAACAACTGATCGCGTAGTCCCGGGTCTCCCGGTTAGAGAGTATGGCGATAATTTGCGAAAATCACACCTAGACTTGAAAAGAGGTCGTTAATGGGTGAAAACCCAAAACAGCCCCCAAGCGACCCCGTAGGAGCCACGAACACCTCGCACGGGACCAATGTAACTTGTAGGAACTGATTGCGTAGTCCCGAGTCTCCCGGTTTGAGAGTATGACGATAATTTATGAAAATCACAGTTAGACTTGAAAACAAGCCATTAAAGGATGAAAACCCAAACCAGCGCCCAAACGACCCCGTTGGAGGCATGAACACCTTGCACGGGACAAATGTAACTTGTAGGAACTGACCGCGTCATCCCGGGTATCGCGGTTTGAGATTATGATGATAATTTGCAAAAATAACACTTTTTGAAAATAGGCCGTTAAAGGGTGAAAACCCAAACCTGCCACCAAACGACCTCGTAAGAGGTACGAACACCACGCACGGGACCAATGTAACTTGTAGGAACTGACTGCGTAGTCCCGGGTCTCCCGGTTTGAGAGTATGACGATAATTTGCAAAAATCACACTTAGACCTGAAAACATGCCGTTAATGGGTGAAAACCCAAACCAACCCTCAAACGACCCCGTAGGAAGAACGAACACCTCGCACGGGACCAATGTAATTTGTATGAACTGACCGCGTAGTCTCGGGTCTCTTGGTTTGGGAGTATGGCGATAAATTACAAAAATCACACTTAGACTTCAAACAGACCGTTAAAGGGTGAAAACCCAAACCAACCCCCAAACGACCTATAGGAGGCACGAACACCTCGTACGGGACCAATGTAACTTATAGAAACTAACTGCGTTGTCCCGGGTCTGCCCGTTTAAGAGTATGATGATAATTTGTGAAAATCACACTTAGACCTGAAAACAAGCCGTTAAAGGGTGAAAACCCAAACCAGCACCCAAGCGACCCCGTAGGAGGCACGGACACCTCGCACGGGACCAATGTAACTTATAGGATTTGACCGCATAGCCCCGGGTCTCCCGATTTGAGAGTATGATGATAATTTGTGGAAATCACACTTTGACTTGAAAACAGGCCGTTAATGGGTGAAAACCCAAACCAGCCCCAAATGACCCCGTGTGAGGTACGAACACCTCGTACGGGACCAATGTAACTTGTAGGAACTAACCGCGTGGTCTCGAGTCTCCCCGTTTGAGGGTATGACGATTATTTGCAAAAATCACACTTACTTGCAAACCGGCCGTTAAAGGGTGAAAACCCAAACAAGCCCCCAAATGACCCCGTAGGAGGCACGAACACCTCGCACGGGACCAATGTAACTTGTTGGAACTGACCGCGTCATCCTGGGTCTCCCGATTTGAGATTATGATGATAATTTTCAAAAATAACACTTAGACTTGAAAACAGGCCGTTAAAGGGTGAGCCCACAAACGACCCCGTAGGAGGCACGAACACCTCGCACGGGATCAATGTAACATGTAGGAACTGATTACGTAGTCCCGAGTCTCCCGATTTTGAGAGTATGACGATAATTTGTAAAAATCACACTTAGACTTGAAAACAGGCCGTTAATGGGCGAAAACCCAAACTAGCCACCAAACGACCCCGTAGGAGGCACGAACACCTCGCACGGGACCAATGTAACTTATAGGAACTGACCGCGAAGTCCCCGGTCTCCCGATTAGAGAGTATGACGATAATTTGCAAAAATCACACTTAGACTTGAAAACAGGCCGTTAATGGGTGAAAACCCAAACCAGCCCCCAAACGACCCCGTAGGAGGCACGAACACCTCGCACGGGACAATGTAACTTGTAGGAACTGACCGCGTCATCCCGAGTCTCCCGATTTGAGATTTTGATGATAATTTGTAAAAATAACACTTAGACTAGAAAACAGGCCGTTAAAGGGTGAAAACCCAAACCAGCCCCCGAACGACCCCGTAGGAGGCACGAACACCTCGCACGGGACCAATGTAACTTGTAGGAACTGACTGCGTAGTCCCGGGTCTCCCGGTTTGAGTGTATGACGATAATTTGCAGAAATCACACTTAGACTTGAAAACAGGCCGTTAATGGGTGAAAACTTAAACCATCCCCCAAACGACCCCGTAGGAGGCACGAAGACCTCGCACGGGACCAATGTAACTTGTAGGAACTGATTGCGTAGTCCCGGGTCTCCCGGTTTGAGATTATGATGATAATTTGCAAAAATAACACTTAGACTTGAAAACAGGCCGTTAATGGGTGAAAACCCAAACCAGCCCCCAAACGACCCCGTAGGAGGCACGAAGACCTCGCACGAGACCAAAGTAACTTGTAGGAACTGACTGCGTAGTCTCGGGTCTCCCGGTTTGAGAGTATGACGATAATTTGTGAAAATCACACTTAGACTTGAAAACAGGATGTTAAAGGGTGAAAACCCAAACCAGCCCCCAAAACGACCACGTAGGAGGCACGAAAACCTCGCACGGGACCAATGTAACTTGTAGGAACTGACTGCGTAGTCTCGATTCTTCCGATTTGAGAGTATGACGATAATTTGGGAAAATCACACTTAGACTTGAAAACAGGCCGTTAAAGAATGAAAACCCAAACCAGCACCCAAACAACCCCGTAGGAGGCACGAACACCTCGCACGGGACCAATGTAACTTGTAAGAACTGACCGCGTTGTCCCGTGTCTCCCAGTTTGAGATTATGATGATAATTTGCAAAAATTATGCTTAGACTTGAAAATAGGCCGTTAAAGGGTGAAAACCCAAACCAGCCCCCAAACGACCCCGTAGGAGGCACAAAAACTCTCGCACGGGAGCGATGTTACTTGTAGGAACTGACTGCGTAGTCCCAGGTCTCCCGGTTTGAGAGTATGACGATAATTTGCAAAAATCACACTTAGATTTGAAAACAGGCCGTTAATGGGTGAAAACCCAAACCAGCCCCCAAACGACCCCGTAAGAGGCACGAACACATCGCACGGGACGAATGTAACTTGTAGGAACTGACCGCGTTGTCCCGGGTCTCCCGGTTTTAGAGTATGACGATAATTTACAAAAATCACACTACGACTTGAAAACAAGTCGTTAAAGGGTGAAAACCCAAACCAGCACCCAAACGACCCCGTATGAGGTACGAACACCTCGCACGGGACCAATGTAACTTGTAGGAAGTAACCGCGTGGTTCCGGGTCTCCCCGTTTGAGAGTATGATGATAATTTATAAAAATCATACTTAGACTTGAAAATAGGCCGTTAAAGGGTGAAAAACCAAACCAGCCCCCAAACGACCCCGTAGGAGGCACGAACACCTCGCACGGGACCAATGTAACTTGTAGGAACTACTCGCGTTGTCCTGGGTCTCCCCGTTTGAGAGTATGATGATAATTTGCGACAATCACACTTAGACTTGAAAACAGGCTGTTAATGGGTGAAAACCCAAACCAGTCCCTAAACGAACCCGCAGGAGGCACGAACACCTCGCCCGAGACCAATGTAACTTGTAACAACTGACCGCGTAGTCACGGGTCTCCCGGTTAGAGAGTATGACGATAATTTGATTAAATCACACTTAGACTTGAAAAGAGGTCGTTAATGGGTGAAAACCAAAACCATCCCCCAAACGACCCCGTAGGTGGCACGAACACCTCGCACGGGACCAATGTAACTTGTAGGAACTGATTGCGTAGTCCCGGGTCTCCCGGTTTCAGAGTATGACGATAATTTGTGAAAATCAAACTTAGACTTGAAAACAAGCCATTAAAGGGTGAAAACCCAAACTAGCGCCCAAACGACCCCGTTGGAGGCTTGAACACCTCGCACGGGACAAATGTAACTTGTAGGAATTGACCACATCATCCCGAGTCTCCCCGTTTGAGAGTATGACGATAATTTGCAAAAATCACACTTACTTGAAAACCGGTCGTAAAAGGGTGAAAACCCAAACTAGCCCCTAAGCGACCCCGTAGGAGGCACGAACACCTCGCACGGCACCAATGTAACTTGTAGGAACTAACCACGTTGTCCCGGGTCTCCCCGTTTGAGAGTATGATGATAATTTGCGACAATCACCCTTAGACTTTAAAACATGCCGTTAATGGGTGAAAACCCTAACCATCCCCCAAACGACCCCGTAGGAGGCACGAACACCTCGCACGGGACAAATGTAACTTGTAGGAACTGACCGCGTAGTACCGGGTCTCCCGATTAGAGAGTATGACGATAATTTGAAAAAATCACACTTAGACTTGAAAACAGGACTTTAATGGGTGGAAAGCCAAACCAGCCCCCAAACGACCCCGTAGGAGGCACGAACACCTCGCAAGGGACCAATGTAACTTATAGGAACTGACCGCGTTGTCCCAGGTCTTCCGGTTAGAGATTATGACGATAATTTGCGAAAATCACACTTAAACTTGAAAACTGGCCGTTAAAGAATGAAAACCCAAACTAGGACCCAAACGACCCCGTAGGAGGCACGAACACCTCGCACGGGACCAATGTGAATTGTAGGAACTGAACGCGTCGTCTCGGGTCTCTCGGTTTGAGATTATGATGATAATTTGCAAAAATAAATCTTAGACTTGAAAACAGGCCGTTAAAGGGTGAAAACCCAAACCAGCACCCAAACGACCCCGTAGGAGACACGAAGAGCTTGCACGAGACCAATGTAACTTGAAGGAACTAACCAGGTCATCCCGGGTTTCCCGATTTGAGATTATGACGATAATTTACAAAAATAACACTTAGACTTGAAAACAGGTCGTTAAAGGGTGAGCCCCCAAACGACCCCGTAGGAGGCACGAACACCTCGCACGGGACCAATGTAACTTGTAGGAACTGATTACGTAGTCCCGAGTCTATCGGTTTGAGAGTATGACGATAATTTTTGGAAATCACACTTTGACTTGAAAACAGGCCATTAATGGGTGAAAACCCAAACCAACCCCCAAACGGCCCCGTAGGAGGCACGAACACCTCGCACGGGTCCAATGTAACTTGTAGGAACTGATTGCCTAGTCCCGGGTCTCCCGGTTTGAGACTATGACGGTAATTTGCAGAAATCACACTTAGACTTGAAAACAAGCCGTTAAAGGGTGAAAACCTAAACCAGCACCCAAACGACCCCGTAGGAGGCACGAACACCTCGCACAGGACCAATGTAACTTGTAGGAACTGACCGCGTCGTCCCGGGTCTCCCGGTTTGAGATTATGATGATAATTTGCAAAAATAACACTTAGACTTGAAAACAGTCCATTAAAGGGTGAAAACCCAAACCAGCCCCCAAACGACCCCGAAGGAGGCACGAACACCTTGCACGGGACCAATGTACCTTGTAGGAACTGACTGCGTAGTCTCGGGTCTCTCGGTTTGAGAGTATGATGAAAATTTGTGAATTCACACTTAGACTTGAAAACAGGCCGTTAGGGGGTGAAAACCCAAACCAGCCCCCAAACGACCCCGTAGGAGGCACGAACAACTCGCACGGGGCCAATGTAACTTGTAGGAACTGACTACGTAGTCTCGGGTCTCCCAGTTTGAGAGTATGACGATGATTTGCGAAAATCACACTTAGACTTGAAAACTGGCCCTTAAAGAATGAAAACCCAAACTAGCACCCAAACGACCCCGTAGGAGGCACAAACACCTCGCACGGGACCAATGTGACTTGTAGGAACTGACCGCGTCGTCCCGGGTCTCTCGGTTTGAGATTATGATGATAATTTGCAAAAATAAAGCTTAGACTTGAAAACAGGCCGTTAAAGGGTGAAAATCCAAACCAGCACCCAAACGACCCCGTAGGAGGCATAGACACCTCGCACGGGACCAATGTAATTTGTAGGAACTGACTGCGTAGTCCCGGGTCTCCCCGTTTGAGAGTATGACGATAATTTTTAGAAATCACAATTTGACTTGAATTATTGCCGTTAATGGGTGAAAACCCAAACCATCCCCCAAACGACCCCGTAGGAGGCACGAACACCTCGTACGGGACCAATGTAACTTGTAGGAACTGATTGCGTAGTCCCGGGTCTCCTGGTTTGAGAGTATGACGATAATTTGCAGAAATCACACTTAGACTTGAAAACAGGCCGTTAAAGGGTGAAAACCCAAACCAGCACCCAAACGACCCCGTAGGAGGCACGAACACCTCGCAGAGGAGCAATGTAACTTGTAGGAACTGACCGCGTCGTCCCGGGTCTCCCGGTTTGAGATTATGACGATAATTTGCAAAAATAACACTTAGACTTGAAAACAGTCCGTTAAAGGGTGAGAACCCAAATCAGCCCCCAAACGACCCCGTAGGAGGCACGAACACCTCGCACGGGACCAATGTACCTTGTAGGAACTGACTGCGTAGTCTCGGGTCTCCCGGTTTGAGAGTATGACGATAATTTGTGAAAATCACACTTAGACTTGAAAACAGGCCGTTAGAGGGTGAAAACCCAAACCAGCCCCAAAACGACCCCGTAGGAGGCACGAACACCTCGCACGGGACCAATGTAACTTGTAGGAACTGACTACGTAGTCTCGGTTCTCCCAGTTTGAGAGTATAACGATGATTTGCGAAAATCACACTTAGACTTGAAAACTAGCCATTAAAGAATGAAAACCCAAACTAGCACCCAAACGACCCCGTAGGAGGCACGAACACCTCGCACGGGACCAATGTGACTTGTAGGAACTGACCGCGTTGTCCCGGGTCTCTCGGTTTGAGATTATGATGATAATTTGCAAAAATAAATATTAGACTTGAAAAGAGGCCGTTAAAGGGTGAAAACTTAAACCAACACCCAAACGACCCCGTAGGAGGCACGAAAACCTCGCACGGGACCAATGTAACTTGTAGGAACTGATTGCGTAGTCCCGGGTCTCCCGGTTTGATAGTATGACGATAATTTGCAGAAATCACACTTAGACTTGAAAACAGGCCGTTAATGGGTGAAAACCCAAACCAACACCCAAACGACCCCGTAGGAGGCTCGAACACCTCGCACAGGACCAATGTAACTTGTAGGAACTGACCGCGACGTCCCGGGTCTCCCGCTTTGAGATTATGACGGTAATTTGCAAAACTAACACTTAGACTTGAAAACAGGCCGTTAAAGGGGGAAAACCCAAACCAGCCCCCAAACGACCCCGTAGGAGGCACGAACACCTCGCACGGGACCAATGTAACTTGTAGGAACTGACTACATAGTCTCAGGTCTCCCGGTTTGAGAGTATGACGATAATTTGTGAAAATCACACTTACACTTGAAACACAGGCCGTTAGAGGGTGAAAACCCAAACCAGCCCCCAAACGACCCCGTAGGAGGCACGACCACCTCTCACGGGACCAATGTAACTTGTAGGAACTGACTGCGTAGTCCCGGGTCTCCCGGTTTGAAAGTATGACGATAATTTTCAGAAATCACACTTTGACTTTAAAATAGGCCGTTAATGGGTGAAAACCCAAACCAGCCCCCAAACGACCCCGTAGGAGGCATGAACACCTCGCATAGGACCAATGTAACTTATAGGAACTGATTGCGTAGTCCCGGGTCTCCCGGTTTGAGAGTATGATGATAATTTGCAGAAATCACACTTAGACTTGTAAACAGGCCATTAAATGGTGAAAACCCAAACCAGTACCCAAACGACCCCGTAGGAGGCATGAACACCTCGCACAGGACCAATGTAACTTGTAGGATCTGACCGCGTCGTTCTGGGTCTCCCGGTTTGAGATTATGACGATAATTTGCAAAAATAACACTTAGACTTGAAAATTGGCAGTTAAAGGGCGAAAACCCAAACCAGGCCCCAAACGACCCCGTAGGAGGCACGAACACCTCGCACGGTACCAATGTAACTTGTAGGAACTGACTGCGTAGTCTCGGGTCTCCCGATTTGAGAGTATGACGATAATATGCGAAAATCACACTTAGACTTGAAAATAGGCAGTTAGAGGGTGAAAACCCTAACCAGCCCCCAAACGACCCCGTAGGAGGCATGAACACCTCGTACGGGACCAACGTAACTTGTAGGAACTGATTGCGTAGTCTCGGGTCTCCCGGTTTGAGAGTATGATGATAATTTGCGAAAATCACACTTAGACTTGAAAACAGGATTTAAAGGGTGAAAACCCAAACGACCCCGTAGGAGGCACAAACACCTCGCACGAGACTAATGTAACTTGTAAGAACTGACCGCGTTGTCCCGGGTCTCCCAGTTTGAGATTATGATGATAATTTGCAAAAATTACACTTAGACTTGAAAATAGGCCGTTAAAGGGTGAAAACCCAAACCAGCCCCCAAACGACCCCGTAAGAGGCACAAAAACTCTTGCACGGGACCGATGTAACTTATAGGACCTGACTGCGTAGTCCCAGGTCTCCCGGATTGAGAGTATGACGATAATTTGTGAAAATCACACTTAGACTTGAAAACAGGACGTTAATGGGTGAAAACCCAAACCAGCTCCCAAACGACCCCGTAAGAGGCACGAACACCTTGCACGGGACGAATGTAACATGTAGGAATTGACCGGGTTGTCCCGGGTCTCCCGGTTTTAGAGTATGATGATAATTTGCGAAAATCACACTTCAACTTGAAAACAAGTCGTTAAAGGGTGAAATTCCAAACCAGCACCCAAACGACCCCGTATGAGGTACGAACACCTCGCACGGGACCAATGTGACTTGTAGGAACTAACCGCGTGGTTTCGGGTCTCCCCGTTTGAGAGTATGATGATAATTTATAAAAATCATACTTAGACTTGAAAATAGGCCGTTAAAGGGTGAAAAACCAAACCAGCCCCCAAACGACCCCGTAGGAGACACGAACACCTCGCACGGGACCAATGTAACTTGTAGGAACTACCCGCGTTGTCCTGGGTCTCCCCGTTTAAGAGTATGACGATAATTTGCGACAATCACACTTAGACTTGAAAACAGGCTGTTAATGGGTGAAAACCCAAACCAGTCCCTAAACGAACCCGCAGGAGGCACGAACACCTCGCACGGGACCAATGTAACTTGTAACAACTGACCGCGTAGTCACGGGTCTCCCGGTTAGAGAGTATGATGATAATTTGATTAAATCACACTTAGACTTGAAAAGAGGTCGTTAATGGGCTAAAACCAAAACCAGCCCCCAAACGACGCCGTAGGAGCCACGAACACCTCGCACGGGACCAATGTAACTTGTAGGAACTGATTGCGTAGTCCCGGGTCTCCCGGTTTGAGAGTATTACACTAATTTGTAGAAATCACACTTAGACTTGAAAACAAGCATTTAAAGGGAGAAAACCCAAACTAGCACCCAAACGACCCCTTAGGAGGCATGACCACCTCGCACGGGACCAATGTAACTTGTAGGAACTGATTGCGTAGTCCCGGGTCTCCCGGTATGAGAGTATGACGATAATTTGTGAAAATCACACTTAGACTTGAAAACAAGCCATTAAAGGGTGAAAACCCAAACTAGCGCCCAAACGACCCCGTTTGAGGCATGAACACCTCGCACGGGACAAATGTAACTTGTAGGAACTGACCGCGTCATCCCGGGTCTCCCGATTTGAGATTAAGACGATAATTTGCAAAAATAACACTTAGACTTGAAAATAGGCCGTTAAAGGGTGAAAACCCAAACCAGCCACCAAACGACCTCGTAAGAGGCACGAACACCACGCACGGGACCAATGTAACCTGTAGGAACTGACTGCGTAGTCCCGGGTCTCCCGGTTTGAGAGTATGACGATAATTTGCAAAAATCACACTTAGACCTGAAAACAGGCCGTCAATGGGTGAAAACCAAAACCAACCCCCAAATGACCCCGTAGGAAGCTCGAACACCTCGCACGGGACCAATGTAACTTGTATGAACTGACTGTGTAGTCTCGGGTCTCTTGGTTTGGGAGTATGGCGATAAATTGCAAAAATCACACTTAGACTTGAAAACAAGCCGTTAAAGGGTGAAAACCCAAACCAGCCCCCAAATGAGCTATAGGAGGCACGAACACCTCATATGGGACCAATGTAACTTATAGAAACTAAACGTGTTGTCCCGGGTCTCCCCGTTTGAGAGTATGATGATAATTTGTGAAAATCACACTTAGACCTGAAAACAAGCCGTTAAAGGGTGAAAACCCAAACCAACACCCAAACGACCCTGTATGAGGTACGAAAACCTCGCACGGGACCAATGTAACTTGTAGGAACTAACCGCGTGGTCCCGAGTCTCCCCGTTTGAGAGTATGACGATAATTTGCAAAAATCACACTTACTTGAAAATCGGCCGTAAAAGGGTGAAAACCCAAACTAGCCCCTAAGCGACCCCGTAGGAGGCACGAACACCTCGCACGACACCAATGTAACTTTTAGGAACTAACCACGTTGTCCCGGGTCTCCCCGTTTGAGAGTATGACGATAATTTGCGACAATCACCCTTAGACTTTAAAACATACCGTAAATGGGTGAAAACCCAAACCATCCCCCAAACGACCCCGTAGGAGGCACGAACACCTCGCAAGGGTCCAATGTAACTTATAGGAACTGATCGCGTTGTCCCGGGTCTTTCGGTTAGAGATTACGACGATAATTGGCGAAATCACACTTAGACTTGAAAACTAGCCGTTAAAGAATGAAAACCCAAACTAGCACCCAAACGACCCCGTACGAGGCACGAACACCTCGCACTGGACCAATGTGACTTGTAGGAACTGAACGCGTCGTCCCGGGTCTCTCGGTTTGAGAGTATGATGATAATTTGCAAAAATAAATCTTAGACTTGAAAACAGGTCGTTAAAGGGTGAAAACCCAAACCAACACCCAAACGACCCCGTAGGAGGCACGAAGAGCTTGCACAAGACCAATGTAACTTGAAGGAACTAACTGCGTCATCCCGGGTCAACCGGTATGAGATTATGACGATAATTTGCAAAAATAACACTTAGACTTGAAAACAGGTCGTTAAAGGGTGAGCCCCCAAACGACCCCGTAGGAGGCACGAACACCTCGCATGGGACCAATGTTACTTGTAGGAACTGACTACGTAGTCCCGAGTCTATCGGTTTGAGAGTATGACGATAATTTTCGGAAATCACACTTTGACTTGAAAACAGGCCGTTAAAGGGTGAAAACCCAAACCAGCACCCAAACGACCCCGTAGGAGGCATAAACACCTCCCACGGGACCAATGTAACATGTAGGAACTGACTGTGTAGTCCCGGGTCTCCCAATTTGAGAGTATGACGATAATTTTCAGAAATCACAATTTGACTTGAAAAATAGCCCTTAATGGGTGAAAACCCAAACCGGCACCCAAACGACCCCGTAGGAGGCACGAACACCTCGTAGAGGACCAATGTAACTTGTAGGAACTCACCGCGTCGTCCCGGGTCTCCCGGTTTGAGATTATGACGATAATTTGCAAAAATAACACTTAGACTTGAAAACAGTCCATTAAAGGGTGAAAACCCAAACCAGCCCCCAAACGACCCCGAAGGAGGCATGAACACCTCGCACGGGACCAATGTACCTTGTAGGAACTGAATGCGTAGTCTCGGGTCTCTCGGTTTGAGAGTATGAAGATAATTTGTGAAATCACACTTAGACTTGAAAACAGGACTTGAAAATAGGCCGTTAGAGGGTGAAAACCCAAACCAGCCCCCAAACGACCCCGTAGGAGGCACGAACAACTCGCACGGGGCCAATGTAACTTGTAGGAACTGACTACATAGTCTCGGGTCTCCCGGTTTGAGAGTATGACGATGATTTGGCAAAATCACACTTAGACTTGAAAACTGGCCGTTAAAGAATGAAAACCCAAACTAGCACCCAAACGACCACGTAGGAGGCATGAAAACCTCGCACGGGACCAATGTGACTTGTAGGAACTGACCGCGTCGGCCCGGGTCTCTCGGTTTGAGATTATGATGAGAATTTGCAAAAAATAAACTTATACTTGAAAACAGGCCGTTAAAGGGTGAAAACCCAAACCAGCACCCAAACGACCCCGTAGGAGGCGTAGACACCTAGCACGGGACCAATGTAACTTATAGGAACTGACTGCGTAGTCCCGGGTCTCCCGGTTTGAGAGTATGACGATAATATTCAGAAATCACACTTAGACTTGAAAAATAGCCGTTAATGGGTGAAAACCCAAACCAGCCCCAAACGACCCCGTAGGAGGCACGAACACCTCGCACGGGACCAATGTTACTTGTAGGAACTGATTGGGTAGTCCCGGGTCTCCCGGTATGAGACTATGATGATAATTTGTGAAAATCACACTTAGACTTGAAAACAAGCCATTAAAGGGTGAAAACCCAAACTAGCGCCCAAACGACCCCGTTGGAGGCATGAACACCTCGCACGGGACAAATGTAACTTGTAGGAACTGACCGCGTCATCCCGGGTCTCCCGATTTGAGATTAAGACGATAATTTGCAAAAATAACACTTAGACTTGAAAATAGGCCGTTAAAGGGTGAAAACCCAAACCAGCCACCAAACGACCTCGTAAGAGGCACGAACACCACGCACGGGACCAATGTAACCTGTAGGAACTGATTGCGTAGTCCCGGGTCTCCCGGTTTGAGAGTATGACGATAATTTGCAAAAATCACACTTAGACCTGAAAACAGGCCGTAAATGGGTGAAAACCCAAACCAACCCCCAAACGACCCCGTAGGAAGCTCGAACACCTCGCACGGGACCAATGTAACTTGTATGAACTGACCGTGTAGTCTCGGGTCTCTTGGTTTGGGAGTATGGGGATAAATTGCAAAAATCACACTTAGACTTGAAAACAAGCCGTTAAGGGGTGAAAACCCAAACCAGCCCCCAAACGACCTATAGGAGGCACGAACACCTCGTATGGGACCAATGTAACTTATAGAAACTAATCGTGTTGTCACGGGTCTCCCCGTTTGAGAGTATGATGATAATTTGTGAAAATCACACTTAGACCTGAAAATAAGCCGTTAAAGGGTGAAAACCCAAACCAACACCCAAACGACCCTGTATGAGGTACGAACACCTCGCACGGGACCAATGTAACTTGTAGGAACTAACCGCGTGGTCCCGAGTCTCCCCGTTTGAGAGTATGACGATAATTTGCAAAAATCACACTTACTTAAAAACCGGCCGTAAAAGGGTGAAAACCCAAACTAGCCCCTAAGCGACCCCGTAGGAGGCACGAACACCTCGCACGACACCAATGTAACTTGTAGGAACTAACCACGTTGTCCCGGGTCTCCCCGTTTGAGAGTATGACGATAATTTGCGACAATCACCCTTAGACTTTAAAACATGCCGTTAATGGGTGAACACCCAAACCATCCCCCAAACGAACCCGTAGGAGGCACGAACACCTCGCACGGGACTAATGTAACTTGTAGGAACTTACCGCGTAGTACCGGGTCTCCCGATTAGAGAGTATTACGAAAATTTGAAAAAATCACACTTAGACTTGAAAACAGGCCGTTAATGGGTGGAAAGCCAAACCAGCCCCCAAACGACCCAGTAGGAGGCACGAACACCTCGCAAGGGACCAATGTAACTTATAAGAACTGACCGCGTTGTCCCGGGTCTTCCGGTTAGAGATTATGACTTTAATTTGCGAAAATCACACTTAGACTTGAAAACTGGTCGTTAAAGAATGAAAACCCAAACTAGCACCCAAACGACCCCATACGAGGCACGAACACCTCGCACGGGACCAATGTAACTTGTAGGAACTGAACGCGTCGTCCCGGGTCTCTCGGTTTGAGAGTATGATGATAATTTGCAAAAATAAATCTTAGACTTGAAAACAGGCCGTTAAAGGGTGAAAACCCAAACCAGCACCCAAACGACCCCGTAGGAGGCACGAAGAGCTTGCACGAGACCAATGTAACTTGAAGGAACTAACCGCGTCATCCCGGGTCTCCCGGTTTGAGATTATGGCGATAATTTGCAAAAATAACACTTAGACCTGAAAACAGGTCGTTAAAGGGTAAGGCCCCAAACGACCTCGTAGGAGGCACGAACACCTCGCACGGGACCAATGTTACTTGTAGGAACTGACTACGTAGTCCCGAGTCTATCGGTTTGATAGTATGACGATAATTTTCGAAAATCACACTTTGACTTGAAAACAGGCCGTTAATGGGTGAAAACCCAAACCAACCCCCAAACGACCCCGTAGGAGGCACGAACACCTCGCACGGGACCAATGTAACTTGTAGGAACTGATTGCGTAGTCTCGGGTCTCCCGGTTTGAGACTATGACGATAATTTGCAGAAATCACACTTAGACTTGAAAACAAGCCGTTAAAGGGTGAAAACCCAAACCAACACCCAAACGACCCCGTAGGAGGAACGAACACCTCGTACAGGACCAATGTAACTTGTAGGAACTGACCGCGTCGTCCCGGGTCTCCCTGTTTGAGATTATGACGATAATTTGCAAAAATAACACTTAGACTTGAAAACAGTCCATTAAAGGGTGAAAACCCAAACCAGCTCCCAAACGACCCCGAAGGAGGTACGAACACCTCGCACGGGACCAATGTACCTTGTAGGAACCGAGTGCGTAGTCTCGGGTCTCTCGGTTTGAGAGTATGAAGATAATTTGTGAAATCACACTTAGACTTGAAAACAGGCCGTTAGAGCGTGAAAACCCAAACCAGCCCCCAAACGACCCCGTAGGAGGCACGAACAACTCCCACGGGGCCAATGTAACTTGTAGGAACTGACTACGTAGTCTCGGGTCTCCCGGTTTGAGAGTATGACGATGATTATCCAAAATCACACTTAGACTTGAAAACTGGCCGTTAAAGAATGAAAACCCAAACTAGCACCCAAATGACCCCGTAGGAGGCCTGAACACCTCGCACGGGACCAATGTGACTTGTAGGAACTGACCGCGTCGCCCCGGGTCTCTCGGTTTGAGATTATGATGATAATTTGCAAAAATAAATCTTAGACTTGAAAACAGGCTGTTAAAGGGTGAAAACCCAAACCAGCACCCAAACGACCCCGTAGGAGGCATAGACACCTCGCACGGGACCAATGTAACTTGTAGGAACTGACTGCGTAGTCCCGGGTCTCCCGGTTTGAGAGTATGACGATAATTTTCAGAAATCACAATTTGACTTGAAAAATAGCCCTTAATGGGTGAAAACCCAAACCAGCACCCAAACGACCCCGTAGGAGGCACGAACACCTCGCAGAGGACCAATGTAACTTGTAGGAACTCACCGCATTGTCCCGGGTCTCCCGATTTGAGATTATGATGATAATTTTCAAAAACAACACTTAGACTTGAAAACAGTCCGTTAAAGGGTGAGAACCCAAATCAGCCCCCAAACGACCCCGTAGGAGGCACGAACACCTCGCACGGGACCAATGTACCTTGTAGGAACTGACTGCGTAGTCTCGCATCTCCCGGTTTGAGAGTATGACGATAATTTGGGAAAATCACACTTAGACTTGAAAACAGGCCGTTAGAGGGTGAAAACCCAAACCAGCCCCCAAACGACACCGTAGGAGGCACGAACACCTCGCACGGGACCAATGTAACTTGTAGGAACTGACTATGTAGTCTCGGGTCTCCCGGTTTGAGAGTATAATGATGATTTGCGAAAATCACACTTAGACTTGAAAACTGGCCATTAAAGAATGAAAACCCAAACCAGCACCCAAACGACCCCGTAGGAGGCACGAACACCTCGCACGGGACCAATGTGACTTGTAGGAACTGAACGCGTTATCCCCGGTCTCTCGGTTTGAGATTATGATGATAATTTGCAAAAATAAATCTTAGATATGAAAACAGACCGTTAAAGGGTGAAAACCCAAACCAGCACCCAAACGACCTCGTAGGAGGCACGAACACCTCGCACGGGACCAATGTAACTTGTAGGAACTGATTGCGTAGTCTCGGGTCTCCCGGTTTGAGAGTATGATGATAATTTGCAGAAATCACACTTAGACTTGAAAACAAGCCGTTAAAGGGTGAAAACCCAAACCAGCACCCAAAAAAGACCCCGTAGGAGGCACGAACACCTCGCACAGGACCAATGTAACTTGTAGGAACTGACCGCGTCGTCCCAGGTCTCCCGGTTTGAGATTATGATGATAATTTGCAAAACTAACATTTAGACTTGAAAACAGGTCGTTAAAGGGGGAAAACCCAAACCAGCCCGAAGCGACCCCGTAGGAGGCACGAACACCTCGCACGGGACCAATGTAACTTGTAGGAACTGACTGCGTAGTCTCAGGTCTCCCGGTTTGAGAGTATGACGATAATTTGTGAAAATCACAATTAGACTTGAAACACAGGCCGTTAGAGGGTCCAAACCCAAACCAGCCCCCAAACGACCCCGTAGGAGGCACGACCACCTCTCACGGGACCAATGTAACTTGTAGGAACTGACTGCGTAGTCCGGGGTCTCCCGGTTTGGGATTATGACGATAATTTTTGAAAATCACACGTTGACTAGAAAACAGGCCGTTAATGGGTGAAAACACAAACCAGCCCCCAAACGACCCCGTAGGAGGCACGAACAACTCGCACGGGACCAATGTAACTTGTAGGAACTGACTGCGTAGTCCCGGGTCTCCCGGTTTGAAAGTTTGACGATAATTTTCAGAAATCACACTTTGACTTGAAAACAGGCCGTTAATGGGTGAAAACCCAAACCAGCCCCCAAACGACCCCGTAGGAGGCACGAACACCTCGCACAGGACCAATGTAACTTGTAGGAACTGACCGCGTCATTCTGGGTCTCCCGGTTTGAGATTTTGAAGATAATTTGCAAAAATAACACTTAGACTTGAAAATTGGCAGTTAAAGGGTGAAAACCCAAACAAGGCCCCAAACGACCTCGTAGGAGGCACGAACACCTCGCACAGTACCAATGTAACTTGTAGGAACTGACTGCGTAGTCTCGAGTCTCCCGGTTTGAGAGTATGATGATAATTTGTGAAAATCACACTTAGACTTGAAAATAGGCAGTTAGAGGGTGAAAACCCAAACCAGCCCCCAAACGACCCCATAGGAGGCACGAACACCTCGCATGGGACCAACGTAACTTGTAGGAACTGTCTGCGTAGTCTCGGGTCTCCCGGTTTGAGAGTATGACGATAATTTAAGAAAATCACACTTAGACTTGAAAACTAGACGTTATAGAATGAAAACCCAAACTAGCACCCAAACGACCCCGTAGGAGGCACGAACACCTCGCACGGGACCAATGTCACTTGTAGGAACTGACCGCGACGTCCCAGGTCTCTCGGTTTCAGATTATGATGATTATTTACAAAAATAAAGCTTAGACTTGAAAACAGGCCGTTAAAGGGTGAAAACCCAAACCAGCCCCCAAACGACCCCGTAGGAGGCACGAACACCTCGTACGGGACCAATGTAACTTGTAGGAACTGACTGCGTAGTCCCAGGTCTCCCGATTTGAGAGTATGACGATAATTTGTGAAAATCACAATTAGACTTGAAAACTGGCCGTTAATGGGTGAAGACCCAAACCAGCCACCAAACGACCCCATAGGAGGCACGAACACCTCGTACGGCACCAATGTAACTTGTAGGAACTAATCTCGTTGTCCGGGTCTCCCCGTTTGAGAGTATGACGATTATTTTCGGAAATCACACTTTGACTTGAAAACAGGTCGTTAATGGGTGAAAACCCAAACCAGCCCCCAAACGACCCCGTAGGAGGCACGAACACCTCGCACGGGACCAATGTAACTTGTAGGAACTGACTGCGTAGTCCCAGGTCTCCCGGTTTGAGAGTATGACGATAATTTTCCGAAATCACACTTTGACTTGAAAACAGGCCATTAATGGGTGAAAACCCAAACCACCACCCAAACGACCTCGTAGGAGGCACGAACACCTCGTACGGGACCAATGTACCTTGTAGGAACTGACTACGTAGTCTCGGGTCTCCCGGTTTCAGAGTATGACGATAATTTGTGAAAATCACACTTAGACTTGAAAACAGGCCGTTAGAGGCTGAAAACCCAAACCAACCCGCAGACGACCCCGTAGGAGGCACGAACACCTCGCACGGGACCAATGTTACTTATAGGAACTGACTACGTAGTCTCGGGTCTCCCGATTTTAGAGTATGATGATGATTTGCGAAAATCACACTTAGACTTGAAAACTGGCCATTAAAGAATGAAAACCCAAACTAGCACCCAAACGACCCCGTAGGAGGCACGACCACCTCGTAAGGGACCAATGTAACTTATAGGAAATGACCGCGTTGTCCCGGGTCTTTTGATTAGAGATTATGATGATAATTTTTGCCGTTAATGGGTAAAAACCCAAACCAGCACCCAAACGACCCCGTAGGAGGCACGAAGCGCTCGCACGGGACCAATGTAACTTGTAGGAACTGACCGCGTCATCCCGGGTCTCCTGGTTTGAGATTATGATGATAATTTGCAAAAATAACACTTAGACTTGAAAACAGGCCGTTAAAGGGTGAAAACCCAAACCAACACCCAAACGACCCCATTGGAGGCACGAACACCTCGCACAGGACCAATGTAAGTTGTAGGAACTGACCGCATCGTCTCGGGTCTCCCGGTTTGAGATTATGACGATAATTTGCAAAAATAACACTTAGACTTGAAAATAGGCCGTTAAAGGGTGAAAACCCAAACCATCCCCCAAACGACCCCGTAGGAGGCACGAACACCTCGCACGGGACCAGTGTAACTTGTAGGAACTGACTGCGTAGTCTCGGGTCTCCCGGTTTGAGAGTATGACGATAATTTGCGAAAATCACACTTAGACTTGAAAATAGGCCGTTAGAGGGTGAAAACCCAAACTAGCACCCAAACGACCCCGTAGGAGGCACGAACACCTCGCACGGGACCAATGTAACTTGTAGGAACTGACTGCATAGTCCCAGGTCTCCCGGTTTGAGAGTACGACGATAATTTGTGAAAATCACACTTAGACTTGAAAACTGGCCATTAATGGGTGAAAACGAAAACCAGCCCCCAACGACCCCGTAGGACTCACGAACACCTCGTACGACACCAATGTAACTTGTAGGAACTAACCTCGTTGTCCCGGGTCTCCCCATTTGAGAGTATGACGATAATTTGCGACAATCACCCTTAGACTTGAAAACAGGCTGTTAATGGGTGAAAACCCAAACTATCCCCCAAACAACCCCGTAGGAGGCACAAACACCTCGCACGGGACCAATGTAACTTGTAGGAACTGACCGCGTAGTCCCGGGTCTCCCGATTAGAGAGTATGACGAAAATTTGCAAAAATCACACTTAGACTTGAAAACAGGCCGTTAATGGGTGGAAACCCAAACCAGCCCCCAAACGACCCCGTAGGAGGCACGAACACCTCGCAAGGGACCAATGTAACTTATAGGAACTGACTGCGTTGTCCCGGGTCTTTCGGTTAGAGATTATGATGATATTTTGGTAAAATCACACTTAGACTTAAAAATAGGCAGTTAGAGGGTGAAAACCCAAACCAGCCCCCAAACAACCCCATAGGCGGCACGAACACCTCGCATGGGACCAACGTAACTTGTAGGAACTGTCTGCGTAGTCTCGGGTCTCCCGGTTTGAGAGTATGACGATAATTTAAGAAAATCACACTTAGACTTGAAAACTGGACGTTATAGAATGAAAACCCAAACTAGCACCCAAACGACCCCGTAGGAGGCACGAACACCTCGCACGGGACCAATGTCACTTGTAGGAACTGACCGCGACGTCCCAGGTCTCTCGATTTCAGATTATGATGATTATTTACAAAAATAAAGCTTAGACTTGAAAACAGGCCGTTAAAGGGTGAAAACCCAAACTAGCCCCCAAACGACCCCGTAGGAGGCACGAACACCTCGTACGGGACCAATGTAACTTGTAGGAACTGACTGCGTAGTCCCAGGTCTCCCGATTTGAGAGTATGACGATAATTTGTGAAAATCACAATTAGACTTGAAAACTGGCCGTTAATGGGTGAAAACCCAAACCAGCCACCAAACGACCCCATAGGAGGCACGAACACCTCGTACGGCACCAATGTAACTTGTAGGAACTAATCTCGTTGTCCGGGTCTCCCCGTTTGAGAGTATGACGATTATTTTCGGAAATCACACTTTGACTTGAAAACAGGTCGTTAATGGGTGAAAACCCAAACCAGCCTCCAAACGACCCCGTAGGAGGCAGGAACACCTCGCACGGGACCAATGTAACTTGTAGGAACTGACTGCGTAGTCCCAGGTCTCCCGGTTTGAGAGAATGACGATAATTTTCCGAAATCACACTTTGACTTGAAAACAGGCCATTAATGGGTGAAAACCCAAACCACCACCCAAACGACCCCGTAGGAGGCACGAACACCTCACACAGGGCCAATGTAACTTGTAGGAACTGACCGCGTCGTTCCGGGTCTCCCGGTTTGTGATTACGACGATAATTTGCAAAAATAACACTTAGACTTGAAAATTGGCCGTTAAAGGGTGAAAACACAAACCAGCCCCCAAACGACCCCGTAGGAGGCACGAACACCTCGCACGGGACCAACGTAACCTGTAGGAACTGACTGCGTAGTCTCGGGTCTCCCGGTTTGAGAGTATGACGATAATTTGCGAAAATCACACTTAGACTTGAATACTGGACGTTAAAGAATGAAAACCCAAACTAGCACCCAAATGACCCCGTAGGAGGCACGAACACCTCGCACGGGACCAATGTAACTTGTAGGAGCTGACCGCGTCGTCCCGGGTCTCTCGGTTTGAGATTATGACGATAATTTGCAAAAATAAAGCTTCGACTTGAAAATAGGCCGTTAAAGGGTGAAAACCCAAGCCAGCCCCGAAACGACCCCGTAGGAGGCCCGAACACCTCGCACGGGACAGATGTAACTTGTAGGAACTCACTGCGTAGTCCCGGGTCTCCCGGTTTGAGAGTATGACGATAATTTGTGAAAATCACAATTAGACTTGAAAACTGGCCATTAATGGGTGAAAACCCAAACCAGCACCCAAACGACCCCGTAGGAGGCACGAACACCTCGCACGGCACCAATGTAACTTGTAGGAACTAACCTCGTTTTCCGGGTCTCCCCGTTTGAGAGTATGACGATAATTTTCGGAAATCACACTTTGACTTGAAAACAGGTCGTTAATGGGTGAAAACCTAAACAAGCCCCCAAACGACCCCATAGGAGGCACGAACACCTCGCACGGGACCAATGTAACTTGTAGGAACTGACTGCGTAGTCCCGGGTCTCCCGGTTTGAGAGTATAATGATAATTTTCAGAAATCACACTTTGACTTGAAAACTGGCCGTTAATGGTTGAAAACACAAACCAGCCCCCAAACGACCTCGTAGGAGGCACGAACAGCTCGCACGGGACCAATGTACCTTGTAGGAACTGACTACGTAGTATCGGGTCTCCCGGTTTGAGAGTATGACGATGATTTACGAAAATCACACTTAGACTTAAAAATTGGTCGTTAAAAAATGAAAACCCAAACTAGCACCCAAACGACCCCGTAGGAGGCATGAACACCTCGCACGGGACAAATGTGACTTGTAGCAACTGACCGCGTCGTCCCGGGTCTCTCGGTTTGAGATTATGATGATAATTTGCAAAAATAAAGCTTAGACTTAAAAACAGGCCGTTAAAGGGTGAAAAACCAAACCAGCACCCAAACGACCCCATAGGAGGCACAAACACCTCGCACGGGACCAATGTAACTTGTAGGAACTGACTGCGTAGTCCCGGGTCTCCCGGTTTGAAAGTATGATGATAATTTTCAGAAATCACACTTTAACTTGAAAACAGGCCGTTAATGGGTGAAAACCCAAACCAGCCCCCAAACGACCCCGTAGGAGGCACGAACACCTCGCACAGGACCAATGTAACTTGTAGGAACTGACCGCGTCGTCCCGGGTCTCTCGGTTTGAGATTATGACGATAATTTGCAAAAATAAAGCTTAGACATCAAAACAGGCCGTTAAAGGGTGAAAACTCAAACCAGCCCCCAAACGACCCCGTAGGACGTACGAACACCTCGCACGGGACCAATGTAACTTATAGGAACTGATTGCGTTGTCCTGGGTCTCCCAGTTTGAGAGTATGACAATAATTTGTGAAAATCACAATTAGACTTGAAAACAGGCCGTTAATGGTTGAAAACACAAACCAGCCCCCAAACGACCTCGTAGGAGGCACGAACAGCTCGCACGGGACCAATGTACCTTGTAGGAACTGACTACATAGTCTCGGGTCTCCCAGTTTGAGAGTATGACAATAATTTGTGAAAATCACACTTAGACTTGAAAACAGGCCGTTAGAGGGTGAAAACCCAAACCAACCCCCAAACGACCCCGAAGGAGGCACGAACACCTCGCACGGGACCAATGTAACTTGTAAGAACTGACTACGTAGTCTCGGGTCTCCCGGTTTTAGAGTATGACGATGATTTGCGAAAATCACACTTAGACTTGAAAACTGGCCGTTAAAGAATTAAAACCCAAACTAGCACCCATACGACCCCATAGGAGGCACGAACACCTCGCACGGGACCAATGTGACTTGTAGGAACTTACCACGTCGTCCTGGGTCTCTCAGTTTGAAATTATGATGATAATTTGCAAAAATAAATCTTAGACTTGAAAACAGGACGTTAAAGGGTGAAAACCAAAACCAGCACCCAAACGACCCCGTAGGAGGCACGAACACCTAGGCACGGGACCAATGTAACTTGTAGGAACTGACTACGTAGTCCCGAGTCTATCAGTTTGAGAGTATGACGATAATTTTTGGAAATCACACTTTGACTTGAAAACAGGTCGTTAATGGGTGAAAACCCAAACTAGCCCCCGAATGACCCCGTAGGAGGCACGAACACCTCGCAAGGGACCAATGTAACTAGTAGGAACTCACCGCGTCGTCCCGGGTCTCTCAGTTTGAGATTATCATGATAATTTGCAAAAATAAAGCTTAGACTTGAAAACAGGCCGTTGAAGGGTGAAAAACCAAACCAGCACCCAAACGACCACGTAAGAGGCACGAACACCTCGCACGGGACCAATGTAACTTGTAGGAACTGACTACCTAGTCCCGGGTCTCCCGGTTTTAAAGTATGACGATAATTTTCAGAAATCACACTTTGACTTGAAAACAGCCCGTTAATGGGTGAAAACCCAAACCAGGCCCCAAACGACCCCGTAGGAGGCACGAACACCTCGCACGGTACCAATGTAACTTGTTGGAACTGACTACGTAGTGTCGGGTCTCCCGGTTTGAGAGTATGACGATAATTTGCAGAAATCACCCTTAGACTTGAAAACAAGCCGTTAAAGGGTGAAAACCCAAACCAGCACCCAAACGACCCCGTAGGAGGCACGAACACCTCGCACAGGACCAATGTAACTTATAGGAACTGACCGCGTCATCCCGGTCTCTCGGTTTGAGATTACGACGATAATTTGTGAAAATTAAACTTAGACTTGAAAACAGGCCGTTAAAGGGTGAAAACCCAAACGACCCCGTAGGATGCACGAACACCTAGCACGGGACCAATGTAACTTGTAGGAACTGACTGCATAGTCTCGGGTCTCTCGATTTGAGAATATGACGATAATTTGCAAAAATCACACTTAGACTTGAAAACAGGCTGTTAGAGGGTGAAAACCCAAATCAGCACCCAAACGACCCCGTAGGAGGCACGAACACCTCGTACGGGACCAACGTAACTTGTAAGAACTGACTGCGTAGTCTCGGGTCTCCCGGTTTGAGAGCATGACGCTAATTTGCGAAAATCACACTTAGACTTGAAAACATGCCGTTAAAGAATGAAAACCCAAACTAGCACCCAAACGACCCCGTAGGAGGCACGAACACCTCGCACGGGACCAATGTAACTTATAGGAACTGATCGCGTTGTCCCGGGTCTTCCGGTTAGAGATTATGACGAAAAATTGAGAAAATCACACTTAGACTTGAAAACAGGACGTTAATGGGTAAAAACCCAAACCAACACCCAAACGACCCCGTAGGAGGCACGAAGAGCTCGCACGGGACCAATGGAACTTATAGGAACTGACCTCATCATCCCGGGTCTCCCGGTTTGATATTATGACGATAATTTACAAAAATAACACTTAGACTTGAAAACAGGCCGTTAAAGGGTGAGCCCCCAAACGACCCCGTAGGAGGCACGAACACCTAGGCACGGGACCAATGTAACTTGTAGGAACTGACTACGTAGTCCCGTGTCTATCGGTTTGAGAGTATGACGATAATTTTTGGAAATCACACTTTGACTTGAAAACAGGTCGTTAATGGGTGAAAACCCAAATAAGCCCCCAAATGACCCCGTAGGAGGCACGAACACCTCGCAAGGGACCAATGTAACTAGTAGGAATTGACCGCGTCGTCCCGGGTCTCTAGATTTGAGATTATGATGATAATTTGCAAAAATAAAGCTTAGATTTGAAAACAGGCCGTTAAAGGGTGAAAAACCAAACCAGCACCCAAACGACCACGTAGGAGGCACTAACACCTCGCACGGGACCAATGTAACTTGTAGGAACTGACTACGTAGTCCCGGGTCTCCCAATTTTAAAGTATGACGATAATTTTTAGAAATCACACTTTGACTTGAAAACAGCCCGTTAATGGGTGAAAACCCAAACCAGCCCCCAAACGACCCCGTAGGAGGCACGAACACCTCGCACAGGACCAATGTAACTTGTAGGAACTGATTGCGTAGTCCCAGGTATCCCGGTTTGAGAGTATGACGATAATTTTCAGAAATCATACTTACACTTGAAAACAAGCCGTTAATGTGTGAAGACCCAAACCAGCACAAAAACGACCCCATAGGAGGCACGAACACCTCGCAGGGACCAATGTAACATGTAGGAACTGATTGCGTAGTCCCAGGTCTCCCGGTTTGAGAGTATGACGATAATTTGCAGAAATCACACTTAGACTTGAAAACAAGCCGTTAAAGGGTGAAAACCCAAACCAACACCCAAACGACCCCGTAGGAGGCACGAACACCTCGCACAGGACCAATGTAACTTGTAGGAACTGACCGCATCATCCCGGGTCTCCCGGTTTGAGATTATGATGATAATTTGTGAAAATTACACTTAGACTTGAAAATAGGCCGTTATAGGGTGAAAACTCAAACGACCCCGTAGGATGCACGAACACCTAGCACGGGACCAATGTAACTTGTAGGAACTGACTGCGTAGTCTCGGGTCTCTCGATTTGAGAGTATGACGATAATTTGCGAAAATCACACTTAGACTTGAAAACAGGCCGTTAGAGGGTGAAAACCCAAATCAGCACCCAAACGACCCCGTATGAGGCACGAACACCTCGCACGGGACCAACGTAACTTGTAGGAACTGACTGCGTAGTCCCGGGTCTCCCGGTTTGAGAGTACGACAATAATTTGCGAAAATCACACTTAGACTTGAAAACTGGCTGTTAAAGAATGAAAACCCAAACTAGCACTCAAACGATCCGTAGGAGGCACGAACACCTCGCACGGGACCAATGTAACTAATAGGAACTGACCGCGTTGTCCCGGGTCTTTCGGTTAGAGATTATGACGATAATTTGAGAAAATCACACTTAGACTTGAAAACAGGACGTTAATGGGTAAAAACCCAAACCAGCACCCAAACGACCCCGTAGGAGGCACGAAGAGCTCGCACGGGACCAATGGAACTTGTAGTAACTGACCGCATCATCCCGGGTCTCCCAGTTTGAGATTATGACGATAATTTACAAAACTAACACTTAGACTTGAAAACAGGCCGTTAAAGGGTGAGCCCCCAAACGACCCCGTAGGAGGCACGAACACCTAGGCACGGGACCAATGTTACTTGTAGGAACTAACTACGTAGTCCCGAGTCTATCGGTTTGAGAGTATGACGATAATTTTTTGAAATCACACTTTGACTTGAAAACAGGTCGTTAATGGGTGAAAACCCAAAGCAGCCCGCAAATGACCCCGTAGGAGGCACGAACACCTCGCAAGGGACCAATGTAACTACATGAACTGACCGCGTCGTCCCGGGTCTCTCGGATTGAGATTATGATGATAATTTGCAAAAAAAAAGCTTAGACTTGAAAACAGGCCGTTAAAGGGTGAAAAACCAAACCAGCACCCAAACGACCACGTAGGAGGCACGAACACCTCGCACGGGACTAATGTAACTTGTAGGAACTGAGTACGTAGTCCCGGGTCTCCCGGTTTTAAAGTATGACGATAATTTTCAGAAATCACACTTTGACTTGAAAACATCCCGTTAATGGGTGAAAACCCAAACCAGCCCCCAAACGACCCCGTAGGAGGCACGAACACCTCGCACAGGACCAATGTAACTTGTAGGAACTGATTGCATAGTCCCAGGTCGCCCAGTTTGAGAGTATGATGATAATTTGTAGAAATCACACTTAGACTTGAAAACAAGTCGTTAAAGGGTGAAAACCCAAACCAGCACCCACACGACCCCGTAGGAGGCACGAACACCTCGCACAGGACCAATGTAACTTGTAGGAACTGACCGCGTCGTTCCGGGTCTCCCGGTTTGAATTATGACGATAATTTGGAAAAATAACACTTAGACTTGAAAATTGGCCGTTAAAGGGTGAAAACCCAAACCAGGCCCCAAACGACCCCGTAGTTGGCATGAACACCTCGCACGGGACCAATTTAACTTGTAGGAACTGACTGCGTAGTCTCGGGTCTCTCGGTTTGAGAGTATGCCGATAATTTGCAAAAATCACACTTAGACTTGAAAACAGGCCGTTAGAGGGTGAAAACCCAAACCAGCTCCCAAATGACCCCGTAGGAGGCACGAACACCTCTCACGGGAACAATGTAACTTGTAGGAACTGACTGCGTAGTCCCGGGTCTCCCGGTTTGAGACTATGACGATAATTTGCAGAAATCACACTTATACTTGAAAACAAGCCGTTAAAGGGTGAAAACCCAAACCAGCACCCAAACGACCCCGTAGGAGGCATGAACACCTCGCACGGGACCAATGTAACTTGTAGGAACTGACTACGTAGTCTCGGATCTCCCGGTTTGAGAGTATGACGATAATTTTCAGAAATCACACTTAGACTTGAAAACAGGACGTTAAAGACTGAAAAACTAAACCAGCCCCCAAACGACCCCGTAGGAGGCACGAACACCTAGCACGGGACCAATGTAACTTGTAGGAACTGACTGCGTAGTCTAGGGTCTCCCGATTTGAGAGTATGACGATAATTAGCGAACATCACACTTAGACTTGAAAACAGGTCGTTAGAGGGTGAAAACCCAAATCAGCACCCAAAATGACCCCGTAGGAGGGACGAACACCTCGCACGGGACCAACGTAACTTGTAGGAACTGACTGCGTAGTCTCAAGTCTCATGGCTTGAGAGTATGATGATAATTTGCAAAAATCACACTTAGACTAGAAAAGTTGCCGTTAAAGAATGAAAACACAAACTAGCACCCAAACGACCCCGTAGGAGGCACGAACACCTCGCACGGGACCAATGTAACTTATAGGAACTAACCGCGTTGTCCCGGGTCTTCCTGTTAGAGATTATGACGATAATTTGTGAAAATAACACTTAGACTTGAAAACAAGCCGTTAATGGGTAAAAATCCAAACCAGCACCCAAACGACCCCGTAGGAGGCACGAAGAGCTCGCACGGGACCAATGGAAGTTGTAGGAACTGACTGCGTCATCCCGGATCTCCCGGTTTGAGATTATGACGATAATTTGCAAAAATAACACTTAGACTTGAAAACTGGCCGTTAAAGGGTGAGCCCCAAACGACCCCGTAGGAGGCACGAACACCTAGGCACGGGACCAATGTAACTTGTAGGAACTAACTACGTAGTCCCGAGTCTATCGATTTTAGAGTATGACGATAATTTTTGGAAATCACACTTTGACTTGAAAACAGGTCGTTAATGGGTGAAAACCCAAACCAGCCCCTAAACGACCCCGTAGGAGGCACGAACACCTCGCAAGGGACCAATGTAACTTGTAGGAACTGACTGCGTAGTTCCGAATCTCCCGGTTTGAGAGTATGTCGATAATTTTCAGAAATCACACTTTGACGTGAAAACAGGTCGTTAATGGGTGAAAACCCAAACCAGCCCCTAAACGACCCCGTATGAGGCATGAACATCTAGCACGGGACCAATGTAACTTGTAGGAACTGATTGCGTAGTTCCGGGTCTCTCGGTTTGAGAGTATGACGATAATTTGTAGAAATCACACTTAGACTTGAAAACAAGTCGTTGAAGGGAGAAAACCCAGATCAGCACCCAAACCAGCACCCAAACGACCCCGTAGTAGGCATGAGCACCTCGCACAGGACCAATGTAACTTGTAGGAACTGACTGCGTCGTCCCGGGTCTCCCGGTTTGAGATTATGACGATAATTTACAAAAATAACACTTAGACTTGAAAACAGTCCCTTAAAGGGTGAAAACCCAAACCAGCCCCCAAACGACCTCGTAGGAGGCACGAACACCTCGCACGGGACCAATGTAACTTGTAGGAACTGACTGCGTAGTCCCAGGTCTCCCAGTTTGAGAGTATGACGATAATTTGTGAAAATCACAAATAGACTTGAATACTGTCCGTTAATGGGAGAAAACCCAAACCAGCCCCCAAACAACCCCGTAGGAGGCATGAACACCTCGCACGGCACCAATGTAACTTGTAGGAACTAACCTCGTTGTCCGGGGTCTCCCCGTTTGAGAGTATGATGATAATTTTCGGAAATCACACTTTGACTTGAAAACAGGTCGTTAATGGGTGAAAACCCAAACCAGCCACCAAACGACCCCGTAGGAGGCACGAACACCTCGCACGGGACCAACGTAACTTATAGGAACTGACTGCATAGTCCCGGGTCTCCCGGTTTGTGAGTATGACGATAATTTTCAGAAATCACACTTAGACTTGAAATCAGGCCGTTAGAGGGTGATAACCCAAACCAACCCCCAAACGACCCCGTAGGACGCACGAACACCTCGTACGGGACCAATGTAACTTGTAGGAACTGACTACGTAGTCTCGGGTCTCCCGATTTTAGAGTATGACGATGATTTGCGAAAATCACACTTAGACTTGAAAATTGGCCGTTAAAGAATGAAAACCCAAACTAGCATCCAAACGACCCCGTAGGAGGCACGAACACCTCGCACGGGACCAATGTGCCTTGTAGGAACTGACCGCGTCATCCCGGGTCTCTCGGTTTGAGATTATGATGATAATTTGCAAAAATAAAGCTTAAAGTTGAAAACAGGCCGTTAAAGGGTGAAAACCCAAACCAGCAACAAAACGACCCCGTAGGAGGCACGAACACCTCGCACGGGCCCAATGTAACTTGTAGGAACTGACTGCGTATTCCCGGGTCTCCCGGCTTGAGAGTATGATGAAAATTTTCAGAAATCACACTTTGACTTGAAAACAGGCCGTTAATGGGTGAAAATCCAAACCAGCCCCCAAACGACCCCGTAGGAGGCACGAACACCTCGCACGGGACCAATGTAACTTAAAGGAACTGATTGCGTAGTCCCGGTTATCCCGGTTTGAGAGTATGACGATAATTTAAAGAAATCACACTTAGACTCGAAAACAAGCCGTTAAAGGGTGAAAACCCAAACCAGCACCCAAACGTTGCCGTAGGAGGCACGAACACCTCGCACAGGACCAATACAACTTGTTGGAACTGACCACGTCGTCCCGGGTCTCCCGGTTTGAGATTATGACGATAATTTGCAAAAATAACACTTAGACTTGAAAACAGTCCGTTAAATGGTGAAAACCCAAACCCGCCCCCAAACGACCCCGTAGGAGGCACGAACACCTCGCACGGGACCAATGTACCTTGTAGGAACTCACTGCGTAGTCTCGGGTCTCCCAGTTTGAGAGTATGACGATAATTTGTGAAAATCACACTTAGACTTGAAAATAGGCCGTTAGAGGGTGAAAACCCAAACCAGCCCCCAAACGACCCCGTAGGAGGCACGAACACCTCCCACGGGATCAATGTAACTTGTAGGAACTGACTACGTAGTCTCGGGTCTCCCGGTTTGAGAGTATGACGATAATTTTAAGAAATCACACTTTGACTAGAAAACAGGTCGTTAATGTGTGAAAACCCAAACTAGCCCCCAAACGACCCCGTAGGAGGCACGAACACCTCGCACGGGACCAATGTAACTTGTAGGAACTGATTGCGTAGTCCAGGGTCTCTCGATTTGAGAGTATGACGATAATTTGCAGAAATCACACTTAGACTTGAAAACAAGCCGTTAAAGGGTTGAAACCCGAACTAGCACCCAAACGACCCCGTAGGAGGCACGAACACCTAGCACGGGACCAATGTAACTTGTAGGAACTGACTGCGTAGTCTCGGGTCTCCCGATTTGAGAGTATGACGATAATTTGCGAAAATCACACTTAGACTTGAAAATAGGCCGATAGAGGGTGAAAACCCAAATCAGCACCCAAACGACCCCGTAGGAGGTACGGACACCTCGCACGGGACCAACGTAACTTATAGGAACTGACCGCGTTGTCCCGGGTCTTCCGGTTAGAGATTATGACGATAATTTGCAAAAATCACACTTAGACTTGAAAACAGGCCGTTAATGGGTAAAAACCCAAACCAGAACCCAAACGACCCCGTAGGAGGCACGAAGAGCTCGCATGGGACCAATGGAACTTGAAGGAACTGACCGCGTTATCACGGGTCTCCCGGTTTGAGATTATGACAATAATTTGCAAAAATAACACTTAGACTTGAAAACAGGCCGTTAAAGGGTGAGCCCCCAAACGACCCCATAGGAGGCACGAACACCTAGGCACGGGACCAATGTAACTTGTAGGAACTGACTACGTAGTCCCGAGTCTATCGGTTTGAGAGTATGACGATAATTTTTGGAAATCACACTTTGACTTGAAAATAGGTCGTTAATGGGTGAAAACCCAAACCAGCCCCCAAACGAACCCGTAGGAGGCACGAACACCTCGCAAGGGACCAATGTAACTTGTAGGAACTGATTGCGTAGTCCCGAGTCTCCCGGTTTGAGAGTATGACGATAATTTTTAGAAATCACACTTTGACTTGAAAACAGGTCGTTAACGGGTGAAAACCCAAACCAGCCCCCAATCGACACCGTAGGAGGCACGAACACCTCGTACGGGACCAATGTAACTTGTAGGAACTGATTGCGTAGTCCCGGGTCTCCCGGTTTGAGAGTATTACACTAATTTGCAGAAATCACACTTAGACTTGAAAACAAGCATTTAAAGGGAGAAAACCCAAACCAGCACCCAAACGACCCCGTAGGAGGCATGAACACCTCGCACAGGACCAATGTAACTTGTAGGAACTGACCGCGTCGTCCCGGGTCTCCCGGTTTGAAAGTTTGATGATAATTTTCAGAAATCACACTTTAACTTGAAAACAGGCCGTTAATGGGTGAAAACCCAAACCAGCCCCCAATCGACCCCGTAGAAGGCACGAACACCTCGCACAGGACCAATGTACCTTGTAGGAACTGACTGCGTAGTCTCGGGTCTCCCGGTTTGAGAGTATGACGATAATCTGCGAAAATCACACATAGACTTGAAAACAGGCCGTTAGAGGGTGAAAACCCAAACCAGCCCCCAAACGACCCCGTAGGAGGCACGAACACCTCGCAAGGGACCAATGTAACTTATAGGAACTGACCACGTTGTCCCTGGTCTTCCAGTTAGACATTATGAAGATAATTTGCAAAAATCACACTTAGACTTGAATACAGGCCGTAAATGGGTAAAAACCCAAACCATCCCCCAAACAACCCCGTAGGAGGCACCAAGAGCTCGCACAGGACCAATGTAACATGTAGGAACTGATCGCGTCATCCCGGGTCTCCCGATTTGAGATTTTGACGATAATTTGCAAAAATAACACTTAGACTTGAAAACAGGTCGTTAAAGGGTGAGCCCCCAAATGACCCCGTAGGAGGCACGAACACCTAGGCACGGGACCAATGTAACTTGTAGGAACTGACTAGGTAGTCCCGAGTCTATCGGTTTGAGAGTATGACGATAATTTTCGAAAATCACACTTTGACTTGAAAACAGGTCGTTAATTGGTGAAAACCCAAACCAGCCCCCAAACGACCCCGTAGGAGGCACGAACACCTCGCACGGGACCAATGTAACTTGTAGGAACTGATTGCGTAGTTTGGGGTCTCCCGGTTTGAGAGTATGACGATAATTTGCAGAAATCACACTTAGACTTGAAAACAAGTCGTTAAAGGGTGAAAACCCAAACTAGCACCCAAACGACCCCGTAGGAGGCACGAACACCTCGCACAGGACCAATGTAACTTGTAGGAACTGACCGCGTCGTCCCGGGTCTCTCGGTTTGAAATTATGACGATAATTTGCAAAAATAACACTTAAACTTGAAAACAGGCTGTTAAAGGGTGAAAACCCAAACCAGCCACCAAACGACCCCGTAGAAGGCACGAACACCACGTACGGGACCAATGTAACTTGTAGGAACTGACTGCGTAGTCCCGGGGCTCCCGATTTGAGAGTATGACGATAATTTGCAAAAATCACACTTAGACTTGAAAACAGGCCGTTATTCGGTGAAAACACAAACCAGCCCCCAAACGACCCCGTAGGAAGCACGAACACCTCGCACGGGACCAATGTAACTTGTATGAACTGACCGCGTAGTCTCGGGTCTCTCGGTTTGGGAGTATGGCAATAAATTTCAAAAATCACACTTAGACTTGAAAACAGGTCGTTAAAGAGTGAAAACCCAAACCAGCCCCAAACGACCTGTAGGTGGCACGAACACCTCGCACGGGACCAATGTGACTTGTAGAAACTAATTGCGTTATCCCAGGTCTCCCTGTTTGAGAGTATGATTATAATTTGTGAAAATCACACTTAGACCTGAAAACGAGCCGTTAAAGGGTGAAAACCCAATCCAGAACCTAAACGACCCCGTATGAGGTACGAACACCTCGCACGGGACCAATGTAACTTGTAGGAACTACCTGCATGGTCCCGGGTCTCCCCGTTTGAGAGTATAACAATAATTTTCAAAAATCACACTTACTTGAAAACAGGCCATTAAAGGGTGAAAACCCAAACCAGCCCCCAAACGACCACATAGGAGGCACGAACACCTCGCACGGTACCAATGTAACTTGTAGGAACTAACCTCGTTGTCTCGGGTCTCCCCGTTTGAGAGTATGACGATAATTTGCAAAAATCACCCTTAGACTTTAACACAGGCCGTTAATGGGTGAAAACCCAAACTAGCCCCTAAACGACCCCGTAGGAGGCACGAACACCTCGCACCGGACCAATGTAACTTGTAGGAACTGACCGCGTAGTCCCGGGTCTCACGATTAGAGAGTATGATGATAATTTACAAAAATCACACTTAGACTTGAAAACAGGCCGTTAATGGGTGAAAACCCAAACCAGCCTCCAAACGACCCCGTAGGAGGCACGAACACCTCACAAGGGACAATGTAACTTATAGGAACTGATCGCGTTGTCCCGGGTCTTCCGGTTAGAGAGTATGATGATAATTTGCAAAAATCACACTTAGACTGGAAAACAGGCCATTAATGGGTAAAGACCCAAACTAGAACCCTAACGACCCCGTAGGAGGCACGAACAACTCGCACGGGACCAATGTAACGTGTAGGAACTGACCGCATCATCCCGGGTCTCCCGGTTTGAGATTATGACGATAATTTGCAAAAATAACACTTAGACTTGAAAACAGGTCGTTAAAGGGTGAGCCCCCAAATGACCCCGTAGGAGGCACGAACACCTCGAACGGGACCAATGTAACTTATAGGAACTGACTAAGTAGTCCTGAGTCTCTCGGTTTGAGAGTATGACAATAATTTGCGAAAATCACACTTAGACTTGAAAACAGGCCGTTAATGGGTGAAAACCCAAACCAGCCACCAAACGACCCCGTAGGAGGCACGAACACCTCGCACGGCACCAATGTAACTTGTAGGAACTGACCGCGTAGTCCCGGGTCTCCCGGTTTAAGATTATGACGATAATTTGCAAAAATAACACTTAGACTTAAAAATAGGCCGTTAAAGGGTGAAAACCCAAACCAGCCCCCAAACGACCCCGTAGGAGGCACGAACACCTCGCACGGGACCAATGTAATTTGTAGGAACTGACTGTGTAGTCTCGGGTCTCCCGGTTTGAGAGTATGACGATAATTTTCAGAAATCACACTTTGACTTGAAAACAGGCCGTTAATGGGTGAAAACCCAAACCAGCCCCCAAACGACCCCGTAGGAGGTACGAACACCTCACACGGGACCAATGTAACTTGTAGGAACTGATTGCGTAGTCCCGGGTCTCCCGGTTTGAGAGTATGACGATAATTTGCACAAATCACACTTAGACTTAAAAACAAGCCGTTAAAGGGTGAACACCAAAACCAGCACCCAAATGACCCCGTAGGAGGCACGAACACCTCGCACCGGACCAATGTAACTTGTAGGAACTGACCGGGTCGTCCCGGGTCTCCCGGTTTGAGATTAAGACGATAATTTGCAAAAATAACACTTAGACTTGAAAACAGGCCGTTAAAGGGTGAACACCCAAACCAGCCCCCAAACGACCCCGTAGGAGGCACGAACACCTCGCACGGGACCAATGTACCTTGTAGGAACTAACTGCGTAGTCTCGGGTCTCCCGATTTGAGAGTATGACGATAATTTGCGAAAATCACACTTAGACTTGAAAACAGGCCGTTAGAGGGTGAAAACCCAAACCAGCCTCTAAACGACCCCGTAGGAGGCACGAACACCGCGCACGGGACCAACGTAACTTGTAGGAACTGACTGCGTAATCTCGGGTCTCCCGGTTTGAGAGTATGACGATAATTTGCGAAAATCACACTTAGACTTGAAAACTGGACGTTAAAGAATGAAAACCCAAACTAGCACCCCAAACGACCCCGTAGGAGGCACGAACACCTCGCACGGGACCAATGTAACTTGTAGGAACTGACCGCGTCGTCCCGGGTCTCTCGGTTTGAGATTATGACGATAATTTGCAAAAATAAAGCTTGGACATCAAAACAGGTCGTTAAAGGGTGAAAACCCAAACCAGCCCCCAAACGACCCCGTAGGAGGTACGAACACCTCGCACGGGACCAATGTAACTTATAGGAACTGATTGCGTTGTCCCGGGTCTCCCGGTTTGAGAGTATGACAATAATTTGTGAAAATCACAATTAGACTTGAAAACAGCCCGTTAATGGGTGAAAACCCAAACCAGCCCCCAAACGACCCCGTAGGAGGCACGAACACCTCGCACGGGACCAATGTAACTTATAGGAACTGACTTCCTAGTCTTGGGTCTCTCGGTTTGAGAGTATGACGATAATTTGCGTAAATCACACTTAGACTTGAAAACAGGCCGTTAAAGGGTGAAAACCCAAACCAGCACGAAAACGACCCCGTAAGAGGCACGAACACCTCGCACGGGACCAATGTATCTTGTAGGAACTGACTGCGTAGTCTCGGGTCTCCCGGTTTGAGAGTATGATGATAATTTGTGAAAATCACACAGACTTGAAAACAGGCCGTTAATGGGTGAAAACCCAAACTAGCCCCCAAACGACCCCGTAGAAGGCACGAACACCTCGCACGGGACCAATGTAACTTATAGGAACATACCGCATTGTCCAGGGTCTTTCGGTTAGAGAGTATGATGATAATTTGTGAAAATCACACTTCGACTTGAAAACAGGCCGTTAATGGGTAAAAACCCAAACCAGCACCCAAACGACCCCGTAGGAGGCATGAACACCTCGCACGGGACCAATGTAACTTTTAAGAACTGACCACGTCATCCCGGGTCTCCCGGTTTGAGATTATGATGATACTTTGCAAAAATAACACTTAGACTTGAAAATAGGCCGTTAAAGGGTGAGCCCCCAAACGACCCCATAGGAGGCACGAACACCTCGAACGGGACCAATGTAACTTCAAGGAACTGACTTCGTAGTCCCGAGTTTATTGGTTTGAGAGTATGACGATAATTTTCAGAAATCACACTTTGACTTGAAAACAGGCCGTTATTGGGTGAAAACCCAAACCAGCCCCCAAACGACCCTGTAGGAAGCACGAACACCTCGCACGGGACCAATGTAACTTGTATGAATTGACCGCGTAGTCGCGGGTCTCTCGGTTTGGGAGTATGGCGATAAATTTCAAAAATCACACTTAAACTTGAAAACAGGCAGTTAAAGGGTGAAAACCCAAACCAGCCACCAAACGACCTGTAGGAGGCACGAACACCTCACACGGGTAGAATGTAACTTGTAGAAACTAATCGCGTTGTCCCGGGTCTCCCCGTTTGAGAGTATGATGATAATTTGTGAAAATCACACTTAGACCTGGAAACAAGCCGTTAAAGGGTGAAAACCCAAACCAGCACCTAAACGACCCCGTATGAGGTACGAACACCTCGCAGGGGACCAATGTCACTTGTAGGAACTAACCGCATGGTCCCGGGTCTCCCCGTTTGAGAGTATAACGATAATTTGCAAAAATCACACTTACTTGAAAACATGCCGTTAAAGGGTGAAAACCCAAACCAGCCCCCAAACGACCCCGTAGGAGGCACGAACACCTCGCACGGCACCAATTTAACTTGTAGGAACTAACCTCGTTGTTCCGGGTCTCCCCATTTGAGAGTATGACGATAATTTGCAGAAATCACACTTTGACTTGAAAACAGGTCGTTAATGGGTGAAAACCCAAACCAGCACCCAAACGACCCCGTAGGAAGCACGAACACCTCGCACAGGACCAATGTAACTTGTAGGAACTGACCGCGTCGTCCCGGGTCTCCCGGTTTGAGATTATGACGATAATTTGTGAAAATCACACTTAGACTTGAAAACAGGCCGTTAAAGGGTGAAAACCCAAACCAGCCCCCAAACGACCCCGTAGGAGGCACGAACACCTAGCACGGGACCAATGTAACTTGTATGAACTGACTGCGTAGTCTCGGGTCTCCCGATTTGAGAGTATGATGATAATTTGTCAAAATCACACTTAGACTTGAAAACAGGCCGTTAGAGGGTGAAAACCCAAATCAGCACCCAAACGACCCCGTAGGAGGCACGAACACCTCGCACGGGACCAATGTAACTTGTAGGAACTGACTGCGTAGTCTCGGGTCTCCCGATTTGAGAGTATGATGATAATTTGTCAAAATCACACTTAGACTTGAAAACTGGCCGTTAAAGAATGAAAACCCAAACTAGCACACAAACGACCGTGTAGGAGGCACGAACACCTCGCACGGGACCAATGTAACTTTTAGGAACTGACCGCGTTGTCTCGGGTCTTCCGGTTAGGGATTATGACGATAATTTGCGAAAATCACACTTAGACTTGAAAACAGGCCGTTAATGGGTAAAAACACAAACCGGCCCCCAAACGACCCCGTAGGAGGCACGAACACCTCGCACCGGACCAATGTAACTTGTAGGAACTGGCCGCGTAGACCCGGGTCTCACGATTAGAGAGTATGACGATAATTTGCAAAAATCACACTTAGACTTGAAAACAGGCCGTTAAAGTGTGAAAACCCAAACCAGCACCCAAACGACCCCGTAGGAGGCACGAACATCTCGGACAGGACCAATGTAACTTGTAGGAACTGATCGCGTCGTTCCGGGTCTCCCGGTTTGAGATTATGACGATAATTTGCAAAAATAACACTTAGACTTGAAAATTGGCCGTTAAAGGGTGAAAACCCAAACCAGGCCCCAAACGACCCCGTAGGAGGCACGAACACCTCGCACGAGACCAATGTAACTTGTAGGAACTGACTGCGTAGTCTCGGGTCTCCCGGTTTGAGAGTATGACGATAATTTGCGAAAATTACACTTAGACTTGAAAACTGCACGTTAAAGAATGAAAACCCAAACTAGCACCCAAACGACCCCGTAGGAGGCACGAACACCTCGCACGGGACCAATGTAACTTGTCGGAACTGACCGCGTCGTCCCGGGACTCTCGGTTTGATATTATGATGATAATTTGAAAAATAAAGATTAGACTTGAAAACAGGCCGTTAAAGGGTGAAAACCCAAACCAACCCCCAAACGACCCTGTAGGAGGCACGAACACCTCGCACAGGACCAATGTAACTTGTTGGAACTGACTGCGTAGTCCCGGGTCTTTCGGTTTGAGAGTATGACGATAATTTGTTAAAATCACAGTTAGACTTGAAAACTGGCCGTTAATGGGTGAAAACCCAAACCAGCCCCCAAACGACCCCGTAGGTGGCACGAACACCTCGCACGGCACCAATGTAACTTGTAGGAACTAACCTCGTTGTCCCGGGTCTCCCCGTTTGAGAGTATGATGATAATTTTCAAAAATCACACTTTGACTTGAAAACAGGTCGTTAATGGGTGAACACCCAAACCAGCCCCCAAACGACCCCGTAGGAGGCACGAACACCTCGCACGAGACCAATGTAACTTGTAGGAACTGACTGCGTAGTCCCCGATCTCCCGATTTGAGAGTATGACGATAATATTCAGAAATCACACTTTGACTTGAAAACAGGCCGTTAATGGGTGCAAACCCAAACCAGCCCCCAAACGACCTCGTAGGAGGAACGAACACCTCGCACGGGACCAATGTACCTTGTAGGAGATGACTACGTAGGCTCGGGTCTCGCGGTTTGAGAGTATGACGATAATTTGTGAAAATCACACTTAGACTTGAAAACAGGCCGTTAGAGGGTGAAAACCTAAACCAACCCCCAAACGACCCCGTAGGAGGCACGAACACCTCGCACGGGACTAATGTAACTTGTAGGAACTGACTACGTAGTCCCGGGTCTCCCGGTTTTAGAGTATGACGATGATTTGCGAAAATCACACTTAGACTTGAAAACTGACCGTTAAAGAATGAAAACCCAATCTAGCACCCAAACGACCCCGTAGGAGGCACGAACACCTCGCATGGGACCAATGTGGCTTGTAGGAACTGACGACATCGTCCCGGGTCTCTCGGTTTGAGATTATGATGATAATTTGCAAAAATAAAGCTTAGACTTGAAAACACGCCGTTAAAGGGTGAAAACCCAAACCAGCACTCAAACGACCCCGTAGGAGGCACGAACACCTCGCACGGGACCAATGTAACTTATAGGAACTGACTGCGTAGTCCCGGGTCTCCCGGTTTGAGAGTATGACGATAATTTTCAGAAATCACACTTTGACTTGAAAATAGGCCGTTAATGGGTGAAAACACAAACCAGCCCCCAAACGACCCCGTAGGAGTCACGAACACCTCGCACGGGACCAATGCAACTTGAAGGAACTGATTGCGTAGTCCCGGGTCTCCCGGTTTGAGAGTATGATGATAATTTGCAGAAATCACACTTAGACTTGAAAACAAGACGTTAAAGGGTGAAAACCCAAACCAGCACCCAAACGACCCCGTAGGAGGCATGAACACCTCGCACAGGACCAATGTACCTTGTAGGAACTGATCGCGTCGTCCCGGGTCTCCCGGTTTGAGATTATAACTATAATTTGCAAAAATAACACTTAGACTTGAAAACAGTCCGTTAAAGGTTGAAAACCCAAACCTGCCCACAAACGACCCCGTAGGAGGCACGAACACCTCGCACGGGACCAATGTACCTTGTAGGAACTGACTGCGTAGTCTTGGGTCTCCCAGTTTGAGAGTATGACGATAATTTGTGAAAATCACACTTAGACTTGAAAACAGGCCGTTAGAGGGTGAAAACTCAAACCAGCCCCCAAACGACCCCGTAGGAGGCACGAACACCTCGCACAGGACCAATGTAACTTGTAGGAACTGACCGCGTCGTCCCGGGTCTCCCAGTTTGAGATTATGACAATAATTTGCAAAAATAACACTTAGACTTGAAAACAGTTCGTTAAAGGGTGAAAACCCAAACCCGCCACCAAACGACCCTGTAGGAGGCACGAACACCTCGCACGGGACCAATGTAACTTGTAGGAACTGACTACGTAGTCTCGGGTCTCCCGGTTTGAGAGTATGACGATAATTTTCAGAAATCACACTTTGACTAGAAAACAGGCCGTTAATGTGTGAAAACTCAAACCAGCCCCCAAACGACCCCGTCGGAGGGACGAACACCTCGCACGGGACCAATGTTACTTGTAGGAACTAATTGCGTAGTCCCGGGTCCCCCGGTTTGAGAGTATGACGATAATTTGCAGAAATCAGACTTAGACTTGAAAACAGGCCGTTAATGGGTAAAAACCCAAACCAGCACCCAAACGACCCCGTAGGAGGCACGAAGAGCTCGCACAGGACCAATGTAACTTGTAGGAACTGATCGCGTCATCCCGGGTCTCCCGGTTTGAGATTATGACGATAATTTGCAAAAATCACACTTAGACTTGAAAACAGGCCGTTAAAGGCTGAAAACCCAAACCAGCCCCCAAACGACCCCGTAGGAGGCACGAACACCTAGCAGGGGACCAATGTAACTTGTAGGAACTGACTACGTAGTCTCGGGTCTCCCGATTTGAGAGTATGATGATAATTTGCTAAAATCACAGTTAGACTTGAAAACAGGCCGTTAGAGGGTGAAAACCCAAATCAGCACCCAAACGACCCCTTAGGAGGCACGAACACCTCGCACGGGACCAACGTAACTTGTAGGAACTGACTGCGTAGTCTCGGGTCTCCCGGTTTGAGAGTATGACGATAATTTGCGAAAATCACACTTAGACTTGAAAACTGGCCGTTAAAGAATGAAAACCCAAACTAGCACCCAAACGACACCGTAGGAGGCACGAACACCTCGCACGGGACCAATGTAACTTATAGGAACTGACCACGTTGTCCTGGGTCTTCTGGTTAGAGATTATGACGATAATTTCCGAAAATCACACTTAGACTTGAAAACAGGCCGTTAATGGATAAAAACCCAAACCAGCATCCAAACGACCCCGTAGGAGGCACGAAGAGCTCGTACGGGACCAATGGAACTTGTAGGAACTGATCGCGTCATCCCGGGTCTCTCGGTTTGAGATTATGATGATAATTTGCAAAAATAACAGTTAGACTTGAAAATAGGCCGTTAAAGGGTGAGCCCCCAAACGACCCCGTAGGAGGCATGAACACCTAGGCATGGGACCAATGTAACTTGTAGGAACTGACTACGTAGTCCCGAGTCTATCGGTTTGAGAGTATGACGATAATTTTTGGAAATCACACTTTGACATGAAAACAGGTCGTTAATGGGTGAAAACCCAAACCAGCCCCCAAACGACCCCGTAGGAGGCACGAACACCTCGCAAGGGACCAATGTAACTTGTAGGAACTGACTGCGTAGTCTCGAGTCTCCCGGTTTGAGAGTATGACGATAATTTTCAAAAATCACACTTTGACTTGAAAATAGGTCGTTAATGGGGGAAAACCCAAACTAGCCCCAAACGACCCCGTAGGAGGCACGAACACCTCGCACGGGACCAATGTAACTTGTAGGAACTGATTGCGTAGTCCCGGGTCTCCCGATTTGACAGTATGACGATAATTTGCAGAAATCACACTTAGACTTGAAAACAAGCCGTTAAAGGGAGAAAACCCAATCCAGCACCCAAATGACCCTGTAAGAGGCATGAACACCTCGCACAGGACCAATGTAACTTGTAGGAACTGACCTCGTCGTCCCGGGTCTCCCGATTTGAGATTATGACGATAATTTGCAAAAATAACACTTAGACTTGAAAACAGGCCATTAAAGGGTGAAAACCCAAACCAGCCACCAAACGACCCCGTAGGAAGCACGAACACCTCGCACGGGACCGATGTACCTTGTAGGAACTAACTGCGTAGTCTTGGGTCTCCCGGTTTGAGAGTATGACGATAATTTTCGAAAATCACACTTAGACTTGAAAACAGGCCGTTAGAGGGTGAAAACCCAAACCAACCCCCAAACGACCCCGTAGGAGGCACGAACACCTCGCAAGGGACCAATGTAATTTATAGGAACTGACCGCGTTGTCCCTGGTCTTCCGGTTAGACATTATGACGATTATTTGCAAAAATCAGACTTAGACTTGAAAACAGGCCGTTAAATGGTAAAAACCCAAACCAGCACCCAAACGACCCCGTAGGAGGCACGAAGAGCTCGCACAGGACCAATTTAACTTGTAGGAACTGATCGCGTCATCCCGGGTCTCCCGGCTTGAGATTATGACGATAATTTGCAAAAATAACACTTAGACTTGAAAACAGACCGTTAAAGGGTGAGCCCCCAAACGACCCCATAGGAGGCACGAACACCTAGGCACGGGACCAATGTAACTTGTAGGAACTGACTACGTAGTCACGAGTCTATCGGTTTGAGAGTATGACGATAATTTTTGGAAATCACACTTTGACTTCAAAACAGGTCGTTAATGGGTGAAAACCCAAACCAGCTCCCAAACGACCCCGTAGGAGGCACGAACACCTCGCACGAAACCAATGTAACTTGTAGGAACTGATTGCGTAGTCTCGGGTCTCCCGGTTTGAGAGTATGACGATAATTTGCATAAATCACACTTAGACTTGAAAACAAGCTGTTAAAGGGTGAAAACCCAAACAACCCCGTAGGAGGCACGGACACCTCGCACAGGACCAATGTAACTTGTAGGAACTGACCGCGTCGTCCTGGGTCTCCCGATTTGAGATTATGACGATAATTTGCAAAAATAACACTTAGACTTGAAAACAGGCCATTAAAGGGTGAAAACCCAAACCAGCCACCAAACGACCCCGTAGGAAGCACGGAGACCTCGGACGGGACCAATGTACCTTGTAGGAACTGATTGCGTAATCTCGGGTCTCCCGGTTTGAGAGTATGACGATAATTTGTGAAAATCACACTTAGACTTGAAAACAGGCCGTTAGAGGGTGAAAACCCAAACCAGCCCCCAAACGACCCCGTAGGAGGCACGAACACTTCGCACTGGACCAATGTAACTTTTAGGAACTGACCGCGTCGTCCCGGGTCTCTCGGTTTGAGATTATGACGATAATTGGAAAAAATAACACTTAGACTTGAAAATTGGCCGTTAAAGGGTGAAAACCCAAACGAGGCCCCAAACGACCCCGTAGGAGGCACGAACACCTAGGCACGGGACCAATGTAACTTGTAGGAACTGACTACGTAGTCATGAGTCTATCGGTTTGAGAGTATGACGATAATTTTCGGAAATCACACTTTGACTTGAAAACAGGTCGTTAATGGGTGAAAACCCAAACCAGCTCCCAAACGACCCCGTAGGAGGCATGAACACCTCGCACGGAACCAATGTAACTTGTGGGAACTGATTGCGTAGTCTCGAGTCTCTCGGTTTGAGAGTATGACGATAATTTTCAGAAATCACACTTTGACTTGAAAATAGGTCGTTAATGGGTGAAAACCCAAACTAGCCCCAAACGACCCCGTAGGAGGCACGAACACCTCGCACGGGACCAATGTAACTTGTAGGAACTGATTGCGTAGTCCCGGGTCTCCCGGTTTGACAGTATGACGATAATTTGCAGAAATCACACTTAGACTTGAAAACAAGCCGTTAAAGGGAGAAAACACAATCCAGCAACCAAACGACCCCGTAAGAGGCATGAACACCTCGCACAGGACCAATGTAACTTGTAGGAACTGACCGCGTCGTCCCGGGTCTACCAGTTTGAGATTATGACGATAATTTGCAAAAATAACACTTAGACTTGAAAACAGTCCGTTAAAGGGTGAAAACCCAAACCAGCCCCCAAACGACCCCGTAGGAGGCACGGACACCTCGCACGGGACCAATGTACCTTGTAGGAACTAACTGCGTAGTCTCGGGTCTCCCGGTTTGAGAGTATGATGATAATTTGCAAAAATCACACTTAGACTTGAAAATAGGCCGTTAGAGGGTGAAAACCCAAACCAACCCCCAAACGACCCCGTAGGAGGCACGAACACCTCGCAAGGGACCAATGTAATTTATAGGAACTGACCGCGTTGTCCCTGGTATTCCGGTTAGACATTATGACGATAATTTGCAAAAATCACACTTAGACTTGAAAACAGGCCGTTAATGGGTAAAAACCCAAACCAGCACCCAAACGACCCCGTAGGAGGCACGAAGAGGTCGCACAGGACCAATGTAACTTGTAGGAACTGATCGCGTCATCCCGGGTCTCCCGGTTTTAGATTATAATGATAATTTGAAAAAATAACACTTAGACTTGAAAACAGGCCGTTAAAGGGTGAGCCCCCAAACGACCCCGTAGGAGGCACGAACACCTAGGCACGACACCAATGTAACTTGTAGGAACTGACTACGTAGTCACGAGTCTATTGGTTTGAGAGTATGACGATAATTTTCAAAAATCACACTTTGACTTGAAAACAGGTCGTTAATGGGTGAAAACCCAAACCAGCTCCCAAACGACCCCGTAGGAGGCACGAACACCTCGCACGGAACCAATGTGACTTGTAGGAACTGATTGCGTAGTCTCGACTCTCCCGGTTTGAGAGTATGACGATAATTTTTAGAAATCACACTTTCACTTGAAAACAGGTCATTAATGGGTGAAAACCCAAACTAGACCCCAAACGACCCCGTAGGAGGCACGAACACCTCGCACGGGACCAATGTAACTTGTAGGAACTGATTGCGTAGTCCCGGGTCTCCCGGTTTGACAGTATGACGATAATTTGCAGAAATCACACTTAGACTTGAAAACAAGCCGTTAAAGGGAGAAAACCCAATCCAGCACCCAAACGACCCCGTAAGAGGCATGAACACCTCGCACAGGACCAATGTAACTTGTAGGAACTGACCGCGTCGTCCCGGGTCTCCCGGTTTGAGATTATGACGATAATTTGCAAAAAAAACACTTAGACTTGAAAACAGTCCGTTAAAGGGTGAAAACCCAAACCAGCCCCCAAACGACCCCGTAGGAGGCACGAACACCTCGCACGGGACCAATGTACCTTGTAGGAACTAACTGCGTAGTCTCGGGTCTCCCGGTTTGAGAGTATGACGATAATTTGCGAAAATCACACTTAGACTTGAAAACAGGCCGTTAGAGGGTGAAAACCCAAACCAACCCCCAAACGACCCCGTAGGAGGCACGAACACCTCGCAAGGGACCAATGTAATTTATAGGAACTGACCGCATTGTCCCTGGTCTTCCGATTAGACATTATGACGATAATTTGCAAAAATCACACTTAGACTTGAAAACAGGCCGTTAATGGGTAAGAACCCAAACCAACACCCAAACGACCCCGTAGGAGGCACCAAGAGCTCGCACAGGACCAATGTAACTTGTAGGAACTGGTCGCGTCATCCCGGGTCTCCCAGTTTGAGATTATGTCGATAATTTGCAAAAATAACACTTAGACTTGAAAACAGGCCGTTAAAGGGTGAGCCCCCAAACGACCCCGTAGGAGGCACGAACACCTAGGCACGGGACCAATGTAACTTGTAGGAACTGACTACGTAGTCATGAGTCTATCGGTTTGAGAGTATGACGATAATTTTCGGAAATCACACTTTGACTTGAAAACAGGTCGTTAATGGGTGAAAACCCAAACCAGCTCCCAAACGACCCCGTAGGAGGCATGAACACCTCGCACGGAACCAATGTAACTTGTGGGAACTGATTGCGTAGTCTCGAGTCTCTCGATTTGAGAGTATGACGATAATTTTCAGAAATCACACTTTGACTTGAAAACAGGTCGTTAATGGGTGAAAACCTAAACTAGCCCCAAACGACCCTGTAGGAGGCACGGACACCTCGCACGGGACCAATGTAACTTGTAGGAACTGATTGCGTAGTCCCGGGTCTCCCGATTTGACAGTATGACGATAATTTGCAGAAATCACACTTAGACTTGAAAACAAGCCGTTAAAGGGAGAAAACCCAATCCAGCACCCAAACGACCCCGTAAGAGGCATGAACACCTCGCACAGGACCAATGTAACTTGTAGGAACTGACCGCATCGTCCCGGGTCTCCCGGTTTGAGATTATGACGATAATTTGCAAAAATAACACTTAGACTTGAAAACAGTCCGTTAAAGGGTGAAAACCCAAACCAGCCCCCAAACGACCCCGTAGGAGGCACGAACACCTCGCACGGGACCAATGTACCTTGTAGGAACTAACTGCGTAGTCTCGGGTCTCCCGGTTTGAGAGTATGACGATAATTTGCAAAAATCACACTTAGACATGAAAACAGGCCGTTAGAGGGTGAAAACCCAAACCAACCCCCAAACGACCCCGTAGGAGGCACGAACACCTTGCAAGGGACCAATGTAATTTATAGGAACTGACCGCGTTGTCCCTGGTCTTTCGGTTAGACATTATGACGATAATTTGCAAAAATCACACTTAGACTTGAAAACAGGCCGTTAATGGGTAAAAACCCAAACCAACACCCAAACGACCCCGTAGGAGGCACGAAGAGCTCGCACAAGACCAATGTAACTTGTAGGAACTGATCGCGTCATCCCGGGTCTCCCAGTTTGAGATTATGATGATAATTTGGAAAAATAACACTTAGTCTTGAAAATAGGCCGTTAAAGGGTGAGCCCCCAAACGACCCCGTAGGAGGCACGAACACCTAGGCACAGGACCAATGTAACTTTTAGGAACTGACTACGTAGTCACGAGTCTATCGGTTTGAGAGTATGACGATAATTTTTGGAAATCACACTTTGACTTGAAAACAGGTCGTTAATGGGTGAAAACCCAAACCAGCTCCCAAACGACCCCGTAGGAGGCATGAACACCTCGCACGGAACCAATGTAACTTGTAGGAACTGATTGCGTAGTCTCGAGTCTCCCGGTTTGAGAGTATGACGATAATTTTCAGAAATCGCACTTTGACTTGAAAGCAGGTCGTTAATGGGTGAAAACCCAAACTAGCCCCAAACGACCCCGTAGGAGGCACGAACACCTCGCACGGGACCAATGTAACTTGTAGGAACTGATTGCGTAGTCCCGGGTCTCCTGGTTTGACAGTATGACGATAATTTGCAGAAATCACACTTAGACTTGAAAACAAGCCGTTAAAGGGAGAAAACCCAATCCAGCACCCAAACGACCCCGTAAGAGGCATGAACACCTCGCACAGGACCAATGTAACTTGTAGGAACTGACCGCGTCGTCCCGAGTCTCCCGGTTTGAGATTATGACGATAATATGCAAAAATAACACTTAGACTTGAAAACAGTCCGTTAAAGGGTGAAAACCCAAACCAGCCCCCAAACGACCCCGTAGGAGGCACGAACACCTCGCACGGGACCAATGTACCTTGTAGGAACTAACTGCGTAGTCTCGGGTCTCCCGGTTTGAGAGTATGACGATAATTTGCAAAAATCACACTTAGACTTGAAAACAGGCCGTTAGAGGGTGAAACCCCAAACCAACCCCCAAACGACCCCGTAGGAGGCACGAACACCTCGCAAGGGACCAATGTAATTTATAGGAACTGACCGTGTTGTCCCTAGTCTTCCGGTTAGACATTATGACGATAATTTGCAAAAATCACACTTAGACTTGAAAAACAGGCCGTTAATGGGTAAAACCCAAACCAGCACCCAAACGACCCCGTAGGAGGCACGAAGAGCTAGTACAGGACCAATGTAACTTGTAGGAACTGATCGCGTCATCCCGGGTCTCCCGGTTTGAGATTATGACGATAATTTGCAAAAATAACACTTAGACTTGAAAACAGGCCGTTAAAGGGTGAGCCCCCAAACGACCCCGTAGGAGGCACGAACACCTAGGCACGGGACCAATGTAACTTGTAGGAACTGACTACGTAGTCACGAGTCTATCGGTTTGAGAGTATGACGATAATTTTTGGAAATCACACTTTGACTTGAAAACAGGTCGTTAATTGGTGAAAACCCAAACCAACTCCCAAACGACCCCGTAGGAGGCACGAACACCTCGCACGGAACCAATGTAACTTGTAGGAACTGATTGCGTAGTCTCGGGTCTCCCGGTTTGAGAGTATGACGATAATTTGCATAAATCACACTTAGACTTGAAAACAAGCTGTTAAAGGGTGAAAACCCAAACGACCCCGTAGGAGGCACGGACACCTCGCACAGGACCAATGTAACTTGTAGGAACTGACCGCGTCGTCCTGGGTCTCCCGATTTGAGATTATGACTATAATTTGCAAAAATAACACTTAGACTTGAAAATAGGCCGTTAAAGGGTGAAAACCCAAACCAGCCACCAAACGACCCCGTAGGAAGCACGAACAACTCGGACGGGACCAATGTACCTTGTAGGAACTGATAGCGTAGTCTCGGGTCTCCCGGTTTGAGAGTATGATGATAATTTGTGAAAATCACACTTAGACTTGAAAAAAGGCCGTTAGAGGGTGAAAACCCAAACCAGCCCCCAAACGACCCCGTAGGAGGCACGAACACCTCGCACGGGACCAATGTAACTTGTAGGAACTGACCGCGTCGTCCCGGGTCTCTCGATTTGAGATTATGATGATAATTGGCAAAAATAACACTTAGACTTGAAAATTGGCCGTTAAAGGGTGAAAACCCAAACGAGGCCCCAAACGACCCCGTAGCAGGAACGAACACCTCGCACGGGATCAATGTAACTTATAGGAACTGACAGCGTAGTCCTGGGTCTCCCGGTTTGAGAGTATGACGATAATTTGCGAAAATCACACTTTGACTTGAAAACAGGCCGTTAATGGGTGAAAACCTAAACCAGCCACCAAACGACCCCGTAGGAGGCACGAACACCTCGCACGGGACCAATGTAACTTGTAGGAACTGATCGCGTAGTCCCGGGTCTCCCGGTTTGAGATTATGATGATAATTTGCGAAAATAACACTTAGACTTGAAAATAGGCCGTTAAAGGGTGAAAACCCAAACCAGCCCCAAAACGAACCCGTAGGAGGCACGAACTCCTCGCACGGGACCAATGTAACTTGTAGGAACTGACCGCGTAGTCCCTTGTCCACGATTAGAGAGTATGACGATAATTTGCAAAAATCACACTTAGACTTGAAAACAGGTCGTTAGAGGGTGAAAACCCAAACCAACTCCCAAACGACCCCGTAGGAGGCACGAACACCTCGCAAGGGACCAATGTAATTTATAGGAACTGACCGCGTTGTCCCTGGTCTTCCGGTTAGACATTATGACGATAATTTGCAAAAATCACACTTAGACTTGAAAACAGGCCGTTAATGGGTAAAAACCCAAACCAGCACCCAAACGACCCCGTAGGAGGCACGAAGAGCTCGCACAGGACCAATGTAACTTGTAGGAACTGATCGCGTCATCCCGGGTCTCCCGGTTTGAGATTATGATGATAATTTGCAAAAATAACACTTAGACTTGAAAACAGGCCGTTAAAGGGTGAGCCCCCAAACGACCCCGTAGGAGGCACGAACACCTAGGCACGGGACCGATGTAACTTGTAGGAACTAACTACGTAGTCACGAGTCTATAGGTTTGAGAGTATGACGATAATTTTTGGAAATCACACTTTGACTTGAAAACAGGTCGTTAATTGGTGAAAACCCAAACCAGCTCCCAAACGACCCCGTAGGAGGCACGAACACCTCGCACGGAACCAATGTAACTTGTAGGAACTGATTGCGTAGTCTCGGGTATCCCGGTTTGAGAGAATGACGATAATTTGCAGGAAAACAAGCCGTTAAAGGGTGAAAACCCAAACCAGCACCCAAACGACCCCGTAGGAGGCACGGACACCTCGCACAGGACCAATGTAACTTGTAGGAACTGTCCGCGTCATCCTGGGTCTCCCGATTTGAGATTATAACGATAATTTGCAAAAATAACACTTAGACCTTAAAATAGGCCGTTAAAGGGTGAAAACCCAAACCAGCCACCAAACGACCCCGTAGGAAGCACGAAAACCTCGGACGGGACCAATGTACCTTGTAGGAACTAATTGCGTAGTCTCGGGTCTCGCGGTTTGAGAGTATGACGATAATTTGTGAAAATCACACTTAGACTTGAAAACAGGCCCTTAGAGGGTTAAAACCCAAACAAGCCCCCAAACGACCCCGTAGGAGGCACGAACACCTCGCACGGGACCAATGTAACTTGTAGGAACTGACCGCGTCATCCCGGGTCTCTCGGTTTGAGATTATGACGATAATTGGCAAAAATAACACTTAGACTTGAAAATGGCCGTTAAAGGGTGAAAACCCAAACCAGGCCCCAAACGACCCCGTAGGAGGCACGAACACCTCGCAAGGGATCAATGTAACTTATAGGAACTGACTGCGTAGTCCTGGGTCTACTGGTTTGAGAGTATGACGATAATTTGCGAAAATCACACTTAGACTTGATAACTGGCCGTTAATGGGTGAAAACCAAAACCAGCCCCCAAACGACCCCGTAGGAGGCACGAACACCTCGCACAACACCAATGTCACTTGTACGAACTAACCTCGTTGTCCCGGGTCTCCCCGTTTGAGAGTCTAACTATAATTTGCGACAATCACCCTTAGACTTGAAAACAGGCCGTTAATGGGTGAAAACCCAAACTAGCCCCCAAACGACCCCGTAGGAGGCACGAACACCTCGCACGGGACCAATGTAACTTATAGGAACTGACCGTGTAGTCCCGGGTCTCCCGATTAGAGAGTATGAAGATAATTTACAAAAATCACACAGACTTGAAAATAGGCCGTTAATGGGTGAAAACCCAAACTAGCCCCCAAACGACCCCGTAGGAGGCACGAACACCTCGCACGGGACCAATGTAACTTATAGGAACATACCGCATTGTCCAGGGTCTTCCGGTTAGAGAGTATGATGATAATATGCAAAAATCACACTTAGACTTGAAAACAGGCCGTTAATGGGTAAAAACCCAAACCAGCACCCAAACGACCCCGTAGGAGGCACGAACACCTCGCACGGGACCAATGTAACTTGTAGGAACTGACCACGTCATCTCGGGTCTCCCGATTTGAGATTATGACGGTAATTTGCAAAAATAACACTTAGACTTGAAAATAGGCCGTTAAAGGGTGAGCCCCCAAACGACCTCGTAGGAGACACAAACACTTCGAACGGGACCACTGTAACTTGTAGGAACTGACTACATAGTCCCGAGTCTATCAGTTTGAGAGTATGACGATAATTTTCGGAAATCACACTTTGACTTGAAAACAGGCCGTTATTGGGTGAAAACCCAAGCCAGCCCCCAAACGACCCCGTAGGAAGCACGAACACCTCGCACGGGACCAATGTAACTTGTATCAATTGACCGCGTAGTCTCGGGTCTCTCGGTTTGGGAGTATGGCGATAAATTTCAAAAATCACACTTAGACTTGAAAACAGGCCGTTAAAGGGTGAAAACCCAAACCAACCCCCAAACGACCTGTAGGAGGCACGAACACCTCACACGGGTCCAATGTAACTTTTAGAAACTAACCGCGTTGTCCCGAGTCTCCCCGTTTGAGAGTATGATGATAATTTGTGAAAATCACACTTAGACCTGAAAACAAGCCGTTAAAGGGTGAAAACCCAAACTAGCACCTAAACGACCCCGTATGAGGTACGAACACCTCGCACGGGACCAATGTAACTTGTAGGAACTAACCGCATGGTCCCGGGTCTCCCCGTTTGAGACTATAACGATAATTTGCAAAAATCACACTTACTTGAAAACACTCCGTTAAAGGGTGAAATCCCAAACCAGCCCCCAAACGACCACGAAGGAGGCACGAACACCTCGCACGACACCAATGTAACTTGTAGGAACTAACCTCATTGTCTCTGGTCTCCCCATTTGAGAGTATGACGATAATTTGTGACAATCACCCTTAGACTTGAACACAGGCCGTTAATGGGTGAAAACCCAAACCAACCCTTAAACGACCCCGTAGGAGGCACGAACACCTCACACTGGACCAATGTAACTTGTAGGAACTGACCGCGTAGTCCCGGGTCTCACGATTAGAGAGTATGACGATAATTTGCAAAAATCACACTTAGACTTGAAAACAGGCCGTTAATGGGTGAAAACCCAAACCAGCCCCCAAACGACCCCGTAGGAGACTCGAACACCTCGCAAGGGACCAATGTAACTTATAGGAACTGACCGAGTTATCCCAGGTCTTCCGGTTAGAGAGTATGACAATAATTTGCAAAAATCACACTTAGACTTGAAAACAGGCCGTTAATGGGTAAAGACCCAAACCAGCACCCAAACGACCCCGTAGGAGGCACGAACAGCTCGTACGGGACCAATGTAACTTGTAGGAACTGACCGCATCATCCCGGGTCTCCCGGTTTGAGATTATGATGATAATTTACAAAAATAACACTTATACTTGAAAACAGGCCGTTAAAGGGTGAGCCGCCAAACGACCCCGTAGGAGGCACGAACACCTCGAACGGGACCAATGTAACTTGTAGGAACTAACTACGTAGTCCTGAATCTCTCGGTTTGAGAGTATGACGATAATTTGCGAAAATCACACTTAGACTTGAAAACAGGCCGTTAATGGGTGAAAACCCAAACCAGCCACCAAATGACCCCGTAGGAGGCACGAACACCTCGCACGGGACCAATGTAACTTGTAGGAACTGATCGCGTAGTCTCGGGTCTCCCGGTTTGAGATTATGATGATAATTTGCGAAAATAACACTTAGACTTGAAAATAGGCCGTTAAAGGGTGAAAACCCAAACCAGCCCCCAAACGACCCCGTAGGAGGCACGAACACCTCGCACGGGACCAATGTAACTTGTAGGAACTGATTGCGTAGTCTCGAGTCTCCCGGTTTGAGAGTATGACGATAATTTTCAGAAATCACACTTTGACTTGAAAACAGGCCGTTAATGGGTGAAAACCCAAACCATCCCCCAAACGACCCCGTAGGAGGCACGAACACCTCGTACGGGACCAATGTAACTTGTAGGAACTGATTGCGTAGTCCGAGGTCTCCCGGTTTGAGAGTATGACGATAATTTGCACAAATCACATTTAGACTTGAAAACAAGCCGTTAAAGGGTGAAAACCCAAACCAGCACCCATATGACCCCGTAGGATGAACGAACACCTCGCGTAGGACCAATGTAACTTGTAGGAACTGACCGGGTCGTCCCGGGTCTCCCGGTTTGAGATTATGACGATAATTTGCAAAAATAACACTTAGACTTGAAAACAGGCAGTTAAAGGGTGAAAACCCAAACCAGCCCCCAAACGACCCCGTAGGAGGCACGAACACCTCGTACGGGACCAATGTAACTTGTAGGAACTGACTGCTTAGTCTCGGGTCTCCCGATTTGAGACTATGACGATAATTTGCGAAAATCACACTTAGACTTCTAAACAGGCCGTTAGAGGGTGAAAACCCAAACCATCCCCCAAACGACCCCGTAGGAGGCACGAACACCTCGCACGGGACCAATGTAACTTGTAGGAACTGACTGCTTAGTCTCGGGTCTCCCAGTTTGAGATTATGACGATAATTTGCAAAAATAACACTTGGACTTGAAAACAGGCCGTTAAAGGGTGAAAACCCAAACCAGCCCCCAAACGACCCCGTAGGAGGCACGAACACCTCGCACGGGACCAATGTAACTTGTAGGAACTGACTGCGTAGTCTCGGGTCTCCCGGTTTGACAGTATGACGATAATTTACGAAAATCACACTTAGACTTGAAAACTGGCCGTTAATGGGTGAAAACCCAAACCAGCCACCAAACGACCCCGTAGGAGGCACGAACACCTCGCACAACACCAATGTAACTTGTAGGAACTAACCTCGTTGTCCCGGGTCTCCCCGTTTGAGAGTCTGACGATAATTTATGACAATCACCCTTATACTTGAACACCTCGCACGGGACTAATGTAACTTGTAGGAACTGACCGCGTATTCTCGGGTCTCATGATTAGAGAGTATGACGATAATTTGTGAAAATCACACTTAGACTTGAAAACAAGCCGTTAAAGGGTGAAAACCCAAACCAACACCCAAACGACCTCGTATGAGGTACGAACACCTCGTACAGGACCAATGTAAGTTATAGGAACTAACCGCGTTGTCCCGGCTCTCCCGGTTTGAGAGTATGACGATAATTTGCGAAAATCACACTTCGACTTGAAAGCAAGTCGTTAAAGGGTGAAAACCCAAACCAACACCCAAACGACCCCGTATGAGGTACGAACACCTCGTACGGGACCAATGTAACTTGTAGGAACTAACCGCGTGGTCCTGGGTCTCCCCGTTTGAGAGTATGACGATAATTTTTTACAATTACACTTAGACTTGAAAACAAGCTGTTAATGGGTGAAAACCCAAACCAGCTCCTAAACGACCCCGTAGGAGGCACGAACACCTCGGACCGGACCAATGTAACTTGTAGGAACTGATTGCGTAGTCCTGGGTCTCAGGGTTTCAGAGTATGACGATAATTTGCGAAAATCACATTTAGACTTAAAAATAAGCCATTAAAGGGTGAAAACCCAAACCAGCTCCCAAACGACCCCGTTGGAGGCATGAACACCTCGCACGGGACAAATGTAACTTATAGGAACTGACCGCATCATTCCGGGTCTCCTGGTTTGAGATTATGACGATAATTTGCGAAAATAACACTTAGACTTGAAAACAGGCTGTTAAAGGGATAAAACCCAAACCAGCCACCAAACGACCCCGTAGGAGGCAAGAACGCCACGTACGGGACCAATGTAACTTGTAGGAACTGACTGCGTAGTCCCGGGTCTCCCGGTTTGAGATTATGACAATAATTTGCTAAAATAACACTTAGACTTGAAAACAGGCCGTCAAAGGGTGAAAACCCAAACCAGCCCCAAAACGACCCCGTAGGAGGCACGAACACCTCGCACGGGACCAATGTAACTTGTAGGAACTGACCACGTCATCCCGGGTCTCCCGGTTTGAGATTATGATGATAATTTGCAAAAATAACACTTAGACTTAAAAATAGGCCATTAAAGGGTGAGCCCCCAAACGACCCCGTTGGAGGCACGAACACCTCGAACGGGACCAATGTAACTTGTTAGAACTGACTGCGTAGTCCCTAGTCTATCGATTTGAAAGTATGACGATAATTTTCGGAAATCACACTTTGATTTGAAAATTGGCCGTTATTGGGTGAAAACCCAAACCAGCCCCCAAACGACCCCGTAGGAAGCACGAACACCTCGCACGGGACCAATGTAACTTGTATGAATTGATCGCGTAGTCTCGGGTCTCTCGATTTGGGAGTATGGCGATATATTTCAAAAATCACACTTAGACTTGAAAATAGGCCGTTAAAGGGTGAAAACCCAAACCAGCCCCCAAACGACCTGTAGGAGGCACGAACACCTCACACGGGTCCAATGTAACTTGTAGAAACTAACCGCGTTGTCCAGGGTCTCCTCGTTTGAGAGTATGATGATAATTTGTGAAAATCACACTTAGACCTGAAAACAAGCCGTTAAAGGGTGAAAACCCAAACCAGCACCTAAACGACCCCATATGAGGTACGAACACCTCGCACGGGACCAATGTAACTTGTAGGAACTAACCGCATGGTCCCGGGTCTCCCTGTTGTAGAGTATAATGATAATTTGCAAAAATCACACTTGCTTGAAAACATGCCGTTAAAGGGTGAAAACCCAAACCAGCCCCCAAACGACCACGTAGGAGGCACTAACTCCTCGCACAGCACCAATGTAACTTGCAGGAACTAACCTCGTTGTCTCGGGTCTCCCCATTTGAGAGTATGATGATAATTTGCGACAATCACCCCTAGACTTGAACACAGGCCGTTAATGGGTGAAAACCCAAACCAGCCCCCAAACGACCCCGTAGGAGGCACGAACACCTCGCACCGGACCAATGTAACTTGTAGGAACTGACCGCGTAGTCCCGGGTGTCACGATTAGAGAGTATGACGATAATTTGCAAAAATCACACTTAGACTTGAAATCAGGCCGTTAATGGGTGAAAACCCAAACCAACCCCCAAACGACCCCATAGGAGGCACGAACACCTCGCAAGGGACCAATGTAACTTATAGTAACTGACCGTGTTGTCTTGGGTCTTCCGGTTAGAGAGTATGACGATAATTTGCGAAAATCACACTTAGACTTGAAAACAGGTCGTTAATGGGTAAAAACCCAAACCAGCACCCAAATGACCCCGTAGGAGGCACGAACAGCTCGCACGGGACCAATGTAACTTGTAGGAACTGACCGCGTCATCCCGGGTCTCCCAGTTTGAGATTATGACAATAATTTACAAAAATAACACTTATACTTGAAAACAGGCCGTTAAAGGTTGAGCCCCCAAACGACCCCATAGGAGGTGCGAACACCTCGAACGGGACCAATGTAACTTGTAGGAACTGACTACGTAGTCCTGAGTCTCTCAGTTTGAGAGTATGATGATAATTTGCGAAAATCACACTTAGACTAGAAAATACACCATTAATGGGTGAAAACCCAAACCAGCCACCAAACGACCCCGGTTTGAGAGTATGATGATAATTTTCAGAAATCACACTTTGACTTGAAAACAGACAGTTAATGGGTGAAAACCGAAACCTACCCCCAAACGACCCCGTAGGAGGCACGAACACCTCGCACGGGACCAGTGTAACTTGTAGGAAATGATTGCGTAGTCCCGGGTCTCCCGGTTTGAGAGTATGACGATAATTTGCACAAATCACACTTAGACTTGAAAACAAGCCGTTAAAGGGTGAAAACCCAAACCAGTACCCAAATGACCCCGTATGAGGCACGAACACCTCGCGCAGGACCAATGTAACTTGTAGGAACTGACCGGGTCGTCCCGGGTCTCACGGTTTGAGATTATGACGATAATTTGCAAAAATAACACTTAGACTTGAAAATAGGCTGTTAAAGGGTGAAAACCCAAACCAGCCCCCAAACGACCCCGTAGGAGGCACGAACACCTCGCACGGGACCAATGTAACTTGTAGGAACTGACTGCGTAGTCTCGGGTCTGCCGGTTTGAGAGTATGACGATAATTTGCGAAAATCACACTTAGACTTCAAAATAGGCCGTTAGAGGGTGAAAACCCAAACCAGCCCCCAAACGACCCCGTAGGAGGCACGAACACCTCGCACGGGACCAATGTAACTTGTAGGAACTGACTGCGTAGACTCGGGTCTCCCGGTTTGAGAGTATGACGATAATTTGGGAAATCAGACTTAGACTTGAAAACAGACCGTTAAAGAATGAAAACCCAAACTAGCACCCAAACGACCCCGTAGGAGGCACGAACACCTCGCACGGGACCAATGTAACTTATAGGAACTGACCGCATCATCCCGGGTCTCTCGGTTTGAGATTATGACGATAATTTTCAAAAATAACACTTAGACTTGAAAATTGGCCGTTAAAGGGTGAAAACCCAAACCAGGCCCCAAACGACCCCCTAGGAGGCACGAACACCTCGTACGGAATTAATGTAACTTATAGGAACTGACTGCGTAGTCTCGGGTCTCCCAGTTTGAGAGTATGACGATAATTTGCGAAAATCACACTTAGACTTGAAAACTGGCCGTTAATGGGTGAAAACCCAAACCAGCCACCAAACGACCCCGTAGGAGGCACGAACACCTCGCACAACACCAATGTAGCTTGTAGGAACTAACCTCGTTGTCCCGGGTCTCCCTGTTTGAGAGTCTGACGTTAATTTGCGACAATCACCCTTGGAATTGAAAACAGGACGTTAATGGATGTAAACCCAAACCAGCCACCAAACGATCCCGTAGGAGGCACGAACACCTCGCACGGGACCAATGTAACTTATAGGAACATACCGCATTGTCCCAGGTCTTCCGGTTATAGAGTATGATGATAATTTGCAAAAATCACACTTAGACTTGAAAACAGGCCCTTAATGGGTAAAAACCCAAACCAACACCCGAACGACACCGTAGGAGGCACGAACACCTCGCGCGGGACCAATGTAAGTTGTAGGAACTGACCACGTCATCCCGGGTCTCTCGGTTTGAGATTATGACGATAATTTGCAAAAATAAAACTTACACTTGAAAATAGGCCGTTAAATTGTGAGCCCCCAAACGACCCGGTAGGAGGCACGAACACCTCGCACAGGACCAATGTAACTAGTAAGAACTGACCGCGTCGTCCCGGGTCTCCCTGTTTGAGATTATGACGATAATTTGCAAAAATAACACTTAGACTTGAAAACAGGCCGTTAAAGGGTGAAAACCCAAACCAGCCCCCAAACGACCCCGTAGGAGGCACGAACTTCTCGTACGGGACCAATGTAACTTGTAGGAACTGACTGCGTAGTCTCGGGTCTCCCGATTTGAGAGTATGACGATAATTTGTGGAAATCACACTTTGACTTGAAAATAGGCCATTAATGGGTGAAAACCAAAACTCGCCCCCAAACGAGCCCGTAGGAGGCATGAACACCTCGCACGGGACCAATGTAACTTGTAGGAACAGACTGCGTAGTCCCGGGTCTCCCGGTTTGAGAGTATGACGATAATTTGCAAAAATCACACTTAGACTTGAAAATTGGACGTTAATGGGTGAAAACCCAAACCAGCCTCCAAACGATCCCGTAGGAGGCACGAACACCTCGCACGGGACCAATGTAACTTGTAGGAACTAACCTCAATGTCCTGGGTCTCCCCGTTTGAGAGTATGACGATAATAGCGACAAGCACCCTTAGACTTGAAAACAGGTCATTATTGGGTGAAAACCCAAACCAGCCACCAAACGATCCCGTAGGAGGCACGAACACCTCGCACGGGACCAATGTAACTTATAGGAACATACCGCATTGTCCCAGGTCTTCCGGTTATAGAGTATGATGATAATTTGCAAAAATCACACTTAGACTTGAAAACAGGCCCTTAATGGGTAAAAACCCAAACCAACACCCAAACGACACCGTAGGAGGCACGAACACCTCGCGCGGGACCAATGTAAGTTGTAGGAACTGACCACGTCATCCCGGGTCTCTCGGTTTGAGATTATGACGATAATTTGCAAAAATAAAACTTACACTTGAAAATAGGCCGTTAAATTGTGAGCCCCCAAACGACCCCGTAGGAGGCACGAACACCTCGAACGGGACCAGTGTAACTAGTAGGAACTGACTACGAAGTCCCGAGTCTATCGGTTTGAGAGTATGACGATAATTTTCGGAAATCACACTTTGACTTGAAAACCGGCCGTTATTGGGTGAAAACCCAAACCAGCCCCCAAACGACCCCGTAGGAAGCACGAACACCTCGCACGGGACCAATACAACTTATATGAATTGACAGCGTAGTCTTGGGTCTCTCGGTTTGGAAGTATGGCGATAAATTTCAAAAATCACACTTTGACTTGAAAACAGGCCGTTAAAGGGTGAAAACCCAAACCAGCCCCCAAACAACCTGTAGGAGGCACGAACACCTCACACGGGTCCAATGTAACTGGTAGAAACTAACCGCGTTTTCCCGGGTCTCCCCGTTTGAGAGTATGATCATAATTTGTGAAAATCACACTTAGACCTGAAAACAAGCCGTTAAAGGGTGAAAACCCAAACCAGCACGTAAACGACCCCGTATGGGGTACGAACACCTCGTACGGGACCAATGTAACTTGTAGGAACTAACCGCATGGTCCCGGGTCTTCCTGTTTGAGAGTATAATAATAATTTGCAAAAATCACACTTACTTGAAAACAGGCCGTTAAAGGGTGAAAACCCAAACCAGCCCCCAAACGACCACGTAGGAGGCACGAACACCTTGCACGGCACTAATGTAACTTGTAGGAACTAACCTCGTTGTCTCAGGTCTAACCGTTTAAGAGTATGATGATAATTTGCGACAATCACCCTTAGACTTGAACACGGGCCGTTAATGGCTTAAAACCCAAACCAGCCCCCAAACGACCCCGTAGGAGGCACGAACACGTCGCACCGGACCAATGTAACTTTTAGGAACTAACTGCGTTGTCTCGGGTCTCCCAGTTTGAGAGTATGACGATAATTTACGAAAATCACACTTAGACTTGAAAACAGGCCGTTAGAGGGTAAAAACCCAAACCAGCCCCTAAACGACCCCGTAGGAGGCACGAACACCTCGTACGGGACCAATATAACTTGTAGGAACTGACTGCGTAGTCTCGGGTCTCCCGATTTGAGAGTATTACGATAATTTGCAAAAATCACACTTAGACTTGAAAACAGGCCGTTAAAGAATGAAAACCCAAACTAGCACCCAAACGACCCCGTAGGAGGCACGAACACCTCGTACGGGACCAATGTAACATGTAGGAACTGACCGAGTCGTCCCGGGTCTCTCGGTTTGAGATTATGACGATAATTTGCAAAAATAACACTTAGACTTGAAAATTGGCCATTAATGGGTGAAAACCCAAACCAGGCCCCAAACGACCCCGTAGGAGGCACGAACACCTCGCACGGGACCAATGTAACTTGTAGGAACTGACTGCGTAGTCTCGGGTCTCCCGATTTGAGAGTATTACGATAATTTGCAAAAATCACACTTAGACTTGAAAACAGGCCGTTAAAGAATGAAAACCCAAACTAGCACCCAAACGACCCCGTAGGAGGCACGAACACCTCGTACGGGACCAATGTAACATGTAGGAACTGACCGAGTCGTCCCGGGTCTCTCGGTTTGAGATTATGACGATAATTTGCAAAAATAACACTTAGACTTGAAAATTGGCCATTAATGGGTGAAAACCCAAACCAGGCCACAAACGACCCCGTAGGAGGCACGAACACCTCGCACGGGATCAATGTAACTTGTAGGAACTGACTGCGTAGTCCCGGGTCTCCCGGTTTGAGAGTATGACGATAATTTGCGACAATCACCCTTAGACTTGAAAACTTGCCGTTAATGGGTGAAAACCCAAACCAGCCCCGAAACGACCCCGTAGGAGGCACGAACACCTCGCAGAACACCAATGTAACTTGTAGGAATTAACCTCGTTGTCCCGGGTCTCCCCGTTTGAGAGTCTGATGATAATTTGCGACAATCACCCTTAGACTTGAAAACAGGCCGTTAATGGGTGAAAACCCAAACCAGTCCCCAAACGACCCCGTAGGAGGCACGAACACCTCGCACGGGACCAATGTAACTTGTAGGAACTGGTCGCGTAGTCCTGGGTCTCCCGATTAGAGTGTATGACGATAATTTGCAAAAATCACACTTAGACTTGAAAACAGGCTGTTAATGGGTGAAAACCCAAACCAGCCCCCAAATGAACCCGTAGGAGGCACGAACACCTCGCACGGGACCAATGTAACCTATGGGAACATACCGCATTATCTTGGGTCTTTCGATTAGAGAGTATGATGATAATTTGCGAAAATCACACTTAGACTTGAAAACAGGTCGTTAATGGGTAAAACCCCAAACCAGCACCCAAACGACCCCGTAGGAGGCACGAACACCTCGCATGGGACCAATGTAACTTGTAGGAACTGGCCGCGTCATCCCGGGTCGCTCGGTTTGAGATTATGACGATAATTTGCAAAAATAACACTTAGACTTGAAAATAGGCCGTTAAAGGGTGAAAACCCAAACCAGCCCCCAAACGACCCCGTAGGAGGCACGAACACCTCGCACGGGACCAATCTAACTTGTAGGAACTGACTGCATAGTCCCGGGTCTCCCGGTTTGACAGTATGATGATAATTTGCAGAAATCACACTTTGACTTGAAAACAGGTCGTTAAGGGGTGAAAACCCAAACCAGCCCCCAAACGATCCCGTAGGAGGCATGAACACCTCGCAGGGGACCATTGTAACTTGTAGGAACTGATTACGTAGTCCCGGGTCCCCCGGTTTGAGAGTATGATTATAATTTTTGAAAATCACACTTAGACTTGAAAACAAGCCGTTAAAGGGTGAAAACCCAAACCAGCATCCAAACGACCCCGTAGGAGGCACGATCACCTCGCACCGGACCAATGTAACTTTTAGGAACTAACTGCGTAGTCTCGAGTCTCTCGGTTTGAGAGTATGACGATAATTTGCGAAAATCACAGTTAGACTTGAAAACAGGCCGTTAAAGAGTGAAAACCCAAACCCGCTCCCAAATGACCCCGTAGGAGGCATGAACACCTCGCACGGGACCAATGTAACTTGTAGGAACTGACTGCGTAGTCCCGGGTTTCCCGGTTTGAGAGTATGACGATAATTTACGAAAATCACACTTAGACTTCAAAACTGGACGTTAATGGGTGAAAACGCAAAGCACCCCCCAAACGACCCCGTAGGAGGCACGAACACCTCGCACGGCACCAATGTAACTTGTAGGAACTAACCTAGTTGTCCCGGGTCTCCCCGTTTGAGAGTATGACGATAATAGCGACTATCACCCTTATACTTGAAAATGGGCCGTTAATGGGTGAAAACCCAAACCAGCCCCCAAACGACCCCGTAGGAGGCACGAACACCTCGCACGGGACCAATGTAACTTTTAGGAACAGATCGCGTAGTCCGGGGTCCCTGATTAGAGAGTATGACGATAATTTGCAGAAATCACACTTAGACTTTAAAACAGGCCGTTAATTGGTGAAAACCCAAACCAGCCCCCAAACGACCACGTAGGAGGCACGAACACCTCGCACGGCACCAATGTAACTTGTAGGAACTAACCGCGTTGTCTCGGGTCTCCCCGTTTGAGAGTATGATGATAATTTGTGAAAATCACAAGACTTGAAAACAGGCCGTTAATGGGTGAAAACCTAAACCAGCCCCCAAACGACCCCGTAGGAGGCACGAACACCTCGCACGGGACCAATGCAACTTGTAGGAACTGACCGCGTAGTCCCGGGTCTCCCGGTTTGAGATTATGACAATAATTTGCTAAAATAACACTTAGACTTGAAAACAGGCCGTCAAAGGGTGAAAACCCAAACCAGCCCCAAAACGACCCCGTAGGAGGCACGAACACCTCGCACGGGACCAATGTAACTTGTTGGAACTGACTGCGTAGTCTCGGGTCTCCAGGTTTGAGAGTATGATGATAATTTGCGGAAATCACACTTTTACTTGAAAACAAGCCGTTAATGGGTGAAAACCCAAACCAGCCCCCAAACGACCCCGTAGGAGGCATGAACACCTCGCACGGGACCAATGTAACTTGTTGGAACTGATTGCGTAGTCCCGGGTCTCCTAGTTTGAGAGTATGACGATAATTTGAAAAAATCACACTTAGACTTGAAAACAAGCCGTTAAAGGGTGAAAACCCAAACCAGGACCCAAACGACCCCATAGGAGGCACGAACACCTCGCACAGGACCAAAGTAACTTGTAGAAACTGACCGCGTCGTCCCGGGTCTCCCGGTTTGAGATTATGACGATAATTTGCAAAAACAACACTTAGACTTGAAAACAGGCCGTTAAAGGGTGAAAACCCAAACCAGCCCACAAACGACCCTATAGGAGGCAAGAACTCCTCGCACGGGACCAATGTAACTTGTAGGAACTGACTGCGTAGTCTCGGGTCTCCCAGTTTGAGAGTATGACGATAATTTGTGGAAATCACACTTTGAGTTGAAAATAGGTTATTAATGGGTGAAAACCCAAACTAGCCCCCAAACGACCCCGTAGGAGGCACGGAAACCTCGCACGGGACCAATGTAACTCTTAGGAACTGACCGCGTCGTCCCGGGTCTCTCGGTTTGAGATTATGATGATAATTTGCAAAAATAACACTTAGACTTGAAAACAGGCCGTTAAAGGGTGAAAACCCAAACCAGCCCCCAAACAACCCCGTAGGAGGCATGAACACCTCGCACGGGACCAATGTAACTTGTAGGAACTGACTGCGTAGTCCCGGGTCTCCCGGTTTGAGAGTATGACGATAATTTGTAAAAATCACACTTAGACTTGAAAACTGGACGTTAATGGGTGAAAACCCAAACCAGCCCCCAAACGATCCCGTAGGAGGCACAAACACCTCGCACGACACCAATGTAACTTGTGGGAACTAACCTCGTTGTCCCGGGTCTCCCCGTTTGAGAGTATATCGATAATATCGACAATCCCCCTTAGACTTAAAAACAGTCCGTTATTGGGTGAAAACCCAATCCAGCCACCAAACGACCCCGTAGGAGGCACGAACACCTCTCACGGGACCAATGTAACTTGTAGGAACTGACCTTGTACTCCCGGGTCTCTCGATTATAGAGTATGATGATAATTTGCAAAAATCACACTTAGACTTTAAAACAGGCCGTTAATGGGTGAAAACCCAAACCAGCCTCCAAACGACCCCGTAGGAGGCACAAACACCTCGCACGGGACCAATGTAACTTATAGGAACTGACCGCGTTGTCCCGGTTCTTTCGGTTAGAGAGTATGATGATAATTTGAGAAAATGACACTTAGACTTGAAAACAGGCCGTTAATGGGTAAAAACCCAAACCAGCACCCAAACGACCCTGTAGGAGGCACGAACAGCTTGCACGGGACCAATGTAACTTGTAGGAACTGACCGCATAATCCCGAGTCTCCTAGTTTCAGATTATGATGATAATTTGCAAAAAATAACACTTACACTTGAAAACAGGCCGTTAAAGGGTGAGCCCCCAAACGACCCCGCATGAGGTACGAACACCTCGCACGGGACCAATGTAACTTGTAGGAACTGAGTACGTAGTCCCGAGTCTCTAGGTTTGACAGTATGACGATAATTTGCGAAAATCACACTTAAACTTGAAAACAGGCCGTTAATGGGTGAAAACCTAAACCAGCCACCAAACAACCCCGTAGGAGGCACGAACACCTCGCAAGGGACCAATGTAACTTGTAGGAACTGACTACGTAGTCCTGGGTCTCCTGATTTGAGAGTATGATGATAATTGGCCAAAATCACACTTAGACTTGAAAACAAGCCGTTAAAGGATGAAAACCCAAACCAGCACCCAAACGACCCCGTAGGAGGCACGAACACCTCACACGGGACCAATGTAACTTGTAGGAACTGATCGCGTCGTCCCAGGTCTCCCGATTTCAGATTATGATGATAATTTGAAAAATAACACTTAGAATTGAAAACAGGCCGTTAAAGGGTGAAAACCCAAACCAGCCCCCCAACGACCCCGTAGGAGGCACGAAAACCCTCGCACGGGACCAATGTACCGTGTAGGAACTAACCTCGTTGTCCCAGGTCTCCCCATTTGAGAGTATGACGATAATAGCGACAATCACCCTTAGACTTGAAAACAGGTTGTTAATGGGTGAAAACCCAAACCAGCCCCCAAACGACCCCGTAGGAGGCACGAACTCCTCGCACGGGACCAATGTAACTTGTAGGAACTGACCGCGTAGTCCCGGGTCCCCGATTAGAGAGTATGACAATAATTTTCAAAAATCACACTTAGACTTTAAAACAGGCCGTTAATGGGTGAAAACCCAAACCAACCCCCAAACGACCCCGTAGGAGGCACGAACACCTCGCACGGGACCAATGTAACTTATAGGAACTGACCGAGTTGTCCCGGGTCTTTCGGTTAGAGAGTATGACTATAATTTGCAAAAATCACACTTAGACTTGAAAACAAGCCGTAAATGGGTAAAAACCCAAACCAGCACCCAAACGACCCCGTAGGAGGCACGAACAGCTCGCACGGGACCAATGTAACTTGTAGGAACTGACCGCATCATCCCGGGTCTCCCGGTTTGAGATTATAATGATAATTTGCAAAAATAACACTTAGACTTGAAAACATGTCGTTAAAGGGTGAGCCCCCAAACGACCCCATAGGAGGCACGAACACCTCTCACGGAAACCAATGTAACTTGTAGGAACTGACTACGTAGTCCCGAGTCTCTCGGTTTGAGAGTATGACGATAATTTGCAAAAATCACACTTAGACTTGAAAACAGGCCGTTAATGGGTGAAAACCTAAACCAGCCACCAAACGACCCCGTAGGAGGCACGAACACCTCGCACGGGACCAATGTAACTTGTAGGAACTGACCGCATAGTCCTGGGTCTCCCGGTTTGAGATTATGATAATAATTTACAAAAATTACACTTAGACTTGAAAACAGGCCGTTAAAGGGTGAATACCCAAACCAGCCCCCAAACGACCCCGTATGAGGCAGGAACACCTCGCACGGGACCAATGTGTAGGAACTGACTGCGTAGCCTCGGGTCTCCCGGTTTGAGAGTATGACGATAATTTTCAGAAATCACACTTTGACTTGAAAACAGGCCGTTAATGGGTGAAACCACAAACCGGCCCCCAAACGAATCCGTGGGAGGCACGAACACCTCGCACGGGACCAATGTAACTTGTAGGAACTGATTGCGTAGTCCCGGGTCTCCCGGTTTGAGAGTATGACGATAATTTGCACAAATCACAGTTAGACTTGAAAACAGGCCGTTAAAGGGTGAAAACCCAAACCAGCCCCCAAACGACCCCGTGGGAGGCACGAACACCTCCCACAGGACCAATGTATCTTGTAGGAACTGATTGCGTAGTCCCGGGTCCCCCGGTTTGAGAGTATGATTATAATTTTTGAAAATCACACTTAGACTTGAAAACAAGCCGTTAAAGGGTGAAAACCCAAACCAGCATCCAAACGACCCCGTAGGAGGCACGATCACCTCGCACCGGACCAATGTAACTTTTAGGAACTAACTGCGTAGTCTCGAGTCTCCCGGTTTGAGAGTATGACGATAATTTGCGAAAATCACACTTTGACTTGAAAACAGGCCGTTAAAGAGTGAAAACCCAAACCTGCTCCCAAATGACCCCGTAGGAGGCATGAACACCTCGCACGGGACCAATGTGTAGGAACTGACTGCGTAGCCTCGGGTCTCCCGGTTTGAGAGTATGACGATAATTTTCAGAAATCACACTTTGACTTGAAAACAGGCCGTTAATGGGTGAAACCACAAACCGGCCCCCAAACGAATCCGTGGGAGGCACGAACACCTCGCACGGGACCAATGTAACTTGTAGGAACTGATTGCGTAGCCCCGGGTCTCCCGGTTTGAGAGTATGACGATAATTTGCACAAATCACAGTTAGACTTGAAAACAGGCCGTTAAAGGGTGAAAACCCAAACCAGCCCCCAAACGACCCCGTAGGAGGCACGAACACCTCCCACGGGACCAATGTATCTTGTAGGAACTAACTGCGTAGTCTCGGGTCACCCGGTTTGAGAGTATGATGATAATTTGTGAAAATCACACTTAGACTTGAAAACAGGCCGTTAGAGGGAAAAAAACCCAAACCAGCCCCAAACGACCCCGTAGGAGTCACAAACACCTCGCACGGGACCAATGTAACTTGTAGGAACTGACTGCGTAGTCTCGGGTCTCCCGGTTTGAGAGTATGACGATAATTTGCAAAAATCACACTTAGACTTGAAAACAGGCCGTTAAAGAATGAAAACCCAAACTAGCACTCAAACGACCCCGTAGGAGGCACGAACACCTCGTACAGGACCAATGTAACTTGTAGGAACTGGCCGCGTCGTCCCGGGTCTCTGAGTTTGAGATTATGACGATAATTTTCAAAAATAACACGTAGACTTGAAAATTGGCCGTTAAAGGGTGAAAACCCAAACCAGGCCCTAAACGACCCCGTAGGAGGCACGAACACCTCGCACGGGATCAATGTAACTTGTAGGAACTGACTGCGTAGTCCCGGGTCTCCCGATTTGAGAGTATGACGATAACTTGCGAAAATCACACTTAGACTTGAAAACTTGCCGTTAATGGGTGAAAACCCAAACCAGCCCCGAAACGACCCCGTAGGAGGCACGAACACCTCGCAGAACACCAATGTAACTTGTAGGAAATAACCTCGTTGTCCCGGGTCTCCCCGTTTAAGAGTCTGACGATAATTTACGACAATCAACCTTAGACTTGAAAACAGGCCGTTAATGGGTGAAAACCCAAACCAGCCCCCAAACGACCTCGTAGGAGGCACGAACACCTTGCACAGGACCAATGTAACTTGTAGGAACTGACCACGTAGTCCCGGGTCTCCCGATTAGAGTGTATGACGATAATTTGCAAAAATCACACTTAGACTTGAAAACAGGCCGTTAATGGGTGAAAACCCAAACCAGCCCCCAAACGACCCCGTATGAGGCACGAACACCTCGCACGGGACCAATGTAACTTATAAGAACATACCGCATTATCCCGGGTCTTTCGATTAGAGAGTATGATGATAATTTGCGAAAATCATACTTAGACTTGAAAACAGGCCGTTAATGGGTAAAAACCCAAACTAGCACCCAAACGACCCCGTAGGAGGCACGAACACCTCGCACGGGACCAATGTAACTTGTAGGAACTGACCGCATCATCCCGGGTCCCCCGGTTTGAGATTATGACGATAATCTGCAAAAATAACACTTAGACTTGAAAACAGGCCGTTAATGTGTGAAAACCCAAACTAGCCCCCAAACGACCCCGTAGGAGGCACGAACACCTAGCACGGGACCAATGTAACTTGTAGGAACTGGCTGCGTAGTCCAGGGTCTCCCGGTTTGAGAGTATGACGATAATTTATGAAAATCATACTTAGACTTGAAAACTGGCCGTTAATGGGTGAAAACCCAAACCAGCCCCCAAACGACCCCGTAGGAGGCACGAACACCTCGCACGGGACCAATGTAACTTGTAGGAACTGACCGTCTCATCCCGGGTCTTTTGGATGGAGAGTATGACGATAATTTACAAAAATCTCACTTAGACTAGAAAACAGGCCATTAATGGGTGAAAACCCAAACCAACCCCCAAACGACCCCGCAGGAGGCCCGAACACCTCGCAAGGGACCAATGTAATTTATAGGAACTGACCGCGTTGTCCCTGGTCTTGCGGTTAGACATTATGACGATAATTTGCAAAAATAACACTTAGACTTGAAAACAGGCCGTTAAAGGGTGAAAACCCAAACCAGCCCCCAAACGACCCCGTAGGAGGCACGAACACCTCGCACGGGACGAAAGTTACTTGTATGAACTGACTGCATAGTCCCGTGTCTCCCGGTTTAACAGTATGATGATAATTTGCGGAAATCACACTTTGACTTTAAAATAGGTCGTTAATGGGTGAAAACCCAAACCAGCACCCAAACGATCCCGTAGGAGGCATGAACACATCGGACGGGACAAATGTAACTTATAGGAACTGACCGCGTCGTCCCGGGTCTCCCGATTTGAGAGTATGATGATAATTTGCAAAAATAACACTTAGACTTGAAAACAGGCCTCTAAAGGGTGAAAACACAAACCAGCCCCCAAATGACCCCGTAGGAGGCCCGATCTCCTCACATGGGACCAATGTAACTTGTAGGAACTGACTGCGTAGTCTCGGGTCTCCCGGTTGGAGAGTATGACTATAATTTGTGAAAATCACACTTTGACTTGAAAACAGGCCGTTAATGGGTGAAAACCAAAACCAGCCCCCAAACGACCCCGTATGAGGCATGAACACCTCACACGAGACCAATGTAACTTGTAGGAAGTGACTGCGTAGTCTCGAGTCTCCCGATTTGATAGTATGACGATAATTTGAAAAAATCACACTTAGACTTGAAAACAGGCCGTTAAAGAATGAAAACCCAAACTAGCACCCAAACGACCCCGTAGGAGATACGAACACCTCGCACGGGACCAATGTAACTTGTAGGAACTGACCGCGTCGCCCCGGGTCTCTCGGTTTGAGATTATGACGATAATTTGCAAAAATAACACTTAGACTGGAAAACAGGCCGTTAAAGCGTGAAAACCCAAACCCGCTCCCAAACGACCCCGTAGGAGGCATGAACACCTCGTACGGGACCAATGTAACTTGTAGGAACTGACTACGTAGTCCCGGGTCACCCGGTTTGAGAGTATGACGATAATTTGCGAAAATCACACTTAGACTTGAAAACTGGACGTTAATGGGTGAAAACCCAAAGCAGCCCCCAAACGACCCCGTAGGAGGCACGAACACCTCGCACAGCACCAATGTAACTTGTAGGAACTAACCTCGTTGTCCTGGGTCTCCCCGTTTGAGAGTATGAAGATAATAGCGACAATCACCCTTAGACTTGAAAACAGGCCCTTAATGGGTGAAAACCCAAACCAGCCCCCAAACGACCCCGTAGGAGGCACAAACACCTCGTACCGGACCAATGTAACTTTTAGGAATTGACCGCGTAGTCCTGGGTCCCCGATTAGAGAGTATGATGATAATTTGCAAAAATCACACTTAGACTTTAAAACTGGTTGTTAATGGGTGAAAACCCAAACCAGCCCCCAAACGACCACGTAGGAGGCACGAACACCTCGCACGGCACCAATGTAACTTGTAGGAACTGACTGCGTAGTCCTGGGTCTCCCCGTTTGAGAGTATGAAGATAATAGCGACAATCACCCTTAGACTTGAAAACAGGCCCTTAATGGGTGAAAACCCAAACCAGCCCCCAAACGACCCCGTAGGAGGCACGAACACCTCGCACCGGACCAATGTAACTTTTAGGAATTGACCGCGTAGTCCTGGGTCCCCGATTAGAGAGTATGACGATAATTTGCAAAAATCACACTTAGACTTTAAAACTGGTCGTTAATGGGTGAAAACCCAAACCAGCCCCCAAACGACCACGTAGGAGGCACGAACACCTCGCACGTCACCAATGTAACTTGTAGGAACTAATCTCGTTGTCTCGAGTCTCCCCGTTTAAAAGTATGATGATAATTTGTGAAAATCACACTTAGACTTGAAAACAGGCCGTTAATGGGTGAAAACCTAAACCAGCACCCAAACGACCCCGTAGGAGGCACAAACAGCTCGCACGGGACCAATGTAACTTGTAGGAACTGACCGCGTCATCTCGAGTCTCCCGGTTTGAGATTATGATGATAATTTGCTAAAATAACACTTAGACTTGAAAACATGCCGTTAAAGGGTGAAACCCCAAACCAGCCCCCAAACGACCCCGTAGGAGGCACGAACACCTCGCACGGGACCAATGTAACTTGTAGGAACTGACCGCGTAGTCCCGGGTCTCCCGGTTTGAGATTATGACAATAATTTGCAAAAATAACACTTAGACTTCAAAATAGGCCGTTAAAGGGTGAAAACCCAAACCAGCCCCCAAACGACCCCGTAGGAGGAACAAACACCTCGCATGGGACCAATGTAACTTGTAGGAACTGACTGCGTAGTCCTGGGTCTCCTGGTTTGAGAGTATGACGATAATTTGCAGAAATCACACTTTAACTTGAAAACAGGCTGTTAATGGCTAAAAACCCAAACCAACCCCCAAACGACCCCGTAGGAGGCATGAACACCTCGCACGGGACCAATGTAACTTGTTGGAACTGATTGCATAGTCCCGGGTCTCCTGGTTTGAGAGTATGACGATAATTTGAAAAAATCACACTTATACTTGAAAACAAGTCGTTAAAGGGTGAAAACCCAAACCAGCCCCCAAACGACCCCGTAGGAGGCAGGAACACCTCGCACAGGACCAAAGTAACTTTCAGGAACTGACCGCGTCGTCCCGGGTCTCCCGGTTTGAGATTATGACGATAATTTGCAAAAATAACACTTAGACTTGAAAAAAGGCCGTTAAAGGGTGAAAACCCAAACCAGCCCCCAAAGGACCCCGTAGGAGGCACGAACACCTCGCACGGGACCAATGTAACTTGTAGGAACTGACTGCGTAGTCCCGGGTCTCCTGATTTGAGAGTATGACGATAATTTGCGAAAATCACACTTACACTTGAAAACAAGCCGTTAAAGGGTGAAAACCCAAACCAGCACCCAAACAACCCCATAGGAGGCACGAACACCTCAAACGGGACCAATGTAACTTGTAGGAACTGACCGTGTCATCCAAGGTCTCCCGATTTTAGATTATGATGATAATTTGCAAATATAACACTTAGACTTGAAAACAGGCCGTTAAAGGAAGAAAACCCAAACCAGCCCCCAAACGACCCCGTAGGAGGCATGAAAACCCTCGCACAGGACCAATGTACCTTGTAGGAACTAACCTCGTTGTCCCGGGTCTCCCCGTTTGAGAGTATGACGATAATAGCGACAATCACCCTTAGACTTGAAAACAGGCTATTAATGGGTGAAAACCCCAACCAGCTCCCAAACGACCCCGTAGGAGGCACTAACTCCTCGCACGGGACCAATGTAACTCGTAGGAACTGACTGCGTAGTCTCAGGTCTCCCAGTTTGAGAGTATGACGATATATTGTTGAAATTACACTTTGACTTGAAAACAGGTCGTTAACGGGTGAAAACCCAAACCAGCCCCCAAACGACCCCGTAGGAGGCACGAACACCTCGCACGGGACCAATGTAACTTGTAGGAACTGACCGCGTCGTCCCGGGACTCTCGGTTTGAGATTAGGACGATAATTTGTAAAAATAACTCTTAGACTTGAAAACAGGCCGTTAAATGGTGAAAACCCAAACCAGCCCCCAAATAACCCCGTAGGAGGCATGAACACCTCGCACGGGACCAATGTAACTTGTAGGAACTGACTGCGTAGTCCCGGGTCTCCCGATTTGAGAGTACGACGATAATTTGCAAAAATCACACTTAGACTTGAAAACTGGACGTTAATGGGTGAAAACCCAAACTAGCCCCCAAACGATCCCGTAGGAGGCACGAACACCTCGGACGGCACCAATGTAACTTGTAGGAACTAACCTCGTTGTCCCGGGTCTCCTCTTTTGAGAGTATGACGATAATAGCGACAAACACCCTTAGACTTGAAAACAGGCCGTTATTGGGTGAAAACCCAAACCATCCCCCAAACGACCCCGTAGGAGACACGAACACCTCTCACGGGACCAATGTAACTTGTAGGAACTGACCGTGTAGTCTCGGGTCTCCCGATTATAGAGTATGATGATAATTTGCAAAAATCACACTTAGACTTGAAAACAGGCCGTTAATGGGTGAAAACTCAAACCAGCCCTCAAACAACCCCGTAGGAGGAACGAACACCTCGCACGGGACCAATGTAACTTATAGGAACTAACCGCGTTATCCCGGGTCTTCCGATTAGAGAGTATGAAGATAATTTGCGAAAATGACACTTAGACTCGAAAACAGGCCGTTAATGGGTAAAAACACAAACCAGCACCCAAACGACCCCGTAGGAGGCACGAACAGCTCGCACGGGACCCATGTAACTTGTAGGAACTGACCGCATCATCCCGAGTCTCCCGGTTTGAGATTATGATGATAATTTGCAAAAATAACACTTACACTTGAAAATAGGCCGTTAAAGGGTGAGCCCCCAAACGACCCCGTAGGAGGCACGAACACCTCGCACGGGACCAATGTAACTTGAAGGAACTGACTACGTAGTCCCGAGTCTCTCGGTTTGAGAGTATGCCGATAATTTGCGAAAATCACACTTAGACTTGAAAACAGGCCGTTAATGGGTGAAAACCTAAACCAGCCACCAAACAACCCCGTAGGAGGCACGAACACCTCGCAAGGGACCAATGTAACTTGTAGGAACTGACTGCGTAGTCCCGGGTCTCCCGATTTGAGAGTATGACGATAATTTGCAAAAATCACACTTAGACTTGAAAATAAGCCGTTAAAGGATGAAAACCCAAACCAGCACCCAAACGACCCCATAGGAGGCACGAACGCCTCACACGGGACCAATGTAACTTGTAGGAACTGATCGCGTCGTCCCAGGTCTCCCGGTTTTAGATTATGATGATAATGTGAAAAATAACACTTCGAATTTAAAACAGGCCGTTAATGGGTGAAAACCCAAACCAGCCCCCCAACGACCCCGTAGGAGGCACGAAAACACTCGCACGGGACCAATGTACCTTGTAGGAACTAACCTCGTTGTCCCGGGTCTCCCCGTTTGAGAGTATGACGATAATAGCGACAATCACCCTTAGACTTGAAAACAGGCTGTTAATGGGTGAAAACCCAAACTAGCCCCCAAACGACCCCGTAGGAGGCACGAACTCCTCGCACGGGACCCATGTAACTTGTAGGAACTGACCGCGTCATCCCGAGTCTCCCGGTTTGAGATTATGACCATAATTTGCAAAAATAACACTTACACATGAAAAGAGGCCGTTAAAGGGTGAGCCCCCAAATGACCCCGTAGGAGGCACGAACACCTCGCACGGGACCAATGTAACTTTTAGGAACTGACTACGTAGTCCCGAGTCTCTCGGTTTGAGAGTATGACGAGAATTTGCGAAAATCACACTTAGACTTGAAAATAGGCCGTTAATGGGTGAAAACCTAAACCAGCCACCAAACAACCCCGTAGGAGGCACGAACACCTCGCAAGGGACCAATGTAACTTGTAGGAACTGACTGCGTAGTCCCGGGTCTCCCGATTTGAGAGTATGACGATAATTTGCAAAAATCACACTTAGACTTGAAAACAAGCCGTTAAAGGATGTAAACCCAAACCAGCACCCAAACGACCCCGTAGGAGGCACGAACACCTCACACGGGACCAATGTAACTTGTAGGAACTGATCGCGTCATCCCAGGTCTCCCGGTTTTAGATTATGATGATAATTTGAAAAATAACACTTAGAATTGAAAACAGGCCGTTAAAGGGTTAAAACCCAAACCAGCCCCCCAAAGACCCCGTAGGAGGCACAAAAACCCTCGTACGGTTCCAATGTACCTTGTAGGAACTAACCTCATTGTCCCGGGTCTCCCCGTTTGAGAGTATAATGATAATAGCGACAATCACCTTTAGACTTGAAAACAGGCTGTTAATGGGTGAAAACCCAAACCAGCCCCCAAGTGACCCCGTAGGAGGCACGAACTCCTCGCACGGGACCAATGTAACTTGTAGGAACTGACCGCGTAGTCCGTGGTCCCCGATTAGAAAGTATGACGATAATTTGCAAAAATCACACTTAGACTTTAAAATAGGCCGTTAATGGGTGAAAACCCAAACCAGCCCCAAACGACCCCGTAGGAGGCACGAACACCTCGCACGGGACAAATGTAAGTTATAGGAACTGACCGCGTTGTCCCGGGTCTTTCGGTTAGAGTGTTTGACTATAATTTGCGAAAATCACACTTAGACTTGAAAACAAGCAGTTAATGGTTAAAAACCCAAACCAGCACCCAAACGACCCCGTAGGAGGCACGAACAGCTCGCACGGGACCAATGTAACTTGTAGGAACTGACCGCATCATCCCGGGTCTCCCGGTTTGAGATTATGATGATAATTTGCAAAAATAACACTAGGACTTGAAAACAGGTCGTTAAAGGGTGAGCCCCCAAACGACCCCGTAGGAGGCACGAACACCTCGCACGGGACCAATGTAACTTGTAGGAACTGACCGCATAGTCTCGGGTCTCCCGGTTTGAGATTATGATAATAATTTGCTAAAATAACACTTAGACTTGAAAACATGCCGTTAAAGGGTGAAACCCCAAACCAGCCCCCAAACGACCCCGTAGGAGGCACGAACACCTCGCACGGGACCAATGTAACTTGTAGGAACTGACTGCGTAGTCGTGGGTCTCCCGGTTTGAGTGTATGACGATAATTTGCGGAAATTGCACTTTGACTTGAAAACAGGCCGTTAATGGGTGAAAACCCAAACCAGCCCCCAAACGACCCCGTAGGAGGCATGAACACCTCGCACGGGACCAATGTAACTTGTTGGAACTGATTGCGTAGTCCCGGGTGTCCTGGTTTGAGAGTACGACGATAATTTGAAAAAATCACACTTAGACTTAAAAACAAGCCGTTAAAGGGTGAAAACCCAAACCGGCACCCAAACGACCCCGTAGGAGGCACGAACACCTCGCACAGGACCAATGTAACTTGTAAGAACTGACCGCGTCGTCCCGGGTCTCCCGTTTTGAGATTATGATGATAATTTGCAAAAATAACACTTAGACTTGAAAAAAGGCCGTTAAAGGGTGAAAACCCAAACCAGCCCCCAAACGACCCCGTAGGAGGCACGAATTCCTCGTACGGGACCAATGTAACTTGTAGGAACTGACTGCGTAGTCTCGGGTCTCCCGGTTTGAGAGTATGACGATAATTTGTGGAAATCACACTTTGACTTGAAAGTAGGCCATTAATGGGTGAAAACCCAAACCCGCCCCCAAACGACCCCGTAGGAGGCATGAACACCTCGCACGGGATCAATGTAACTTGTAGGAACTGACTGCATAGTCTCGGGTCTCCCAATTTGAGAGAATGACGATAATTTGCGAAAATCACACTTAGACTTGAAAGCAGGCCGTCAAAGAATGAAAACCCAAACTAGCGCCCAAACGACACCGTAGGAGGCTCGAACACCTCGCACGGGACCAATGTAACTTGTAGGAACTGACTGCGTAGTCCCGGGTTTCCCAATTTGAGAGTATGACTATAATTTGCGAAAATCACACTTAGACTTGAAAACAAGCCGTTAAAGGGTGAAAACCCAAACCGGCACCCAAACGACCCCGTAGGAGGCACGAACACCTCACACGGGACCAATGTAACTTGTAGGAACTGATCGCGTCATCCCAGGTCCCCCGGTTTTAGATTATGATAATAATTTGCAAAAATAACACTTAGACTTGAAAACAGGCCGTTAAAGGGTGAAAACCCAAACCAGCCCCCAAACGACCCCGTAGAAGGCACGAAAACCCTCGCACGGGACCAATGTACCTTGTAGGAACTAAACTCATTGTCCCGGGTCTCCCCGTTTGAGAGTATGAAGGTAACAGTGACAATCACCCTTAGACTTGAAAACAGGCTGTTAAAGGGTGAAAACCCAAACCAGCCCCCAAACGACCCCGTAGGAGGCACGAACTCCTCGCACGGGACCAATGTAACTTGTAGGAACTGACTGCGTAGTCTCAGGACTCCCGGTTTGAGAGTATGATGATAATTTGTGGAAATCACACTTTGACTTGAAAACAGGCCGTTAATGGGTGAAAAACCAAACCAGCCCCCAAACGACCCCGTAGGAGGTACGAACACCTCGCACGGGACCAATGTAACTTGTAAGAACTGACCACGTCGTCCCGGGTCTCTCGGTTTGAGATTATGACGATAATTTGCAAAAATAACACTTAGACTTGAAAACAGACCAATAAAGGGTGAAAACCCAAACCGGCCCCCCAAACGATCCCGCAGGAGGCACGAACACCTCGCACGGCACCAATGTAACTTGTAGGAACTAACCTCGTTGTCCCGGGTCTCCCCGTTTGAAAGTATAACGATAATAGCGACAATCACCCTTAGACTTGAAAACAGGCCGTTATTGGGTGAAAACCCAAACTAGCCCCCAAACGGCCCCATAGGAGGCACGAACACCTCTCACGAGACCAATGTAACTTGTAGGAACTGACCGTGTAGTCCTGGGTCTCCCGATTATAGAGTATGACGTTAATTTGCAAAAAACACACTTAGACATGAAAATAGGCCGTTAATGGGTGAAAACCCAAACCAGCCCCCAATCGACCCCATAGGAGGCACGAACACCTCGCACGGGACCAATGTAACTTATAGGAACTGACCGCATTGTCCCGGGTCTTTCGGTTAGAGAGCATGACGATAATTTGCGAAAATGACACTTAGACTTGAAAACAGGCCGTTAATGGATAAAAACCCAAACCAGCACCCAAACGACCCCGTAGGAGGCACAAACAGCTCCCACGGGACCAATGTAACTTGTAGGAACTGATCGCGTCAGCTCGAGTCTCCCGGTTTGAGATTATGAATATAATTTGCAAAAATAACACTTACACTTGAAAACATGCCGTTAAAAGGTGAGCCCCCAAACGACCCCGTAGGAGGCACGAACACCTCACACGGGACCAACGTAACTTGTAGGAACTGACTACGTAGTCCCGAGTCTCTCGGTTTGAGAGTATGATGATAATTTGCGAAAATCACACTTAGACTTTAAAACAGGCCGTTAATGGGTGAAAACCTAAACCAGCCACCAAACAACCATGTAGGAGGCACGAACACCTCGAAAGGGACCAATGTAACTTGTAGGAACTGACTGCGTAGTCCCGGGTCTCCCGATTTGAGAGTATGACGATAATTTGCGAAAATCACACTTAGACTTGAAAACGGGTTGTTAATGAGTGAAAACCTAAACCAGCCACCAAACGACCCCGTAGGAGGCACGAACACCTCGCACGGGACCAATGTAACTTGTAGGAACTGACCGCATAGTCCCGGGTCTCTCGGTTTGAGATTATGATAATAATTTGCTAAAATAACACTTAAACTTGAAAACAGGCCATTAAAGGGAGAAACCCCAAACCAGCCCCCAAACGACCCCGTAGGAGGCACGAACACCTCGCACGGGACCAATGTAACTTGTAGGAACTGACTGCGTAGTCCCGGGTCTCCGGGTTTGAGAGTATGATGATAATTTGCAGAAATCACACTTTGAAATGAAAACAGGTCGTTAATGGGTGAAAACCCAAACCAGCCCCCAAACGACCCCGTAGGAGGCATGAACACCTCGCACGGGACCAATGTAACTTGTTGGAACTGATTGCATAGTCCCGGGTGCCCTGGTTTGAGAGTACGACGATAATTTGAAAAAATCACACTTAGACTTGAAAACAAGCCGTTAAAGGGTGAAAACCCAAACCGGCACCCAAACGACCCCGTAGGAGGCACGAACACCTCGCACAGGACCAATGTAACTTGTAAGAACTGACCGCGTCGTCCCGGGTCTCCCGTTTTGAGATTATGATGATAATTTGCAAAAATAACACTTAGACATGAAAACAGGTCGTTAAAGGGTGAAAACCCAAACCAGCCACCAAACGACCCCGTAGGAGGCACGAATTCCTCGTACGGGACCAATGTAACTGGTAGGAACTGACTGCGTAGTCTCAGGTCTCCCCGTTTGAGAGTATGATGGTAATAGCAACAATCACCCTTAGACTTGAAAACAGGCTGTTAAAGCGTGAAAACCCAAACCAGCCCCCAAACGACCCCGTAGGAGGCACGAACTCCTCGCACGGGACCAATGTAACTTGTAGGAACTGACTGCGTAGTCTCGGGTCTCCCGATTTGAGAGAATGACGATAATTTGCAAAAATCACACTTAGACTTGAAAGTAGGCCGTCAAAGAATGAAAACCCAAACTAGCGCCCAAACGACCCCGTAGGAGGCACGAACACCTCGCACGGGACCAATGTAACTTGTAGGAACTGACTGCATAGTCCTGGGTTTCCCAATTTGAGAGTATGACTATAATTTGAGAAAATCACACTTAGACTTGAAAACAAGCCGTTAAAGGGTGAAAACCCAAACCAGCACCCAAACGACCCCGTAGGAGGCACGAACACCTCACACGGGACCAATGTAACTTGTAGGAACTGATCGCGTCGTCCCAGGTCCCTCGGTTTTAGATTATGATGAGAATTTGCAAAAATAACACTTAGACTTGAAAACAGGCCGTTAAAGGGTGAAAACCCAAACCAGCCCCCAAACGACCCCGTAGAAGGCACGAAAACCCTCGCATGGGACCAATGTACCTTGTAGGAACTAAACTCGTTGTCCCGGGTCTCCCCATTTGAGAGTATGACGGTAATAGCGACAATCACCCTTATATTTGAAAACAGGCTGTTAAAGGGTGAAAACCTAAACCAGCCCCCAAACGACCCCGTAGGAGGCACGAACTCCTCGCACGGGACTGATGTAACTTGTAGGAACTGACTGCGTAGTCTCAGGTCTCCCGGTTTGAGAGTACGACGATAATTTGTGGAAATCACACTTTGACTTGAAAACATGCCGTTAATGGGTGAAAAACCAAACCAGCCCCCAAACGATCCCGTAGGAGGTACGAACACCTCGCACGGGACCAATGTAACTTGTAAGAACTGACCGCATCGTCCCGGGTCTCTCGATTTGAGATTATGACGATAATTTGCAAAAATAACACTTAGACTTGAAAACATGCCATTAAAGGGTGAAAACCCAAACCAGCCCCCCAAACAACCCCGTAGGAGGCATGAACACCTCGCACGGGACCAATGTAACTTATAGGAACTGACTGCGTAATCCCGGGGCTCCCGGTTTGAGAGTATGACGATAATTTGCAAAAATCACACTTTGACTTGAAAACTGGACGTTAATGAGTGAAAACCCAAAGCATCCCCCAAACGATCCCGTAGGAGGCACGAACACCTCGCACGGCACCAATGTAACTTGTAGGAACTAACCTCATTGTCCCGGGTCTCCCCATTTGAGAGTATGACGATAATAGCGACAATCACCGTTAGACTTGAAAACAGACCGTTATTGGGTGAAAACCCAAACCAGCCCCCAAACGACCCCGTAGGAGGCACGAACACCTCTCACGAGACCAATGTAACTTGTAGGAACTGAACGTGTAGTCCCGGGTCTCCCGATTATAGAGTATGACGTTAATTTGCAAAAATCACACTTAGACATGAAAATAGGCCGTTAATGGGTGAAAACCCAAACCAGCCCCCAATCGACCCCGTAGGAGGCACGAACACCTCGCACGGGACCAATGTAACTTATAGGAACTGACCGCATTGTCCCGGGTATTTCGGTTAGAGAGCATGATGATAATTTGCGAAAATGACACTTAGACTTGAAAACAGGCCGTTAATGGGTAAAAACCCAAACCAACACCCAAACGACCCCGTAGGAGGCACAAACAGCTCGCACGGGACCAATGTAACTTGTAGGAACTGACCGCGTCATCTCGAGTCTCCCGATTTGAGATTATGATGATAATTTGCAAAAATAACACTTACACTTGAAAATAGGCCGTTAAAAGGTGAGCCCCCAAACGACCCCGTAGGAGGCACGAACACCTCACACGGGACCAACGTAACTTGTAGGAACGGACTACGTAGTCCCGAGTCTCTCGGTTTGAGAGTATGACGATAATTTGCGAAAATCACACTTAGACTTTAAAACAGGCCGTTAATGGGTGAAAACCTAAACCAGCCACCTAACAACCCTGTAGGAGGCACGAACACCTCGCAAGGGACCAATGTAACTTGTAGGAACTGACTGCGTAGTCCCGGGTCTCCCGATTTGAGAGTATGACGATAATTTGCGAAAATCACACTTAGACTTGAAAACAGGCCGTTAATGAGTGAAAACCTAAACCAGCCACCAAACGACCCCGTAGGAGGCACGAACACCTCGCACGGGACCAATGTAACTTGTAGGAACTGACCGCATAGTCCCGGGTCTCTCGGTTTGAGATTATGATAATAATTTGATAAAATAACACTTAAACTTGAAAACAGGCCATTAAAGGGAGAAACCCCAAACCAACCCCCAAACGACCCCGTAGGAGGCACGAACACCTCGCACGGGACCAATGTAACTTGTAGGAACTGACTGCGTAGTCCCGGGTCTCCGGGTTTGAGAGTATGATGATAATTTGCGGAAATCACACTTTGATATGAAAACAGGTCGTTAATGGGTGAAAACCCAAACCAGCCCCCAAACGACCCCGTAGGAGGCATGAACACCTCGCACGGGACCAATGTAACTTGTTGGAACTGATTGCGTAGTCCCGGGTGTCTTGGTTTGAGAGTACGGCGATAATTTGAAAAAATCACACTTAGACTTGAAAACAAGCCGTTAAAGGGTGAAAACCCAAACCAGCACCCAAACGACCCGGTAGGAGGCACGAACACCTCGCACAGGACCAATGTAACTAGTAAGAACTGACCGCGTCGTCCCGGGTCTCCCTGTTTGAGATTATGACGATAATTTGCAAAAATAACACTTAGACTTGAAAACAGGCCGTTAAAGGGTGAAAACCCAAACCAGCCCCCAAACGACCCCGTAGGAGGCACGAACTTCTCGTACGGGACCAATGTAACTTGTAGGAACTGACTGCGTAGTCTCGGGTCTCCCGATTTGAGAGTATGACGATAATTTGTGGAAATCACACTTTGACTTGAAAATAGGCCATTAATGGGTGAAAACCAAAACCCGCCCCCAAACGAGCCCGTAGGAGGCATGAACACCTCGCACGGGACCAATGTAACTTGTAGGAACTGACTGCGTAGTCTCGGATCTCCCGGTTTGAGAGTATGACGATAATTTGCGAAAATCACACTTAGACTTGAAAACAGGCCGTTAAAGAATGAAAACCCAAACTAGCACCCAAACGACCCCGTAGGAGGCACGAACACCTCGCACGGGACCAATGTAACTTGTTGGAACTGATTGCGTAGTCCCGGGTGTCCTTGTTTGAGAGTACGATGATAATTTGAAAAAATCACACTTAGACTTGAAAACAAGCCGTTAAAGGGTGAAAACCCAAACCGGCACCCAAACGACCCCGTAGGAGGCACGAACACCTCGCACGGGACCAATGTAACTTATAGGAACTGACTGCGTAATCTCGGGTCTCCCAGTTTGAGAGTATGACGGTAATTTGCAAAAATCACACTTAGACTTGAAAACTAGACGTTAATGGGTGAAAACCCAAACCATCCCCCAAACGATCCCGTAGGAGGCACGAACACCTCGCACGGCACCAATTTAACTTGTAGGAACTAACCTCGTTGTCCCGGGTCTCCCCGTTTGAGAGTATGACGATAATAGCGACAATCACCCTTAGACTTGAAAACAGGCCGTTATTGGGTGAAAACCCAAACCAGCTCCCAAACGACCCCGTAGGAGGCACGAACACCTCTCACGGGACCAATGTAACTTGTAGGAACTGACCGTGTAGTCCCGGGTCTCCCGATTATAGAGTATGACGTTAATTTGCAAAAATCATACTTAGACATGAAAATAGGCCGTTGATGGGTGAAAACCCAAACCAGCCCCCAATCGACCCCGTAGGAGGCACGAACACCTCGCACGGGACCAATGTAACTTATAGGAACTGACCGCATTGTCCCGGGTCTTTCGGTTAGAGAGCATGACGATAATTTGCGAAAATGACACTTAGACTTGAAAACAGGCCGTTAATGGGTAAAAACCCAAACCAGCACCCAAACGACCCCGTAGGAGGCACAAACAGCTCGCACGGGACCAATGTAACTTGTAGGAACTGACCACATCATCTCGAGTCTTCCGGTTTGAGATTATGATGATAATTTGCAAAAATAACACTTACACTTGAAAACAGGCCGTTAAAAGGTGAGCCCCCAAACGACCCCGTAGGAGGCACGAACACCTCACACGGGACCAACGTAACATGTAGGAACGGACTACGTAGTCCCGAGTCTCTCGGTTTGAGAGTATGACGATAATTTGCGAAAATCACACTTAGACTTTAAAACAGGCCGTTAATGGGTGAAAACCTAAACCAGCCACCTAACAACCCTGTAGGAGGCACGAACACCTCGCAAGGGACCAATGTAACTTGTAGGAACTGACTGCGTAGTCCCGGGTCTCCCGATTTGAGAGTATGACGATAATTTGTGAAAATCACACTTAGACTTGAAAACAGGCCGTTAATGAGTGAAAACCTAAACCAGCCACCAAACGACCCCGTAGGAGGCATGAACACCTCGCACGGGACCAATGTAACTTGTAGGAACTGACCGCATAGTCCCGGGTCTCTCGGTTTGAGATTATGATAATAATTTGCTAAAATATCACTTAAACTTGAAAACAGGCCATTAAAGGGAGAAACCCCAAACCAACCCCCAAACGACCCCGTAGGAGGCACGAACACCTCGCACGGGACCAATGTAACTTGTAGGAACTGACTGCGTAGTCCCGGGTCTCCGGGTTTGAGAGTATGATGATAATTTGCGGAAATCACACTTTGATATGAAAACAGGTCGTTAATGGGTGAAAACCCAAACCAGCACCCAAACGACCCCGTAGGAGGCATGAACACCTCGCACGGGACCAATGTAACTTGTTGGAACTGATTGCGTAGTCTCGGGTGTCTTGGTTTGAGAGTACGGCGATAATTTTAAAAAATCACACTTAGACTTGAAAACAAGCCGTTAAAGGGTGAAAACCCATACCAGCACCCAAACGACCCGGTAGGAGGCACGAACACCTCGCACAGGACCAATGTAACTAGTAAGAACTGACCGCGTCGTCCCGGGTCTCCCTGTTTGAGATTATGACGATAATTTGCAAAAATAACACTTAGACTTGAAAACAGGCCGTTAAAGGGTGAAAACCCAAACCAGCCCCCAAACGACCCCGTAGGAGGCACGAACTTCTCGTACGGGACCAATGTAACTTGTAGGAACTGACTGCGTAGTCTCGGGTCTCCCGATTTGAGAGTATGACGATAATTTGTGGAAATCACACTTTGACTTGAAAATAGGCCATTAATGGGTGAAAACCAAAACCCGCCCCCAAACGAGCCCGTAGGAGGCATGAACACCTCGCACGGGACCAATGTAACTTGTAGGAACTGACTGCGTAGTCTCGGATCTCCCGGTTTGAGAGTATGACGATAATTTGCGAAAATCACACTTAGACTTGAAAACAGGCCGTTAAAGAATGAAAACCCAAACTAGCACCCAAACGACCCCGTAGGAGGCACGAACACCTCGCACGGGACCAATGTAACTTGTTGGAACTGATTGCGTAGTCCCGGGTGTCCTTGTTTGAGAGTACGATGATAATTTGAAAAAATCACACTTAGACTTGAAAACAAGCCGTTAAAGGGTGAAAACCCAAACCGGCACCCAAACGACCCCGTAGGAGGCACGAACACCTCGCACGGGACCAATGTAACTTATAGGAACTGACTGCGTAATCTCGGGTCTCCCAGTTTGAGAGTATGACGGTAATTTGCAAAAATCACACTTAGACTTGAAAACTAGACGTTAATGGGTGAAAACCCAAACCATCCCCCAAACGATCCCGTAGGAGGCACGAACACCTCGCACGGCACCAATTTAACTTGTAGGAACTAACCTCGTTGTCCCGGGTCTCCCCGTTTGAGAGTATGACGATAATAGCGACAATCACCCTTAGACTTGAAAACAGGCCGTTATTGGGTGAAAACCCAAACCAGCTCCCAAACGACCCCGTAGGAGGCACGAACACCTCTCACGGGACCAATGTAACTCGTAGGAACTGACCGTGTAGTCCCGGGTCTCCCGATTATAGAGTATGACGTTAATTTGCAAAAATCATACTTAGACATGAAAATAGGCCGTTGATGGGTGAAAACCCAAACCAGCCCCCAATCGACCCCGTAGGAGGCACGAACACCTCGCACGGGACCAATGTAACTTATAGGAACTGACCGCATTGTCCCGGGTCTTTCGGTTAGAGAGCATGACGATAATTTGCGAAAATGACACTTAGACTTGAAAACAGGCCGTTAATGGGTAAAAACCCAAACCAGCACCCAAACGACCCCGTAGGAGGCACAAACAGCTCGCACGGGACCAATGTAACTTGTAGGAACTGACCGCATCATCTCGAGTCTTCCGGTTTGAGATTATGATGATAATTTGCAAAAATAACACTTACACTTGAAAATAGGCCGTTAAAAGGTGAGCCCCCAAACGACCCCGTAGGAGGCACGAACACCTCACACGGGACCAACGTAACATGTAGGAACTGACTACGTAGTCCCGAGTCTCTCGGTTTGAGAGTATGACGATAATTTGCGAAAATCACACTTAGACTTTAAAACAGGCCGTTAATGGGTGATAACCTAAACCAGCCACCAAACAACCCTATAGGAGGCACGAACACCTCGCAAGGGACCAATGTAACTTGTAGGAACTGACTGCGTAGTCCCGGGTCTCCCGATTTGAGAGTATGACGATAATTTGCGAAAATCACACTTAGACTTGAAAACAGGCCGTTAATGAGTGAAAACCTAAACCAGCCACCAAACGACCCCGTAGGAGGTACGAACACCTCGCACGGGACCAATGTAACTTGTAGGAACTGACCTCATAGTCCCGGGTCTCTCGGTTTGAGATTATGATAATAATTTGCTAAAATAACACTTAAACTTGAAAACAGGCCATTAAAGGGAGAAACCCCAAACCAGCCCCCAAACGACCCCGTAGGAGGCACGAACACCTCGCACGGGACCAATGTAAGTTGTAGGAACAGACTGCGTAGTCCCGGGTCTCCAGGTTTGAGAGTATGATGATAATTTGCGGAAATCACACTTTGACATGAAAACAGGTCGTTAATGGGTGAAAACCCAAACCAGCCCCAAAACGACCTCGTAGGAGGCATGAACACCTCGCACGGAACCAATGTAACTTGTTGGAACTGATTGCGTAGTCCCGGGTGTCCTGGTTTGAGAGTACGGGGATAATTTGAAAAAATCACACTAAGACTTGAAAACAAGCCGTTGAAGGGTGAAAACCCAAACCAGCACCCAAACGTCCCCGTAGAAGGCACGAACACCTCGCACAGGACCAATGTAACTAGTAGGAACTGACCGCGTCGTCCCGGGTCTCCCTGCTTGAGATTATGACGATAATTTGCAAAAATAACACTTAGACTTGAAAACAGGCCGTTAAAGGGTGAAAACCTAAACCAGCCACCAAACGACCCCGTAGGAGGCATGAACTTCTCGTACGGGACCAATGTAACTTGTAGGAACTGACTGCGTAGTCTCTGGTCTCCCGATTTGAGAGTATGACGATAATTTGTGGAAATCACACTTTGACTTGAAAATAGGCCATTAATTGGTGAAAACCAAAACCCACCCCCAAATGACCCCGTAGGAGGCATGAACACCTCGCACGGGACCAATGTAACTTGTAGGAACTGACTGCGTAGTCTCGGATCTCTCGGTTTGAGAGTATGACGATAATTTGCGGAAATCGCACTTAGACTTGAAAACAGGCCGTTAAAGAATGAAAACCCAAACTAGCGCCCAAACGACCCCGTAGGAGGTACGAACACCTCGCACGGGACCAATGTAACTTGTAGGAACTGACTGCGTAGTCCCGGGTTTCCCAATTTGAGAGTATGACGATAATTTGCGAAAATCACACTTAAACTTGAAAACAAGCCGTTAAAGGGTGAAAACCCAAACCAGCACCCAAACGACCCCATAGGAGGCACGAACACCTCACACGGGACCAATGTAACTTGTAGGAACTGATCGCGTCGTCCCAGGTCTCCCGGTTTTAGATTATGATGATAATTTGCAAAAATAACACTTAGACTTGAAAACAGGCCGTTAATGGGTGAAAACCCAAACCAGCCCCCAAACGACCCCGTAGGAGGCACGAAAACCCTCGCACGGGACCAATATACCTTGTAGGAACTGAACTCGTTGTCCCGGGTCTCCCCGTTTGAGAGTATGACGATAATAGTGACAATCACCCTTAGACTTGAAAACAGGCTGTTAATGGGTGAAAACCCAAACCAGCCCCCAAACGACCTCATAGGAGGCACGAACTCCTCGCACGGGACCAATGTAACTTGTAGGAACTGACTGCGTAGTCTCATGTCTCCCAGTTTGAGAGTACGACGATAATTTGTTGAAATCACACTTTGACTTGAAAACAGGCCGTTAATGGGTGAAAACCCAAACCAGCCCCAAAACGACCCCGTAGGAGGTACGAACACCTCGCACGGGAGCAATGTAACTTGTAGGAACTAACCGCGTCATCCCGGGTCTCTCGGTTTGAGATTATGACGATAATTTGCAAAAATAACACTTAGACTTGAAAACAGGCCGTTAAAGGGTGAAAACCCAAACCAGCCCCTCAAACAACCCCGTAGGAGGCATGAACACCTCGCACGGGACCAATGTAACTTGTAGGAACAGACTGCGTAGTCCCGGGTCTCCCGGTTTGAGAGTATGACGATAATTTGCAAAAATCACACTTAGACTTGAAAATTGGACGTTAATGGGTGAAAACCCAAACCAGCCTCCAAACGATCCCGTAGGAGGCACGAACACCTCGCACGGGACCAATGTAACTTGTAGGAACTAACCTCAATGTCCTGGGTCTCCCCGTTTGAGAGTATGACGATAATAGCGACAAGCACCCTTAGACTTGAAAACAGGTCATTATTGGGTGAAAACCCAAACCAGCCCCCAAACGACCCCGTAGGAGGCACGACCACCTCTCACGGGACCAATGTAACTTGTAGGAACTGACCGTGTAGTCCCGGGTCTCCCGATTATAGAGTATGACGATAATTTGCACAAATCACACTTAGACTTGAAACAGGCCGTTAATGGGTGAAAACCCAAACTAGCCCCCAAACGACCCAGTAGGAGGCACGAACACCTCGCACGGGACCAATGTAACTTATAGGAACTAACCGCGTTGTCCCGGGTCTTTCGGTTAGAGAGTATGACGATAATTTGCGAAAATGACACTTGGACATGAAAACAGGCCGTTAATTGGTAAAAAGCCAAACCAGCACCCAAACGACCCCGTAGAAGGCACGAACAGCTCGCACGGGACCAATGTAACTTCTAGGAACTGACCGCGTCATCCCGAGTCTCCCGGTTTGAGATTATGACGATAATTTGCAAAAAATAACACTTACACTTGAAAACAGGCCGTTAAAGGGTGAGCCACCAAACCACCCCGTAGGAGGCACGAACACCTCACACGGGACCAACGTAACTTGTAGGAACTAACTACGTAGTCCCGAGTCTCTCGGCTTGAGAGTATGACGATAATTTGCGAAAATCACACTTAGACTTGAAAACAGGCCGTTAATGGGTGAAAACCTGAACCAGCCACCAAACAACCCCGTAGGAGGCACGAACACCTCCCAAGGGACCAATGTAACTTGTAGGAACTGACTGCGTAGTCCCGGGTCTCCCGATTTGAGAGTATGACGATAATTTGCGAAAATCACACTTAGACTTGAAAACAAGCCGTTAAAGGATGAAAACCCAAACCAGCACCCAAACGACCCCGTAGGATGCACGAACACCTCACACGGGACCAATGTAACTTGTAGGAACTGATCGGGTCGTCCCAGGTCTCCCGGTTTTAGATTATGATGATAATTTGAAAAATAACACTTAAAATTGAAAACAGGCCGTTAAAGGGCGAAAACCCAAACCAGCCCCCCAACGACCCCGTAGGAGGCACGAAAACCTTCGCACGGGACCAATGTACCTTGTAGGAACTAACCTCGTTGTCCCGGGTCTCCCCGTTTGAGAGTATGACGATAATAGCGACAATCACCCTTAGACTTAAAAACACGTTGTTAATGGGTGAAAACCCAAACGACCCCGTAGGAGGCACGAACTCCTTGCACGGGACCAATGTAACTTGTAGGAACTAACCGCGTAGTCACGAGTCCCTGATTAGAGAGTATGACGATAATTTACAAAAATCACACTTAGACTTTAAAACAGGCCGTTAGTGGGTGAAAACCCAAACCAACCCCCAAACGACCCCGTAGGAGGCACGAACACCTCGCACGGGACCAATGTAACTTATAGGAACTGACCGCATTGTCCCGGGTCTTTCGGTTACAGAGTATGACTATAATTTGCGAAAATCACATTTAGACTTGAAAACAAGCCGTTAATGGGTAAAAACCCAAACCAGCACCCAAACGACCCCGTAGGAGGCACGAACAGCTCGCACGGGACCAATGTAACTTGTAGGAACTGACCGCATCATCCCGGGTCTCCCGGTTTGAGATTATGATGCTAATTTGCAAAAATAACACTTAGACTTGAAAATAGGTCGTAAAAGGGTGAGCCCCCAAACGACCCCGTAGGAGGCACGAACACCTCTCACGGAGACCAATGTAACTTGTAGGAACTAACTACGTAGTCCCGAGTCTCTGGGTTTGAGAGTAGGACGATAATTTGCAAAAATCACACTTAGACTTGAAAACAGGCCGTTAATGAGTGAAAACCTAAACCAACCACCAAACGACCCCGTAGGAGGCACGAACACCTCGCACGGGACCAATGTAACTTGTAGGAACTGACCGCATCGTCTCGGGTCTCTCGGTTTGAGATTATGACAATAATTTGCTAAAATAACACTAAGACTTGAAAACAGGCCGTTAAAGGGAGAAACCCCAAACCAGCCCCCAAACGACCCCATAGGAGGCACGAACTCCTCGTACGGGACCAATGTAACTTGTAGGAACTGACTGCGTAGTCTCGGGTCTCCCGGTTTGAGAGTATGACGATAATTTGTGGAAATCACACTTTGACTTGAAAATAGGCCATTAATGGGTGAAAACCCAAACCCGCCCCCAAACGACCCCGTAGGAGGCATGAACACCTTGCACGGGACCAATGTAACTTGTAGCAACTGACTGCGTAGTCTCGGGTCTCCCGGTTTGAGAGTATGACGATAATTTGCGAAAATCACACTTAGACTTGAAAACAGGCCGTTAAAGAATGAAAACCCAAACTAGCGCCCAAACGACCCCGTAGGAGGCACGAACACCTCGCACGGGACCAATGTAACTTGTAGGAACTGACTGCGTAGTCCCGGGTTTCCCAATTTGAGAGTATGACGATAATTTGCGAAAATCACACTTAGACTTGAAAACAAGCCGTTAAAGGGTGAAAACCCAAACCAGCACCCAAAAGACCCCGTAGGAGGCACGAACACCTCACACGGGACCAATGTAACTTGTAGGAACTGATCCCGTCGTCCCAGGTCTCCAGGTTTTAGATTATGATGATAATTTGCAAAAATAACACTTAGACTTGAAAACAGGCCGTTAAAGGGTGAAAACCCAAACCAACCCCCAAACGACCCCGTAGGAGGCACGAAAACCCTCGCACGGGACCAATGTACCTCGTAGGAACTGAACTCGTTGTCCCGGGTCTCCCCGTTTGAGAGTATAACGATAATAGCGACAATTACCCTTAGACTTGAAAACAGGCTGTTAATGGGTGAAAACCCAAACCAGCCCCCAAACGACCCCATAGGAGGTACGAACTCCTCGGACGGGACCAATGTAACTTGTAGGAACTGACTGCGTACTCTCAGGTCTCCCGGTTTGAGAGTACGACGATAATTTGTGGAAATCACACTTTTACTTGAAAACAGGCCGTTAATGGCTGAAAACCCAAACTAGCCCCAAAACGACCCCGTAGGAGGTACGAACACCTCGCACGGGAGCAATGTAACTTGTAGGAACTGACCGCGTCATCCCGGGTCTCTCAGTTCGAGATTATGACGATAATTTGCAAAAATAACACTTAGACTTGAAAACAGGCCGTTAAAGGGTGAAAACCCAAACCAGCCCCCCAAACAACCCCGTAGGAGGCATGAACACCTCGCACGGGACCAATGTAACTTGTAGGAACAGACTGCGTAGTCCCGGGTCTCTCGGTTTGAGAGTATGACGATAATTTGCAAAAATCACACTTAGACTTGAAAACTGGACGTTAATGGGTGAAAACCCAAACCAGCCCCCAAACGATCCCGTAGGAGGCACGAACACCTCGCACGGGACTAATGTAACTTGTAGGAACTAACCTCAATGTCCTCGGTCCCCCGTTTGAGAGTATGACGATAATAGCGACAATCACCCTTAGACTTGAAAACAGGCCGTTATTGGGTGAAAACCCAAACCAGCCCCCAAACGACCCCGTAGGAGGCACGAACACCTCTCACGGGACCAATGTAACTTGTAGGAACTGACCGTGTAGTCCCGGGTCTCCCGATTATAGAGTATGACGATAATTTGCAAAAATCACACTTAAACTTAAAAACAGGCCGTTAATGGGTGAAAACCCAAACCAGACCCCATAGGAGGCACGAACACCTCGCACGGGACCAATGTAACTTATAGGAACTGACCGCATTGTCCCGGGTCTTTCGGTTAGAGAGCATGACGATAATTTGCGAAAATGACACTTAGACTTGAAAACAGGCCGTTAATGGGTAAAAACCCAAACCAGCACCCAAACGACCCCGTAGGAGGCACAAACAGCTCCCACGGGACCAATGTAACTTGTAGGAACTGATCGCGTCAGCTCGAGTCTCTCGGTTTGAGATTATGAATATAGTTTGCAAAAATAACACTTACACTTGAAAACAGGCCGTTAAAAGGTGAGCCCCCAAACGACCCCGTAGGAGGCACGAACACCTCACACGGGACCAACGTAACTTGTAGGAACTGACTACGTAGTCCCGAGTCTCTCGGTTTGAGAGTATGACGATAATTTGCGAAAATCACACTTAGACTTTAAAACAGGCCGTTAATGGGTGAAAACCTAAACCAGCCACCAAACAACCCTGTAGGAGGCACGAACACCTCGCAAGGGACCAATGTAACTTGTAGGAACTGACTGCGTAGTCCCGGGTCTCCCGATTTGAGAGTATGATGATAATTTGCGAAAATCACACTTAGACTTGAAAACAGGCCGTTAATGAGTGAAAACCTAAACCAGCCACCAAACGACCCCGTAGGAGGCACGAACACCTCGCACGGGACCAATGTAACTTGTAGGAACTGACCGCATAGTCCCGGGTCTCTCGATTTGAGATTATGATAATAATTTGCCAAAATAACACTTAAACTTGAAAACAGGCCATTAAAGGGAGAAACCCCAAACCAGCCCCCAAACGACCCCGTAGGAGGCACGAACACCTCGCACGGGACCAATGTAACTTGTAGGAACTAACTGCGTAGTCCCGGGTCTCCGGGTTTGAGAGTATGATGATAATTTGCGGAAATCACACTTTGATATGAAAACAGGTCGTTAATGGGTGAAAACCCAAACCAGCCCCCAAACGACCCCGTAGGAGGCATGAACACCTCGCACGGGACCAATGTAACTTGTTGGAACTGATTGCGTAGTCCCGGATGTCCTGGTTTGAGAGTATGACGATAATTTGAAAAAATCACACTTAGACTTGAAAACAAGCTGTTAAAGGGTGAAAACCCAAACCGGCACCCAAACGACCCCGTAGGAGGCACGAACACCTCGCACAGGACCAATGTAACTTGTAAGAACTGACCGCGTCGTCCCAGGTCTCCCGTTTTGAGATTATGATGATAATTTGCAAAAATAACACTTAGACATGAAAACAGGCCGTTAAAGGGTGAAAACCCAAACTAGCGCCCAAACGACCCCGTAGGAGGCACGAACACCTCGCACGGGACCAATGTAACTTGTAGGAACTGACTGCGTAGTCCCGGGTTTCCCAATTTGAGAGTATGACTATAATTTGAGAAAATCACACTTAGACTTGAAAACAAGCCGTTAAAGGGTGAAAACCCAAACCAGCACCCAAACGACCCCGTAGGAGGCACGAACACCTCACACGGGACCAATGTAACTTGTAGGAACTGATCGCGTCGTCCCAGGTCCCTCGATTTTAGATTATGTTGATAATTTGCAAAAATAACACTTAGACTTGAAAACCGGTCGTTAAAGGGTGAAAACCCAAACCAGCCCCCAAACGACCCCGTAGAAGGCACGAAAACCCTCGCACGGGACAAATGTACCTTGTAGGAACTAAACCCGTTGTCCCGGGTCTCCCCGTTTGAGAGTATGACGGTAATAGCGACAATCACCCTTAGACTTGAAAACAGGCTGTTAAAGGGTGAAAACCCAAACCAGCCCCCAAACGACCCCGTAGGAGGCACGAACTCCTCGCACGGGACCGATGTAACTTGTAGGAACTGACTGCGTAGTCTCAGGTCTCCCGGTTTGAGAGTACGATGATAATTTGTGGAAATCACACTTTGACTTGAAAACAGGCCGTTAATGGGTGAAAAACCAAACCAGCCCCCAAACGACCCCGTAGGAGGTACGAACACCTCGCACGGGGCCAATGTAACTTGTAAGAACTGACCGCCTCGTCCCGGGTCTCTCGATTTGAGATTATGACGATAATTTGCAAAAATAACACTTAGACTTGAAAACATGCCATTAAAGGGTGAAAACCCAAACCAGCCCCTCAAACAACCCCGTAGGAGGCATGAACACCTCGCACGGGACCAATGTAACTTATAGGAACTGACTGCGTAATCTCGGGGCTCCCGGTTTGAGAGTATGACGATAATTTGCAAAAATCACACTTTGACTTGAAAACTGGACGTTAATGGGTGAAAACCCAAAGCATCCCCCAAACGATCCCGTAGGAGGCACGAACACCTCGCACGGCACCAATGTAACTTGTAGGAACTAACCTCGTTGTCCCGGGTCTCCCCATTTGAGAGTATGACGATAATAGCGACAATCACCCTTAGACTTGAAAACAGGCCGTTATTGGGTGAAAACCCAAACCAGCCCCCAAACGACCCCGTAGGAGGCACGAACACCTCTCACGAGACCAATGTAACTTGTAGGAACTGACCGTGTAGTCCCGGGTCTCCCGATTATAGAGTATGACGTTAATTTGCAAAAATCACACTCAGACATGAAAATAGGCCGTTAATGGGTGAAAACCCAAACCAGCCCCCAATCGACCCCGTAGGAGGCACGAACACCTCGCACGGGACCAATGTAACTTACAGGAACTGACCGCATTGTCCCGGGTCTTTCGGTTAGAGAGCATGATGATAATTTGCGAAAATGACACTTAGACTTGAAAACAGGCCGTTAATGGGTAAAAACCCAAACCAGCACCCAAACGACCCCGTAGGAGGCACAAACAGCTCGCACGGGACCAATGTAACTTGTAGGAACTGATCGCATCATCTCGAGTCTCCCGGTTTGAGATTACTATGATAATTTGCAAAAATAACACTTACACTTGAAAATAGGTCGTTAAAAGGTGAGCCCCCAAACGACCCCGTAGGAAGCACGAACACCTCACACGGGACCAACGTAACTTGTAGGAACGGACTACGTAGTCCCGAGTCTCTCGATTTGAGAGTATGACGATAATTTGCGAAAATCACACTTAGACTTTAAAACAGGCCGTTAAAGGGTGAAAACCTAAACTAGCCGCCAAACAACCCTATAGGAGGCACGAACACCTCGCAAGGGACCAATGTAACTTGTAGGAACTGACTGCGTAGTCCCGGGTCTCCCGATTTGCTAGTATGACGATAATTTGCGAAAATCACACTTAGACTTGAAAACAGGCCGTTAATGAGTGAAAACCTAAACCAGCCACCAAACGACCCCGTAGGAGGCACGAACACCTCGCACGGGACCAATGTAACTTGTAGGAACTGACTGCATAGTCCCGGGTCTCTCGGTTTGAGATTATGATAATAATTTGCTAAAATAACACTTAAACTTGAAAATAGGCCATTAAAGGGAGAAACCCCAAACCAGCCCCCAAACGACCCCGTAGGAGGCACGAACACCTCGCACGGGACCAATGTAACTTGTAGGAACTGACTGCGTAGTCCCGGGTCTCCGGGTTTGAGAGTATGATGATAATTTGCGGAAATCACACTTTGATATGAAAACAGGTCGTTAATGGGTGAAAACCCAAACCAGCCCCCAAACGACCCCGTAGGAGGCATGAACACCTCGCACGGGACCAATGTAACTTGTTGGAACTGATTGCGTAGTCCCGGGTGTCCTGGTTTGAGAGTACGGCGATAATTTGAAAAAATCACACTTAGACTTGAAAACAAGCCGTTAAAGGGTGAAAACCCAAACCAGCACCCAAACGACCCCGTAGGAGGCACGAACACCTCGTACAGGACCAATGTAACTAGTAGGAACTGACCGCATCGTCCCGGGTCTCCCTGTTTGAGATTATGACGATAATTTGCAAAAACAACACTTAGACTTGAAAATAGGCCGTTAAAGGGTGAAAACCCAAACCAGCCCCCAAACGACCCCGTAGGAGGCACGAACTTCTCGTACGGGACCAATGTAACTTGTAGGAACTGACTTGCATAGTCTCGGGTCTCCCGATTTGAGAGTATGACGATAATTTGTGGAAATCACACTTTGACTTGAAAATAGGCCATTAATGGGTGAAAACCAAAACCCGCCCCCAAACGATCCCGTAGGAGGCATGAACACCTCGCACGGGACCATTGTAACTTGTTGGAACTGATTGCGTAGTCCCGGGTGTCCTTGCTTGAGAGTACGATGATAATTTGAAAAAATCACACTTAGACTTGAAAACAAGCCGTTAAAGGGTGAAAACCCAAACCGGCACCCAAACGACCCCGTAGGAGGCACGAACACCTCGCACAGGACCAATGTAACTTGTAAGAACTGACCGCGTCGTCCCGGGTCTCCCGTTTTGAGATTATGATGATAATTTGCAAAAATAACACTTAGACATGAAAACAGGCTGTTAAAGGGTGAAAACCCAAACTAGCGCCCAAACGACCCCGTAGGAGGCACGAACACCTCGCACGGGACCAATGTAACTTGTAGGAACTGACTGCGTAGTCCCGGGTTTCCCAATTTGAGAGTATGACTATAATTTGAGAAAATCACACTTAGACTTGAAAACAAGCCGTTAAAGGGTGAAAACCCAAACCAGCACCCAAACGACCCCGTAGGAGGCACGAACACCTCACACGGGACCAATGTAACTTGTAGGAACTGATCGCGTCGTCCCAGGTCCCTCGATTTTAGATTATGATGATAATTTGCAAAAATAACACTTAGACTTGAAAACCGGTCGTTAAAGGGTGAAAACCCAAACCAGCCCCCAAACGACCCCGTAGAAGGCACGAAAACCCTCGCACGGGACAAATGTACCTTGTAGGAACTAAACCCGTTGTCCCGGGTCTCCCCGTTTGAGAGTATGATGGTAATAGTGACAATCACCCTTAGACTTGAAAACAGGCTGTTAAAGGGTGAAAACCCAAACCAGCCCCCAAACGACCCCGTAGGAGGCACGAACTCCTCGCACGGGACCGATGTAACTTGTAGGAACTGACTGCGTAGTCTCAGGTCTCCCGGTTTGAGAGTACGATGATAATTTGTGGAAATCACACTTTGACTTGAAAACAGGCCGTTAATGGGTGAAAAACCAAACCAGCCCCCAAACGACCCCGTAGGAGGTACGAAATCCTCGCACGGGACCAATGTAACTTGTAAGAACTGACCGCCTCGTCCCGGGTCTCTCGATTTGAGATTATGACGGTAATTTGCAAAAATAACACTTAGACTTGAAAACATGCCATTAAAGGGTGAAAACCCAAACCAGCCCCCCAAACAACCCCGTAGGAGGCATGAACACCTCGCACGGGACCAATGTAACTTATAGGAACTGACTGCGTAATCTCGGGGCTCCCGGTTTGAGAGTATGACGATAATTTGCAAAAATCACACTTTGACTTGAAAACTGGACGTTAATGGGTGAAAACCCAAAGCATCCCCCAAACGATCCCGTAGGAGGCACGAACACCTCGCACGGCACCAATGTAACTTGTAGGAACTAACCTCGTTGTCCCGGGTCTCCCCATTTGAGAGTATGACGATAATAGTGACAATCACCCTTAGACTTGAAAACAGGCAGTTATTGGGTGAAAACCCAAACCAGCCCCCAAACGACCCCGTAGGAGGCACGAACACCTCTCACGAGACCAATGTAACTTGTAGGAACTGACCGTGTAGTCCCGGGTCTCCCGATTATAGAGTATGACGTTAATTTGCAAAAATCACACTCAGACATGAAAATAGGCCGTTAATGGGTGAAAACCCAAACCAGCCCCCAATCGACCCCGTAGGAGGCACGAACACCTCGCACGGGACCAATGTAACTTACAGGAACTGACCGCATTGTCCCGGGTCTTTCGGTTAGAGAGCATGATGATAATTTGCGAATATGACACTTAGACTTGAAAACAGGCCGTTAATGGGTAAAAACCCAAACCAGCACCCAAACGACCCCGTAGGAGGCACAAACAGCTCGCACGGGACCAATGTAACTTGTAGGAACTGACCGCGTCATCTCGAGTCTCCCGGTTTGAGATTATGATGATAATTTGCACTTACACTTGAAAATAGGCCGTTAAAAGGTGAGCCCCCAAACTACCCCGTAGGAAGCACGAACACCTCACACGGGACCAACGTAACTTGTAGGAACGGACTACGTAGTCCCGAGTCTCTCGATTTGAGAGTATGACGATAATTTGCGAAAATCACACTTAGACTTTAAAACAGGCCGTTAATGGGTGAAAACCTAAACCAGCCGCCAAACAACCCTATAGGAGGCACGAACACCTCGCAAGGGACCAATGTAACTTGTAGGAACTGACTGTGTAGTCCCGGGTCTCCCGATTTGAGAGTATGACGATAATTTGCGAAAATCACACTTAGACTTGAAAACAGGCCGTTAATGAGAGAAAACCTAAACCAGCCACCAAACGACCCCGTAGGAGGCACGAACACCTCGCACGGGACCAATGTAACTTGTAGGAACTGACTGCATAGTCCCGGGTCTCTCGGTTTGAGATTATGATAATAATTTGCTAAAATAACACTTAAACTTGAAAATAGGCCATTAAAGAGAGAAACCCCAAACCAGCCCCCAAACGACCCCGTAGGAGGCACGAACACCTCGCACGGGACCAATGTAACTTGTAGGAACTGACTGCGTAGTCCCGGGTCTCCGGGTTTGAGAGTATGATGATAATTTGAGGAAATCACACTTTGATATGAAAACAGGTCGTTAATGGGTGAAAACCCAAACCAGCCCCCAAACGACCCCGTAGGAGGCATGAACACCTCGCACGGGACCAATGTAACTTGTTGGAACTGATTGCGTAGTCCCGGGTGTCCTGGTTTGAGAGTACGGCGATAATTTGAAAAAATCACACTTAGACTTGAAAACAAGCCGTTAAAGGGTGAAAACCCAAACCAGCACCCAAACGACCCCGTAGGAGGCACGAACACCTCGTACAGAACCAATGTAACTAGTAGGAACTGACCGCGTCGTCCCGGGTCTCCCTGTTTGAGATTATGATGATAATTTGCAAAAATAACACTTAGACTTGAAAATAGGCCGTTAAAGGGTGAAAACCCAAACCAGCCCCCAAACGACCCCGTAGGAGGCACGAACTTCTCGTACGGGACCAATGTAACTTGTAGGAACTGACTGCGTAGTCTCGGGTCTCCCGATTTGAGAGTAAGACGATAATTTGTGGAAATCACACTTTGACTTGAAAATAGGCCATTAATGGGTGAAAACCAAAACCCGCCCCCAAACGATCCCGTAGGAGGCATGAACACCTCGCACGGGACCAATGTAACTTGTAGGAACTGACTGCGTAGTCTCGGATCTCCCGGTTTGAGAGTATGACGATAATTTGCAAAAATTACACTTAGACTTGAAAACAGGCCGTTAAAGAATGAAAACCCAAACTAGCACCCAAACGACCCCGTAGGAGGCACGAACACCTCGCACGGGACCAATGTAACTTGTTGGAACTGATTGCGTAGTCCCGGGTGTCATTGTTTGAGAGTACGATGATAATTTGAAAAAATCACACTTAGACTTGAAAACAAGCCGTTAAAGGGTGAAAACCCAAACCGGCACCCAAACGACCCCGTAGGAGGCACGAACACCTCGCACGGGACCAATGTAACTTATAGGAACTGACTGCGTAATCCCGGGTCTCAAAATTTGAGAGTATGACGGTAATTTGCAAAAATCACATTTAGACTTGAAAACTGGACGTTAATGGGTGAAAACCCAAACCATCCCCCAAACGATCCCGTAGGAGGCACGAACACCTCGCACGGCACCAATTTAACTTGTAGGAACTAACCTCGTTGTCCCGGGTCTCCCTGTTTGAGAGTATGACGATAATAGCGACAATCACCCTTAGACTTGAAAACAGGCCGTTATTGGGTGAAAACCCAAACCAGCCCCCAAACGACCCCGTAGGAGGCACGAACACCTCTCACGGGACCAATGTAACTTGTAGGAACTGACCGTGTAGTCCCGGGTCTCCCGATTATAGAGTATGACATTAATTTGCAAAAATCATACTTAGACATGAAAATAGGCCGTTGATGGGTGAAAACCCAAACCAGCCCCGAATCGACCCCGTAGGAGGCACGAACACCTCGCACGGGACCAATGTAACTTATAGGAACTGACCGCATTGTCCCGGGTCTTTCGGTTAGAGAGCATGACGATAATTTGCGAAAATGACACTTAGACTTGAAAACAGGCCGTTAATGGGTAAAAACCCAAACCAGCACCCAAACGACCCCGTAGGAGGCACAAACAGCTCGCACGGGACCAATGTAACTTGTAGAAACTGACCGCGTCATCTCGAGTCTTCCGGTTTGAGATTATGACGATAATTTGCAAAAATAACACTTACACTTGAAAACAGGCCGTTAAAAGGTGAGCCCCCAAACGACCCCGTAGGAGTGACGAACACCTCACACGGGACCAACGTAACATGTAGGAACTGACTACGTAGTCCCGAGTCTCTCGGTTTGAGAGTATGACGATAATTTGCGAAAATCACACCTAGACTTTAAAACAGGTCGTTAATGGGTGAAAACCTAAACCAGCCACCAAACAACCCTGTAGGAGGCACGAACACCTCGCAAGGGACCAATGTAACTTGTAGGAACTGACTGCGTAGTCCCGGGTCTCCCGATTTGAGAGTATGACGATAATTTGCGAAAATCACACTTAGACTTGAAAACAGGCCGTTAATGAGTGAAAACCTAAACCAGCCACCAAACGACCCCGTAGGAGGTACGAACACCTCGCACGGGACCAATGTAACTTGTAGGAACTGACCTCATAGTCCCGGGTCTCTCGGTTTGAGATTATGATAATAATTTGCTAAAATAACACTTAAACTTGAAAACAGGCCATTAAAGGGAGAAACCCCAAACCAGCCACCAAACGACCCCGTAGGAGGCACGAACACCTCGCACGGGACCAATGTAACTTGTAGGAATAGGCTGCGTAGTCCCGGGTCTCCAGGTTTGAGAGTATGATGATAATTTGCGGAAATCACACTTTGACATGAAAATAGGTCGTTAATGGGTGAAAACCCAAACCAGCCCCCAAACGACCCCGTAGGACGCATGAACACCTCGCACGGAACCAATGTAACTTGTTGGAACTGATTGCGTAGTCCCGGGTGTCCTGGTTTGAGAGTACGGCGATAATTTGATAAAATCACACTAAGACTTGAAAATAAGCCGTTAAAGGGTGAAAACCCAAATCAGCACCCAAACGTCCCCGTAGGAGGCACGAACACCTCGCACAGGACCAATGTAACTAGTAGGAACTGACCGCATCGTCCCGGGTCTCCCTGTTTGAGATTATGACGATAATTTGCAAAAATAACACTTAGACTTGAAAACAGGCCGTTAAAGGGTGAAAACCCAAACAAGCCCCCAAACGACCCCGTAGGAGGCACGAACTTCTCGTACGGGACCAATGTAACTTGTAGGAACTGACTGCGTAGTCTCTGGTCTCCCGATTTGAGAGTATGACGATAATTTGTGGAAATCAAACTTTGACTTGAAAATAGGCCATTAATGGGTGAAAACCAAAACCCGCCCCCAAACGACCCCGTAGGAGGCATGAACACCTCGCACGGGACCAATGTAACTTGTAGGAACTGACTGCGTAGTCTCGGATCTCTCGGTTTGAGAGTATGACGATAATTTGTGAAAATCACACTTAGACTTGAAAACAAGCCGTTAAAGAATGAAAACCCAAACTAGCACCCAAACGACCCCGTAGGAGGTACGAACACCTCGCACGGGACCAATGTAAGTTGTTGGAACTGATTGCGTAGTCCCGGGTGTCCTGGTTTGAGAGTACGACGATAATTTGAAAAAATCACACTTAGACTTGAAAACAAGCCGTTAAAGGGTGAAAACCCAACCCGGCACCCAAACGACCCCGTAGGAGGCACGAACACCTCGCACGGGACCAATGTAACTTGTAGGAACTGACCGCGTTGTCCCGGGTCTCCCAGTTTGAGATTATGATGATAATTTGAAAAAATAACACTTAGACTTGAAAACAGGCCATTAAAGGGTGAAAACATAAACCAACCCCCAAACGACCCCGTAGGAGGCACGAACTCCTCGTACGGGACCAATGTAACTTGTAGGAACTGACTGCGTAGTCTCGGGTCTCCCGGTTTGAGAGTATGACGATAATTTGTGGAAATCAAACTTTGACTTGAAAATAGGCCATTAATGGGTGAAAACCCAAACCCGCCCCCAAACGACCCCGTAGCAGGCATGAACACCTCGCACGGGACCAATGTAACTTGTAGGAACTGACTGCGTAGTCTCGGGTCTCCCGGTTTGAGAGTATGACGATAATTTGCAAAAATCGCACTTAGACTTGAAAACAGGCCGTTAAAGAATAAAAACCCAAACTAGCGCCCAAACGACCCCGAAGGAGGCACGAACACCTCGCACGGGACCAATGTAACTTGTAGGAACTGACTGCGTAGTCCCGGGTTTCCCAATTTGAGAGTATGACGATAATTTGCGAAAATCACACTTAGACTTGAAAACAAGCCGTTAAAGGGTGAAAACCCAAACCATCACCCAAACGAACCCGTAGGAGGCACGAACACCTCACACGGGACCAATGTAACTTGTAGGAACTGATCGCATCGTCCCAGGTCTCCCGGTTTTAGATTATGATGATAATTTGCAAAAATAACACTTAGACTTGAAAACATGCCGTTAAAGGGTGAAAACCCAAACTAGCGCCCAAACGACCCCGTAGGAAGCACGAAAACCTCGGACTGGACCAATGTACCTTGTAGGAACTAATTGCGTAGTCTCGGGTCTCGCGGTTTGAGAGTATGACGATAATTTGTGAAAATCACACTTAGACTTGAAAACAGGCCGTTAGAGGGTTAAAACCCAAACCAGCCCCCAAACGACCCCGTAGGAGGCACGAACACCTCGCACGGGACCAATGTAACTTGTAGGAACTGACCGCGTCATCCCGGGTCTCTCGGTTTGAGATTATGACGATAATTTGCAAAAATAACACTTAGACTTGAAAACAGGCCGTTAATGAGTGAAAACCCAAACCAGCCTCCAAACGACCCCGTAGGAGGCACGAACACCTCGCACGGGACCAATGTAACTTATAGGAACTGACCGCGTTATCCCGGGTCTTCCGGTTAGAGAGTATGATGATAATTTGGGAAAATCACACTTAGACTTGAAAATAGGCCGTTAATGCGTAAAAACCCAAACCAGCACCCAAACGACCCCGTAGGAGGCTCGAACTCCTCGCATGGGACCAATGTAACTTGTAGGAACTGATCGCGTCATCCTGGGTCTCCCAATTTGAGATTATGACGATAATTTGCAAAAATAACACTTAGACTTGAAAACAGGCCGTTAAAGGGTGATCCCACAAACGACCCCGTAGGAGGCACGAACACCTCGCACGGGACCAATGTAACTTGTAGGAACTGACTGCGTAGTCCCGAGTCTCCCGGTTTGAGAGTATGACGATAATTTGTGAAAATCACACTTAGACTTAAAAATAGGCCGTTAATGGGTGAAAACCCAAACCATCCCCCAAACGACCCCGTAAGAGGCACGAACACCTCGCACGGGACCAATGTAACTTATAGGAACAGACCGCGTAGTCCTGGGTCTCTCGGTTTGGGAGTCTGGCGATAATTTGCAAAAATCACACTTAGACTTGAAAACAGGTCGTTAAAGGGTGAAAACCCGAACCTGCCCCCAAACGACCCCGTAGGAGGCATGAACAACTCTCACGGGACCAATGTAACTTGTAGGAACTGATTGCGTAGTCCCTAGTCTGCCGGTTTGAGAGTATGACGATAATTTGCAAAAATCACACTTAGACTTGAAAACAAGTCGTTAAAGGGTGAAAACCCAAACCAGCACCCAAGCGACCCCGTAGGAGGAATGAACACCTCGTACGGGACCAATGTAACTTGTAGGAACTGACTGCGTAGTTCCAGGTCTCCCGCTTTCAGAGTATGACAATAATTTGTGAAAATCACACTTAGACTTGAAAACAGGCCATTAATGGGTGAAAACCCAAACCAGCACACAAGCGACCCCGTAGGAGGCACGAACACCTCGCACGGGACCAATGTAACTTGTAGGAACTGACTGCGTAGTTACATGTCTCCCTCTTTCAGAGTATGATGATAATTTGGTAAAATCACACTTAGACTTGAAAACAGGCCATTAATGGGTGAAAACCCAAACCAGCACCCAAACGACCCCGTAGGAGGAACGAACACCTCGCACGGGACCAATGTAACTTGTAGGAACTGACCGCGTCGTCCTGGGTCGATCGGTTTGAGATTATGATGATAATTTTCAAAACTAACACTTAAACTTGAAACACAGGCCGTTAAAGGGTGAAAACACAAACCAACCCCCAATCGACCCCGTAGGAGGCACGAACACCTCGCACGGGACCAATTAAACTTGTAGGAACTGGCTGATTAGTCCCGAGTCTCCCGGTTTGATAGTATGATGATAATTTGCGAAAATCACACTTAGCTTTGAAAACAGGTCGTTAATGGGTGAAAACCCAAACCAGCCCCGAAACGACCCCGTAGGAAGCACGAACACCTCGCACGGGACAAATGTAACTTGTAGGAACTGACCACGTAGTCTCGGGTCTCTCGGTTTGGGAGTATGGCGATAAATTGCAAAAATCACATTTGGACTTGAAAACAAGCTGTTAAAGGGTGAAAACCCAAACCAACCCCCAAACGACCCCGTAGGAGGCACGAACACCTCGTACGGGACCAATGTAACTTATAGGAACTGATCGCGTTGTCCCGGGTCTTCCGGCTAGAGAGTATGACGATAATTTGCGAAAATCACACTTAGACTTGAAAACAGGCCGTTAATGCGTAAAAACCCAAACCAGCACCGAAACGACCCCGTAGGAGGCACGAACACCTCGCACGGGACCAATGTAACTTGTAGGAACTGACCGCATCATCCCGGATCTCCCGATTTGAGATTATGACGATAATTTGCAAAAATAAAACTTAGACTTGAAAACAGGCTTTTAAAGGGTGAAAACCCAAACCAGCACCCAAATGACCCTGTAGGAGGCACGAACACCTCGCACGGGACCAATGTTACTTGTAAGAACTGACTGCGTAGTCCCGGGTCTCCCGGTTTGAGGGTATGATGATAATATTTGAAAATCACACTTAGACTTGAAAATAGGTCGTTAACGGGTGAAAACCCAAACCAGCCCCCAAACGACCCCATAGGAAGCACGAACACCTCGCACGGAACAATGTAACTTGTAGGAACTGACCGCGTAGTCTTGGGTCTCTCGGTTTGGGAGTATGGCGATAAATTGTAAAAATCACACCTAGACTTGAAAACAGGTCGTTAAAGGGTGAAAACCCAAACCAGCCTCCAAACGACCCCGTAGGAGGTACGAACACCTCGCACGGCACCAATGTAACTAGTAGGAACTAACAGCGTTGTCCCGTGTCTCCCCGTTTGAGAGTATGACGATAGTTTGCGACAATCACACTTAGACTTGAAAACAGGTCGTTAATGGGTGAAAATCCAAACCAGCCCTCAAACGACCCCGTAGGAGGCACGAACACCTCGAACGGGAACAATGTAACTTGTAGGAACTAACCGCATTGTCCCGGGTCTCCCCATTTGATAGTATGACGATAATTTGCAATAATCACACTTAGACTTCAAAACCGGCCGTGAATGGATGAAAACCCAAACCAGCCCCCAAACGAACCCGTAGGAGGCACGAACACCACGCAGGGGACCAATGTAACTTATAGGAACTGACCGCATTGTCCCGGGTCTTTCGGTTAGAGAGTATGACGATAATTTGAGAAAATCACACTTAGACTTGAAAATAGGCCGTTAATGCGTAAAAACCCAAACCAGCACCCAAACGACCCCGTAGGAGGCACGAACTCCTCGCATGGGACCAATGTAACTTGTAGGAACTGATCGCGTCATCCTGGGTCTCCCGCTTTGAGATTATGACGATAATTTGCAAAAATAACACTTAGACTTGAAAAACAGGTCGTTAAAGGGTGATCCCCCAAACGACCCCGTAGGAGGCACGAACACCTCGCACGGGACCAATGTAAGTTGTAGGAACTGACTGCGTTGTCCCAAGTCTCCCAGTTTGAGAGTATGACGATAATTTGTGAAAATCACACTTAGACTTAAAAATAGGCCGTTAATGGGTGAAAACCCAAACCAGCTCCCAAACGACCCCGTAGGAGGCACGAACACCTCGCACGGGACCAATGTAACTTATAGGAACTGACCGTGTAGTCCCGGGTCTCTCGGTTTGGGAGTATGGCGATAATTTGGGAAAATCACACTTAGACTTGAAAACAGGTCGTTAAAGGGTGAAAACCCAAACCTGCCCCCAAACGACCCCGTAGGAGGCATGAACAACTCGTACGGGACCAATGTAACTTGTAGGAACTGATTGCGTAGTCCCGGGTCTCCTGGTTTGAGAGTATGACGATAATTTACGAAAATCACACTTAGACTTGAAAACAAGCCGTTAAAGGGTGAAAACCCAAACCAGCACCCAAGCGACCCCGTAGGAGGCACGCACACCTCGCATGGGACCAATGTAACTTTTAGGAACTGACTGCGTAGTTCCAGGTCTCCCGCTTTCAGAGTATGACGATAATTTGTTAAAATCACACTTAGACTTGAAAACAGGCCATTAATGGGTGAAAACCCAAACCAGCACCCAAACGACCCCATAGGAGGCACGAACACCTCGCACGGGACCAATGTAACTTGTAGGACCTTACTACGTAGTCCCGGGTCCCTCGGTTTGGGAGTATGGCGATAATTTGCAAAAATCACACTTAGACTTGAAAACAGGTCGTTAAATGGTGAAAACCCTAACCAGCCCCCAAACGACCCCGTAGGAGGCACGAACACCTCGCACGGGACCAATGTAACTTGTAGGAACTGACTGCGTAGTTCCAGGTCTCCCGCTTTCAGAGTATGACGATAATTTGTGAAAATCACACTTAGACTTGAAAACAGGCCGTTAAAGGGTGAAAACTCAAACCAGCCCCCAAACGACCCTGTAGGAGGCACGAACACCTCGCACGGGACCAATGTAACTTGTAGGAACTGACCGCGTCGTCTTGGGTCAACTGGTTTGAGATTATGACGATAATTTGCAAAAATAACACTTAAACTTGGAACACAGGCCGTTAAAGGGTGAAAACGCAAACCAACCCCCAATCGACCCCGTAGGAGGCACGAACACCTCGCACGGGACCAATTAAACTTGTAGGAACTGACTGATTAGTCCCGGGTCTCCTGGTTTGATAGTATGATGATAATTTGCAAAAATCACACTTAGCTTTGAAAATAGGCCGTTAATGGGTGAAAACCCAAACCAACCCCGAAACGACCCCGTAGGAAGCACGAACACCTCGCAAGGGACAAATGTAACTTATAGGAACTAATCGCATTGTCCCGGGTCTCTCGGTTTGGAAGTATGGCGATAAATTACAAAAATCACACTTAGACTTGAAAACAAGCTATTAAAGGGTGAAAACCCAAACCAACCCCCAAACGACCCCGTAGGAGGCACGAACACCTCGCACAGGACCAATGTAACTTATAGGAACTGATCGCGTTGTCCCGGGTCTTCCGGTTAGAGAGTATGACGATAATTTGCGAAAATCACACTTAGACTTGAAAACAGGCCGTTAATGCGTAAAAACCCAAACCAGCACCCAAACGACCCCGTAGGAGGCACGAACACCTCGCACGGGACCAATGTAACTTGTAGGAACTGACCGCGTCATTCCAGGTCTCCCGATTTGAGATTATGACGATAATTTGCAAAAATAACACTTAGACTTGAAAACAGTCTGTTAAAGGGTGAAAACCCAAACCAGCACCCAAATGACCCCGTAGGAGGCACGAACACCTCGCACGGGACCAATGTAACTTGTAAGAACTGACTGCGTCGTCCCGGGTCTCCCGGTTTGAGGGTATGATGATAATATTTGAAAATCACACTTAGACTTGAAAATAAGTCGTTAACGGGTGAAAACCCAAACCAGCCCCTAAACGACCCCGTAGGAAGCACGAACACCTCGCACGGAACAATGTAACTTGTAGGAAATGACAGCGTAGTCTTGGGTCTCTCGGATTGGGAGTATGGCGATAAATTGTAAAAATCACACTTAGACTTGAAAACAGGTCGTTAAAGGGTGAAAACCCAAACCAGCCTCCAAACGACCCCGTAGGAGGCACGAACACCTCGCACGGCACCAATGTAACTTGTAGGAACTAATCGCGTTGTCCCGTGTCTCACCGTTTGAGAGTATGACGATAATTTGCGACAATCACACTTAGACTTGAAAACAGGTCGTTAATAGGTGAAAACCCAAACCAGCCCTCAAACGACCCCGTAGGAGGCCCGAACACCTCGAACGGGAACAATGTAACTTGTAGGAACTAACCGCATTGTCCCGGGTCTCCTCATTTAATAGTATGACGATAATTTGTGATAATCACATTTAGACTTCAAAACAGGCCGTTAATGGGTGAAAACCCAAACCAGCCCCCAAACGACCCCGTAGGAGGCACGAACACCTCGCACGGGACCAATGTAACTTATAGGAACTGACCGCGTTGTCCCGGGTCTTCCGGTTAGAGAGTATGACGATAATTTGGTAAAATCACACTTAGATTTGAAAATAGGCCATTAATGCGTAAAAACCCAAACCAGCACCCAAACGACCCCGTAGGAGGCACGAACTCCTCGCATGGGACCAATGTAACTTATAGGAACTGATCGCGTCATCCTGGGTCTCCCAGTTTGAGATTATGACGATAATTTGCAAAAATAACACTTAGACTTGAAAAATAGGTCGTTAAAGGGTGATCCCACAAACAACCCCCTAGGAGGCACGAACACCTCGCACGGGACCAATGTAACTTGTAGGAACTGACTGCGTAGTCCCGAGTCTCCCGGTTTGAGAGTATGACGATAATTTGTGAAAATCACAATTAGACTTAAAAATAGGCCGTTAATGGGTGAAAACCCAAACCAGCCCCCAAACGACCCCGTAGGAGGCACGAACACCTCGCACTGGACCAATGTAACTTATAGGAACTGACCGTGTAGTCCCGGGTCTCTCGATTTGGGAGTATGGCGATAATTTGAAAAAATCACACTTAGACTTGAAAACAGGTCGTTAAAGGGTGAAAACCCAAACCTGCCCCCAAACAACCCCGTAGGAGGCATGAACAACTCGCACGGGACCAATGTAACTTGTAGGAACTGATTGCGTAGTCCCGGGTCTCTCGGTTTGAGAGTATGACGATAATTTGCGAAAATCACACTTAGACTTGAAAACAAGCCGTTAAAGGGTGAAAACCCAAACCAGCACCCAAGCGACCTTGTAGGAGGCACGAAACCTCGCATGGGACCAATGTAACTTGTAGGAACTGACCGCATTGTCCCGGGTCTCCCCATTTGATAGTATGACGATAATTTGCGATAATCACACTTAGACTTCAAAACAGGCCGTTAATGGGTGAAAACCCAAACCAGCCCCCAAATGACCCCGTAGAAGGCACGAACACCTCGCACGGGACCCATGTAACTTATAGGAACAGACCGCGTTGTCCCGGGTCTTCCGGTTAGAGAGTATGATGATAATTTGGGAAAATCACACTTAGACTTGAAAATAGGCCGTTAATGCGTAAAAACCCAAACCAGCACCCAAACGACCCCGTAGGAGGCACGAACTCCTCGCATGGGACCAGTGTAACTTGTAGGAACTAATCGCGTCATCCTGGGTCTCCCGATTTGAGATTATGATGATAATTTGCAAAAATAACACTTAGACTTGAAAACAGGCCGTTAAAGGGTGATCCCCCAAACGACCCCGTAGGAGGCACGAACACCTCGCACGGGACCAATGTAACTTATAGGAACTGACTGCGTAGTCCCGAGTCTCCCGGTTTGAGAGTATGACGATAATTTGTGAAAATCACACTTAGACTTAAAAATAGGCCGTTAATGGGTGAAAACCCAAACCAGCCCCCAAACGACCCCGTAGGAGGCACGAACACCTCGCACGGGACCAATGTAACTTATAGGAACTGACCGCGTAGTCCCGGGTCTCTCGGTTTGGGAGTATGGCGATAATTTGCAAAAATCACACTTAGACTTGAAAACAGGTCATTAAAGGGTGAAAACCCAAACCTGCCCCCAAACGACCCCGTAGGAGGCATGAACAACTCGCACGGGACCAATGTAACTTGTAGGAACTGATTGCGTAGTCCCGGGTCTCCCGGTTTGAGAGTATGACGATAATTTGCGAAAATCACACTTAGACCTGAAAACAAGCCGTTAAAGGGTGAAAACCAAAACCAGCACCCATGCGACCCCGTAGGAGGCACGAACACCTCGCATGGGACCAATGTAACTTGTAGGAACTGACTGCGTAGTTCCAGGTCTCCCGCTTTCAGAGTATGACGATAATTTGTGAAAATCACACTTAGACTTGAAAACAGGCCATTAATGGGTGAAAACCCAAACCAGCACCCAAACGACCCCGTAAGAGGCACGAACACCTCGCACGGGACCAATGTAACTTGTAGGACCTGACTGCGTAGTCCCGGGTCTCTCGGTTTGGGCGTATGGCGATAATTTGCAAAAATCACACTTAGACTTGAAAACAGGTCGTTAAAGGGTGAAAACCCAAACCAGCCCCCAAACGATCCCGTAGGAGGCACGAACACCTCGCACGGGACCAATGTAACTTTTAGAAACTGACCGCGTTGTTCTGGGTCTCCCGGTTTGAGATTATGACGATAATTTTCAAAAATAACACTTAGACTTGAAAACAGGCCGTTAAAGGGTGAAAACTCAAACCAGCCCCCAAACGACCCCGTAGGAAGGAAATGTTTGGAGTGAGCAGAAGTTGGTCCTGAGTGCTCGTATTTATAGTATATATCTCGACGATCGGTTGTTCCAAGGAGTAGTGTATCGAGGGGGTTCCTTATTCAGATTTCTGTTGCGATACGTCCCACGCACGAAACGCCATGCACTATTGAGACTAATTAATTAATCATTTATAGTATACAAGAATTTGGGTTATACGCATCATGCATTGAGGTCATAATGAATCTTGATAATCAATATTGCAAAGCAGTAGTGTATTGGGGGGTTCCTTATTTGGATTTCGCTTGTGAGGCGTCCCACGCACGAACCGAAGTGCAGTATTGAGAATTGGGAGAAGTTTAGTCCTTAGCACTTGATGCTAATAACTCGTGTGTGTGTGTGTGTGTGTGTGTGTGTGTGTGTGTGTGTATATATATATATATCAATAACTAGAATATGAGAACTTCTAGTAAGAGAATGTTTAATTATATTTTATATGTTTAGAAATTGGGTGAATAATTGAGAGTGGTAGTATTTGAAGTTGAGAGTTATGGTTTAGATGGATTTTAAATGAGTATAATTTGGGAGTAAGTTAGATTACTTTGCCCTAGAAATATTTGGGAAATTATTTGGAGATCATGTGCATACGTTTAGTTGCGCGCTCTAGTTGAGAGGTGAGTTGAATTTTAAGGAGAGTGCGACTCCACTTTAATCATGTCATAATGCATTTATAATTATTATGCAATGTAATGCTCTTGCTATAAAATGTTTTCACACCTCGGTCTCTAACTCGTTTATACTTTCTCTTTCCCCGTACATATATTGTATTATTTTAGGTGTTCCCCCATAAGGACACCTTTGATGATATCCATCCAGTGTATTCATGGAGCCACAGCAGTTGTGGGTTATTGCAGAATTTTGTTATAGCCGATTCCTATCTTTTATATATCTAGATTAGGATTAAGTTTGTATATCGGGTTTATACCCAAGTGTTGTAGATGTAGCACTTTTATTTCCTCGTTCATAATTAATGTATTGTATGTAACCCGACAGTATATTCGGGTATTTTATTTTGTACATTAGTTTACTCTTGTATTAGTATCTTTTATATTAGCATGTGTGTGTTCTTTATCGTATTTAGTAGTTGTTATGTTGTTGGTTAGTTGTTACATAGTTTATTTTATTAATGTTTTAAATTATTTTTGGCACGGCACCCTCTTTTTGTAGTAATGGGTAGCTATCCGTGTTTATTTTAGTATCGTCTGTAGATGTTGAGAATGATCCACTTGAGATTCCTGATTATTTTAGTATAGGGCTAGCCACCCGTTATTATTTTAAGCGGGGTGTCACAGGTGGTATCAAAGAATCAAGTTCTATTATTTTTAGGATCTGTGTGGGTTTATTGCAATCTTCCGTAAGCGTTCTTGAAGTAGAGCCCTATTATTAGGACTATTGTGTTCATACATCCATATTTTTCTTGTGTGATGAGAAAACCTTTGAAAGGCGTTCTGATAAAAACTTTCTTGTTCCAGATGCCACCGAAGATAGGTCGTCCAAGCAGCGCGAATAAAGGGGATGGGAGTGCCGAACTCCAATTGCCTCAAAGGACTATGACTAAAAATGAAGTTTTCAGTATTGTGGCACAAGCAGTAACGATTGCCATTTCTGCGATGGTACGACAACCTGCAGTTCAATCAGCCCAAACCCATTCAGGACCGTCTTTGTGGGAAAGAGTGAGGGAAGATTTTAGTAAGTTGCATCCTCTAGAGTTTTCAGGGGGAGTTGATGCGATGGCTGCAAGTCAATGGAAGAATAGTTTGCAAAGGCACCTCGCATAGTTAAGTGTAGTGAGGTGCAAAAGCAATTTCTGGCCACCTTTATGTTAACAGGAGAAGCTCTCCAATGGTGGGAGTCTGTCACCACATATGAATAGAGAGATACATTACCTATAACAGATTTTTGGGAATACTTTGACCGAAGGTATTTTCCTTCCCCGATTCAGAAGGAAATGAGGAGGAAACTGATGGATGTATTTCAAGGTAATCAAACGGTGGCCGAGTATGAAGAGGAATTTACTCGATTGGCGAATTTAGTGCCCGATGAGGTAAATACAGAAGAGAAACGTATATCAAAGTTCATGCGAGGTTTAAATGGGCAAATTCGACAACATTTGTTTCAGAACCCAGCGTTAGTGACTTTCGTCGAGGTAGTGAATGCGACACTGTTATAGTGTCATGAATATCATCTTCGTTCGAAAGGGGGTAAGAACTTTAGAGATTCGGGTTCATCAAGTAGGTCTGGAAAAGAGAATGTCAGTAATGCCAGTGGGTATAAGTCGGACTATAGAGGGTCGCAACATCGTTATGTTCCTTAAGATGGGCAGAGAGAATTTGCGGGTAGATGTTTCTTTTGTAAAGAAATAGGTCATAGAAAGAGAGATTTTCCTAAAAGTGGTAAAGGACCACGTTTTGTGGAATTTTTGGATGTACAACCTCTATAGCTAATTCGAGGTCATTTTAGGCCAGGGGACTTTATGTGGGAACCCATTGATGAAGAGAGGCAATCAGACTAGAGAGGTATGATGTAAGTTATTTTTCCTGTGTGAATAGGATTATGCTATATGAAGCTTTGGGAATATAGTATGTAAGTTAGTTATATCAGGGTAGTGCTATAACCCTATTATGTATGGAATGACTCGAAAGGGAATATTGAGCAAGTGAGGCTGTTATATTATTATCTTTTGAGAGAATAGATTATTTTGTAATGTGCTCATAGAGAGCTATAACTTTGTTATGAGTGTAAGAATTGTTAAAATGTGTTGAGTAGTAATGATAAAGCTACTTCTTTTTATAGTCTTGTTAGACTTATATAATTATTGTATTCCAGTTATCGAAGAGCCTAGTGAATGGCAATATATTAATATGATGTAAGAGATTATGACTGAAATGATTCGGACTTTAGTAGATTATTGTTGAGTGAGAGATCTAGCTCATTGTTATGTTAATTTTGAGAACTATATATTATTATGAGTATGATAATTATTAAAACATTGTTCCTTGAGAATAAGGTATTTTATTTAAATATCGAAAGACATAAACTATTTTTAAAATAAACTGTTTTCAAAATGAAACTTTTATAGGCCTTTGGGCCATATCAAAAATGATTTTTTTCACAAAATATTTTTAAACTCTAGTCCCGATCTAACAAACTCACAATCCCCGACGTCGCTACATGGTAGTGCATTGAGAGGGTTCCTTGTTTGGATTTTGCTTGCGAGACCTCCCCTGCATGAAAGTAGCGAATGTCAGGAATTGAGAGGAGTTAAATCCTTGGACCTTTCTAAATGGTTATATTATTAGTATGTTAGTATAATTTAATATATCTTTAGAGTTATAGTTATATTGAAGGCAAGAGAAGCCTAATTTTGTTTATATGAGTAGAGCTCGAATTAAGGGTGTATGGGTGCCCTAGTTGTTATAATTGGTTTTATAAAATTAAAATAATTCGTCGTGGGAAATGGGAGGGTTGGGTATAGTGTTAGCGAGGATAAGTGTAGTAGAGACTAGCGGAGGTTTAGAGTATTAGGCTTAGCTTAATTTCGAGGATGAAATTCTTGTAAGTGGGGAAGTCTGTAATACCCCGAGATTTTTGGGACAATAATTTATTTATTTTGGGAGAAATCAATTTTATTTTAATTGGAGATTAATTAAATTGGCATTTGAGGTCAAAATTTGAAGATATTGGAAAGTGATTTGAATGACAACTCTGAGGGTGTGGTTGTTTTCGGAAGGGTCGAGATAGTCAAAATGACTGTACTTGGGGCTTATTTGGGTTCTAAAATATTTTAAGTTCATTTGGCTCGAATTAGAGTGACCGAGCCATTTAAAGTGTGTATTATCATTTAAAGTTGTGTATCTTGGGAGATAAGGCTTAAAAGCCTACGTAAGAAGACATTCTCACTTAAGAGAAAGAGAAAGCCCTAGAAAGAGAGAGAGAGAAAGAAGAAAGAAGACGAGAGAGAAGAAGAAAAGAGTAAGAGAAAGGAGAAAAGCTTGGGAATTCCGTCCATTACGTGATTTCGAGGGTGATTCAACCTCTACAAATTTGAGGCAAGTGATTAAACTTGCTAAATAATTATTGTGTATCATTTATTTCATGATTTGTGGATAAATTTATAAAATTTGGGATAAATATGTTAAAACCTAGATTTTTGGTTATATCTTATATTTGTTGTGTATATAATGGATTTGAGGTTACAAATTAGTTGGGATAAATTATTTGAGGTGTATTAATGTTATGAATATGATTGGGTTGAAGATTTATGGTTGGATGAAATTATTTTGGGATTTTTGAGAAGTTAGAGTTCCTTACAAATGGAGTTTGGCCGAGGTACCTGTTAGGGCTGGTCGACCACGCCTCCAAAATGAGGCACACTGTCTTAGTTTATAGGCATAATTATAAAGTGTGGTCGACCGCAGTTGGGGGACCGGTGTAACACCCAACTTAAAATAATAACAGGTGGCCAGCCCTATACTACATTAAATCAGGAGTCTCAGATGGCTCAGTCTCAACATCAACTGTCAGTACTAAATAATACACGACTAACTACCCGATATCATATAAGCGAGATGTTGGAATTAAATAAAACATAGAACAGGCAACAAACCAACACTATAGGACTACTAATAAAGAAAAGAAAGATGTGCCTACAAGAACTATGATAAATGAAATGAATAACTACAAATGAATATGACAAAAAAAATAAACCCGAATAAGCTGTCGGGTCACAGACAATACAATAACTGAAATGGAATAAATATAAACATTTATAAATATCCCTTGGGCGTAAACCCGATGTACATAATGAATCCTATCTAGATTTACAAAGAAGTAGGAAGTGACTACAAACTAAATCCCGCAACATCCTGCACCTATTACAGCTCCCAAGACTCTGGATAGAAGGTCATCTGGCATCCATGCGGTAGGACACCTGTAGTAATATATATATATATATATATATATATATATATATATATATATATATATATATACACATATATATATATACACACACATGCAGGAGAGAAAAGTAAACGGGTCAGAGCCCGAGTTGTGAAAATATTTAGCAAGTGTGTTAACCGTGCATAATAAATATAAATGCACTTATTTCATAATTAAAATGGAATCGCGCTCTCGTGAAACCCCAACTCACCTCTCATCTAATGGCGCGCACCTATTCGTGTCCTAAAGTCTTAATTAAGTTATCCCACACATAAGGACAACCTAACTTATAATAGACATAGCCTATGCCCACAAGACCTACCCTCCTATAATTACCCAAGAACCCAACCCTTTCTAAACACACTTAATAATTTTTACAAAGATATAGGCCATACTAGGCCTAATTGATTCTGGTTTATAATTAAACCACTGATAATACTTAATACGTTACCCATTTACATTAGGTTTGAATCATATCATTAATTTCTAAATAACATGCATACAAATTAATAAGAACAAAACTTCTCTCCAATCTCAACATTGCACTACGTTTCGTGCGTGGGGCGTCTCGCAAAGCGAAATCCAAACAAGGAACCCCCCAAAATTCACTACTTCTTGACAATGTCGATCCTAGAGATCCATTCTGCCATACCTACAATTCTACCATTACAACTACTGAATTTAGATTACCATATAAGAACAACTCAAAATCTCCCATAATATCCTTGGGATGATGTAACCGAAATATTCCTTAAATGCGATACATCAACCCCCATCAATCTAGTACATCATAATCATCCAAGATGTACTCCATAAAGACTCCATATCCTTTCACATATAGGATAGATAAATATATATATATAGTTATTTATTCTAAACATATATATATATATATATAATCATCCATTCCCATAGCCTAGTGTACATTCTACATATGATGTACAATGGCCATGCACATAATATACCCGGCTATATATATCGCTGATAAACTACACCATGCTATCATCTTCCAGGGCATTACTCACATACCATCCTGGGGACCACGGTCGGACTCAATATCACCAACATCGGGGCCAAACACACACACACGACGTCCCGATAAGCGGTCATAGCTCCTAACCGGTCAATGAGACGAAATATACCCACCACGTCTCACCCCAAAAGAATGTAAATCACATAATAACACAATGGACGACTATGACTTGGGGAATATTCACACCCTGCTCCTTGAGCCAGGATACTCACCCTCTGCGCGAAAACTTTCCAATGATAGCATGAGCGGGGTATGCTTAACCACATACAGTTTAAATATTTACAACACAAATATATCCATATATTCATATCTATACAGATATATATCCACATGTCCACATATATATATATATATATATATATATATATATATATATATATATATATATATATATATATATATATATATATATATATATAATACCTCTCGTTTGTATGTATGATATTTATAAACTCGGCTTTAAATATATAAAAACCTCAATATACTAGCCGTCACCCCAAACTGATTTAATTTACCTCGACATGTGAATATGATCCCTTAGTTTAAGCATATTCATCCATTTTTCCTATGATGAATAGTCTCCCAAAAATATATGTTTATATTCAACATTTGGGTTATCACCCAAAGTTTAGTGTAGGAAACCATCGCTACACATCTCCTCTATATTCAAAAGTACATAATTATCTCTAGTACTATTTAACCATTGGCAGATACATGACTAATAGTCTATAAACCTCAGCTTATCCCAACTTTATTTCAAGTATTGGAATTCCAATGGTTACTTCCACTCAATTATGTATAAACTATCCTGACTAGAATTGTACTACCACTCATTCTAGTTAATAGTACGATCCAAATCATTCCCAATTTCGCCTACAATTCAATTGATCTTATGAACCCTTACTCCTATTGGGTTACCGATTGTTCCTTAATTTAAATGTTTCTAAGGATACGTAACCCCTCTCTCCTTTCAGACCCCAAACCTTAATCTCAATAGAATCCTATTTACTATAAGGATTGGAACTACCCTTGGACTACAATTTCATATCGTACTCTCACCACTCTCTTGAAAGTACCCTAATTCTTACATCATAATTAGTCCCACTTATGACCCTTAATTAGAACTCCCATTCTCAATGGGATCCCCCCCTATATCGATATGACCCTCTCCAATTTATATGGATATAAGTCCCCTAAAATAACTTGATAAGTACCCGCGGTCCCATCATGCGAGAAACTTTTACTAAGTCTCCAAAACATCTTTCTTACATCATATAATCATGACCCAAAACAATAAACCCAACCAAAAAGGGTTTGAAATCATTATAGAGAAAAATCCTCCAAATGCACTGTTTACGAATCGATTCGGCTCTATTCCAAATCTATTCGGGTTCAAAGACTTGGGCTTCTGTCTCAGGCCAAATCGATTCGCCTTAGGTCCGAATTGATTCGGTCAATGCAGGCCTGCTAATTTTGCTTAGGGCGAATCGATTTGGGTTTATAGAATTTGAAGGGTTCTTCTTTTTCATTGAACCCACGAATTATAAACCCTAAATTTTCTCTTCTAACCCCCAAACCTTCATCACAACATGATTTTAAGCCAAAAAATTAACCCAAAGTTGATCCCAACCATTTCTACACCATCAAACCCATATCTAAACATCAATTTCAAGATTTAAACCCAAAATTTTAGGTTTTGATATTAATACCAAAAATCCATTTCTGTAACCCACAAATTATGAAATGAAATACACAAATGACTTATTTAGCATGATTAAACGCTTGCCTTAATTTTATAGAGGTTGGATTGTCCTCGTTGTCGCGTTTGGGCCGGAATCTTCAAGCTTTTCTTCCTCTCTCTCTTCTTTTCTTCTTCTTTCTCTCTTCCTTTCTCTTTCTCTTATATTTCTCTCTTCTCACAAATGAGAAGGGCTGAAATCATAAGCCCTTAAATTCCTTAAAACAATAAACCCAATTTTAAATGTTAATACACACTTTAAATGACTCGTTTACTCCAATTCGAGTCAAACTAACTTAAAAATAATCCGGAACCAAAATAAAACCCAATGACAGTCATTTCGACTATCTCGACCCTTTCGATACTGATGGTACACTCGAAATCATCATCTGGAATACTTCGAAACGTCCTAAATTTTAAATTTCTAAAATTCTCCAATTTAATTAAATTTTATTTTCCCAAAAATTTAATTTCTCGGTCTCCAAAGTCACGGGTTGTTACATACTTCTCCCTTACAAAAATTTCGTTCGCGAAATTTAAGATATGCCTAGGACCTCAATCTCATCTAGTCCTTACATCAACCCTCAGGATCACTATACCGATCCTTCCTAGTTCTCACGTCGAAACATATAAATTTTAAAACAAATTAACTATCCAGGGCGCCCATACACCCCGTACCCGAGCTCCACTCGTAGAATTATAATCAAGCTTCATTAGCCTCAATTCGTAATATGGCTCTCAGCAATATAATCTTTAACAACATATTAAATATATAAAAGTTTAAAAATTCTCAATGGTTGAACTCCTCTCAATTCCTGACGCTAGCTACCTTCGTGCGGGGGAGGTCTCGCAAGAAAAATCCAAACAAGGAACCCTCCCAATACACTATTGTGTTGCTAGGTCGGGGATTGAGATTAGTTAAACCAAGGTTAAGGTTTTATAAAAGATTTTCATAAATTAGATATTGCCCGAAGGCCTATGTAATAATATAATATAAAACAAATCCATGTCTTTCAACATGCCAAACAAACACCTTATGTTTAGGACATAAGGCCTCAACAAATACAAGACTCTAGCAAATACCTAGTTCTCAAAACTAGCACAACTATGAGCTAAATTCTCCGCTCAAAATAAATTCACTGAACTCTAAACCTCTCAGTTATACAATTCCTATATATTACATCAAAGCATCGTTTCAAAGAAAGTCCTTCCCTCATTGGAACACTACAATTACATGCCCTAACCTATTCATAAGACAAATATCCTTATAACCACTATTCAGCAAACCTCAACATTCCGCACTTCCGAAATTCAATATTATAACTCTCGACTATCTCCTCACGAGATGATTTATTTTCTCAAAAGATGCCATACGAAGGCCGTACTTCCTCACTCCTTCCCCCAAGAAAATTTGATGCACCCTAACAGTGTAGCGGCTACCCGCTCATAATACCTAACGCGCGACGTTCCCAATATCGCACAAAGCGTGACTTAAACCCAAAGAAAGTTATTCTACCTTATACTTCCACAATCCAATGGTTTCACCTCGTCCAAGAATCTCAATTCAAGATCCTTTAGTTCTTCCAGGATGATCCTTCCTAACCATTTTGAAGGACAAAACGCGATTGCAACTACCGAAAACTCCCTCAGTCCTACTCAACGAACCCGAGTCTCCAAATTTCTTAAGCCCTTCTTAAATAAAGGTGATACCCCTAACAATTGGTCAATGCCACCTACCTTCCACTAGTAGAAGTCAGCATCACGAGGCTTCCTAACAAAAGTAGACGGGTTTCTCAATCTAAACCTCCCAAGGAATACACTATATACCTCTCCTCAGACATACCTTACTAAGTCCAAGATTCACCATTAGAGTAAATTTCCCTTTCTTACTCAACCACCAATAGAACACCCTAAACCACTGCTAGAGTTATCTTTCTTATTTCCGCCTGAATCGAGGAAAACAAATACCTCCAATCAAAGCGTACCCAAAATCTGTTATGGGTATTGTATCTCTAATCTTGTCCTTTCCTAGACGACATAATCTAGGCGATGTTTGAAATGAGAGAAACTGTTATCAGAACGTCGATCAAGTTAATACGCTTCACAGAAGAATATAAACGCAGTGAACACAAGAATCCTAATAGTAGGGCTTTATATCAAGAACGTTAACGGAAGAATGCAAAAAATCGCCTAAAGACTCTAGAACCTGATGCTCTGATACCATCTGTAACACCCCGCTTAAAATAATAATGGGTGGCCATCCCTATACTACATTAAATCAGGAGTCTCAGATGGCTCAGTCTCAACATCAACTGTCAGTACTAAATAATATAAGACTAACTACCCGATATCATATAAGGGAGATGTTGCAATTAAATAAAACATAGAACAGACAACAAACCAACACTATAGGACTACTAACAAAGAAAATAAAGATGTGCCTACAAGAACTATGATAAATGAAATGAATAACTACAAATGAATATGCCACAAAAAAATAAACCTGAATAAGCAGTCGGGTCACAGACAATACGATAATTTAAATGGAATAAATATAAACATATATAAATATCCCTTGGGCGTAAACCCGATGTACATAATAAATCCTATCTAGATTTACAAAGAAGTAAGAAGCGACTACAAACTAAATCCCGCAACAGTCCGCACCTGTTACGGCTCCCAAGACTCTGGATAGAAGGTCATCCGGCATTCATGCGGTATGACACCTGTAGTAATAAATATATATATATATATATATATATATATATATATATATATATATATATATATATATATATATATATATATATATATATATATATATACATGCAGGAGAGAAAAGTAAACGGGTCCGAGCCCAAGTTGTGAAAATATTTAGCAAGTGTGTTAACCGTGCATAATAAATATAAATGCACTTATTTCATAATTAAAGTGGAATCGTGCTCTCGTGAAACCCCAACTCACCTCTCATCTAACGGCGCGCACCTATTCGCGTCCTGAAATCTTAATTAAGTTATCCCACCCATAAGGACAACCTAACTTACCATAGACATAGCCTATGCCCACAAGACCTGCCCTCCTATCATTACCCAAGAACCCAACCCTTTCTAAACACACTTAATTATTTTTACAAACATATAGGTCATATTAGGCCTAATTGATTCCGGTTTACAATTTAACCAATGATAATACTTAATACGTTACCCATTTACATTAGGTTTGAATCATATCATTAATTTTTAAATAAAATGCATACAAATTAATAAGAACAAAACTTCTCTCCAATCTCAATATTTCACTACGTTTCGTGCGTGGGGCGTCTCGCAAAGTGAAATCCAAACAAGGAACCCCCCCAATACACTACTTCTTGACAATGTCGATCCTAGAGATCCATTCTGCCATACCTACAATTCTACGATTACAAATACTGAATTTAGATTACCATATAAGAATAACTCAAAATCTCCAATAATATCCTTGGGATGATGTAACCGAAATATTCCTTAAATGTGATACATCAACCCCCATCAATCTAGTACATCATAATCATCCAAGATGTACTCCATAAAGACTCCATATCCTTTCACCTATAGGATATATAAATATATATAGGTATTTATTCTAAACATATATATATATACAATCATCCATTCCCATAACCAAGTGTACATACTACATATTATGTATAATGGCCATGCACATAATATACCCGACTATATATATCGCCGATAAACTTCACCATGCTATAATCTTCCAGGGCATTACTCACATACCATCCTGGGGACCATGGTCGGACTCAACATCACCGACATCAGGGCCAAATACACACACACGATGTCCCGGTAAGTGGTCATAACTCCTAATCAGTCAATGAGACGAAACATACCCAACACGTCTCACCCGAAAATAACGTAAATCACATAAGAACACAATGGACGACTATGACTTTGGGAATATCCACACCCAGCTCCTTGAGCCAGGATGCTCACCCTCTGCGCGAAAACTTCCCAATGATAGCATGAGCGGGGTATGCTTAACCACATAAGTATATATATCAATCATATGCACAATATATATATACATCCGTATGATTACATCATATAATTAAACCATCACATATGGTTTAAATATTCACAACATAAATATATCCATATATTCATATCTATACAGATATATATCCACATGTCCACATATATATATACACTACCTCTCGTTTGCATGTATGATATTTATAAACTCGTCTTTAAATATATATAAACCTCAATATACTAGTCGTCACCCCAAAATCATTTAATTTACCTCGACATGTGAATATGATCCCTCACTTGAAGCATATTCATCCATTTTTCCTATGATGAATAGTCTCCCAAAAATATATGTTTATATTCAACATTTGGGTTATCACCCAAAGTTTAGTGTAGGAAACCATCACTACACATCTCCTCTATATTCAAAAGTACATAATTATCTATAGTACTATTTGACCATTGGCATATACATGACTAATAGTCTATAAACCTCAGCTTATCCCAACTTTATTTCAAGTATTGGAATCCCAATGGTTACTTCCACTCAATTATGTATAAACTATCCTGACTAGAATTGTACTACCACTCATTCTAGTTGATAGTACGATCCAAATCGTTCCCAATTTCGCCTACGGTTCAATTGATCTTATGAACCCTTACTCCTATTGGGTTACCGATTGTTCCTTAATTTAAATGTTTCTAAGGATATGTGACCCCTCTTTCTCTTCGGCCCCCAAACCTTAATCTCAATAGAATCCTATTTACTATAAGGATTTGGCACTACCCTCGGCCTACAACTTCATATCGTACTCTCACCACTCTCTTGAAAGGACCCTAATTCTTACATCATAATTAGGCCCACTTATGACCCCTAATTAGAACTCCCTTTTCTCAATGACATTCTCCCCTATATCGATACGACCCTCTCCAATTTATAAGGATATAAGTCCCCTAAAATAACTTGATAAGTACGTGCGGTCCCATCATGCGAGAAACTTTTACTAATTCTCCAAAACATATTTCTTACATCATATAATCATGTGCCAAAACAATAAACCCAACCAAAAAGGGTTTGAAATTATTATAGAGAAAATTTCTCCAAATGCCCTGTTTCTGAATCGATTCGGCCCTATTTCGAATCGATTCAAGTTTAAAGACTTGGGCTTCTGTCTCAGGCCGAATCGATTTTCCTTAGGTCCAAATCGATTCGGTCAATGCAAATCTGCCAATTTTGCTTAGGCCGAATCGATTCGCTTAAGGGGCGAATCGATTCGGGTCTGCAGAATTTGAAGGGTTCTTCTTTTTCATTAAAGCCACGAATTCTAAACCCTAAAATTTCTCTTCTAACCCCCAAACCTTCATCACAACATGATTCTAAGCCAACAAATCAACCCAAAGTTGATCCCAACCATTTCTACGCCATCAAACCCATATCTAAACATCAATTTCAAGATTTAAACCCAAAATTTAGGTTTTGATATTAATACCCAAAATCCATTTTTTTAACCCACAAATTATGAAATGAAATACACAAATGACTTATTTAGCAAGATTAAACACTTGCCTCGATTTTGGAGAGGTGGGATCGTCCTCGTTGTCGCGTTTGGGCCGGAATCTTCAAGCTTTTCTTCCTCTCTCTCTTCTTTTCTTCTTCTTTCTCTCTTCCTTTCTCTTTCTCTTCTATTTCTCTCTTCTCACAAATGAGAAGGGATGAAATCGTAATCCCCTAAATCCCTTAAAACAATAAAACCAATTTTAAATGTTAATACACACTTTAAATGACCCGTTTACTCCAATTCGAGTCAAACTAACTTAAAATAATTCGGAACCGAAATAAAATCAAATGACAGTCATTTTGACTATCTCAACCCTGTCGGGACCGATGGTGCACTCGAAATCATCATCCGAAATACTTCGAAACGTCCTAAATTTTTGGACCTCAATTCCAATTTCTAAAATTCTCCAATTAAACTAAATTTTATTTTCCTAAAAATTTAATTTCTCGATCTCCAAAGTCCCGATTTGTTACAACCGGTCGACCGGACCTCTATTTTTGGTTCATGTTTGGGAATTTAAGTTTATCCTCCTTCCTTTGGGTTTATATTTATGGACATTCCTAATTATTATATCATAGAGTATTAAATGATTATTTAAGGGGATTAAGGATCTTTAGAAGCGAGAAGATGTTTGGGGATTATATCATAATGAATTTGAGTGCGTATTTCCTCTCTCATCAAGCACATGAGAGCAAAACTTTATAGATGATTGGATGTAAATGTTGGAGTTTTAGTGATTGATTTAGAGAGAGTGCGAATTTAAGTTATCGTATTGATTTAGTGGAAAATCCTCTTAGTGTCGAGATTAATAATTCAAGAGTAATAAATGTTGATTGGTGTGCATACAGATATAGAGAATATCCTTAATGTAAATAGAATTGAGAGATGATTCATACAAATAGAAGTGAGGTGTGAATTTCAAGTGAGAAATCGTATAGTGTATACAAAGTGGGGAAGTTATCTGAGCTATTGACGAATATTATATCGAGAGTAAAATGTAATAATGAATGGTATTACTTCATTTATGCCTAAGAGCGTAATAAGAGTATGTAAATAGTGTGATATATATACCTTTTACGATGGTATACATTTATATGATGTGATGATGTATGTATATCTTGTGTGTATGATATATATATATATATATATATATATATATATATATATATATATATATATATATATATATATATATATATATATATATATATAAGTGAAGCATACCCCCTCTATTCTATCATGGGAAGTTGCGCGATGTGGGTGAGGCCTTTGGCTTGAGGAGTAGGGCGCGTATAGTACCCAGGTCATGGCGTCCATTATTATTGTGTGATTGTTTTTATTAGGAGTGAGACGTGGTGGGTATGTTTCGTCTCATTTCTGGGGAGGAACTATGACCGCTTCCCGTAGGTTGATATGGTTTTTACCCAGGCCGTGTGAGATTTCGACCGTTGGTACCCAGGATGATATGTGAGTGATTCCCTTGTAGATGATAGCATTAAGAACCTGCATCCTCGAGTTATAGCTCGCTGGGGTGGTTATTATTATACTTGTGTGAATAGTATATTAATTGTATGTGATTATGTGATATCATATTTGTCTCTAGAGTAAAGAGACATAAGAAGATTGATTGAATCTCATTCCGGGAGATTTTATCCGGGCAAATTGTGATGAATATATATTAAAGTGTAATTGTAGAGTAAATAATTATTATGAGTATATATAGTACTTTGGGTATCGAGGGCATAATGGACCTCAACGAACAACATTGCCCAGGAGTAGTGTTGTGGGGGGGGTTCCTTGTTTGGATTTCGCTTGCAAGACGTTCCATGATACGAAACGCAGTGCAATGTTGAGAGTGAGGATAAGTTAGTCCTCAGTGCTCATATTTATAGTATATATCTCGACAATCGACAGTGCCCAGGAGTAGTGTATCGGGGGGTTCCTTGTTTGGATTTTGCTTACGAGACGTTTCACGCACGAAACTCCGTGCACTGTTGATAATTAGGAATAATTAATTAATCATTTATAGTATACAAGAATTTGGGTTATACGCATCATGCATTGAGGGCATAATGAATTTTGATAATCAATATTGCCAAGGAGTAGTGTACGAGAGGGGTTCCTTGTTTGGATTTCGCTTGCGAGACATCCCACGGACGAACTGCAGTGCCGTATTGAGAATTGGGAGAAGTTTAGTCCTTTCAACTTTATGCTAATAACTCCCATATATATATATGTGTGTGTGTGTGTGTGTGTGTGTGTGTGTGTGTGTGTGTGTGTGTGTGTGTGTGTCAATAACTAGAATATGAGAACTTCTAGTAAGAGAATGTTTAATTATATTTTATATGTTTAGAAATTGGGCGAATAATTGAGAGTGGTAATATTTGAAGTTGAGAGTTATAATTTAGATGGATTTTAAATGAGTATAATTTGGGAGTAAGCTAGATTACTTTTCCCTAGATAGATTTGGGTAATTATTTGCAGATCATGTGCATACGTTTAGTTGCGCGCTCTAGTTGAGAGGTGAGTTGAATTTTATGGAGAGTGCGACTCCACTTTAATCATGTCATAATGCATTTATAATTATTATGCATTTTACTGCACTTGCTATAAAATATTTTCACACCTCGGTCTCTGACCCGTTTATACTTTCTCTTTCCCCGTACATATATTGTATTATTTTAGGTGTTCCCCCGTAAGGACGCCTTTGATGATATCCATCTAGTGTATTCGTGGAGCTGCAGCAGTTGCGGGTTGTTACTGAATTTTGTTATAGCCGATTCCTATCTTTTATATATCTATATTAGGATTAAGTTTGTATATTGGGTTTATACCCAAGTGTTGTAGATGTAGCACTTTTATTTCCTCGTTCATAATTAATGTATTGTCTGTAACCTGACAGCATATTCGGGTATTTTATTTTGTACACTAGTGTACTATTGAATTAATCTCTTTTATATTAGCATGTGTATGTTCTTTATCTTATTTAGTAGTTGTTATGTTATTGGTTAGTTGTTACATAGTTTGTTTTATTAATGTTTTAAAAAAAATTTGGCACCCTCTTTTTGTAGTAATGGGTAGTTAGTCGTGTTTATTTTAGTATCATTTGTAGATGGTGAGAATGATCCACTTGAGATTCCTGATTATTTTAGTATAGGGATGGCCACCGGTTATTATTTTAAGCGGGGTGTCACAGTATTCAATTACTATGTTTTGATTGCTCTAAATTCTCCCAATATGGTTTTGATTATTCGTATTATTAATTTCATTATGATTAAGACTTTGTGATTTGGTTGCTCCAAAGAGTCTGGTTGTAATGGTGAAGTTAATTTTGAGTCCAATATGTTTGTTTATTAAGGTTGGCATCGGTTGCTCCAAAGAGTCCATAACCTCCCTTAATTTATAAGCACACTATCCATTTATGCCTTTTGAAAACATTAAAACTTGTTGAAATTATTGTATAATCCATAAAATAATATAATATTCATATAATAGATACTTTGGTAGTCACCAAAGTGACCAACTATCATGATTTTGAATTTTAAATTTAAAGATAGAAGTGGTAATAATAACTCATCATGCTTATATATGTAAAGATTTTAATGGAAAATTTTACATTTATTACGTTAAGCAAAATAATTTCTCAAAGGAAATTGATTTTGAGTAACTAAAATAAATAATAAGGAATTATGCAATTACGAGGTGAAAAGTTATTCTAGATAACATGTTCATTTTAATTACATAACACGATACCCCCTAAAAGTCATATATAAATATTCAAAACTATTAAGAAAGAAATCCCACACTTATAAAATGTTACTAATGTACGTGTTGTCAACTCGTAGCATTAATGTAGTAAGCTATTTATCTCATTAATTTCAAATCATTTTATTTTACTAAAATTGCATTTTTTATCCATTTTAATGCTCTCGAGACTGACTTCTTAGAATGAAGTGGAGAATCTAAGTTTTTCTTACAAGTGCTAAATCATTATAATTCAGTTTTACTTGAGGAACCGACTATTAATTACTATATTAGTGTGGAACACTCCTTTTAAAATTTTGAAATTTTTAAAAACGGATTAGGCATACAGTTTATGAAAAATATCATAATATTTGAGACTGAAACATCAGTACCCATTATGTAATATACATATATTTAAGCTACATTTAATGATTTATAATATGTCATTTGATAGGAATAACAATAATTTATTTTATTTTTCAAAACTAGAGTGTTACAAAAAATATTCTAATTTCATATAATTTAGCTTACTCGACAAACCATAAAATAACCATAATTAATGGATTCCTTTTATTATGTTATTTTGGAATCATTTCAAAAAAAATTCTTGATGACCGTTAATTTTTTCTATTTGATTGTGAGGGATTTATTTTAAGTATACCAAAAGATCCTTAAGTTTATATAAGAATATAATTTTCTTTATCTATGGTATTCTCATTATTGGTTTGTAAAATTATGATTTTGTTAAAATTTTTACAAGGAAAGTATTTATGATCCTTTAACACAACGTTGAACTTAAAAGTAGCTTTATTATTAAAACTCTTCAATTTAATGGCATAATTGAATATCAGACTCTTTAACTCTTGACTTACTCTCGTGATTTAATACACTAATTTTTTTGTGAGTTATCGCTTATGAATCTTGACACTCACGTTTGAGATCTTAAGGTTCTATAATTTTAGAACGATCTATGTGGACCAAGTGGGAGATTACAGTCCTTAAATAATGAACCCTCATGGATCATGTAATTATAAAACAAGCATCCAAATGCACAAATGTCGATAATGTCACAAGACGTATTCACACGAAAATGAATACATATGGTTAAATGTGTATTATATAAACTCCACTTTACTTACCTAATTTGATACGTCTGCATGATTAGAAATGTCTTGTACATACATGGATTTAGAATCCATTAAAGAATTGGATTTTAGAATTATGTCTATACACTTTTAAGATTGTACACGATTTACTGTTGAAATTAAAAATATCAAAACTTTTAAAGAATAGTGAAATTAGTGGGAGTATCAAATCACTTAATGTGGTTATAAAAGAAGTCACAATACTCGTATCATTCCCTTAACATCCAAAGTTTTTGTTCTTTTGGTTGGTGGATATGAATAATTTCAAGATGCTCTTAAATGAGTTTGCTATTCTGAATGATTATAAGATTTGTCATAAGAATATGAATTCGATAGAGGAGTAAAAAAGTATCTGATTTTTCTCATAGGTTTTGAAAATTATAATGCTATTAATTGGCAAAAATTAAGTTTAGGATCGCATTGAATTACCCAATTGACACACTAGAGTCGAGTGTAAATGCGTCTTTTAGACTAGAACACGATCTCGATGATAATCAACGACATAAAGCTAGAGTTATGGTCAACGTTTTCATTAAAAATAGAGAAAGAGGTGTAAATAAACATTTTCACATATATCTTGTAATGTGAAATTATTATGGCTTTAGTAGATCCGTTTTGTTAAAAATTACATTTAGTGTGAAAACTTATAAGAGTGTAAGAAAAGAACTGTATAGATTGACAAAATTAATAAGAGTTTAAGAAAAGAACTATATAGATTGAGAAATCAAGATATAAACTTATATCAGTTTCCCACAAATAGTATTTTAATAATATTTTATGAATATATATATATATATATATAAACAACCCCCATTTTCTCATGTAAAGGCTGACCATGAACTATACACCGAAGATGCGGCTTGTCCATCAATTAATTCCATTCTTAGCACAACTGTGACAACCCGCCTACTAAAATAAGAGGTGGCCAGCCCGATACTCCAATAATCACGGGAATTATAGATGGTCCATTCTTAGCATCACTGTCGTTAAAATAATAGTACGAGATAACCACAAATTATTTTAGAAAACGGACTGTCAAATTAAATTTTATAAGTAAAATAAAAGCACTTAGACATTCCAATTTGCAAAAATGTGGGATACCAAAAATCATTGAGAAATGGAATGATAATAATACATAAGTAATAACCGAATAAGTTGCCAGTTAACAGATTAATACAAACAGGTTACACCGAGTATTATAATTAAATATCACATTATATAAATGAGTACAAAGCATGGGCAACACGCCCGAATAAATAAACTGAACATAACGAGAGTACAGAAGATAGAAGCGTCTATAACAAATATCCTACAACATTCGCAAAATGCTATAGCTCCAGGACAACTGGAATGGATAGGTCAATACGGGCGTCCTTGCAGAGGAGCACCTGAACGGACAATGAATTCATGCAAAACAAAGAGATATAAACGGGTCAGGGCCGGGTTTATATGATCACTATGTCAATAAAATGCATGACAATTATGAATATCTAGTCATAAGCATGAATTTAACTATCTCTCCCAATTAATCATAAAATTTATCACCTCTCAATCTAAAAGCATAACCTAGTGTGATATCAATGATAATGCTCAATATTCATATAAGCATGGAAGAACTCATCTACATTTACTCAAGGAGACATCATTTCAATTAATCACAATTTAAATGCACAATTCCTTTTCTCTTTAGGAAATACATATATGGAAATTCATTTTACAAAATGTTTTACCAATTCAATTTCATCTCATATCTTCCCATTTCCCTTCTTCCATCCAAGAAATGTATTTAAAGCAAGTTTATTATCATAAAATGCTTTTCTCATATTACAACTTCCCATTTCCCTTCTTTCATCCAGGAAATGTATTTAAAGAAAATTTATCATCATAAAATACTTTAACATCAATAATATCCCAAATTATTTAGAATACTTATATTTCATATCATATAGCGTTTCTAAGACCGCCCATCCGGGTTTTCCCACTGTGTGCGCCGCTAAATGGATATCATCTTCCAGGGCCTATCAAATAAGACAACTCGGGCATCCTACAACGCGAGACATCGGGAAGCGCCATATACCTGCGACAGTGAGTCATAACCACACCCAGAATTACCTCACTTCGCAAAATAAACATATAATATAATAACCGATCATATGGCAGAGGACTATATTCACCCTTCATTCACTAGCCAGGGGACTTCACCTCATGCACGTAACTTCTTTTATGATAGAGATTTCGAGAGATGTGTATATGTAAATTATCATTTACAAAAATTATTTTTCCATTTTGAAAACATTCACAAAACCAATTATACTTATTCAATTAAGTATTAAATTTTAGAATGTGCATTTGTTATTCTTAAAGTCATATCTATTTAATGACCTAGGGGCCGAAATGCCGTTATCCTCACACTAGTATCCAAGAGTCCAAATAATACCATAAATCATCAAAGTAAGTCTCCCTCAATAATAGTCTCCCAAAAGGCCCAACATTATCATTTTTACTTTCCGTTAATCCTAGGCTAACTTCCTATATCAACCGAAAATTAATCCATATGAACTAACCCTTGTGATAAGCCTAATTATCCCCATGCTAACCTAGGGTATTTATCTACCCAATACAAACCTCTAAAACTCTTTATTAATTCCCAAGAGATGGTTCCTAACCTTGAACCTAAAAAAAAGACCCAAAACAAAACTAGAAAAATCTCACAAAAACAGGGCTTCCGAATCGATTCGCCCAAAAACGAATCGATTCGGTGAAGAAATCTAACTTACTTCCCCAACCAGAATCGATTCGGCCTTAACCCAAATCGATTTGTCTTGCCAGACCTATATCCTCCCCTGCCCTTAGGAGCCAAATCGATTCGGCCTGGCAGAAATGCCCAGTTTGGGCTACGGGTTTAAGAACCGTAAATTTACAAAAACCTCAAATCTTTAATCTCTATCATCATCAAGCCCTAATAATTCTACCAAATCATTCCTACAGAACTACTAACTCATATATTCTCCTCAAATCAAATTAAACTACAAGATTAAGGGTTTAAACACCAAAATCATCAAAAATCCATTTATGGTTAAAACTCCAAAAACATAACTATAAATGCAATTTATCCACATTAAATCATGATCTAGCAAGTAAGAAACTTGCCTCAAGTTTGTAGTCTCGGATTCTCTTCCAGTAGCAATGATTTCCATCTCCAATCTTCCATTTCTCTCTATTTTCTCCATTTCTCCCAAGCTCTCTCTTCGCTCTCTCTCTAAGTGTAAGACATGAGAGTGGGAAAAATAAAAGGGTTGGGAGACTTATACGGTCCTTAAACATAAATTACCCTCTTTTAAATGTTGATACACCAATAAAATGACTCGTAACTACATAATTGAGTCATAACCTGTCAAAAATGCCCAAAACTCAAAAATACAACTTGACAATTATTTTGACTATCTCGACTATTCCAAAACTAAGCGCACCCCCTAAATTGGCGTCAGGAGTAACGTATAATATTTTCATGCTCCTACGTCATTTTATTTCATTAATTATGCTCAAATTTAAATATCAGTCATAACCGTCGCTTAACATACAACGACGCAATAAAACACAATATAATACTATTGACCTTCTCATAACAGTAAATAGACAAAACATGGTAAATATTATCTCTTAATTCATCTTGAGATAATATTTACCCCAACTCTCACTATTTTATAAATTTAGCCCATCAGGCAAAATAATATAAAATAGTCGCTCAAAAGTCTGGGTTGTTACACACTCCCCCCTTTACAAGGGAATTTTGCCCTCAAAATTCAGGCGTACTATATAACCATATTAAGGGTGTACTTTTCTAAACTATCATTCTTCCATCCCTAAAATTTTCTAGGCATGGCGATGTCTCCATTGGACTTGGACTAAGGTCGTCACTTTCGATCTTAGTCTACATTCTTCGTGCTCTAACACAACACCTAGTCGTTCCTCATGAACGATCGATCCTACCTTCAATAACGGAAGAAATGCCTACATAACTCGGCACAAGTTACCTTTCTTCCTAAATTACGTTATACCCTTCCTCGGAAATACCTACACTAACACTTTCTCCCCTAACTCCAACACTACGTGACCTCTATTCACGTCGGCGTAGCCCTTGAAAGTATGCAGCTCAATGAACTTAATCATCAAGGAAATATTCCTGGACCACTCCAAGTCTAAGGAATCATATTGTTCGCTAGTTCCACCCAACGAGAAAGAGAATTACTCAGCCGGCTACACAAGGACACATTTAGTGCCATACCTTTATAGAAAAACGATCCAAATTATCTTGCGAAAATTAGATTCATAAAAGCTACTGCCCATACTCTTCCTTTAAGACAAACACGCCCATTCGAGGTGTTTTCCTTCTAACATCTGGTTAACTTTTTCCATTCATCCACTTACGGGTGGTAGGTTGTACCCAACTCCTATTTGGTTCCCATTTTGAAAACATTCATTTTTCCATTCACAAAACCATTTCTACTTATTCAATTAAGTACCAAATTTTAGAATGTGCATTTCTTATTCCTAAAGTCATATCTATTTAATGACCTAGGGCCCAAAATGCCATTATCCTCACACTAGTCTCCAAGAGTCCAAACAATACCATAAATCATCAATATAAGTCTCCCACAATAATAGTCCCCCAAAAGGCCCAACATTATCATTTTTACTTTCCGTTAATCCTAGGCTAACTTCCTATATCAAATGAAAATTAACCCATATGAACTAACCCTTGGGATAAGACCAATTATCCCCATGCTAACCTAGGGTATTTATCTACCCAATACAAACCTCTAAAACTCTTTATTATTTCCCAAGAGAAGGTTCCTAACCTTGAACATAAAAGAAAAAGACCTAAAACAAAACTAGAAAAATCTCATAAAAACAGGGCTTCCAAATCGATTCGCCTAAGGCCGAATCGATTCGCCCCTGGTTGCGAATCGATTCGCCAAAAAACGAATCGATTCGGTGAGGAAATCTAACTTACTGACCCAACTCGAATCGATTCGGCCTTAACCCGAATCGATTGGGCTTGCCAGACCTCTATCCTCCCCTAAAATCGAATCGATTCTCTTGGGAGCCGAATCAATTCGGCCTGGCAGAAATGCCCAGTTTGGGCTACGGGTTTAAGAACCCTAAATTTTCCAAAACCTCACATATTCAATCTCTATCATCATCAACCACTAATAATTCTACAAATCAATCCTACACAACTACTAACTCATATATTCTCCTCAAATCAAATTAAACTACAAGATTAAGGGTTTAAACACCAAAATCATCAAAAATTCATTTATGGTTAAAACTCTAAAAACATAACTATAAATGCAATTTATCCACATTAAATCATGATCTAGAAAGTAAGAAACTTGCCTCAAGTTTGTAGTCTCGGATTCTCTTCCGGTAGCAACGCTTTCCAGTTCCAATCTTCCATTTCTCTCTATTTTCTCCATTTCTCCCAAGCTCTCTCTCTTCTCTCTCTCTCTCTAAGTGTAAGACATGAGAATGGGAAAAATAAAAGGGTTGGGAGACTTATACGGGCCTTATACATAAATTCCCCTCTTTTAAATGTTGATACACCAATAAAATGACTCATAACTACATAATTGCGTCATAACCTGTCAAAAATGCCCGAAACTCAAAAATACAACTTGACACATATTTTTACTATCTCGACTATTCAAAAACTAACCGCACCCCCGAAATTGACGTCTGGAGTAACGTATAATATTTTTATGCTCCTACGTCATTTTATTTCATTAATTATGCTCAAATTTAAATATCAGTCATAACCGTCGCTTAAAATACAATGACGCAATAAAACACAATATAATTCTATTTACCTTCTCATAACAGTAAATAGACAAAACATGGTAAATATTATCTCTTAATTCATCTTGAAATAATATTTACCCCAACTCTCACTATTTTATAAATTTATCCCATCAGGCAAAGTAATATAAAATAGTCGCTCAAAAGTCTGGGTTGTTACACACTCCCCCCCTTACAAGGGAATTTTACCCTCAAAATTCAGGCGTACTATATAACCATATTAAGGGTGTACTTTTCTAAACTATCATTCTTCCATCCCTAAAATTTTCTAGGCATGGCGATGTCTCCATTGGACTTGGACTAAGGTCGTCACTTTCGATCTTAGTCTACATTCTTCGTGCTCTAACACAACACCTAGTCGTTCCTCATGAACGATCGATCCTACCTTCAATAACGGAAGAAATGCCAACATAACTCGGCACAAGTTACCATTCTTCCTAAATTACGTTATACCCTTCCTCGGAAATACCTACACTAACACTTGCTCCCCTAACTCCAACACTAAGTGACCTATATTCACGTCGGCGTAGCCCTTGAAAGTATGCAGCTCAATGAACTTAATCATCAAGGAAATATTCTTGGACCACTCCAAGTCTAAGGAATCATATTGTTCGCTAGTTCCACCCAACGAGAAAGAGAATTACTCAGCCGGCTACACAAGGACACATTTAGTGCCATACCTTTATAGAAAAACGATCCAAATTATCTTGCGAAAATTAGATTCATAAAAGCTACTGCCCATACTCTTCCTTTAAGACAAACACGCCCATTCGAGGTGTTTTCCTTCTAACATCTGGTTAACTCTCTCCATTCATCCACTTACGGGTGGTAGGTTGTACCCAACTCCTATTTGGTTCCCATTTTGAAAACATTCATTTTTACCATTCCCAAAACCATTTATACTTATTCAATTAAGTACCAAATTTTAGAATGTGCATTTCTTATTCCTAAAGTCATATCTATTTAATGACCTAGGGCCCAAAATGACATTATCCTCACACTAGTCTCCAAGAGTCCAAACAATACCACAAATCATCAATGTAAGTCTCCCTCAATAATAGTCTCCCAAAAGGCCCAACATTATCATTTTTACTTTCCGTTTATCCTAGGCTAACTTCCTATATCAAATGAAAATTAACCCATATGAACTAACCCTTGGGATAAGACCAATTATCCCCATGCTAACCTAGGGTATTTATCTACCCAATACAAACCTCTAAAACTCTTTATTACTTCCCACGAGAAGGTTCCTAACCTTGAACCTAAAAGAAAAAGACCTAAAACAAAACTAGAAAAATCTCATAAAAACAGGGCTTCCAAATCGATTCGCCTAAGGCCGAATCAATTCGCCCCTAGTTGCGAATCGATTCGACAAAAAATGAATCGATTCGGTGAGGAAATCTAACTTACTGACCCAACTCGAATCGATTCGGACTTAACCCGAATCGATTGGGCTTGCCAGACCTCTATCCTCCCCTAAAATCAAATCGATTCTCTTGGGAGCCGAATCAATTTGGCCTGGCAGAAATGCCCAGTTTGGACTACGGGTGTAAGAACCCTAAATTTTCCAAAACCTCACATATTCAATCTCTATCATCATCAACCACTAATAATTCTACAAATCAATCCTACACAACTACTAACTCATATATTCTCCTCACATCAAATTAAACTACAAGATTAAGGGTTTAAACACCAAAATCATCAAAAATTCATTTATGGTTAAAACTCTAAAAACATAACTATAAATGAAATTTATCCACATTAAATCATGATCTAGAAAGTAAGAAACTTGCCTCAAGTTTGTAGTCTCTGATTCTCTTCCGGTAGTAACGCTTTCCAGTTCCCATCTTCCATTTCTCTCTCTTTTCTCCATTTCTCCCAAGCTCTCTCTCTTCTCTCTCTCTCTCTAAGTGTAAGACATGAGAATGGGAAAAATAAAAGGGTTGGGAGACTTATACGGGCTTTAAACATAAATTCCCCTCTTTTAAATGTTGATACACCAATAAAATGACTCATAACTCATAATTGAGTCATAACCTGTCAAAAATCCCCGAAACTCAAAAATACAACTTGACACATATTTTTACTATCTCGACTATTCAAAAACTAACCGCACCCCCGAAATTGGCGTCTGGAGTAACGTATAATATTTTTATGCTCCTACGTCATTTTATTTCATTAATTATGCTCAAATTTAAATAACAGTCATAACCGTCGCTTAAAATACAATGACGCAATAAAACACAATATAATTCTGTTTACCTTCTCATAACAGTAAATAGACAAAACATGGTAAATATTATCTCTTAATTCATCTTGAAATAATATTTACCCCAACTCTCACTATTTTATAAATTTAGCCCATCAGGCAAAATAATATAAAATAGTCGCTCAAAAGTCTGGGTTGTTACACACTCCCCCCCCCCCCCTTACAAGGGAATTTTGCCCTCAAAATTCAGGCGTACTATATAACCATATTAAGGGTGTACTCTTCTAAACTATCGTTCTTCCATCCCTAAAATTTTCTAGGCATGGCGATGTCTCCATTGGACTTGGACTAAGGTCGTCACTTTCGATCTTAGTCTACATTCTTCGTGCTCTAACACAACACCTAGTCGTTCCTCATGAACGATCGATCATTCTTCAATAACGGAAGAAATGCCTACATAACTCGGCACAAGTTACCTTTCTTCCTAAATTACGTTATACCCTTCATCGGAAATACCTACACTAACACTTGCTCCCCTAACTCCAACACTACGTGACCTCTATTCACGTCGGCGTAGCCCTTGAAAGTATGCAGCTCCATGAACTTAATCATCAAGGAAATATTCCTAGACCACTCCAAGTCTAAGGAATCATATTGTTCGCTAGTTCCACCCAACGAGAAAGAGAATTACTCAGCCGGCTACACAAGGACACATTTAGTGCCATACCTTTATAGAAAAACGATCCAAATTATCTTGCGAAAATTAGATTCATAAAAGCTACTGGCCATACTCTTCCCTTAAGACAAACACGCCCAATCGAGGTGTTTTCCTTCTAACATCTGGTTAACTCTCTCCATTCATCCACTTACGGGTGGTAGGTTGTACCCAACTCCTATTTGGTTCCCATTTTGAAAACATTCATTTTTCCATTCCCAAAACCATTTATACTTATTCAATTAAGTACCAAATTTTAGAATGTGCCTTTCTTATTCCTAAAGTCATATCTATTTAATGACCTAGGGCCCAAAATGCCATTATCCTCACACTAGTCTCCAAGAGTCCAAACAATACCATAAATCATCAATGTAAGTCTCCCTCAATAATAGTCCCCCAAAAGGCCCAACATTATCATTTTTACTTTCCGTTAATCCTAGGCTAACTTCCTATATCCAATGAAAATTAACCCATATGAACTAACCCTTGGGATAAGACCAATTATCCCCATGCTAACCTAGGGTATTTATCTACCCAATACAAACCTCTAAAACTCTTTATTACTTCCCAAGAGAAGGTTCCTAACCTTGAACCTAAAAGAAAAAGACCCAAAACAAAACTAGAAAAATCTCATAAAAACAGGGCTTCCAAATCGATTCGCCTAAGGCCGAATCGATTCGCCCCTGGTTGCGAATCGATTCGCCCAAAAACGAATCGATTCGGTGAGGAAATCTAACTTACTGACCCAACTTGAATCGATTCGGCCTTAACCCGAATCGATTGGGCTTGCCAGACCTCTATCCTCCCCTAAAATCGAATCGATTCTCTTGGGAGCCGATTCAATTCGGCCTGGCAGAAATGCCCAGTTTGGGCTACTGGTTTAAGAACCCTAAATTTTCCAAAACCTCACATATTCAATCTCTATCATCATCAACCACTAATAATTCTACAAATCAATCCAACACAACTACTAACTCATATATTCTCCTCAAATCAAATTAAACTACAAGATTAAGGGTTTAAACACCAAAATCATCAAAAATTCATTTACGGTTAAAACTCTAAAAACATAACTCTAAATGCAATTTATCCACATTAAATCATGATCTAGAAAGTAAGAAACTTGCCTCAAGTTTGTAGTCTCGGATTCTCTTCCGGCAGCTACGCTTTCCAGTTCCAATCTTCCATTTCTCTCTCTTTTCTCCATTTCTCCCAAGCTATCTCTCTTCTCTCTCTCTCTCTCTAAGTGTAAGACATGAGAATGGGAAAAATAAAATGGTTGGGAGACTTATACGGGCCTTAAACATAAATTCTCCTCTTTTAAATGTTGATACACCAATAAAATGACTCATAACTACATAATTGAGTCATAACCTGTCAAAAATGACCGAAACTCAAAAATACAACTTGACACTTATTTTGACTATCTCGACTATTCAAAAACTAACCGCACCCCCGAAATTGGCGTCTGGAGTAACGTATAATATTTTTAAGCTCCTACGTCATTTTATTTCATTAATTATGCTCAAATTTAAATATCAGTCATAACCGTCGCTTAAAATACAACGACGCAATAAAACACAATATAATTCTATTTACCTTCTCATAACAGTAAATAAACAAAACATGGTAAATATTATCTCTTAATTCATCTTGAAATAATATTTACCCCAACTCTCACTATTTTATAAATTTAGCCCATCAGGCAAAATAATATAAAATAGTAGCTCAAAAGTCTGGGTTGTTACACACTCCCCCCCTTACAAGGGAATTTTGCCCTCAAAATTCAGGCGTACTGTATAACCATATTAAGGGTGTACTTTTCTAAACTATCGTTCTTCCATCCCTAAAATTTTCTAGGCATGGCGATGTCTCCATTGGACTTGGACTAAGGTCGTCACTTTCGATCTTAGTCTACATTCTTCGAGCTCTAACACAACACCTAGTCGTTCCTCATGAACGATCGATCCTACCTTCAATAACGGAAGAAATGCCTACATAACTCGGCACAAGTTACCTTTCTTCCTAAATTACGTTATACCCTTCCTCGAAAATACCTACACTAACACTTTCTCCCCTAACTCCAACACTACGTGACCTCTATTCACGTCGGCGTAGCCCTTGAAAGTATGAAGCTCAATGAACTTAATCATCAAGGAAATATTCCTGGACCACTCCAAGTCTAAGGAATCATATTGTTCGCTAGTTCCACCCAACGAGAAAGAGAATTACTCAGCCGGCTACACAAGGACACATTTAGTGCCATACCTTTATAGAAAAACGATCCAAATTATCTTGCGAAAATTAGATTCATAAAAGCTACTGCCCATACTCTTCCTTTAAGACAAACACGCCCATTCGAGGTGTTTTCCTTCTAACATCTGGTTAACTCTCTCCATTCATCCACTTACGGGTGGTAGGTTGTACCCAACTCCTATTTGGTTCCCATTTTGAAAACATTCATTTTTCCATTCACAAAACCATTTATACTTATTCAATTAAGTACCAAATTTTAGAATGTGCATTTCTTATTCCTAAAGTCATATCTATTTAATGACCTAGGGCCCAAAATGACATTATCCTCACACTAGTCTCCAAGAGTCCAAATAATACCATAAATCATCAATGTAAGTCTCCCTCAATAATAGTCTCCCAAAAGGCCCAACATTATCATTTTTACTTTCCGTTAATCCTAAGCTAACTTCCTATATCAAATGAAAATTAACCCATATGAACTAACCCTTGGGATAAGACCAATTATCCCCATGCTAACCTAGGGTATTTATCTACCCAATACAAACCTCTAAAACTCTTTATTACTTCCCAAGAGAAGGTTCCTAACCTTGAACCTAAAAGAAAAAGACCCAAAACAAAACTAGAAAAATCTCATAAAAACAGGGCTTCCAAACCGACTCGCCTAAGGCCGAATCGATTCGCCCCTGGTTGCGAATCGATTCGCCCAAAAACGAATCGATTCGGTGAGGAAATCAAACTTACTGACCCAACTCGAATCGATTCGGCCTTAAACCGAATCGATTGGGCTTGCCAGACCTCTATCCTCCACTAAAATCGAATCGATTCTCTTGGGAGCCGAATCAATTCGGCCTGGCAGAAATACCCAGTTTGGGCTACGGGTTTAAGAACCCTAAATTTTCCAAAACCTCACATATTCAATCTCTATCATCATCAACCACTAATAATTCTACAAATCAATCCTACACAACTACTAACTCATATATTCTCCTCAAATCAAATTAAAATACAAAATTAAGGGTTTAAACACCAAAATCATCAAAAATTCATTTACGGTTAAAACTATAAAAACATAACTATAAATGCAATTTATCCACATTAAATCATGATCTAGAAAGTAAGAAACTTGCCTCAAGTTTGTAGTCTCGGATTCTCTTCCGGTAGCAACGCTTTCCAGTTCCAATCTTCCATTTCTCTCTCTTTTCTCCATTTCTCCCAAGCTCTCTCTCTTCTCTCTCTCTCTCTAAGTGTAAGACATGAGAATGGGAAAAATAAAAGGGTTGGGAGACTTATACGGGCTTTAAGCATAAATTCCCCTCTTTTAAATGTTGATACACCAATAAAATGAATCATAACTACATAATTGAGTCATAACCTGTCAAAAATGCCCGAAACTCAAAAATACAACTTGACACTTATTATGACTATCTCGACTATTCAAAAACTAACCGCACCCCCGAAATTGGCGTCTGGAGTAACGTATAATATTTTTATGCTCCTACGTCATTTTATTTCATTAATTATGCTCAAATTTAAATATCAGTCATAACCGTCGCTTAAAATACAACGACGCAATAAAACACAATATAATTCTATTTACCTTCTCATAACAGTAAATAGACAAAACATGGTAAATATTATCTCTTAATTCATCTTGAAATAATATTTACCCCAACTCTCACTATTTTATAAATTTAGACCATCAGGCAAAATAATATAAAATAGTCGCCCAAAAGTCTGGGTTGTTACACACTCCCCCCCTTACAAGGGAATTTTGCCCTCAAAATTCAGGCGTACTATATAACCATATTAAGGGTGTACTTTTCTAAACTATCGTTCTTCCATCCCTAAAATTTTCTAGGCATGGCGATATCTCCATTGGACTTGGACTAAGGCCGTCACTTTCGATCTTAGTCTACATTCTTCGTGCTCTAACACAACACCTAGTCGTTCCTCATGAACGATCGATCCTACCTTCAATAACGGAAGAAATGCCTACATAACTCGGCACAAGTTACCTTTCTTCCTAAATTACGTCATACCCTTCCTCGGAAATACCTACACTAACACTTGCTCCCCTAACTCCAACACTACGTGACCTCTATTCACATCGGCGTAGCCCTTGAAAGTATGCAGCTCAATGAACTTAATCATCAAGGAAATATTCCTGGACCACTCCAAGTCTAAGGAATCATATTGTTCGCTAGTTCCACCCAACGAGAAAGAGAATTACTCAGCCGGCTACACAAGGACACATTTAGTGCCATACCTTTATAGAAAAACGATCCAAATTATCTTGCGAAAATTAGATTCATAAAAGCTACTGCCCATACTCTTCCTTTAATACAAACACGCCCATTCGAGGTGTTTTCCTTCTAACATCTGGTTAACTCTCTCCATTCATCCACTTACGGGTGGTAGGTTGTACCCAACTCCTATTTGGTTCCCATTTTGAAAACATTCATTTTTCCATTCACAAAACCATTTATACTTATTCAATTAAGTACCAAATTTTAGAATGTGCATTTCTTATTCCTAAAGTCGTATCTATTTAATGACCTAGGGCCCAAAATGCCATTATACTCACACTAGTCTCCAAGAGTCCAAACAATACCATAAATCATCAATGTAAGTCTCCCTCAATAATAGTCTCCTAAAAGGCCCAACATTATCATTTTTACTTTCCGTTAATCCTAGGATAACTTCCTATATCAAATGAAAATTAACCCATATGAACTAACCCTTGGGATAAGACCAATTATCCCCATGCTAACCTAGGGTATTTATCTACCCAATACAAACCTCTAAAACTCTTTATTACTTCCCAAGAGAAGGTTCCTAACCTTGAACCTAAAATAAAAAGACCTAAAACAAAACTAGAAAAATCTCATAAAAACAGGGCTTCCAAATCGATTCGCCTAAGGCCGAATCGATTCGCCCCAGGTTGCGAATAGATTCGCCCAAAAACGAATCGATTCGGTGAGGAAATCTAACTTTCTGACCCAACTCGAATCGATTCGGCCTTAACCTGAATCGATTGGGCTTTCCAGACCTCTATCCTCCCCTAAAATCGAATCGATTCTCTTGGGAGCCGAATCAATTCGGCCTGGCAGAAATGCCCAGTTTGGGATACGGGTTTAAGAACCCTAAATTTTCCAAAACCTCACATATTCAATCTCTATCATCATCAACCACTAATAATTCTACAAATCAATCCTACACAACTACTAACTCATATATTCTCCTCAAATCAAATTAAACTACAAGATTAAGGGTTTAAACACCAAAATCATTAAAAATTCATTTATGGTTAAAACTCTAAAAACATAACTATAAATGCAATTTATCCATATTAAATCATGATCTAGAAAGTAAGAAACTTGCCTCAAGTTTGTAGTCTCGGATTCTCTTTCGGTAGCAACGCTTTCCAGTTCCAATCTTCCATTTCTCTCTCTTTTCTCCATTTCTCCCAAGCTCTCTCTCTCTTCTCTCTCTCTCTCTCTCTAAGTGTAAGACATGAGAATGGGAAAAATAAAAGGGTTGGGAGACTTATACGGGCCTTAAACATAAATTCCCCTCTTTTAAATGTTGATACACCAATAAAATGACTCATAACTACATAATTGAGTCATAACCTGTCAAAAATGCCCGAAACTCAAAAATACAACTTGACACTTATTTTGACTATCTCGACTATTCAAAAACTAACCGCACCCCCGAAATTGGCGTCTGGAGTAACGTATAATATTTTTATGCTCCTACGTCATTTTATTTCATTAATTATGCTCAAATTTAAATATCAGTCATAACCGTCGCTTAAAATACAACGACGCAATAAAACACAATATAATTCTATTTACCTTCTCATAACAGTAAATAGACAAAACATGGTAAATATTATCTCTTAATTCATCTTGAAATAATATTTACCCCAACTCTCACTATTTTATAAATTTAGCCCATCAGGCAAAATAATATAAAATAGTCGCTCAAAAGTCTGGGTTGTTATACACTCCCCCCCTTACAAGGGAATTTTGCCCTCAAAATTCAGGCGTACTATATAACCATATTAAGGGTGTACTTTTCTAAACTATCGTTCTTCCATCCCAAAAATTTTCTAGGCATGGCGATGTCTCCATTGGACTTGGACTAAGGTCGTCACTTTCGATTTTAGTCTACATTCTTCGTGCTCTAACACAACACCTAGTCGTTCCTCATGAACGATCGATCCTACCTTCAATAACGGAAGAAATGCCTACATAACTCGGCACAAGTTACCTTTCTTCCTAAATTACGTTATACCCTTCCTCGGAAATACCTACACTAACACTTGCTCCCCTAACTCCAACACTACGTGACCTCTATTCACGTCGGCGTAGCCCTTGAAAGTATACAGCTCAATGAACTTAATCATCAAGGAAATATTCCTGGACCACTCCAAGTCTAAGGAATCATATTGTTCGCTAGTTCCACCCAACGAGAAAGAGAATTACTCAGCCGTCTACACAAGGACACATTTAGTGCCATACCTTTATAGAAAAACGATCCAAATTATCTTGCGAAAATTAGATTCATAAAATCTACTGCCCATACTCTTCCTTTAAGACAAACACGCCCATTCGAGGTGTTTTCCTTCTAACATCTGGTTAACTCTCTCCATTCATCCACTTACGGGTGGTAGGTTGTACCCAACTCCTATTTGGTTCCCATTTCGAAAACATTCATTTTTCCATTCACAAAACCATTTATACTTATTCAATTAAGTACCAAATTTTAGAATGTACATTTCTTATTCCTAAAGTCATATCTATTTAATGACCTAGGGCCCAAAATGACATTATCCTCACACTAGTCTCCAAGAGTCCAAACAGTACCATAAATCATCAATGTAAGTCTCCCTCAATAATAGTCTCCCAAAAGGCCCAACATTATCATTTTTACTTTCTGTTAATCCTAGGCTAACTTCCTATATCAAGTGAAAATTAACCCATATGAACTAACCCTTGGGATAAGACCAATTATCCCCATGCTAACCTAGGGTATTTATCTACCCAATACAAACCTCTAAAACTCTTTATTACTTCCCAAGAGAAGGTTCCTAACCTTGAACCTAAAAGAAAAAGACCTAAAACAAAACTAGAAAAATCTCATAAAAACCGGGCTTCCAAATCGATTCACCTAAGGCCGAATCGATTCGCCCCTGGTTGCGAATCGATTCGCCCAAAAACGAATCGATTCGGTGAGGAAATCTAACTTACTGACCCAACTCGAATCAATTCAGCCTTAACCCGAATCGATTGGGCTTGCCAGACCTCTATCCTCCCCTAAAATCGAATCGATTCTCTTGGGAGCCGAATCAATTCGGCCTGACAGAAATGCCCAGTTTGGGCTAGGGGTTTAAGAACCCTAAATTTTCAAAAACCTCACATATTCAATCTCTATCATCATCAACCACTAATAATTCTACAAATCAATCCTACACAACTACTAACTCATATATTCTCCTCAAATCAAATTAAACTACAAGATTAAGGGTTTAAACACCAAAATCATCAAAAATCCATTTATGGTTAAAACTCCAAAAACATAACTATAAATGCAATTTATCCACATTAAATCATGATCTAGAAAGTAAGAAACTTGCCTCAAGTTTGTAGTCTCGGATTCTCTTCCGGTAGCAACGCTTTCCAGTTCCAATCTTCCACTTCTCTCTCTTTTCTCCATTTCTCCTAACATCTCTCTCTATCTAAGTGTAAGACATGGGAATGGGAAAGATAAAAGGGTTGGGAGACTTATACGGGCCTTAAACATAAATTCCCCTCTTTTAAATGTTGATACACCAATAAAATGACTCATAACTACATAATTGAGTCATAACCTGTCAAAAATGCCCGAAACTCAAAAATACAACTTGACACTTATTTTGACTATCTCGACTATTCCAAAACTAACCGCACCCCCGAAATTGGCATCTGGAGTAACGTATAATATTTTTATGCTCCTACATCATTTTATTTCATTAATTATGCTCAAATTTAAATATAAGTCATTACCGTCGCTTAAAATACAACGACGCAATAAAACACAATATAATTCTATTTACCTTCTCATAACAGTAAATAGACAAAACATGGTAAATATTATCTCTTAATTCATCTTGAAATAATATTAACCCCAACTCTTACTATTTTATAAATTTAGCCCACCAGGCAAAATAATATAAAATAGTCGCTCAAAAGTCTGGGTTCTTACAACAACGTAGAATAAATATTGTTAATTTAAAGGCTGATACATAAAAACTTTATGAATAATCTCAATGACAATAATTCAAACTCAACCAAACCAACTAAAATCACAGATTTAGCAGCAAGTAAATATTACAACTTTAGCTTAAAGTAAATAAATAAATAAAACTTTGGCTTATTACCTTAGAAAATTTTCTAAATAAAATATCTGAACTCTGAAAGATTAGCACCTAGGCAAGAGTCAAGAATCTGAAAATCTTCTAAGCACCGAGAGAATGCAATGCTGGTACAGCAACAATCCTGCTATCCCTGTCTAGAAATAACCCAAGGGGGGAAATTTATAACTTGGGTCAGAGCCCGAGGTGTGCAAGAATTAACATATTTAATTTATGATACAATAATACAGTCAATACATAATAATTATCCCCCTTCGTCACTCACATGCATGTGACACCTCACCCATCATATATGTGTGACATGTCTCGCACCCCAAAAGTCCCCAAATAATAACTATGACTACGTGCCAATTTTATACGATGATTAAATGATTTAAATGTGCCGACTACATTTAATTTATCAATTTTCATATTTTTCTTATCTCATAATCACCACACAAGAAGCATAAACATTCATTTTGCAATAAAAGGTCGAAATTTTTAACTTATGTCCACTTTCTTAGACATTTAGTTTATTTCCATAGTTTCCGGGGAGTTTGTAATATGTGTCCTTCCATATACACACAAGGACATCTATCGTTGGTGTCTAGTTCGTGCTTTATCGACAAGTCCGAAGGAATGCCTACATCCTAAGCACACAGCACAAAACACACATAAGTTGGAGGTGGTCCCTATGCAGGACACCAGTATACGACCCATACCCAATAGGGATACAGGAAGGGTGAGTGCCACACCTACACCTAGAGGGTGGAGCCTCTACGGAGTACCTATATGTCCTACAAATCGTCCAGCCCACCTGTGCCAACATATGGCCAATGGCCCCCCGCGTGAACCCCCGAACCAATAGGATGGTCCACTGGTATGTCCCCACACAAATATAAAAAATAGTACATATTATCATCCCATATAATATGTAAGGGTAATTACCCCATAATTACCATAAAAATCAAACCAAAGTCCACAAAATTTTTCATTTCTTAATGATTTATCATTTAATAAATTATTAATTCCATTCCATGAGATAATTACATAACCAAGTAGTTACTTGTACTTTCCTTGTTTAATGTGGGCACATCCGTATTTTTAAATAAATTATTTATTTTCCAAACCCGAATCCCCTCGCTCACTTGATCTCATAAAAGTGCTGACAACCAAAATCTCAGGCCCAATACCCTTACTGATGATAATATTCCTCAAAACCCCAAAAATTACTATAAGAGACTAACTAAATTAAACAATAATTGATTAGGTAATAATTCATCGTCTAATAGTTTATTAAATCTCATCCCATAAAATAATTTCTTAACATCTAGTTATTTGCAATTGCTCCAACTTACCGTGGGTACATTTATTTTTAATATATTCATTATTGCCCAAAACATGGCTCAACCTACTCTCTTGTTTGGACTCTTAAAAATATTCATAACCAAACCCAAGGCTCAACTTGATTGGCCCCCAAGGCCGAATCAATTCGGTTCCTGGCCGAATTGATTCGCTGCTAGGCCGAATCGATTCGGACCTGAGCAGAAGCCCAGATATGTTCTTTTGTTTCAATACGGAATTTCTATAACTCTTTCTAAATCCACTTCCAAATGGTTATTCTACTTCATAATCATCTAGTTGAGTCCTTACAACTTAGTTAACCTTAATGGGATCATTAATTATACGAATTAGTCCCAAATTCAAGCCCAAACTCCCCTAAATTTATGAACATCTATTATTCATCCCAAATCAGATTTCACTCCCAATTTCCTCAAATATTTAATTTATATTATGAGACATCTTTTAGATTTCCAAATCAGATTTTGTGTCAATTTTTATTTTGTCTGAACAAAAACCAACTTCAGTTTCATTTCATTTATTTAGATAGGGTTCCAAAAACTGACTTTGTTCAGATAAGGGCTCAGATCGGAGGCCCCTACACCAGTGCAGGTTTGAGTGGGGTTTTGGGATGTTGTAATGTAATGTATATAGCTCTGAAGGTAATTACCTGATACATTGTTTTTTGGGTATATATTTTGCTACGATTATTGTTATCTAGTATTTGTTTTCATGACATATGTTAGACTGCGAAAGCCGTAAATTAAAGAGATATAGTGAGTTGTGCCTTAAGTGAAGCACTGGTGATGATACAAAGATAGTCTCCGACGGCAATGATACAGAGATGGTCTCTGGCGGTGATGATACAGATACATGCTAGGAAATTTTTGATGTAATTTTTTGTCCATACGTGATTAAATTTTGGGGGTTTTATCTTATTCATCTCCACCAAAGCTATTAAGTTGTTGTCGAAACAATATTAGGAGTACAGGTTGTTGAAGAATAATAAATTCACTAACAAAAAGAAGACATGTTTGGTGGCATTTCACTTGGCTCAATGAGCGGTGCTGTCAAAATTAAAAAAGGAATGCTTTTTAGTCAGAAGAAGAAATGAGTTTGCATATGCACAAACAGAGTTCTCGGTGTAATTTTTTGTCCATATGTTATTAAATTTTGGGGGTTTTATCTTATTCATCTCCAGCAAAGCTATTAAGTTGTTGTTGAAACAACATTAGAGTACAGGCTGTTGAAGAATAATAAATGCGCTGACAAAAACAATACATGCTTTTTAGTCAGAAGAAGAAATGAGTTTGCATATGAACCTTCACTGCCGTCGGTATCATTTTTTCTCTATCTTCAAACTCATGGTTTTATGGTGGTCACTTTGTAGTCAGAAGAATAAATGAGTTTGCTCACGTTTGGTGGCATATTTTTTTCTGCTTTCAGTTTTTTGGTTTGGTCACAGGTCATCTTCTAAAAAGATAAAGGAACAAAAAAACAAGTCTCACAATAAGCACCAATTGGTAGTCCCAGAGGTTCACAACAAAAAGGTGTTTATTTTTATATATTTTCTGTTATTTGAGTGTTAATAAAGTAATGGTTGTTTCTTTTGTATCCGTTTTTATGCAAAGAAAAGAACAACCATCTTATTTGTCCCCTTTAATTAATTAACCTTTTTTTTCTTCCTGTTTGTTTCATTTTTTGGGTTTTAATTAGAATATTTCATTTTATTGTCCCCTCAACATCACACCTTTTTTTCTTCTTCATGTGTTAATGGTACAAAATGATGTTATGTTGGTTGTGGCACATAAGCTCTTAGGAGGGAGCTATTTGGTTCATTTAAATAAAAGAGTTTTTTTTCACGGTGTGTAAATAGAGGTACCTATTTTATTTGGTGTAGAGAGAGCTTATGTGAGATTGATAAGTTGGTACTTTTTTTGGTGATCTAATAAGTTGGTAACGGGAGCATACTTTGAGACTTTTCTTTTTCTTAGTTTAGCAAAGTAGCTATTTTTAATTTCTTAAATCTGAGATAAATTGTTATTCCCATGTACTCACATCAGCAATAGGTTCTCAACAATAGGCTCATATAAGTAAATTCCGACATAACCACGTCTTTTGAAATATCAATTTGGAATTAATGTGCGGATTTTTCCTTTTGTGTTTAAAATTCTCAGCTTCTCTATAACAATTAAAATTAATTGTTGGACATATATTGTATTTTAGCTTAGCTTTTAAATTTTTATACTTTTATTTGGTTGCAGAAAGTGTAGTTACAACGGAAGATAAGACTGGGGCACGATTAATTTGTGAGTTCGGAGTAAGTAATTTATTCGTATGACAACAATTGTGGTTGAGGACAACATGCGTGGAATGTGGCGAAAGTGTTGGTGTGCTATAGAAGATGACAATTGTGCCACGAGTGGTTTGATGAATCAACCTTTTTATGTTTGTATGATAACTTCGCTATGTTGCTTAAGTTGCCAATAATGGCCTGAATGGTATTCATATAATTATTCTGTTTTTGAATAATGGCAAAAGGTTTGTGATGGGCTATTAGCATTATTGTTGAACAAGTAGATTATCATATACATAAGGAGGATTATTGTTTCAATAGAATGATTGTTGTCGTGCTTTTCAGCACGCGAACAACTTTCAAAATCATGATCATTTTTTTAATTGTACTTTGTTTTGTTAGGGAACAAATTTTTTTTCTTTTTTCAATTATGTACTTTAAAAATTTTTGTCGTTTTGCGATTACGTACATTGGAAATTTCGTTATGCCTTCAGGCACGGAAACTTTTGTCGTTTTGCGATTATCAGCGTGCGTTCAGGCACGGGCATACCCTAGTATATAAATATACAGTACTGCTCTTGTCCATACCAGTCCGCATTTTTAGAGTGCGGACCGAACATGTGTCACCTGACGGTGAGCCCAGAAAAGAGAGAGAGTGTACCTATAATTAAAGCCTATACTTTCTAGGGTCACCGTCAGGTGACACATGTCCGGTCTGCATTCTTAAAATGCGAACTGATATGCATAAGAGCGGTACTGTATATATATATATATATCAAGGTTCTAAAAAACGCGGGGCGTGATCGAGGCGTGGAGGCCAAGCCTTAAGGCTTAATAGCCTAGGCGGGCCTTGGCGTAAAAAGGCGTGAAAAGGCGTTTAGGCCTTTTTAATATATTTTAATATTTTTTAACCATAACAAGGCTATTAAAATACTAAACTTGTACATATCCTAAAAATATGTCTGAATATTTGTAAATAAAAATACTATTTGATTATTTTGGATGAGATAATGGTCCGGTTTGTAAAAAAATCTTTAAAAGGCGATATTGTTTCACTAAAGCATTGTTGTTTTTAGAGAAAAAGCACGCCTTAAGGGTTTTACCAAGAATAAGGCGTCAAAATCTTAAGGCGGGGCGTTTCTCCCAAGCCTCAAGCCTAGGGGAGCCTAGGCGGATTTTTTTTAACAGTGATATATATATATATATATATATGTTCTTGTGCGTACTGTCCTTTATTTTGATATTGCGAATTAAACATGTGTCACCTGATGATGAGTCTAAATTTTCTATATAACAGAAAATTCATAGTAAACAGATAATTATATATACATATAAGGAAAATGCTATGTGTCCCAAACAACTCTCCCAAATCGTCCCCCAAATAGCTTTAAGTGTTATACCTTGTAGTATGGGTCCCGTCAGGGCACAACTCATTAATGCTATTTGGAGAAGATTTATGGAAGTTATTTTGTACCCATAGCACCACTCATAAATATAAATATATATCTTTTTAGAGTATATATTTAGTTACTTACAAATCCAATCCGACAAATTCGTACTGGGTTAGTATTCTAAGGACACAAAGAATACAAGTCGAATTCTAACTTCTACACAACTATATAAACACCCCAAACAAGCGTATAAGGGTACAACATCTTGTATCCTTCCCGTGTAAAAACAATAGAGAGGCGGATGGACGTGAGGATATCAGCACAGCGTTCATACAAACCATTACAAAACACGCAAGAAGGTGATATTGAAACCCTTGGCATAGTAATAGTCTTCAATCTCAACCATTATAATTCACGTTTGACCCTGTAAAACAATAATGGATTCTGGGTGGAGTTTCGGATGAACCTTCGCAACAATGAGGAGCAACGGCGACAACACCTCAAGAGCACCCTCTCCCGCATGAAAATCCCCTTCCATTCCGACCACGAGCTATCTCAGTTCGTCGACAGTATCTTCCAATATTCCAAGTTAATTCCCCAGCCTTATATAGATGAGAGGGGAAATCTTGTATCAACAGAGATTGCTGTTCACGTTGATTTACAGAGATAGCCACAATCCATGAAGATGGCAGCGAAATCAGCTTTTGATGGGCTACAGAAAGTCAAGGTTAGAGGATCAGACGAGAGCTGTGTGATTTGTTTGGAAAACTTTGCGGTGGGGTTGGAATCGGAGGTGATTTGGTTGCCATGCATGCACCTCTTTCATGGAGAATGTATTATCAAGTGGCTTAAGCACACTCGTTTTTGTCCGCTCTGTCGCTTTCCCATCGAAATACGTTTGATTTCGATGCATTAAATTTGTTTAGATACACATTTATTTTTTATCTTTTACTTTGTTGAACGACAGTATTTTCACCAGTTTCTACCAAGCTTTTGTGCTTAAAATAATGAATGCTTGACTTGATGAACACCATCGTGCATTTGAAACATAGTACTCAACTTATACACAACTTATGCAGACTAACAGTTTGTCACCATGGGCAACTATCTGATTTCCCATCTGAATAGTTTTGTAATTTGTGTATACGAAACGACATGGTTTTGTAATTTGAGTATTAAAATATCTCACGCCCAAATAGCGCTAAATAGCATCAATAGCGCAGAAAATCATCAAAATCACAGGCCACGTCATCAATCACGCGCTATATGTATTTTCCGTAAATCAAAGTGGGCTATGCCGCGTTTTTGCAAAAAACTCGCAATCACACGCTACGTCGCGCACTTTTTAAAACACTGGTTTCAATCAATTAGTGATGATTTCATGAGATTTTTTATTTCAATGCATATGTGGGAATTTTTTGATTTATTTCATTTTTCATCGTGACTGGGACTGCATGGCGGAAAATATGTTATGGATGACAACAGTTGCAGAACACAATAGATATTAAATTTTAAGAGTTAAAAAATAATATGACATATTTTAAATCGAACATCAAAAGGCTTAAGAACAAAAAATTTGAAAATATTAACTCACATTCAAGAATAATGAAAAATTTTAAAATACCCAAAAAACATTATTCAAAATATCTATTTTTTCTACCAACAACAACTCTCAAGAGGCTAGCCAAAATCCAATAGTTCATAATATCTTATTATAAATTCCATGTGTTTTTCGTATAATTGGTCAATATTTTCAAATTCCGAGCTTTTTGCCCTTTATAAACCATGCCTTTTTTTAAGTATGAAATCTTTACAATAATTGTTCTCATAATCGATCAAAAAAAAATATAATTTATGCAATATCACCAATAATTTTATCAATATATACTAAAACCATGACACATATACAATTGTACTATAGAGTCAATATGGGTATATGTATATAAAAAAGATAAGAAATTTCACACACGGATACACACAGTGAGAGGAAATAAAGAGAGTAATTCTGACCTGGGTACCTTTTGCAGAGGAAATCCAAATGATAACATCAGCAAAAATTAGGAACAATCTAGCCTTAAACATCCACCCCATCTCACATCCCAAATTCACTAAACACCCACAAATCTGCCAAATTAAAATTAAAGCTAAAGTAGTGAAACTAAACAACTGAGTGTTTGATCTTACCCGGATTTCTTTGATCCAATAAATAATCCAAATCTATAACAAATTAAAGAAGCGCCAAATTAGTACATGAAAAAATAAAATAAACTAACAAATGAGCCCTAAAATTGAATAAAAAATTCCTAAAAGAAATTTGAACTGCAAATATCCCCAAAAAAGAAAAAAAAACTCAAGCCATAAACACCCAAATCCAAACACAGATTTTGAATCTCAAATTTTAAGCCCATAGAATTTAATTATTGTCTAATAAGTCTTTCATGAAAAAAAATGAATTTACCTGAGGTCTTCTCCTTGATTTTTGGAGGTCTTTGAAATTTGTGGGTGAATCAAAACATGGTTAGATCTGAAAAATGAAAATAAAATTAAGTGCCAAATCAATTTTGTTTTTTTTTTGTTAAATCTCACCATAGTTGTGAGCTATGAAAAAAATGCAAAATCACACCATGGTTTGAGATCCCCAAAACCTCTCTTAAGTAACGAAATCTGATCAGATGTACCAGAAATTATTCAACATTCATGGCACAATGGGCTCGGTTAGTATCCTCCCTTACCTTCACTAAAAAAAATATTTTATAATCCATAGAATGCTCAACATCTTTAGCAGTGGGATCTTTTCCATGTTCAGTAACTTCCGAAATGGATTTCATGCCTCCGTTTCCCTTCTGAAGGGTTTATTCCACTTTGGTCCGTAGTTTTTTCTCTTTTTCAAAATTGATCTCCATTCCGGGGACACCTTGACGCTCTTTGCTCTTGGACCACATCGTTTGAGCCATGTAAACCCCCACCACTCCAATTTGCAATAAACTTTTTATATATTGAAAAACTCACCCGTAAATATGGAAGTCGAATAAGCTTATTGATAACTGAAGAGTGAAGAGTTTTTCTGAATTTTTTTATATATTGAAAAACTCACTCGTAGAAATGAATGGAGAAGTGTATTTATTAGATGTCATTAACCTATAATATTATTGTATTAGAGGTATAACTAGTATACAACCGGCGCGATACTAGAGTGCTTTGAGAATCTTTTACAATAATTTATAGATGTATATATATGTATATATTCTAAAGCTATTTACTTTATATTAGTTAACGCATATAAGAGTTTAGTCGAGAAACTAAAATAATCTTGTGAAAAATAATTTGTGTAGGGTAATGACTTTGTGTTTTTCCTTGTAAAGAACATTTTTCATATGATTTGAACTCTAAAATTTGCTATTCGTAATTCAAATAATTACTACTAATGACACGTGTAATGAAAAAATTAAACAAAGATATTAGTTTCTAACAAAGAAGGGAAATGCTATTGTCTATAAAAAGTGTATTAGCCATATTTGGCTTTACATGAAAATAAAGAACAAAAGTTTCAATCTCAATAATTATTGAACATGAAAATTTTGTCTCATGTATGGATGGAACCCTATGAATATATTAGCATGAAGGCCACGCGCGTGGCCGAATTTATGTAAACTGTATTATTTTTATTATTGTAATCTTTTTCATACAATATATTCTACGAATGAAAAAAGATTAATATTTAAATATGTATAAACAATTCATTAGAACCCAATTATTTGGCTTCTGAAGTTAACATTAGTTTATAATCAAACTCTAAATTTCAAATTACAAACCAAAAAAAAAATGCAAACAATTGTTGCTATATACAAAGGAAATGCATTTTAACACCAAAGCTCCTTACTCTTTTGATATTTATCATAATCTTCTTCTCTTATCTGTCCAAAAATTGAAGCCTCAAGTTGAATCAGCTTTCACTTATTTCCTTTTAAGTTCAGGACCTGATTGTACATAATTAACTCAATCAAAATAAACAAAATAAAATAATAGCAATAGCAAAAATATTATTTAACTTCATCAAATCTATAGGTAATAATGGTTTTCTACATTAATTTCATTTGCAGGAATAATGTAAAACCAAAACATATATGTTTTTTGTTCAACTATTCTTAAAAGACAATTCAATCAGGCAAAATAATACTTAAAAGAAATGGAAATATTACCTTAGCTATTCATTCACCCAGAGGCCTGTCCCTTAAATTATTGGGTCTTGGTCACAAATGATTAAGACCAATTACGTGCTCAAGCAACTGACATCTTTCCATACTAATTATTGTGTCTTAATCATTTTGGTTGTATAGAAAGATGACCTTGAATAATTGGAATGGAACCATTAGTATGGAACGATCCCCTGCTCTTTAAAGGGAAAGACCATAAAGTGTTCCAAATTATAAATGAAAATAAAAGGAGGAAGGGAGGAAAAAAATGTAATAGTACCTTGCATCCTTAATGAATATGGAGAGGGGAATTTTCCTCCTATTCTCATATGGATAAGAATCATCTTTATCAGCCATCATAGCTCACAAGCCAAATCACCTTTATGCCAGAAAGAATGAGTTTCAGAAATGAAGGTCCACACACAGTCACCATTTTCCCAATGATGTTCTTATCATATATACGGAAATAGCAGGGTAAAAATCAAGACTCAAGTAAAAATACCCCATTTCACTTAGGGAGAGGTACTTACGACAAAATTTAAGTTCAGGATTTGTTTATCATTTTTTTTGCATTGAAAATAGTTCGTCGGATTTTTTTGAAGATACAAAAAGTAACAATATTTTTTTTCAAACCTCACCAATGGACTCAACAACAGACGATCCAAAGCAAAACCCATATCAAGTCATCGACTCTATTAAAAAAAGCAGTTGGAACTCTCCACCAACTCTATCTCACCGTCTCTTCCTTAAACACCGTCTCTCAAACTCCCCCTCCTCCAACGCCGCCTCTCATCGATTCATATACATTTAACTTTTATCATGTCTTTATTCTGAAGGGTTTTGAATTTACTTGCCGAGAAGAATTCAAATATAGTTGACGAATTTGTCGAAGAGTTCAGAAGATGATAAATGTGGTGTCTTTTGGGAACCCCAAAGTTACTTGGAACCCCAAAGTTGCTTTGGAAAGCAAAACACCGAAGTGGGGCTATAATTAAGTTAAAACTCTTTATTGCTATATAGATGCTTAATTAAAGAATAATGACATGTGGCAGCTTCTCCTCATGTTAGACTCCTATCTTGCATTTATGTCAATGTCACGTGTCATCCTCAGAAGATTTCGGTCTATAATTTTTATATAGTTATAGAGATAAGAAGATCATATTTTATATATGGAGATTAAATTAATAGGATGTTTATAAGTTAAAGTAAAAAGATTAGAGGTTTTAAAAAAAAAGTTCAGCATCCATTCAATTTCATAGTGATTAAAAAAAATTATATTCTTGATACAGATATGGAGATCTAACATCATTAACAATACTATCATTTGATAAAACCTTACCTTTACTATCATCCTTATTTTTCTTAATAATAGTAGAAGCAAACATATTGTAAATCCTTTGCTTACCCTTTAAAGCAAAAACAGTTAAAAGAGAAGAGGGCTTTATAGGGGAGGTTCTTTTTTGTCAAGTTTTTTCGTTTTCTTCTTATTTGATTCTTTGACAGATTCATCTGAGGGTAAAGGGCCACCAACTTGAGACCAATATTCTTTTGTGCCTTTATCTCCGTACATGAATTGGATATAAAATATGAAAAGACATTCATACCCAAACAGTACAAGTGGATTTGGATCAACCATGAGGCTTCCATAATTATGGTAGTCTGTAAACTAAAAACATAAAACTGAAACAAATACCTCGAGATTTATATGCACATATAGAATTTTTTGTACTTGTTGCAGAGTTGATCGATTTAACTTCTCAAACATCTTTCTTCCAAGTTTATAATTCAAAGCAGTAATTCAATGGTTTATATAAATCAACACTTTACCAAAAATAGCAATCTGGCACGGTTTAAAACTACGCCAAATTAAATGTAACACGGTTTTAAACTGTGTCAAAATCAGGTGTTACAAAATGGCTATTTTTTCTGGCACGATTTAAAAGTGTGTCAGATTTGACCACATAGGAACACTTCTGCACACTTTATAACTGTGTCAGATCAAATATGTTTTGGTACACTTTTGGTATAGTTCAAAACCATGCCAAAATTTGATACACTTTTGGCACGATTTTGAACTGTGCCAAATTTTTTGAATCAAAGAAAAAACTTAATTATTTGAAAACAAAAAAATTCACAAATTGAGAATCTCGTAAGTTGTTGATAAACTAATGTTCATACAAACTTCAAAATATTACAAGTCTTAATAGCTCACAGACTAAAAAAATCGGGCAGAGTTTCCTCTATTTTCTGGACATTATAAAACCTGCTAATATAAAACCTGCATAATGTAAAGGTCACACGGATCTTAAATATAACAACAAAATTACAAAAGAACGCACGATCATAAAAGCTAATAATAAAACTACAAAAGACCGCATGCCATAACAAAAAAAATAGAATCCTGAATATTAATGACATTAAATAAATAAACCCCTTGTTGTAAGCCATTGACTTCATATGTTCCATGCGGATAAAAGCTAACGATAAAATGTTATCTAGCAAAAAAAAGGATACAAAAAAGAGATTATATTAGTAACCAAGTAATTTTTTAAAAAAATCTTATTCAAGCTGAAAGTTAGCATATACGAGTTACGATTATTATTGTATTCTCAAATTAGAAGTCTTGTGACTATGTAGTCAGCTCCTACGAGTTGCATTACTCCCATGCAAGATTTAGTGTCTCTTACGAGACCGTTTGAGGATTGGTTTGAGTTTTCACCCTTAAACGACATCTTTTTAAGAATAATCTAAATATTTTTAAATTATCATCATATTCTCAAACCGAGAGACCCGTGATTACACAGTCAGTTCCTATAAGTTACATTTATCCCCTGCGAGGTGTTTGTGCCTCCTAAGGGTCTGGTTTGGGTTTTCACCATTTAACAACATGTTTTTAGGCCTAATCTATATATTTTCAAATTATCATCGTATTCTCGAACCATATTACTCGTGGCTATGCGGTCAATTTCTACGATTTACATTGGTCCCGTGTGAGGTGTTCGTGCCTCTCACGGGGCCATTTGGGGGCTAGTTTAGTTTTTCACCCACAAACGATGTGTTTTAACCCAAAGTTTAGATATTTTCAAATTATCATCGTATTCTCAAACTATATGTTCCGCGACTATGCGGTCAGTTTCTACGAGTTACATTAGCCCCGTGTGAGGTGTTAGTGCCTCTTACGAGACCGTTTAAGGACTGATTTGAGTTTTCACCCTCAAACCACATGTTTTGAAGAATAATCTAAATATTTTAAATTATCGTCATATTCTCAAACCGGGTGACCCGTGACTATATGGTCAGTTTCAACAAGTTACAGTGGTCGCGTGCGAGGTGTCATGCCTTTTACGGGCCATATGGGGACTGGTTTGGGTTTTCACCCTTTAATGACTTATTTTTTAGCCTAATCTGGATGTTTTTAAATTGTCATTATATTCTCAAATCGGGTGTCCCGTGACTACGCGATCAATTTCTATGAGTTACATTGGTCCCGTGCGAGGTGTTCATGCCTCTTGAGGGACCAATTAAGGACTGATTTGATTTTTCACCTTGAAACGACATGTTTTTAAGAATAATCTAAACATTATTAAATTATCGTTATATTCTCAAACTGAGAGACCCGTGACTACACGGTCAATTCTTACAAGTTACATTGATGCTGTGCGAGGTGTTCATGCTTCTTACAGGGCCGTATGAGGACTGGTTTGGGTTTTCACCCTTTAAAAACTTATTTTTAAGCCTAATCTGGATATTTTCAAATTATCATCATATTCTCAAACCGGGAGATTCGTGACTATTCGATCAATTCCTAAGAGTTACATTGGTCTCGTGCGAGGTGTTCATGCCTCTTACGGGGCCATTTGGGGGCTACTTTAGGTTCACGTCAATTCCTATTAGCATTTTCATTTGTCTAAATATTAATGATTTTTTTTATTAAACATGTATGTTTCCTAATCTTTCCAGCTCTTTTAATCAGACAACTATAACCACAAGATGAATCAATTGAACATGAACGTAAAGAAATTTATAAACTTGTAGAACCGGTGTGTCGATTTCAACAAAGCCTGCAGATTCCATCGTCTTATGAATCTCCGATACAATATACATATGGAAAACAGATATGAACAAACTAATCTTTATGCACAAGAGCTCGAATATTGAGTAATTTTTTTACTTTCACCCTCACTGTTATTTGAACTTTCGTATTACACCCTCGCTTATGTAATAATTTAGAATACACTCACAAAAGCATCACTAAAGCTCACATAATGTACTACAAGGCCATCAAAATGACACTTAGATAGATTTACCAATACTTTGGGGAATATATCTCAAACTTACAAAAGAGTAATAAATAGAAGCAAAGGAGGTTGTGAGAACAAGCTCAAAAACCAGTGATTAATTTAATTTTTTTTTTACCTTCTCAAGTTAGCAACATATTCTTAGCGGCTCATGTTCTTCATATACCCCGGGTCTTGTTAATAGTTTTCCAACTGCCAAAATATCACCGAAATTTGTATTTACATTTCAATAACCTAAAATATAATAGCATACTAAATACACCCACATAGCATTTTATCAAATCACACCAGAAAGTTGATATGAGTTGAAGGTAGGCAGTACTTAAGCGCCGCACAAGCGTAAGCTCTTGCAACTTTCTCTTCCATATCATAACCGCCTGAAACAGCATACATATTATAATATATATTAATTTTCTCATGTTGCATAAACAATATAAATATGAGCACATTGATATACAATAAAAACAAAAGGCTTTACCCAGATAAACTGGAATATGGTCACCATGGGATTTGAATAGCATATCCCCAACAAGCATGAGCATGATAAGGAATTAATAAAATAATAAGTAAGATCATGAACTAGAAAAGGGACCATATATGGAACTGTAAAACAACACTTTCAAACACACAGTTTAAACAACTAAAATATATTTTTGGTTCTATTTTGTTTTTATTTCCTATCTAACCTTGTCTTCCTTTTCTAGTTTATCCCTCCTTCTTGCAACTGTTTCCCCATAAATGAGCTTCATATATGTCCACCTACGCCTCTAGATCATAAATGAAACCAAATATATACCATTGAATAAAATCACATGATAGAACAAAATGATACATATTGACACAAAAAATGACATACCACTTCATTTATAAGTCTAAAGATAAAAAAAAACGAAAAAGACACCTTTAAATTAAAATCACACACCATTAAATAAAAATCAAACCAAAACTTAATCACTTACCTTGTAACACCTCTATATTGTGAAGTTCTCTGGCCAACAGTATCAATAGACTTCCTATGAACAGGTTCTTTTGGGGTGACTTTAGCAAAGCCCCTCTTTTTTGTTTCAACAATAGTAGTCCCAGTGGGTGAAATCTTCCTTGAAGCTGTCACACATCTTGATTGAGAGCCAGGGATCATTGACAAAATCAAAGATTATAAAGCACTGCAAACCATTGAAGAACAACCACTCCCATCATCAATCATGCTGCTACTCATCTGCCGGTGATCAATCTCCTGTTGACCGAATAGGCTCCGGATAACTATTATATAAACAATGATATAATTGTTTATGTATCAGTTATATAAATAGTTATATAACTGTTATAGAGCATTATTGGAGTTTCTCTTCGTAGGAATGTAAAGTATTAATAGACTTAATTTAGATATGGTTCGAGATTAACACATTCCTATCATGTGCTAGATATGGTTCGAGATTTGGACTCTTAACAGCCAATTGGTTAAGGTCAAATTGCACGAGCGATTGCCCAAAATGCATTCGAGAATATATAAAAGTTACTAATATAAAATAAATAAGCTCCAGAGAATTTTAAAGAATAAAATCCAAATTCATCCATCCGTAACGATGTAATGCAGTGAGATTTTCGGGTGGAAGTGTCTACTACTATGCATTTTGTATATTTGGTGAGCTTCCTAAAAGCATCGAAGGATGTATTGATTGTACTAGATTACCTTCTTTTAGGTTTAGTAAGGTAGTTTGTTTCGGTTTGAGTGTTGGCTTGTCCACACTCATTATGAGCCACCGGGAGGGCTCCCCCACACCCCAACACCCCAACCACAATGATCTAATAGGAAATTTTTGGGGTATAGTACAACCACACCAAGTATAAGTTAGAAGGTTTGTTCAAAACCCCACCCCCAAAAAAGATGGTATATATTTTTGTAAATGGGGTAAGCGTACTAGTATGAACTTGTAGAAGCATTCTGAACAACAACAACAACTCAAGAAATTTGTATTTTCTCGCCTTCCCAGTCAACAGGAAACATTTTCGGAATAATGCGAATTCAGATGCACGCCATATTTCGATAATTTGTAATGGAGTAGAAATAATGAAAATGTATGCGCACCTTAGATTTATGTTAAGATACCTCAAAACAGAAGTTACCACTGCCATCAATCTGTCTCACTTGGGCATTTACATTCTCTGGTCGATGAGTCAAAGCTACCTACAATTCAAGCATAATTTAATAATTCAAAGAAAATAAAAAACCTAAAAACAGAATAATATTTAGGGTCCATTTGATTCAAAAGTGGGCAAAAGTGGAGATGGCAAAATTTTCTACCTAGTTTTTTCACACAAAGCTATCAAACAACAATTAGGAGAAATTAAAGTCAATTCAATTAGTTTATTTAAATATTTTATAAAAAGTTTTTAAACAATTTTTAAAACATTTCTAAAACAGTTTTTTTTTTTAATTTTGATAAAACAGTTTTTTTAAATAATTTTTACAATATTCAAAACAGTTTTTAAATTATTCAAGACAATTTTTAAACCTTTTAAAATAGTGTTTTTAATAGTTTTAAAACAAGTTTTTAATAAAACAGTTTTATTAAAAAAAAAAACGTTTTTAAAACAGTTTTTAACAGTTTTAAAACATTTAAAAAAAATTATAACATTTTTTATAAAACAATATTTTTTTTTTTGTAACAGTTTTTAAAATAGTTTTTTTTAAGGATTTCAAAAACGGTTTTTATAAAACATTATTAAAACAATTTTTAAAATAATTTTTAAACCAATTTTTTTACAACATTTTTATAGAACAATTTTTACAATATTCGAAACAGTTTTCTTAATAATTCAAAACAGTTTTTAAACCTTTTAAAATAGTGTTTTAAACAGTTTTAAAACAGATTTTTTTAATAAAATAATTTAAAAAAATATTTTTTTGAACAGTTTTTAAATTGTTTTTAAAACAGATTTTTAACAGTTTTAAAACATTTTTTAAACAGTTTTAAAACAATTTAAAAATTATTTTTAGGAAATAATTTTTTATTTAAATGCCATATTTGCCCATTGATTTTATATTTGCAAGGTAAATTTGTGAATCAAACGGAGCATTAGTTCCATATCCCTTGCAAAAAAAAAATAAACAATCAAGGGCCCATTAAAATGCATGGTTCAAACTTCAAATATTTCGCAAAATAGCGACAATAAACAACATTAAAAGTATGTCTCCTCCTATTGCAACTTCAAATATATATATATATATATATATATATATATACACCAACATTATGCTGAAGAGATGGAAGAATAAAAGAGGAACTTTGAAATTACCTTTGCGTAGTAACCAGAACTAATCGTCTCTACCAAGCCATAGAGATCATAGGATACTGCTTTGATATCAAGGATTGAAGCCATGTTTGGCATAACCTAAAAAATCAATTATAAATAAAAGGACAACTAAGTCACTCATCATAATCAATAGTAGAGTTAATTCAGAGAAAACAGAATAATTTTCACATATATAACTGAAGATTGTTAATTCATTCCATTTAGAAGAGCAAATCAAATAAAAAGCCCAAAAAAAATTATGAAATTCACTTTAAAAACAGAGTATTGAAGCTTAACATTCATTGCAATAGCATGATTAGGTAGAATAGCCCAGGGAGTTACAATCCAAATGGCCAGGCACAAATTGGGAATAAATTCCTCTAGTAAGCCATAACAAGTTAGAGCACTGAGTAATTTGAAAATGGGATACATGATCTTTGAAACATGCCCCTAGGTATACTCCAACTCATCTTTTGTGAGAGCAGTCGGTAATGAGGGGTTCTAGTGGATTGGCTTTCTGCCTCTAAAGATACACCCTTTCAAGGCCATCTGACCAAACACTTCAATCTGAGCAACTTCATATTTTGGATCACGAGTTAGATAACGATGATCTTAATCATCCTATACTCCAAATCGTTTAAATGATGTCATTTGCGTCTTCACAGTCATTTTAGCAAATTTGGTTTCCTTTGCTCTCAATTTTAAAGGTGTCAGATCTTTTCTAGCATCTTGATCCAGGGACTACAACACTTTCAACTCAATCGGTAAGCCATGGCAATCCCAACCAGGCACATAATAAACTTCAAAATTTTGAAGAATCTTATAAAGATTAATACTATATTTCAAAATCTTATTTAAAGCATGCCCCATATGTAAACTACCCTTAGCGTAAGGAGAGTTATCATGAAGAATGAAACTTCCCGCAATGTTTCTATCGAAAACTCTCTTAAACAACTGATTTTCATCCCATAATTTTTGAATTTTAGGCTCCCTTATTGCTGAGTTTTCCCGCATGCCAGGTATAGTAATAACTTGCAACTCTATAGAAATTTGGATCTAAGTTTTCCATTATATTGGATGGAAATCGAAGAGGATATCATATAGCGATACTAGAAATTTGATGTATAAATCATCAATCATTTTAAATAAACATTCATTAGCATTATCGTAGAAAACCAAGTGCATTAATAACACTATGTAAATACAAAAAGATGTTACTTCTTAAGAGTGGGATAATTGACCAAACATGTAGAATGCAACAAACTACTTATTAGGTGTTGTTTCCAAGGATATCATTGCATTGTTCTTGCAGACACCGAATAGGAGCGAGAGGTTTCTATCATATTGACTCAAGTCGTTTGTTTCAATGCTATGTTAAGGCCCAATGTTGTATTGCTTCAAATGAATAAAAGGGTGGTTTGTAACTCTTCACAAATTTTCTATAGCATTTTCCTAACAATATACACTTATTACTTGAAATAGCAAAGGTTGAAGACATTATTGGAAAAAGTGTGATTTCATAATGAATTTTGAGAAGGTTCAATCAATTGATCCATATATGGTTACCTATATGAATGACTATGCAATGCTTTTAAATCTCAAGTCTGATCACTCAAAGTTGAAGTTTCCACAAATCCCAAAAGGCTAAAAGTGTGATAACTCTTTTTTACCACTAAAGAGAAACATGTTGGGCAAAATAGGATCTCACAGCCCACAATGAAATAAGCTTATAATATAAACATGAAAATTATTAAAGACAAACCCAAAACATGAAATAAGCTTATAATCTAACAAAAATAATGAGAAAAGGAAAGAGAGACTCACGGCCCATAATGGAAAAACAGGAGCTCGACCAGCAACGATGAGCCAATCCCAACCATAGCCAATAAAGTTTTGAATAACACCAACAAGAAGCTCCACAAGGGAAAAAAATCGCACAATATACCAGTGAGGAAGCTAACACTGACCACAAAATTATACACACATACAAATAAATATAATCTTGAATACACACACATACAAATAAATAAAACGAGTTACAAGAGAGAGTGGGAGAGAGAGAGAGAGAGAGAGAGAGAGAGAGAGAGGGAGGGAGGGATACCTGAGAATGGGAGAGGAGAGAGCGGGAGATCAAAATATTTTGAGGGTTAGGAGTTTTTAGGGTATTTATAATTTAGTTAAGTGTGTTCAATTTTGGTACACTTTTAAATAGTGCCAAATTTTGGCACAGTTTTAAAGTGTGCCAGATAGGGATAAAATCGTGCCAGAATTTGGCACACTTTTAAGCCGTGCCAGATTTTTGATATCAAGATGTGACAAATTGTTATTTTTGGTGTAGTGTAAAGAAATTTCAAATAAATTCAAAACAAAGGTAAAACTTGTGTAATACTCCGTATTTTTATGGCTTTTAAAATTGGGGATTTATTAAATTTAATTGAGTTATTAATTTAATATTAATCCAAAATTTTATTTAAAAATATTTACTAGCGTGACGAGAGTTAGTAATTATTCGAAATTTGTTGAATATTACTAGATGAGTAAAATAATATATGAAATTGAATTTACTAAAAGGTCACGAGTGAATAACATGACAATTATGGAAATTTAAGTCGGGACGCGCTTATGTCGTGTCGGGACTAAATTATTATTATAAAATTGAATAAATTATAAGTCACCCATATGGTCATTTCAAGTGCGCCAACATGTTCGGAAGGGTCGAAATAGTCAGAAAAGTGTACCCGGGGGTTTAGTTTGGGTCTCGGGGCATTTTTAGGCCTAACCGGCACCCCAGAGGGGCAATTTAGTCAATTCCAAATTTGGCCTTAATTAAATGATGAAAATTGGGACATTATTATCAGATATTAAAAGATTATTCTAGGGTTAACACTCTCAAAAATATAGAACGACAGTGAGAGGAAGGAAATAAAAACTTTCCAAGAAATCCAAGGCCAAGAACAAATTCGATTGCAACACCACCACCAAAACATAGATCATAAGACGAGGAACGCAACCATATACTTATCATCAACAAATCAGACATTCGAATCCCAGAAAAATATCTATCTTGCTATTCTTTTTAGTTAATGTTTCACCCATGTTAGAATATGATTGTTACACATATGTTCATGGAAGAATTTGATGATTTAGGGAATTTAAATCACATGTTTTAGAGGAATTAGATATATTCTGGAAATCTCAACATACGTAGAGGAATACCAATGAAATTATATTGGTTTAGAAGTGAGAAATCTGGAAAAAGAATTAGAAGAATGGAAGTTAAATGAAAAATTAGGGTTCTTGATAATTATGATGAATTACCCCTTTAATTCAATACTTTTGATGAATTTGTACATGTTTCATGTAGGAAATCATGTATATAGGTATATGTAACCAGCAGTAAATTTATTTGGGAGTTTGTGAATCGTTAATGGAGTTTTGGTTGAGGTCGGAGAAGAAAACCTATAGTTAATAATGATAGAATTCGGAATACCTGCTTGATCGATCGATCGACCCAAGAGTGTTAATCGATCGATGGACCCCTTTCCTCGATCGATCGACCCCTCCTGGAAAACTGCATATTTTTTACCCTTTTGTTTAATCCGGATAAAATACGTTGGAACCCTTTAATATTATTTATAGAGTATAATGGGTCATGAAGAGGACCAGTAGGGTCTAAGTAAACTCCGTTGAGTGAAATTTTATATGGGATGAAATTGTGGGTTAACGGAGGATTTCGTCACACATTGGAAATTGTGCATACGTTCACTAAAGAATTGAGAGACTCGTGAAAGACTTAGACCAAAAGGATATAGAGGGTGTACCTATTGAAATTATATTTAGTAAGAGAATACTTCGAGAGATGAGAAGTAAGTATGAACTGATTATAAATGAGAATAAAAGAGATGAATCCTTTACGTGAGATAATTAGGTAAAATTGTACTAAGTACAGTTAATAATAATTATGGGTCGTGGGCGAACCTAATTGGAAAATTTGGAATATCTATATATATGGCCGTTTGACCGTGTACATATATTAAATACTATATTTGTAAATAATCATACCCGCGCTACTTGCTATCACAGAGGTTGCCGCACCGAAACAATCTTATCTCGATGGGACCTTTATGGGGGATACAAACTTGTACCCTAGAACATAGGATACCTTGGTACAGGCTATCTGAGAATAATAATCAGACGGTCCTAAGAGACGTAAGGGGTATGTGCTGACCTCTTAGTGACTTGGAACTAAGCTTCGCCTCCATTTTTATGTGTATTGTGTTAATACAGTTCGAGAGTGATTCCGAACTAGTATTTCCCTTACTACGAGAGATACGGGGACTTGATAGCAGAGTATGCCAGCACAATAGATTTTATGTGGAGTGCCGATAGTATAAATATTATATGAGTGACTAATATATATACTTATATGTGGAAACTTTCTACTGTGCATATAAGTAGTTAAGTATTGAATAAATGATCCAAACTTTATAATAAGGGTTTGGGAACTTTGTAACGATACTGAGATATTCTAAGTAACGTAAGCAATTATGAAGAGATTGATTCTCTAATTTAAATATCATAGCCTTATTACTTCTCGAGATAAAACTTTATGGAGAATAAGTTAGATAATCTTATGAGTTAGTGGTACGGTAGGCGTGCACACTAGATGAGAGGTGAGAATTCTCAAGAGAGTGTCGCATACTAACATGGTTGTTACATTAGCCGGTAAGCATTTCAAATACTTGCTAGACTATTTTTTAAAACCGTTTTACACTCGGGCTCTGACCCGTCTTCTGTCATTTCCATCTCTTGTATATATATATATATATATGTATGTATGTATTACAGGTGCCTAGCCACAAGGGCGTCAGACATAGGTTCTTTGGATTGGACGTGTTTCAGCTTGTGTTAAAGTTGCATGCCCTTGCTTTAGATGACCTCTTCATTGATTCAGTTCTTGTTTTAGTTCTTCATAGTTAGGGTATATGTCGCCCGATTTCCTTTTCCGTTTGGATTTGTCAGAGATTTGTATTTATTTATATTTCTAGCATTCAGTCCTGTCATGATGATTTCATTTATGGTTATTTAACTTGGTTTGGTTAATTTAGACGACTTAATTATCTTGTGTTGATTGCCATCCTTAGCATTTATGTGATTCTTAAACTGATGATTATTTAAAAAGGTTTTCACATTGCATTTTGAAATTTGAATTAGACTTTAAATTGTTTTGACACTTAGCTTAATTATTTAGGGGGTTTAAATTGGAAATATTTATTTTGCGACGGTGATACTAAGAATGAACCAACCGTTCACCTTGATTTTAATTAAATTAAGGGCTAACCACCCGGTATTTAATTAGGTGGGGTGTCACAATCCATAAAAAAAAATATGAACTACCAAAAATATAGTGCTTTTAGCAAAAATAAAACAAAAGGGAACCCACCTCTTTGAACTCTAAGGGAACCCATCACATTGGAAAAAAGGGAGGAAAAAGAGCAATCAATAAACAGAGTACTTAAAAACAAACCGCTTTGTATGCGTAGAAGTAAACACAGGACTCTAAAACATATGCTAAAAGCATTTGATATATTAAAATGATAAGGACTAACTCAAATCTGAATTAAATCAGTATTACTCATATCTAAATTAAATCTAAATTTCAGGATAAATTTTAAAGAAAACAAAATAAAATCCCACAATACCATAAATTTGAATCCCAATTCTCTAGTAGTCGGTGGTGATGCCTACTATGAACTTGTTAAAACAATCACATTCAACAAAAATCCAAATCTAAAACATAGGGCAAAAAAAACCTACAAACATATTAAAAACACCACAACTTACAAACTCCATGAAAAAAGAACGTGTTTTTCACCTTTGATCTATATTTTACACCTTTGAAGTAAGAAAAAAAATGAGAGGAGTATATACCTTTAATATGTAAAAATAAAATGAGAAAATAAAATAGAAACACATAAATGTCCACACTAAATTAGTACATTTATCCAAAATAGTTCCACGTATTTCCTGTTTATGAACAACAAATGTTATTCATCAAAACCTTTAGGTTCCAACACTGTTGTAGAAAATATTTTTTTATTATTTCATCCCCACCTTAAATTCACATTCCATTATGAAATATGAAAATAATACAGAAACTTGTCTATATATATTCAAGTGGGGGTGTCAGTAGCCATAAAAAAAGCAGGGTGGTGTTTGTTAAGATACAGAAAGGAATGAAGCTGCAAAATAAGATCTCATGTTTTTTCAGTGCAAAATTAAAAGGAAAACTATCTCAATTTAAGAAAAGAAAATACCAAAACACATTCACTCATAGTTTTCTAGCGTCAATGTAAACTTAAAATAGAAGTTAACGAAAGTGCACAGTTTATCGGTTGTTGAGCACATCCTAGGTTATCCAACATATGAGAAATATCAACAATTAAAAAAATAGTTACAACAAAAATCATACGATTTTGAGTCATCATAAAATGAATCTAAGAGTTGGTGTGTGTGTGTGTGTGTGTGTGTGTATATCACTGTTCTAAAAAACCTGCCTAGGCTCTAATGATACGAGAAATCGGCTATAAGACCTTCTCATACCAGCAGGTCAAGAGTGATGTGTGTGTTAAACAAGTAAAGTAAGCAAACAGAGAGAAGACAAGATATAGAGTGGTTCAGCCTCTGTAATAGGCCTACGCCCACTGTGTTGCTCCGTTCCCATTATGTGCGTTGCATTGTACAATATAATCATGCCTATAGAGGCGTACAAGTATGAGAATAAAGGAGAGTACATGATAGTATTGGAGATTCCGGTGAGTCCGTGAGGTGGCTGTGATGCAGATCCTTGGCCTCCAAAGCCTATCTTGGGGTGATGTAGAGAGGATCTGTGTTGTAGTGCCTCAGGTGTGTGTGGAACCGATCCTCCCCTTTCTAGGTGAGGGTCCTCTATTTATGAGGAAATGTGTTGAGTCAGATGCCCTGAGCACGTGCGTATACCGAGTTTGCGGCAGTTGTAGATAAAGGGAGGGGGTGCGGCTTGCAAGGCAAGCAGTGTTGCAAACTGGAGGGCCACGCACCCTAAGGTGGGATGTCGCAGCCTATGATGGAGAGGGCCGCACCCTGAGTGAGTTCTGTCCGCGCCCTGAATGAGGTTAGGCCAAGCCCTGTATGGGAGAATACATCCGCGACAGGGTGTTATATTTGTACTATCAATAAGCCCCCAAGCCGTAGTGCCAAGGGAGATCAATTGGGACTGCGGCTAAGTAGTCTAGGTGTCGTGGCACTACCAGAGCGACGATTCGTCTTCCGCGCTCCCTTATATAAATTGTTTCTGGCCGTGGACTTCGTTATGTTTCCAAAACTTTTGAGAGCACATCGAGAGTGAAACTCTGCACTTTCTTTCTTGCACATTCCGGTGACTTTCCGAGGTGGCGTGTGGCGGTTCAAAGTGGTCTGTAGCTGATCTTTGCGACTTTCTTCATTTGTAGGTGATTTTTCAACCACTATTTACAGTTTTCTTCCCTTATGATACTTTGCATGGTTCACTTGCTAGAAATCTAGGGTTTTATTTGTTCGTTTTTCTTTTTCCACATATGCTGCATATGAAATACGTATAACTGTTCTTGATGTTCATGATCGAACACTCCATATTCTGTGGGTTTGATTCTAAAAGTGATTAGATTTAGGTAATCAACTTGTTTAGAATAGAGGCCGCGGCATGGTAGGATTTCAATAATCATTTCTGTGAACTGGTATAATACTTCTGCGTCATACCGTGCCAAATGGCCGCGGTCCCTCAAACTATCCTCCGCGGCATCAAATCACCACCCTTAGTAGTCTCGGAATAGCCTTAAAACTTTCATGAACCCAAGACATTCATGTTAAATAACTATAGCTGCTGCTAGAGCATAAAGAGTGGACTGAAAATTTAGGAATGGCCGTGGCCAGGAACGCCCTAAAAGCAATTCTATTTTATTACCGCGGCATTCTATGTTCCTCTGATATGGATGTGGTCGCGGCTTGTTGGGACAGTACGATCCCATTAGACATTTTTTATTCAAAAATACCCTTTTGCGTCTTCTTAAAGTCTTACAAATCATACTGGCTACGGCGCCTAACTGCGAACTCTGCTTTTCAGGTACTACTGCAGCCATATGAGCTTTGACTCAGACGATTTCCTGAGAGGCTTTTGGGCAAAGCATTTTGGGACCTCTCCCCCCGAGCTTACTTCTGTGCCCCCTCTAAGATCAGTTGGGCCCTGCAAACTAAAAGATTGCCCGAACTGTGTGATAATCAACTCAGACTCCGCGGACTCTGCATCTGGGAAGGATTCCCAATCTCCGCCGATGGAAGAGGAAGCCAACTCAAGTACACATCCAATGGGTGTAGGAGATAATGTCGCAGCTGTTAAAAATAACCCAGGAGGAACATCTGGGAGGGCTGAGAGACCCATGGCCGCGCTTGATATCCGCGGCTCGATGACCCAAGATTGGGTCGAGCAGGTTGCTGAGGCCTTCGAATTTCTAGAAAATTTGACGTGCTCGGCCCCTGACGCAAACCAAAGACTGTGCACAGTTCTATTCGATGATGGAATTTTCTTCTCGCTGCACGCCTTCATTTACGGGCTGCGGCTACCAGTCCCAGTTCCTATCCGTCGCCTTTTTTAGGCAATGAACCTGGCCCCGGCACAGCTGGACCCTAATGGCTGGAAAGTTGTTCTCGCTGCAATTGTCCTTTGGGATAATTTGTTCAAAAAGGACATCACTCCCGCGGAGTTCTTTCACTTTTATCGTCCAAAGGAGAACACAGTGAAATTTGCGGGGTATTATTACCTCTCTAGCCGCGACAGGGACGAGGCCCTTTACACTGGGAGACCGACCGGTGTGAATAATTAGAAGGGGAAATATTTATATATCTCCGGTGAAGGCTGGGAGATGCATCCCGAGGAGAATGAAAGAGAGAGAACATATAAAATGCCGCGGCAATGGGGGTCACCATCAAAATTAGGTATAAGAATATAGCCACATCCTTTTTATTTCACATGTAGCTTCCACTAACCTGAATCGTCTTTTCTTTCTGCAGCCCTTGACAATCTGCATTTGAACAAGCGGCAAGAATAAAGGGTTGCTGAGGCCGCGAAAGTTTCTGCTGAGCACAAGAAGTTCAGCGCACTCGTAACGTCAGCAACTATTTTTGAAGCAGGATTTTTCTCAAACAAATCCATTCCTCAATAAATGGGTGCGAAAGGTAACTAACTGCACCATAATTTTTACTCCGCGGTCGTTTATTCTCTTGAACTCGAACTCATGCCACTCCTTTTCAGGCGAAGAAGTTGACAGGGAGTTGCTAGCGGCGCAGCTAGCGGAGATGGATGAGGACGCAATCGTCCTAAATAATACTGTGCGTAGCAGGAAGAGGAAGAGGTCCAAAGCCAAAGGACCTGCCGCGACCCCCTCCGGAGAACATAATGCAGCCCCAGCCATGGTCGCTGCCAATAAGGCTACTGATCCTGCCGAGGATCAGGTGGTCAATGATGAAAACCCTGCACCGAACCATTTTGATGACGACATAGGGGAAAACTTGGCCGCGGCTGGCCTGATGTCAACTGAAGTGCCCCTTCAATCATCCTCTCCTCCACCGCCAACTGTAGTGGCGATTAATGCCAACTTGCCACCTCCTCAATTTCGTGGAGAGTCTGGGACAGATGGTAGACCAAGGCCTCAATTAAGGCAGCCTGACCCAAATTCTTCCTGGGACACTACCGCAAAGGCTGCGCGGAGAATGAAGCGAGCCTTGGATGCCGCGGACCTTGAAAGGCTAGTTGGAGAAGATCATGAAGATCTGGGGGACTGTGGCCTCTATAGCCTTCTGAGGGTACGTACCAGTTGTCATTTGACTTTGCATCTCATATTTTTCCATATTTTCTAATGCCTTTTCTTTCAAGCTGCGGATGTTATTATGGTCTAGAAGAGGAAGTACGAGGCCTTATATAGGTTGAAAGAGGCCGAGAAGAGTGCACATACCGCGGACTTGCAAGCTGCACAGACTTCTGCTTTTGAGGCGGGGAAAAAGTCTGCTGCCGCGGCCCTTCAAGAAGCCCATGTAGACCTTGAAAAAGCCGTCAAGGCGAGGGAGGAAGCAGAGGAGAATTTTAAACAGGCCGCGGAATCCCTGAAATCCTCGCAGGCCCAGTCTGCGGAGGCCGCCCGTGTTGCGAAAATTTCAAATGCCAAGCTTGTCCTTATCCAGCAGAAATATGAGGAGCTAGAGGCCAAGTCCGCCCGAAAAGATGAAGATCATGCCACGGCAGTGAAAAAGTTGGAAGAAGATCATGGTGACGCCCTCCAGCTAGCCATAGATCATGCCGTAGAGTCATTCAAAGGCTCAAAGGATTTCTTCCTTATCAATAACAGGGCATGCCTCCATGGCTACCAGGAGATGCGGCAGAGATTTATCCGGAGGTTCCCTGAGACCAAGGAGGATGTCCTTGCCTGGAAGTTAAGCGATGCCGAACATCAAGAGTGCATCGTTGAACTTAAGGTCGCGACAGAAGAGAGGGCAAGGCTCAAGGCCGAGGCAGAGGCAGAAGCCACGGACGGAGAGACCGAGACTGCCGCGGGCGGAGAAGACGGTGATGATGATGATGACGCTGCCTCTTGAACTCCTAATTTCTCTTGCATCATTAATATAGGGCTGCATCCCTTCCTTTTGTAATCTTTGAACTTATTTTGTGGTTGCGACCTTCATTATGTAATCTATGGATTATTAATACCAAGACTGTGACCATATTTTTACCATTACAATTGACTGCTTAATGTATTCCTTGCTCTTTTATATTGCATGACTTACATTGCTTGTTATAATGAATTGTTGTACGTTACTTCCTCATCTCTGAAAATGCATCCGCGTCTCGACAGACGTAACATTTCAAGTCCGCGGTCAGAGGTCGATTTCGTAGTTTGATTTTTTGTCAATGTCTGCGTCCATGCAAATGGTGTTAAATCCCTGGCATCGACTGCTGCGTCACATCAGCTGCGTATAAGCCGCGGCTCGTTATTATGTCGCGTCATGTAAACATCTTTGCCTGATTGCCGCGAACAGGATTTCGAGGCTGGGACTTGCTGATTGCATGGATCTCCAGCTGCTTTCATTGCACCCGATTATCTGAACCGTTTATCTTTTGTTATCCCATAACCAACATGGAATATGTGGAGAACTCTTTCCTTAGACTTGGTACAACTGATTCTCTTCTACCGTCGCATTCGACATTGTAGCTTTCTCATGCTTCAAGATGTTAGTGCCTTACCATTTTCATGAATGAGTGTCTCCTAGAGCTCTGCAACCGCACCGGTGGAATGCGGCACATTTATGGTTTATCTGAACAATGCGCCTCTGTAGACATATGTTGGAGTTTCCAAGTCTTCTTGGGCTGGGTCATGTCACTAAGCCCTAACATGCGAGACACTATCAAGCCTCTCTAGGCTGGATTATGTTATTAAGCCACCCACAGCTAATATACGAGACATTATCAAGCATCTCCAGTCTGGGTTATGTTATTAAGCCACCCACAGCTAATATGCGAGACACTAGCCTCTCCAGGCTGGGTTATGTTATTAAGCCACCCACAGCTAATATGCGAGACACTATCAAGCCTCTCCAGGCTGGGTTATGTTATTAAGCCACCCACAACAAATATGCGAGACACTATCAAGCCTCTTCAAGCTGTGTTATGTTATTAAGCCACCCACAGCTAATATGCGAGACACTATCAAGCCTCTCCAGGCTGGGTTATGTTATTAAGCCACCTACAGCTGCTGATATATAGAAAGCCATCCTTGTCTAGATAGTATAAGCCTCCCGGCCCGATGACGCATCCCAAAAGGTGAGAACGGGCATTGTAAGGCCCCGTGGCTAATGAAAGCTCCTTTAATCTTCAGACGCTTTCGTGAATATTATCATCATATGATAAGATGTAGTTGCACATATATAAAGGTCGTAATCCCTCCATATGCGCATCCCGAAATAATAATAATCTTCCGAGAAAATTTGTTATCCTTCTTCTTGAATCTGTTTAAGACACAAAGTCTTTTTGTGAGATAGCAGGTTATGAAACCAAGAGAAATATCAGATATGGCAAAATTTGCTAATTCATATATTTATATATGTATGCTTCAGCTAATGACTTTGTTAATAAAACATAAGGTCTTAAGTACTAAGGCTACAATGAGCTTCATAAAACATAAACAAAAATAGTTGAAATTGGAAAGACTAAAGATGAGGTGCGGCATGCAGCCTCTGTCAGGTCCGGCTGGGTCCTTTATGCATTCTTTAGGAATCGCTGCAGCATCCCTTGCCCAATTAGCCTTTCAACTTCATCCTTCAGAGCATAGCATTGGTCTGTGTCATGGCCATGGTCCTGATGGAATTTGCACCAGGTAGCTTTGTTCCTCTTGTGGGGTGGAGCTCTCAACTTTTCTGGCCACCTCAAAAGCTTGTCCTCTTTGATGAACTCAAAGATCTCTTCAACCGGGAAAATCAACGGAGTATAGACACCCGATTTCTTTTCTGATTTCTCTGCCCTCCTTTTCTGACTTCTACTGGTGGATTCCGCGGCTTCTTTAACTGCCGCGGCAGACAAAGCTTTTTCCTCCGAGCCCGCGCCTATATTTTGAGAGTCCGCGGCCTCTAACATTAGCACCCTCTGTGTTAGGTAATTGACCTGGGTCTGAAGTGAGGCATGGCTGTCATAGAGGTGATTAAGGTGATTGTACAGTTGCACAATCTCATCCTTGACTTCTTCACTCTAGCTGGATTCTCCTTGCATTTCTGCTCTTGTTAGCCTTTATAAAGTATATAGAATCTTTGACGAAACTAACAGAAGTGAGTGATCACAGGAATATTGGGAAGGGGAACTGGAACTTCTCCATGATATGCTGAGGAGGCCGCGACAAGTATGGCACACAAGTGTACTGCTGCAACCCTTTAATGTTATTCACCAAGGTCGAGTAGAAGGCAACTTAAGTCCTTCCCACGGTGATTTTGAACTGTCGTAATAGATCCGCACCAGTGGGGGTTGCGGCCTGAGATATTGTTGAACTTACAGGCCGCACCCCTGTCTAGGCAGGGGAAAATCCAAATTGATGTCCAAGACAGGAACTGACATTTTCACCCTCAATTACGCGAGGGAAACCTGCTAGGGTCCATTGATGAGAGAATTCCCTTGCGGTGCGCGATACGGCACAACTTCAATGATAACTCCTAGATTATAGGTAGATGGCAACAAAAATGGGAGTAAATATAGCCCTTCCCTAATCATCCACCTTTTTGGGACTAAAGCCCACCATGCCTTTTAGCATTATCTAGATGGAGTGATATCACAGGGGTATGTAAAATAGATCCAAAGACAGATCCAGAAATATGAAATACCCGTTGAAGGGGGAGAATGTAAAGCGGAGCCCAATACCAGTAACCGACCCATGAGAAGATGATCCATATGACCCTCAGGGGTCGAATAAGGTGTTTAAGAACTCATATGTGTGGAGAAACAAGATTGAAATACCCGGGTTCCCACAAACGGCGCCAAACTGATGATACAAGAAATCGTCCATAAGACCTTCTCATACCAGTAGGTCAAGAGTGATGCGTGTGTTAAACAAGTAAAGCAAGAAAACAGAGAGAAGACAAGATATAGAGTGGTTCAGCCTCTGTAATAGGCCTACGTCCACTGTGTTGCTCCGTTCCCATTATGTGCGTTGCATTGTACAATATAATCATGCCTATAGAGGCATACAAGTATGAGAATAAAGGAGAGTACATGACAGTATTGAAGATTCCGGTGAGTCCGTGAGGTGGCTGTGATGCAGATCCTTGGCCTCCAAAGCCTATCTTGGGGTGATGTAGAGAGGATCTGTGTTGTAGTGCCTCAGGTGTGTGTGGAACCGATCCTCCCCTTTCTAGGTGAGGGTCCTGTATTTATGAGGAAATGTGTTGAGTCAGATGCTCTGAGCACGTGCGTATACTGAGTTTGCGACAGTTGTGGATAAAGGGGGGCTGCGGCCTGCAAGGCAAGCAGTGTTGCAAACTGGAGGGCCGCGCACCCTAAGGTGGGATGCCGCGGCCTATGATGGAGAGTGCCGCACCCTGACTGAGTTCTGGCCGCGCCCTGAATGAGGTTAGGCCGCGCCCTGTATGAGAGAATACATCCGCGGCAGGGTGCTATATTTGTACTATCAGGCTCCGCCTAGGCACGCCTAGGCTTGGGGCTTGGAAGAAACGCCCCGCCTTAAGATTTTGACGCCTTGTGCTTGGTAAAACCCTTAAGGCGTACTTTTTTTCTAAAAACAATAATGCTTTAGTGAAACGATATCGCCTTTTAAAGATTTTTTTACCAACCGGACCATTATCTCATCCAAAATAATCAAATAGTATTTTTAATTGTAAATATTCAGACATATTTTTATGATATGTACAATTTTAGTATTTTAATAGCCTTGTTATGGTTAAAAAATATTAAAATATATTAAAAAGGCCTAAACGCCTTTTCACGCCTTTTTACGCCTATGCCCGCCTAGGCTTCTAAGGCTTGGCCTCTACGCCTCGATCACGCCCCGCGTTTTTTAGAACCTTGATATATATATATAACCATTTGGCCTTTCTCTTTTCAGTCAACTATATTTGGATTAGTATAAATTTACATCTCATGATTCCCCTTTCCACTTGATTAAATGTCAGGATTAGAAAAATGAAACAGAGAACCATCATATATTACAAAATAAAGTCAGCAACATTCTCCAATGCCTCATACATAGTCTTTTTGTGTTTACCTGTAAGTAACTTCTTGTGTTTATCGATAAATACCCGAATAAAAAATTTAATTGTGTGAATGAACTTCTAAAAAAACAAAGATGATTTTATAAAACTTATTGATTAAAAAAATAGAGTCCTAATTCTGACACCCCGCCTAATAAAACCCCGGGTGATCAGTCCTATATTAAATTAGAACAGGTTTCTCAGTTGGTTCATTCTTAGCACCACTGTCGACTTTTTAATTACTAATAACCTAAGTGAAAATTTTGACTGGTACCAAACTTTATCTTTCATTAATCAGATGAAAACTAATGCGGAATAAATCATTTCAACAATCATAACTAACTGAATTAAACATTACACAAATAATAAAATGACCGAATAAACCATTGGTAAAAATTCAATAAACGTAAAGACAGATAATCATAAATCTCAACAAGTCTGAAATAAATACTAAATGAAGTTGTGAGCAACATGCTCGAGTAACTGATAGGAAACCCCTATACTAGGAATGGAACATGTAGATGCGCCTATCAAACTCCTGAAACATCCGCATATGATGCAGCAACGGATCCTTGTAATGAGTTAAGCTTGGCATCCCTGTGACTGTACACCAAAAAGGTTTTTAAAAATATTTATAACAAGGGTTAGAACCCAAAAACATTTTGAAAATATTTAGTAAATGATTAACTTGTCGTAATAAATATGCATGAATTCTCTTCGTATTTTAGTTAGTGCCGCACTCCCTTGAGAACATCCTCATCTCTCCTCTAATGTGCAGGACTAACGCCATAATTAAATCCCCTAGTCATTTACCCCATAACTAGATAACCTATGTAACCCTTTGCAACCACCCTACTCTAGCCGAGTACGCAATATTTGTGATTTATAAGTTACCGTAATCACTACTTAATTAATCATTCCCTTTCTTAAATTCATATAACTTTCACTCCCGTTATATACGTAATACAATTCACGTCATGTATTAAATTACCTGTATATAATTATTTATCTCATTATATACGTATAACCCTATTATAACATTCACACATATGTTGGAATAAAAATAATAATAATAATAACCATCCTCCCGAGTAATAACTAACCGAATGTGTATAATCTAAAGTGCCATCCCACTAGGTGTATTTACATAACCTATTTACCCAAAGTCAGAATCGCTCACTAACTTGGCTAAAAGAATAAATAATGGAGGCGTTCATATTCCTTCCCTGAAAGTGAGATGCCCCTCACCCATATAACGAACGCTATTACCTGGGGATATACTCACCCTACTCCTCAAGCTAGGGGATTCACCCTCTACGCGGAACCTCCCTTGATAGCACTAGAGTATATATTTAAATAATATCCAAACACTCATATTTACATGCACACACCATATATATACTATCGCATACCGTATATATGTAATTATAATATATCCCGGCTTTACCCTATACTAAGTCCGTAGCTCTAGCCTATACATCATACCTTGAGTTTATGGCTCAACTCTGATTATTAATTAATTTACACATTAATTAATTAAATTACTTTTGGTGTCGCCCAACCAATACACTCGGACTCGCTCTCCTGGTCTGAAAATAAAATAATACCCGAGTCTAAATCCCCGACCCCGAAACAATTAGCTTTCATTCCTAATTAGTTTAATAACATGGTATTTCTCAACCAATATACCCGGACTCACCCGCTCGATCTTTATTTAGTTATTTTGGAATATTTTCCCCCCGAATTAACTAAAACGTGTCACACATAAATTCCCTCTAAATCCCAATTACTCTCTTTCATGATTACTACAACAAGTTAACCACTTGCCTTATGGGTTCGTAGGGTCTGATCCGAATTGTAATTTGCAAGGTTGATGGTGAAATCCCCTTTTTTGTTCTTGCCTTCGTGTCCCAAAAATGGTTCCCAATGCACTCTAATTTCTCCCTACGGTACTCTCTCCAAATTTAGGTTTTAAATAGTGTATTCTCCAATCCCCTTTTTCCCCCAATTAGGTAATAAGGTTCAATCTCGTTTTTAGCCTAATGTGCCAAGCCCAAGTGACCCAAATACCCCCGTGTCGGCTCGGCTGTGTCTAAAAATGCCCTGAAACCCATTTACTACGCCCGGGTACACTATTCCGACTATCTCGGCCCATCCGGACTCAACCGTGCAATCTGAATTGGCATCCAAATAAGTTTACAAAATTTCTTATCCCACACCTAACTTAGTCTGTAACCGACTCCCGGTTGAGATAAGTAAGCCCCACGTCATTAATACTCTTAAGACATAATTCATTATTACTATTCACTTAGTAAATTATTTTTCATAAATATTAACCATTTATTCTCCCGATTAATATTTATATACAGATTCCCATAATTAATTCCATTAAATTACGATGCGCGAGTAATTTAAATTTTTACCCGAATTAATTAATTTTTAAATGCATAAAAATACGGGGTATTACACTAGTCTCTCATACCAAAACTCTTAAAACAAAGTCATAGCAAAAAATCTACGAAAAAATCGCATTAAAAAACAAAGTCCTGATTTCATTCCAAAATAGAGTCCTAGTCCCTATTTTTTTTATTACACACTATATTTTTTAGATAGTAGTTTTTTTTGTACTTCAGGAAAGAAAAAAAACACAAACAACAAGCTCAAAACACACAACGTTAGAGCTGCGTCCAGTGCCACAATCGTTTTACACAAAATAAACAAAGATGATTTGTGGCTTACAGTAATAAATAAACAAACAAAGAAATTTTAGATAAAGAAATGAACAAATGCATGTTTCAAATTTGTGGCCTAGGGTTTTAAATAAACAAATCGAACAAATAAATTTTAGGCAGACCTGTGAAATTTTGTGGAGGAGATTTGGGCTGCTGATGGAGAGAAGAATGGAGGCATTTTATATGATTCATATGTGAGCCGAATAATACTAAACGTTCTTCCATGAAATTAAAAGCCCATGTCAATTTTTCGGATTGTTTATAATGGGTTACGTTTGGATTTTAATTTCCTGCACCAGCTTTGTCCACTTCCGTTTGTTGATTATATATGTAGAGGTTTTGTTTTGAATCCAAATGTAACATAAAATATGAATTAGAATGCTTTCTTCAAATTAATAAAGTCAAGAAGTGAAAAGTGCAATGTGAACTAAAAAACATTTAAAAATTCCAAAAATACTACTTTACCATATAATTTTGAAAAACAAATGGAAAAATATTTCAAAAAAAATAAATAGGAAAACTTATAGAAAGTATGAAGGCTATTCTTTTTTTTTTAAATCTTGGGAAATAGAATAAATAATTATTGAAAATTTATTTTCAAAAATTTGGGAGAAAATAAAAATTATTTGGAAATTAGAAAAAAAATATTTTAAAAATCTCGAAAGGGTTGAAAAAAACTTTTAATAAATTCCAGATATAATAGGAAAAATACTTAATAAGTTTCAACATTATAGAAAGAAGGATTAAAAAAATTTCAAACATTATGTGCAGGCTAGGCTATTGTGGTAGTCATTATGTGATTGTCACATATACATTTGGTCTTAAATAGTGGTTAGTATAAAGTTTTTTCTTATATATATATATATATAGAAAGTCTCATGTAAAAATCTCGAAAGTGTTGAAAAAAACTTTTAATAAATTCCAGATATAATAGGAAAACTACTTAATAAGTTTCAACATTATAGACAGAAGGATTACAAAAATTTCGAACATTATGTGTGCACTAGGCTATTGTGGTAGTCATTATATGATTGTCACATATACATTTGGTCTTAAATAGTGGTCTGTATAAAGTTTTTTCTTGTAATAGTCATTACTCATTTCGCACCAATTTTTTTATAGCACCAAATTGAAAATAATATATATATATATATATATATATATATATATATATATATATACAGAAAGTCCATACCATTTTTTTTAAATAGTAAAAAAATGTATTTTTTGATGAAACTTCCTGGAGATGATCTCCATGTTGAGAAGATCATCTCTAATTTTTTTCGTCGAAAAATTAAATGAAAAACCCGTTGAGATGAGGTGATATGTAAAAAAATGGTATAAATATACATTTTTAACCGTTGAAATGTTGGATCGACGTCAACCGCTTTATTGATTGAGTTTTTTGATGAAACTTCTTGGATATGATCTTCTCACTATCGAGATCATATCCATGAAGTTTCGTCAAAAAATTCAATTAAAAAGTGAATGATATGATCGCCGACATTTCAACAGTTGAAAATCCATATTTAAAGCCGTACGTGGTGATTTTATGAATCACTTTTATAGTGTAAAGGATCCTTGCTAAAGTATACATATATAGTTATTTGTTAAAGTAATTATTTCCCCAAAATAATTATCCGAAACAAATCAGCAATTGTGATAAACTTAGATTTACTATTTATCCGAAAATTAATAGTAAACAGAATATATATATATATATATATATATATATATATATATATATATATATATATATATATATATATCACATAATACGACACTCTGAAATTAGGAACTCAAATATCAAGGTATAACTTTTTTGAGTATATCTTTAGTTAGTGATAAATCCAATCCAATATAATCCTAGTGGGATTAGTATTATAAGGACACGGAATACAAGTGGAATTCTAACGAAACAATGAAACGTCAACTATATAAACACCCGAACCTTAAAGTGAAGCACAAACAATTTCCATCAGAACAATGGAGAGCCGCTTGGCCGTGAGGTTAACAGCCCAACGCTCATACAAACCATTACAAAACACGCAAGAAGATGATATTGAAACCCTTGGCATAGTAATAGTCTTCAATCTCAACCATTATAATTCAAGCTTGACCCTGCAATACGGTTATGGATTCTGTAAGGCATTCCGGATGAACCTTGGCAACAACGAGGAGCAACGGCGACAACACCTCCGGAGAATCCTCTCCGCCATGGAAATCCCCTTCGATTGCGACCACGAGCTATCTCATTTCGTCGACAGTATCTTCCGATATTCCCAATTAATTCCCCAGCCTTATATAGATGAGAGGGGAAATCTGGTATCAACGGAGATTGCTGTTCACATTTATTTACAGAGATGGCCACAATCACAGGAAGCTAATTATGATGAAGCGGCAGCAATGGCCGAATCGATGGAGATGGCAGTGAATAGGTCTGCGCCGTCAGCGAAATCAGCTGTTGAGGGGCTGGAGAAAGTCAAGGTTAAAGGATCAGATGAGACTCAGATTTGTGCGATTTGTATGGAAGCCTTTCCGGTGGGGTTGGAATTGGAGGTGACTAGGTTGCCATGCATGCACCTCTTTCATGGAGAATGTGTTGTCAACTGGCTTAACCACAATCATACTTGTCCCCTCTGTCGTTTTCCCATCTAAATAAGTTTTCATTTCGATGCATTAAATTTGTTTATGTACACAAGAATATTGCATCTTTTTCTTTGTTGACGAGGATGGTTTCCATGAATTATTCAGTTATACTTGTTTTGTCTCTTTTACGTAATTAGGCTCCTCTCAATCTCATTTAGTTACGTAATAGGCTAACACTTTGTACCCATTATTACTTGTGTTTCTACGCTATACCAAATTCATCTCAAATTAAAAGTTTTTAGTTTTAAGATCATTTTTTTTCTCCGGTTGCTTTTATGTTTAACAAATATGCAAGATTTCGTCTACAAAATCAAACTTGGTATAAATAGGAACCATTGAGGTTCAGGATGGTTGCTATTTAAATTTAAGATCAACTTTTTCAAAATTTTAATGGAGATCCTAGCTAGGCATCTCATGTGCCCAAACTCAACACATTGTCCAATAAGAAAATGGTGTCATGGGCCGATAAATAATACATGTCTAAGAATCCTTTTAACATTATTAATGAAAAAAGAATTTAAAAACTGAAGTTATACCATATTCACCCCAAATTAAGTTTATTTTATTTGTTTTGTATAACATAACCATTACTTATACTTTGTACAACTAAACCCTCTACTTATTCTTTTCTACGCTCATATTATAGGTTAAAATATGTTTATTAAGTTTGTTTTTGTATTTTAAAGCTTTCCCAAAGTTTGAATTAAACAGGATTTAAAATGACAAATTTATGGCATTAAAAAGTGGCAAAAAAACAAAAACAAGAAAGGGTGCAGAAACTCGTATACTAGAATTATACCCATACAAACAAGACTACGTTTGTATGGGTATAAGCATAGTTATGCTTGTCCCCTCTGTCGTTTTCCCATCTAAATGCATTTTCATTTTGATGCATTAAATTTGTTTATGTACACAAGAATATTGTATCTTTTACTTTGTTGACGAGGATGGTTTCTCTATCTTATCTAGCCAAGAATTATTTAGTTGATACTTGTTTTGTCTTTTTTACATAATTAGGCTCCTCTCAATCTTAATATGCTACATGTTACGTAATGGAGCTAACATCTTATACCCATTACTTGTGTTTCTACGCTATGCCATATTCATCTCTAATTACAAGTTTTTAGTTTTAAGATCAATTTTCTTCTCCTTATTCGATACAAAGTATTGCTTTTATGTTAACAAATATGCAAGATTTCCTTTACAAAACCAAACTTGGTATAAATAAAATAGATTATGCACTTTTAGGACTTAACATAATATTGGTTATGGATATAAGACAACAAACATTTTGTTTTCATTTTTATTCCCTATTTTCAAATTATTGATTGACGTGGCATGCTGTGATTAGTTGACATTTTATGAATATGGGTCCGCGACAACAGCTTTATTTAAAAAATAGGGACTAACATTATAAATGAAATGCTTGTTATCCTATTTCCAAAATACATATTACAATAGGCCATAATTTTACAAAGCCCCTAAATAAAAACCATTGAATCTTAATTGCTTCTCGGCAATATGTTTTTACTTTTCTAGGTAATTTTCACATTGAACCTTGAGGTTCGGGATGGTTGCAATGTAAGACCAACTTTTTCGTTAGTGATTATTTAGTATTTTGTCCTTAATTGAGAAAACGGGTGGATAGTTTCCTCATATTTTGGGAACCAATTAGGTGACCACACCAATTCAATGATTTTTTAAAAATAATTCCTCATTTAAGTGTTAAATACATTCCTAGCCATTCCTTTAAGAATGGAAGGGAATGCCCAGTAGATAACTTTGTCAGGCTTAACTCAGAGCTTCATGGGAGACTTGTATCTTTCATTCTGATTAGTTGGATTAATTTTGGTATTAAAATGTTAAAATTGGTTGGATCATTTTTTGAAATAAAGGGTCCAATTGTAGACATCTTTCACAACGGCGATTGCATTCTGATGGACCTCATAAAAAAAAAGAACACAGAGTCTTTTGGAGTTATAGTTTGATGAAACTTAGAATTTGGATCCCTTGCGTATAATATTTTTTAGGGGCATTAATCTTTACGTACATTATATAATGTGTATGCATGTATGTTCTATAAAAGATTTATTTTTACACTATGTGTATGCATGCATCTTCCTCGAAAGTAAAATTTTCGACACACTCTATGAGTTTAATATTTGAATTGCAATTAAGGATAAACTAACTTATGATCTCTGCGAATCCAATCAAATGAATTAATTGGTATACCTATATAATCATATAAAAGGAAATATTATAAGATGAAATTGTTAGGTTTCAAAAATTTTATGACCAAATTAAAATTGGATGTGGTTCGCCTATTGTGATCTTCTTTTGTGGCAATTTAATTATGTCTTTAAATTTGCTTATTTTATAAAATCGTAAATATGAGCTTTTGAGATATTTTCAATGAGAGTTTTCTTCTGCCTCTAATAAGTAATAATTGAAATTAAAATTGAAGAGTTACTCAAAATTTCATGACATTTTTTTAGTCCATCTGAAATGACATAATGATCCAAACTCATCATTTTTGGTGATGAACACTGCTTTGACAATTTGAGCTCGTTGAAGCCTTGAAACCTTAAATTTGTCATATTTTGTAATCAAGTTGACCGCCTTTTCTTTCTCCAAATTGACCTTAAACCATCCTGATCAGATTCAGATGAGAGTTGTGTGATTTGTTTGGAAAATTTTCCGGTGGAGTTGGAATTGGAGGTGACTAGGTTGCCATGCATGCACCTCTTTCATGGAGAATGTATTGTCAAGTGGCTTAAGCACAGTCATGCTTGTCCCCTCTGTCGTTTTCCCATCTAAATACGTTTTCATTTCGATGCGTTAAATTTGTTTATGTACACAAGAATATTGCATCTTTTACTTTGTTGACGAGGATGGTTTCCAAGAATTATTCAGTTATACTTGATTTCTCTCTTTTACGTAATTCGGCTCCTCTCAATCTCATTAAGTTACGTAATAGGGCTAACACCTTATACCCATTACTTGTGTTTCTGCACTATACCAAATTCATCTCAAATTAAAAGTTTTTAGTTTTAAGATCATTTTTTTTTTGTCCTGTTGCTTTTATGTTTAGCAAATATGCAAGATTTCCTCTACAAAATCAAACTTGGTATAAATAAGAACCATTGAGGTTCAGGATGGTTGCTATTTAAATTTAAGACCAACCTTTTCGAAATTTTAATCAAGATCCCAGCTACGCATCTCATGTGCCAAAACTCAACACATTGTCCAAAAAGAAAATGGTGTCATGGGCCGATAAATAATACATGTCTAAGAATCCTTTTAACATTATTAATGAAAAAAGAATATAAAAATTGAAGTTATACCATATTCACCCCAAATTAAGTTTATTTTATTTGTTTTGTGTAACATAACCATTACTTATACTTTGTACAACTAAACCCTCTACTTATTCTTTTCTACGCTCATATTATAGGTTAAAACTATCATCAAGGCCACGCGATGCGTGGTCGAATTTAGTAAAACTTTATTTTTTTATTATTCTGTCTTTTTTCACATAATATACCAAAGATCAAAACAATCAAACAAAAAATAAAATTATTTTCTATTAAGTGCACTTTTCCCCTCCTTTGCATATACACTTTATATATATATACATATATATATATAATGATTTTCAACAAAACAACATTTTTTCCCCCAAAAAAAATGATTTCAAAAAACAAAAATAAATAAATTCGAGCATAAAAATAAAAAATAAAACTGATTTAATGGAAACTTATTTGAGGTAATAAATTTTTGGGAGGAAAAAATAAACTCTAAATATAATTTCATAGGTTCCATATATATTTAGGACGCTCACAATTTACAAAATCTTTAGAAATACAGATCTAGAACAGCAAGGAGGAACAATAATCTTACGTTTCTCTCTTCCTTATTTTGTCACCATCAGAACTGTTTTGTGTCTTGCCCGCGCCGTTGATGGTTCGCTTTTTGTCCCAGATAGGCTTGAAGAGTAGGGAAGTATTTTTTTTTATATAGAAAGGGAGGAGATTCGTTTATTTTTTGTCTTGGCTGTAACCGTTGATGGTTCGCTTGTTGTCACCGGTAGGCTTGATGAGGAAGAAAGCATTTTTTTTATATAAAAAGGGAGGAGATGCATTTTTTTTAGAGAAGAAGCTAAATGTTGAGTTGTAAAAATAATGAGAACTGATGGATTGATGGTTTTCTGTAATTAATTATTGTTCTGGGAAGTGAAAACCAAATTGGTTAAGTCTTGCCTTGGAAAGTGAATAAACTCTTGGGAGTAATCTTAGATACGGTGGGTAGCTGGGGTTGAATGTGGGGTGAGTAAAGTTAATTATTTTTTACACATGGATATGTTAATGGTGTGTAAGTATTAATAGGAAGCATTTATTACTTAATCTCATTAAGTTACGTAATAGGGCTAACACCTTATACCCATTACTTGTGTTTCTACGCTATACCATTACTTATACTTTGTACTTTGTACTTTGTACAACTAAACCCTCTACTTATTTTTTTCTATGTTCATATTATAGGTTAAAATATTCTTATTAAGTTTGTTTTTGTATTTTAAAGCTTTTCCAAAGTTTGAATTAAACTAGATTTAAAATGACAAATTTACGGCATTAAAAAGTGGCAAAAAAACAAAAACAAGAAAGGGTGCAAAAACTCGTATACTAGAGGATGGTTTCTCTATCTCATCTAGACAAAAATTATCCAGTTGATACTTGTGTTGTCTCTTCTACATAATTAGGCTCCTCTCAATCTTAATATGCTACAAGTTACATAATGGGGCTAACATCTTATACCCATTACTTGTGTTTCTATGCTATACCATATTCATCTCAAATTACAAGTTTTTAGTTTTAAGATCAATTTTGTTCTCCTTATTCGATACAACGTATTGCTTTTATGTTATGCAAGATTTCCTTTACAAAATCAAACTTGGTATAAATAAAATAGATTATGCACTTTTAGGACTTACAATAATATTGGTTATTGATATAAGACAACAAACATTTTGTTTTCATTTTTAGTCCCTATTTTCAAATTATTGACTGACGTGGCATGCTGTGATTAATTGACATTTTATGAATATGGGTCCGCAACAGCAGCGTTATTAACAAATAGGGACTAAAATTATAAATGAAATGCTTGTTATCCTATTTCTAAAATACATATTACAATAGGCCATAAATTTACAAATCCCCTAAATAAAAACCATTGAATCTTAATTGGTGCTCAGCAATCTTATTTTACTTTTTCTAGGTAATTTTCACATTGAACCTTGAGGTTCGGGATGGTTGCAATGTAAGACCAACTTTTTCTTTTTAGTGATTATTTAGTATTTTGTCTTAAATTGAGAGAACGGGTGGATAATTTCCTCATATTTTGGGAACCAAATAAGTGACCACGCCAATTCAATGATTTTTTTTAAAATAATTCCTTATTTAAGTGTCAAATCCATTCATGGCCATTCCTTTAAGAATGGAAGGGAATGCCCAGTAGATAACATTGTCAGGCTTATCTCAGAGCTTTATGGGAGACTTGTATCTTTCTTTCTGATTAGTTGGATCAATTTTGGCATTAATGTGTTAAAATTAGTTGGATCATTTTTTGAATTGAAGGGCCCAATTGTAGACATCTTTCACAATGGCTATTGCATACTTATGGACCTCATTGAAAAAAGAACTCAAATTCTTTTGGAGTGATAGTTTGATAAAACTTAGAATTTTGATCCCTTGCGTATAATATTTTTTAGGGGCATTAATCTTTACTTACATTTGTTTTTACACTATGTTTATGCATGCATCTTCCTTGAAAGTAAAAATTTTGGCACACTCTATGAATTTAATATTTGAATTGCAATCAAGGATAAACTAACTTATGATCTCTGTGAATCATATCAAATGAATCAATTGGTATACCTATATAATCATATAAAAGGAAATTTTATAAGATGAGATTGTTAGGTTTCAAAAATTTTATGACCAAATTAAGAGTGGATTTGGTTCCCCTACTGTGATCTTCTTTTGTGGCAATTTAATTATGTCTTTAAATGTGCTTATTTTATAAAACTGTAAATATGAACTTTTGAGATATTTTCAATGAGAGTTTTCTTCTGCCCCTAATAAGAAATAATTGAAATTAAAATTGAAGAGTTACTCAACATTTCATGAATTTTTTTTAGTCCATCCAAAGTGACATATTGATCCAAACTCATCATTTTTGGTGATGAACACTGCTTTGACAAATTGAACACGTTGAAGCCTTGAAACCTTAAATTTATCATATTTAGTAATAAAGTTGACCGCCTTTTCTTTCTCCAAATTGTTTTTAAATTCCTCTTATTGGAGATTATTTTAAAAGTTTTGTTAATGCTTTGGTAGTGATTACTCAAACTTTTCCGTTGTTGAAAATTTTGGAATTCTCCATTTTATGTGTTTTAATAAGTACATCAGTTGTCCAACCTAATTTGACTGTCATAATATTTACATTACGCAATATCTTTAGTATACACCAAATATTGTCATGTCTATAATAATTATGATTAAGGTTTTGACATTAATATTTATATTATGCTGGATTAGGTGTGTATCAAAGTGTCTTAGTCTCTAATTTTAAATATTAAACTATTGTGTATAAAATTAGTTGTCTGCAGATCCAAATATAATTATAAATGTTAGGTTGTTGATGCAATGATGATATGACTTGCTCATTGTAAGATTGCTCAAAGGGACAATTACTATTATTGAATGAATATCAATGAGTACTTTTTTTTTTGCATCAATTTAACTTAGAAGGATTTAAATTTTTCCTTAAAACTAATATTTACGTGAACTTTAATTAGGTGCTCAAAATATTAGATCATTGTATATGTTTATTATGTCCAAAATGCGTAATGGAATATTAAAAGCATGCCTTAATGTTTTCATCTCAGTATTTATATTACTTTCCACCAAAGTGGCCTAATCGAATAAACTGTAAATGTTGAATTTTGTGATAGTATTTGTAATACCCCGAGATTTTTGGAACAATAATTTATTTATTTTGGGAAAACAAACTTTATTTTAATTGGAGATTAATTAAATTGTCATTTGAGGTCAAAATTTGAAGATGTTATAAAGTGATTCGAATGACGATTCTGAGGGTGCGGTTATTTCTGGAAGGGTCGAGATAGTCAAAATGACTGTACTTGGGGCTTATTGAGGATTCGAAATATTTTAAGTTCGTTTGGCTCGAATTAGAATGACCGAGTCATTTAAAGTGTGTATTATCATTTAAAGTTGTGTATCTTGGGAGATAAGGCTTAAAATCCAACGTGAGAAGACATTCTCACTTAAGAGAAAGACCTAGAAAGAGAGAGAGAAAGAAGAAAGAAGAAGAGAGAGAAGAAGAAAAAAGGAAGAGAAAGGAGAAAAGCTTGGGATTTCCGGCCATTACTTCATTTTGAGGGCGATTCAACCTCTACAAATTCGAGGCAAAGTGATTAAACTTGCTAAATAATTGTTTTGCATCATTTATTTCATGATTTGTGGATAAAATTCTCAAATTTGGGATAAATATGTTAAAAACCTAAATTTTAGGTTAAATCTTATATTTATTGTGTATATAATGGATTTGAGGTTACAAATTAGTTGGGATGAATTATTTGAGGTGTATTAATGTTATGAATATCGTTGGGTTGAATATTTGTGGTTGGATGTAATTATTTTAGGATTTTTGAGAAGTTAAAGTTCCTTAAAAATGGAGTTTGGCCGAGGTACCTGTTAGGGCCGGTCGACCATGTCCAGGGGGTTGGTCGACCGCGCATCCAAAATGAGGCACACTGTCTTAGTTTATAGACATAATTATAAAGCACGGTCGACCCCGATTGGGGGACCAGTCCACCGGGCCTCTGTTTTTGGCCCAAGTGTGGTAATATAAGTTTATCCCCCTCCTTTGGGTATGTATTTATGGACCTTCCTAATTATTATATTATAGAGGAATAAGTGATTATTTAAGGGGATTAAGGATCTTATGAAGTGAGAAGATGTTTGGGGATTATATCATAATGAAATTGAGTGCGTATTTCCTCTCTCATCAAGCACATGAGAGCAAAAATTTATAGATGATTGGATGTAAATGTTGGAGTTTTAGTGATTGATTTAGAGAGAGTGCGAATTTAAGTTATCGTATTGATTTAGTGGAAAATCCTCTTAGTCTCGAGATTAATAATTGAAGTATAATAAATTTTAATTGATGTGCATACGGATATAGAGAATATCCTTAACGTCAATAGAATTGAGAGATGATTCATACAAATAGAAGTGTGGTGTGAATTTCAAGTGAGAAATCGTATAGTCTATACAAAGTGGGGAAGTTATGTGAGCTATTGAAGAATAGTATATCGAGAGTAAAATATACTAATAAATGGTATTACTTCATTTAAGCCTAAGAGCGTAATAAGAGTATGTAAATAGTGTGATATATATACCTTTTACGATGGTGTACATTTATATGATGTGATGATATATATATATATATATATATATATATATATATATATATATATATATATATATATATATATATATATATATATATATAAGTGAAACATACCCCCTCTATGATATCATGGGAAGTTACACGATGTGGGTGAGCCCCCTGGCTTGAGGAGCAGGGCGTGTATAGTCCCCAGGTCATAGCATCCATTATTATTGTGTTATTATTTTTATTAGGGGTGAGACGTGGTGGGTATGTTTCGTCTCATTTTCGGGGAGGAACTATGGCCACTTTCCGTACGTTGTGATATGGTTTTTACCAAGGCGGTGTGAGATTTCGACCATTGGTACCCATGATGATATGTGAGTGATTCCCTAGTAGATGATAGCATTGAGAACCTGCATCCTCGAGTTATAGCTCGCTGGGATGGTTATTATTATACTTTTGTGAATCGTATATTAATTGTATATGATTATGTGATATCATATTTGTCTCTAGAGTAAAGAGACATAAGAAGATTGCCTGAATCTCATTCCGAGAGATTTTATCCAGACAAATTGTGATGAGTATATATTAAGGTGAAATTGTAGAGTAAATAATTATTATGAGTATATATAGTACTTTGGGTATAGAGGGCCTAATGGACATCAACGACCAACATTGCCAAGGAGTAATGTATTGGGGGGATTCCTTGTTTGGATTTCGCTTGCGAGACGTCCCACGCACGAAACGCAGTGAAATGTTGGGAGTGAAAGAAGTTGGTCCTCAGTGCTTATATTTATAGTATATATCTCGACGATCGGCAGTGCCAAGGAGTAGTGTATCGAGGGGGTTCCTTATTCAAATTTCGCTTACGAGACGTCCCACGCATAAAACGCCGTGCACGGTTGAGAATTGGGAATAATTAATTAATCATTTACAGTTTACAAGAATCTGGTTTATACGCGTCATGCATTGAGGACATAATAAATCTTGATAATCAATACTGCCAAGGAGTAGTGTATCAGGGGGGTTCCTTATTTTGATTTCGCTTGAGATATTTTGAATGAGAGTTTTCTTGTACCCCTAATAAGCAATAATTGAAATTAAAATTGCAGAGTTACTCAAAATTTCATGAATTTTTTTTAGTCCATCTGAAATGACATATGGATCCAAACTCATCATTTTTGGTGATGAACACTGCTTTGACAAATTGAACACGTTGAAGCCTTGAAACCTTAAATTTATCATATTTAGTAATGAAGTTGACCGCCTTTTCTTTCTCCAAATTGTTTTTAAATTCCTCTTGTTGGAGATTATTTTAAAAGTTTTGTTAACGCTTTGGTAGTGATTACTCAACTTTTTCCGTTGTTAAAAATTTTGGAATTCTCCTTTTTATGTGCTTTAATAACTACATCAGTTGTCCAACCTTATTTGACTGTTATACTGTTTCCATTATGCAATATCTTTAGTATACACCAAATATTGTCATGACTATAATAATTATGATTAAGGTTTTGACATTAATATTTATATTATGCTCGATTAGGTGTGCATCAAAGTGTCTTAGTCTCTGATTGTAAATATTAAACTATTGTGTATAAAATTAGCTGTCTGAAGATCCAAATATAATTATAAATGTTAGGTTATTGATGCAATGATGATATGACCTGCTCGTTGTAAGATTGCTCAATGGGACAATTACTATTATTGAATGAATATCAATGAGTAATTTTTTTTGCATCAATTTAACCTCGAAGGATCTAAATTTTTCCTTAAAACTAATATTGACGTGAACTTTAATTAGGTGCTCCAAATATTAGATCAATGTATATGCTTATTATATCCAATATGCGTTACGGATTATTAAAAGCATGCCTTAATGTTTTCATTTCAGTATTTATATTATTTTCCACCAAAGTGGCCTAATCAAATAAACTGTAAATGTTGAATTTTATGATAGTAGTTGTAATACCCCGAGATTTTTGGGACAATAATTTATTTATTTTAGGAGAAATAAATTTTATTTTAATTGGAGATTAATTAAATTGGCATTTGAGGTCCAAATGTGAAGATGTTAGAAAGTGATTCGAATAACGATTCTAAGGGTGTGGTTATTTTCGGAAGGGTCGAGATAGTCAAAATGACTGTACTTGGGACTTATTTGGGTTCCAAAATATTTTAAGTTTGTTTGGCTCGAATTAGAGTGACCGAGTCATTTAAAGTGTGTATTGTCATTTAAAGTTGTGTATCTTGGGAGATAAGGCTTAAAAGCCAACGTGAGAAGACATTCTCACTTAAGAGAAAGAGAAAGACCTAGAAAGAGAGAGAGAAAGAAGAAAGAAGAAGAGAGAGAAGAAGAAAAGAGGAAGAGAAATGAGAAAAGCTTGGGATTTTCGGCCATTACGTAATTTCGAGGGCGATTCACCCTCTACAAATTCGAGGCAAGTGATTAAACTTGCTAAATAATTGTTGTGTATCATTTATTTCATGATTTCTGGATAAATTTCTGAAATTTGTGATAAATATGTTAAAACCTAGATTTTAGGTTAAATCTTAAATTTGTTGTGTATGTAATGGATTTGAGGTTACAAATTGGTTGGGATGAATTATTTGAGGTGTATTAATCTTATGAATGTGGTTGGGTTGAAGATTTATGGTTGGATGTAATTATTTTGGGATTTTTGAGAAGTTAGAGTTCCTTAAAAATGGAGTTTGGCCGAGGTAGCTGATAGGGCCGGTCGATCGTGTCCAGGGGGCCGGTCGACCGCGCCTCCAAAATGAGGTGCAATGTCTTCATTTATAGGCATAATTGTAAAGCACGGTCGACCGCAGTTGGGGGACCGGTCGACCGGGCCTCTGTTTTTTGCTCAAGTTTGGGAATTTAAGTTTATCCCCCTTCCTCTGGGTTTATATTTATGGACCTTCCTAATTATTATATCCCATAGGATTAAGTGATTATTTTAGGGGATTAAGGATCTTAAGAAGTGGGAAGATGTTTGGGGATTATATCATAATGAAATTGAGTGCGTATTTCCTCTCTCATCAAGCACATGAGAGCAAAAATTTATAGATGATTGGATATAAATGTTGGACTTTTAGGGATTGATTTGGAGAGAGTGCGAATTTAAGTTATCGTATTGATTTAGTGGAAAATCCTCTTGGTGTCGAGATTAATAATCGAAGAGTAATAAATGTTGATTGATGTGCATACGGATACAGAGAATATTGTTAACGTAAATAGAATTGAGAGATGATTCATACAAATAGAAGTGAGGTGTGAATTGCAAGTGAGAAATCGTATAGTGTATACAAAGTGGGTAAGTTATGTGAGTTATTGATGAATAGTATATCGAGAGTAAAATATAATAATAAATGGTATTACTTCATTTACGCCTAAAAGCGTAATAAGAGTATGTAAATAGTGTGATATATATACCTTTTACGATGGTATACATTTATATGATGTGATGATGTATGTATATCTTTTGTGTATGATATATATATATATATATATATATATATATGTGTGTGTGTGTGTGTGTGTGTGTGTGTGTTTAAAGCATACCCCCTCTATGCTATCATGGAAAGTTGCGCAATATGGGCGAGGCCCCTGGTTTAAGGAGCAGGGTGCATATAGTCCCCAGGTCATAGCGTCCATTATTATTGTGTGATTTTTTTTATTAGGGGTGAGACGTAGTGGGTATGTTTCGTCTCATTTCCGGGGAGGAACTATGACCGCTTCCCGTACGTTGTTATATGGTTGTTACCAAGGCGGTGTGAGATTCCGACCGTTGGTACCCAGGATGATATGTGAGTGATTATGATAGCATTGGGAACCCGCATTCTCCAGCTATATCTCGCTGGGATGGTTATTATTATACTTTTGTGAATAGTATATTAATTTTATATGATTATGTGATATCATATTTGTCTCTAGAGTAAATAGACATAAGAAGATTGCTTGAATCTCATTCCGGGAGATTTTATCCAGACCAATTATGATGAATATTTATTAAAGTGGAATTGTAGTGTAAATAATTATTATGAGTATATATAATACTTTGGGTATCGAGGTCATAATGGACCTCAACGACCAACATTGCCAAGGAGTAGTGTATTGGGGGTTCCTTGTTTGGATTTCTCTTGCGATACGTCCCACGCATAAAACGCAGTGCAATGTTGGGAGTGAGGAGAAGTTAGTTCTTAGTGCTCATATTTGTAGTATATATATTGACGATCGACAGTGCCAAGGAGTAGTGTATTGGGGGGATCCTTGTTTGGATTTCGCTTGCGAGATGTCCCACGCACGAAACAATGTGCACTGTTGAGAATTGGGAATAATTAATTAATCATTTATAGTATACAAGAATTTGGGCTATACGCGTCATGCATTGAGGGCATAATGAATCTTGATAATCAATACTGCTAAGGAGTAGTGTATCAGGGGGTTCCTTGTTTGGATTTCGCTTGCGAGACGTCCCACGCACGAACCGCAGTGCAGTATTGAGAATTGGGAGAAGTTTAGTCCTTAGCACTTGATGCTAATAACTCGTGTGTGTGTGTGTGTGTGTATATATATATATATATCAATAACTAGAATATGAGAACTTCTAGTAAGAGAATGTTTAATTATATTTTATATGTTTAGAAATTGGGTGAATAATTGAGAGTGGTAGTATTTGAAGTTGAGAGTTATGGTTTAGATGGATTTTAAATGAGTATAATTTGGGAGTAAATTATATTACTTTGACCTAGATAGATTTGGGTAATTATTTGGAGATCATGTGCATATGTTTAGTTGCGCGCTCTAGTTGAGAGGTGAGTTGAATTTTATGGAGAGTGTGATTCCACTTTAATCATGTCATAATGCATTTATAATTATTATGCATTTTAATGCACTTGCTATAAAATGTTTTCACACCCGGGCTCTGACCCGTTTATACTTTCTCTTTTCCTGTACATATATTGTATTATTTTAGGTGTTCCCCCGTAAGGACGCCTTTGATGATATCCGTCCAGTGTATTCGTGGAGCTGCAGCAGTTGCAGTTTGTTGAGGAATTTTGTTATAGCCGATTCCTATCTTTTGTATATCTAGATTAGGATTCAGTTTGTATATCGGGTTTATCCCCAAGTGTTGTAGATGTATCACTTTTATTTCCTCATTCATATTTTATTGTATTATCTATAACCCGACAACATATTCGGGTCTTTTATTTTGTACATTAGTGTACTCTTATATTAGTCTCTTTTATATTATCATGTGTGTGTTCTTTATCATATTTAGTAGTTGTTATGTTGTTGGTTAGTTGTTACATAGTTTGTTTTATTAATGTTTTGAATTTTTTTTGCACGCTCTTTTTGTATTAATGACTAGTTAGCCGTGTTTATTTTAGTATCGTCTGTAGATACTGAGAATGATCAGCTTCAGATTCCTGATTATTTTAGTATAGGGCTGGCCACCCGTTATTATTTTAAGCAGGATGTCACAGTATTCAATTACTATGTTTTGATTTCTCTAAAGAGTCCCAATTTGGTTTTGAGTATTCGTATTATTAATTTCATTATGATTAAGACGTTGTGATTTGGTTAATCCAAAGAGTCTGGCTGCAATGGTGAAGTTAATTTTGAGGGCCAATATCTTTGTTTATTAAGGTTAGCATCGGTTGCTCCAAAGAGTCCATAACCTCCCTTAATTTATAAGCACACTATCCATTTATGCCTTTTAAAAACATTAAAATTTGTTGAAATTATTGTATAATCCATAAAATAATATAATCATAATAGATACTTTGGTAGTCACCAAAGTGACCAACTATAATGATTTTGAATTTTAAATTTAAAGATAGAAGTGGTAATAATAACTCATCATGCTTATATATGTAAAGATTTTAATGAAAAATATTATATTTATTAAGCAAGCACTACACCAAATCTGCCGAATGGTCAAGGTCATTGACTTTGACAAATCCAACTTGTCAAGGTCAATGACCGTGACATTTCGAGGCGAGACAACTTTTTTTGTCACGGTCATTGACCTTGACACAAAACTCGCGTTTTGTGTCACGGTCGTGTCGCGGTCAATGACCGTGACACGTTTATCACGGTTATAAACCGTGACAAAGCCGTGACCCTTTTTAAAAAAATTGTCACGGTCATTGACCGTGACACGTCCGTGATAACTTTTTGTCACGGACGTGTCACGGTCAATGACCATGACAATTTTGGGCAGAATTGAAAAAAAATCTACTGGGCAGTATGGCCACTGCCACTGCCCAGCAGTATATTTGTACCTGTTCCAAACATTATACATCAGTGAAGGTTTGAGTGGGGTTTTGGGATGTTGTAATGTACTGTATATAGCTCTGAAGGTAATTACCTGATACATTATTTTTTGGGTATATATTTTTCTACGATTATTGTTATCTACTATTTGTTTTCCTGCCATATGTTAGACTGCAAAAGCCATAAATTAAAGAGATATAGTGAGTGTTGCTTTAAGTGAAGCACTGGTGATGATACAAAGATGGTCTCCGACGGTGATGATACAGAGATGGTCTCTGGCGGTGATGATACAGATACATGCTAGGAAATTTTTGGTGTAATTTTTTATCCATACGTGATTAAATTTTGGGGTTTTTATCTTATTCATCTCCACCAAAGCTATTAAGTTGTTGTTGAAACAATATTAGGAGTAGAGGTTGTTGAAGAATAATAAATGCACTGGCAAAAAGAAGACATGTTAAGTGGCATTTCACTTGGCTCAATGAGCGGTGCTGTCAAAATTAAAAAAAGAATGCTTTTTAGTCAGAAGAAGAAATGAGTTTGCATATGCACAAACAGAGTTCTCGGTGTAATTTTTTGTCCATATGTGATTAAATTTTTGGGTTTTTATCTTATTCATCTCAACCAAAGCTATTAAGTTGTTGTTGAAACAATATTAGAGTACAGGCTGTTGAAGAATAATAAATGCGCTGACAAAAACAAGACATGCTTTTTAGTTAGAAGAAGAAATGAGTTTGCATATGAACCTTCACTGTCGTCGGTATCATTTTTTCTCTATCTTCAAGCTCATGGTTTTATGGTGGTCACTTTGTAGTCAGAAGAATAAATGAGTTTGCTCACGTTTGGTGGCATATTTTTTTCTGCTTTCAGTTTTTTGGTTTGGTCAAGGTCATCTTCTAAAAAGATAAAGGAACAAAAAAACAAGTCTCACAACAAGCACCAGTTGGTAGTCCCAGAGGTTCACAAGAAAAAGGTGTTTATTTTTATATATTTTCTGCTATTTTACTGTTAATAAAGTAATGGTTATTTCTTTCGTATCCGTTTTTACGCAAAGAAAAGAACATCCATCTTATTTGTCCCCTTTATTTAATTAACCTTTTTTTTCTTCCTGTTTGTTTCATTTTTTGGGTTTTAATTAGAATATTTCATTTTATTGTCCCCTCAACATCACACCTTTTTTTCTTCTTTATGTGTTAATGGTACAAAATGATGTTATGTTGGTTGTGGCATATAAGCTCTTAGCAGGGAGCTATTTGGTTCATTTAAATAAAAGAGTTTTTTCCCATAGTGTGTAAATAGAGGTACCTATTTTATTTGGTGTAAAGAGAGCTTATGTGAGATTGATAAGTTGGTACTTTTTTTGGTGATCTAATAAGTTGGTACCGGTAACGGGAGAATGCTTTGAGACTTTTCTTTTTCTTAGTTTAGCAAAGTAGCTATTTTTAATTTCTTAAATCTGAAATAAATTTGTATTCTCATGTACTCACGTCAGCAATAGGTTCTCAACAATAGGTTAATATAAGTAAATTCCGACATAACCACGTCTTTTGAAATATCAGTTTGGAATTAATGTGCTGATTTTTCCTTTCATGTTGAAAATTCTCAGCTTCTCTATAACAATTAAAATTAATTGTTGGACATCTACTGTATTTTAGCTTAACTTTTAACTTTTTATACTTTTATTTGGTTGCAGAAAGCGTAGTTACAATGGAAGATAAGACTGGGGCACGACTAATTTGTGAGTTCGGAGTAAGTAATTTATTTGTATGACAACAATTGTGGTTGAGGACAACATGCGTGGAATGTGGCGAAATCATTAGTGTGCTATAGAAGATGACAATTGTGCCACGAGTGGTTTGATGAATCAATCTTTTTAGTTATATAGAAAATCTATGTTTGTATGATAACTTCGCTATTTTGCCTAAATTGCCAATAATGGCCTGAATGGTACTCATATAATTATTCTGTTTTTGAATAAGGGAAAAATGTTCGAGATGGGCTATTAACATTACTGTTGAATAAGTAGATTGTCATATAAATAAAGGGGATTATTGTTTCAATAGAATAATTGTTGTCGTGCTTTTCAGCACGTGAACTACTTTCAAAATTTTGATCATATTTTTTAATTATACTTTGTTTTGTTAGGGAACGATTTTTTTTCGTTTTTCAAATACGTACTTTAGAAATTTTTTCCATTTTACGGTTACATACATTGGAAATTTCGTTATGCCTTCAGGCACGAAAATTTTTGTCGTTTTGCGATTATCAGCGTGCCTTCAGGCACGGCATACCATAGTATATATATACATTACTGTTCTTGTGCATATCAGTCCGCATTTTAAGAGTGCGAACCGGATATGTGTCACCTTGCAGTGAGCCCAGAAAAGAGAGAGAGTGTGCCTATAATTAAAGCCTATACTTTCTAGGCTCACCGTCAAGTGACACATGACTGGTCCGCAGTCTTAAAATGCGGACTGGTATGCATAAGAGCGGTACTGTATGCATATATATATATATTTATTTATATAATGTTCTTGTGCGTACTGTCCTTTATTTTGATATTGCGAATTGAACATGTGTCACCTGATGATGAGTCTAAATTTTCTATATAACCGAAAATTAATAGTAAACAGATAATTATATATACATATAAATATATATCTTTTTAGAGTATATATTTAGTCACTCACAAATCCAATCCAACAAAATCATACTGGGTTAGTATTATAAGGACACAAAGAATACAAGTCGAATTCTAACTCCTACACAACTATATAAACACCCCGAACAAGCGTATAACGATACAACATCTTGTATCCTTCCCGTGTAAAAACAATAGAGAGGCGGATGGACGTGAGGATATGATCACAGCGTTCATACAAACCATTACAAAACACGCAAGAAGGTGATATTGAAACCCTTGGCATAGTAATAGTCTTCAATCTCAACCATTATAATTCACGTTTAACCCTATAAAACAATAATGGATTCTGGGTGGAGTTACGGATGAACCTTCGCAACAACGAGGAGCAACGGCGAAAACACCTCAAGAGCACCCTCTCCGGCATGAAAATCCGCTTCCATTCGGACCACAAGGTATCTGAGTTCGTCGACAGTATCTTCCAATATTCCAAGTTAATTCCCCAGCCTTATATAGATGAGAGGGGAAATCTGGTATCAACAGAGATTGCTGTTCACGTTGATTTACAGAGATGGCCACAATCGTTGGAAACTAATTATGATGAAGGGGTAGCTATGGCCGAATCCATGGAGATGGCAGCGAAATCAGCTTTTGAGGGGCTGCAGAAAGTCAAGGTTAGAGGTTCAGACAAGAACTGTGTGATTTGTTTGGAAAACTTTGCGGTGGGGTTGGAATCGGAGGTGATTTGGTTGCCATGCGTGCACCTCTTTCATGGAGAATGTATTATCAAGTGTCTTAAGCACACTCGTTTTTGTCCGCTCTGTCGCTTTCCCATCTTTCGATGCATTAAATTTGTTTAGATACACATTTATTTTCTATCTTTTACTTTGTTGAACGACCCTATTTTCACCAGTTTTGTGCTTAAAATAATGAATGCTAATGAACACCATCGTGCATTTGAAACATCGGTACTCAACTTATGCAAAGTAACAGTTTGTCACCATGGGCAACTATCTGATTTTCCATCTGAATAGATGGGTTTGAACGAAACCGTGATTTACTCGGTAAAAGAACAACTCCATTTGATCGAGCATATCCGTCAACGTTGCTACCAGAGAACTTTGCAAAAAAGTAAACATCTAAATGCAATTTTTAAAGACAGATGATGTTTTGAAAATTTGTTGAAAACATATTAAAGTATTTTTTCAATTTTCTAGAAAATTA